>JALGQJ010000005.1:36813651-38013651 GCA_023055345.1 Quercus wislizeni
ATCAATCAAAACAAACAAACGAACATAGAATGATCAAACTAAATCACCAAATTTTAACCCACCAAAAAAAAAAAAAAAAAAAAAAGTCTTCGGAGGTTGATCTTCTAGAAAATGGCGGTGACCCCTCGTCCTTAATCTTTGTCATTGAGATTATCAATAGTGTACGATCTCTTCTAACTACAAAGTAATATAATCTTCCCCATCAAATTCTTCAACAATCTTTGCATCCCAACACAATTTTTTTTTTATTTTTTTATTTTTTTGTTTCAAAGGTCATTAATCCTTTTTCGAAGCTTTTTTTTTAAGCGTCGAGAGATGGACGGCAAGATGCAGATCATTTTGGTCTCTCAATCTCTATCGCTCTTTCTCCATCTCAATCTCAATTATTGGGTTAGGCTAGGGGTGGGTGGGGTTTGTATCTCGTGTTCTTCAAATGGGGGAGGGACATCACGTTTGCTTAATTTAATTTCTGTTTTTTTTTTTTTAAAGAAATAAATAATAAAATAAATATTAAATATTAAATAATGGCCAAAACGACGTAGTTTTGGGCAGCTTAACGGCAAATATGGATTTTGAGTTAATGGAAGACTAAATTGAGATGATTTAAAACTTAGAGGATTGAATTGACAAAATGCAAATTTAGAGGACTAAAATGAAAAGTTGTGAAACTTAAAGTGTGAGTTTTGAATTTTAGCCCCCCTTTTTTTTTTTCTTTTTCTTTTTTGTGCTAAATTTATATTTTTTTCTTTTGAAGGTATATAATATATGTTCAACATAACTGGATCGGAGTGGATTATGTTAATTTTTTGTCCTACTGAAATGCAGCAGCAACTTGTTTTTTTTAAAAAGAACTAGGTCGTGATTTACTGGAAAGGTTGACAATAATTATTTTTTTTCAAAATAAAGATGGATACTTTATTACATTTAGGACGGTCCAATACCTTCTCTTAGTTGCAGTGATACACATTGATACAGGATTCTCACCAAAAACAAAAAAAAAAAAAAAGGAAGAAGAAGAAGAAGAGAAAGATACATATTGATACACAGATTTACTTCTCATAAATCTGCTTTTAAACTTGAATGAAAGGTGGTTGTGGCTTGGACTTAGATCACCGCAGCTTAAGATACTTCAGAAGTCTGTATAGAAAGCACGAAGTTATAAAGTAAGCTTATGAAAATCCTTTATAAAAAAATTAAAAAAAGGAATTTCTAATTCTTTCAAGACCTCCAATTTATTATGCATGCATTGTTCTTGCTGTTCTATTTCTTCTTGAACCAAAAACTAGTACCCTAGAGATTAAAAGTTCTCTCTCACATGGCAACCGGATCACACTATAGGGTATATATATGTGTGATGGAACTATGGAAGTCTTGCAAAAAGTTTGGTTTTAAATTAATTTGGAGTTATCTTGCCCCAATCCATGACATAACAATTAAAGAGATCATTCATGTATAATTTTAATCATATAACTTTTTTAATAAGTCATATGGTTTGTCAAATGGTGCAAGTATTTATCACTTATTGCATGTAGATATCGAGAATTTTGTTAGTATTATATTAAATGTGACACCACTTTTAATAAGATTTTTTTAAAAAAATATAATAATTTTATAGAATATTGAACTTTAGACAGCTAGACAACTCCTTTTTTTTTTTTTTTTTTTAAGAAACTTATTATTTGAGAGATGGAGTATTATTTTGAATTTTGAATTAAATGAGATAATTCAATAATAAAAATTGCTAAAACTATAATTAAAAAACTTAAATTGTAATTTATTGCATCACAATAACAAAAATTAAGTTAAGAAGTAAAATACTAAATCAATTTTTTTTTCCTAGAATAAAATGCACAAGCATGAACTATTTGTATTTTCTACTAAAGAATATTCTTACAATACTTTTTTAAGAGATAACCAAATATAATAATGACCATATGTAGCTTATGTTTGAATTATAACATACATCTAATTGTAATCTTTAAAATGTATTTATACATATGCATGAGGTTACAAGCTAATTTAAATAATACAAATAGATCGTATCATAAATCGTCACATAATTAATTGAAAAATAGAGCTCCAAATTATCTTGGAGCCAAACTTTCTCCGAGAGTCTGGCTTATTTTGTCACTTATGAGAGCTTCCCTTCCTTCCTTCTTTATTTATCTATTTACTAATTTAATTCTTTAAATTTATATTCCTTTCGACAACTATATAATGCTGATCATGACACTTTTAGATGCTAATATGGGATTTTAATCTTTGTGGAATAAATGCTAAATTGTGTCACTATTATGAAGTAAAAATAAAATAAAATTAAGAGGCAGAGTGGAGGAGAGAGTACTAAAGCGGAAGAGGATATGCATTTTGAAATACTATTTAGAGTATTGGAGAGAAGCATTATGTGGTATATATACTAGTCCACCGTCCAAGACTCCACAGAAGGTGAAGAAAAAAAAAATGATATTCTTATTGACTTATAAATATGTATTCCTTTGATGCTCCCTGTGTACGAACCATTACTTTTTAATACATATCAAATTGGAATATATCTCATGTGGGGCTTTCTTCTAATCAGGGACAGGATAAGAAACTAAAGGAAATGTAGATTCTTTTCGTGGAATAAACAAGTTGCTTATGAAAAGTGTGGAAAAGGGTTGGCTTCTAAGAAAATGAAGCAAAAGGGTGGACCACACTGGGTTAAAACTAGTAAAGATTTTGCTACCAATCTTTTATAGTTTAGGCTAAATTTAGCCAATGGCCCTCTATCCTGCTCTGAAATCTTTTTATATCATGTTTATGTGTGAATCAATTAGCACATACGCCTATATAGGTTGGGTGTAAACTTTGGTGTAAACCCACAAAATTTCACAATTTATAGGATACTGCTTTTATTATGATTAAGTAAATGAGTTTGCTTCTATTATAACTATGGCTAACTTGAGACAAAAACGTTTAAAACCACTTTAGTTTTACTTTTGGCCTTATTGAACTATACAAATTTGCAGACACAAGTTCTGTTATCATGCTAAATTCTAAAAAGTACTTTGAGGCCATAGACTAAATGGGACGGTGCATGCATGAGAAAGATAAAAGAAACAGAAGTTAAAGGGGGTCACACAAGAGATTCCTGTAATTATATGGTGCGTGTGGAACAACCGACTAAACAAATTTGAGAATTCAAGAAATAGTCAGATGCTTGAAAAGCTTTAGACACTCGTCAGAAAAAGAAGAAAGAAGAAAAGTTAAAAAGAATCTAGGTACTCATATAATTTTCATGAAGTCATTACCTCTCTTCTTCATCAATGTTGGCACTGCTTCCATTGGACCTGTACTTGGGAATAGGAACAAGACCAGACTCAATATGCCTGAGATCCTCTAAAAGGATTTCATAGTGTCTTTTCACTTCCTCAGCTGTTTTATTCCCACCCACAGCCTTGGCTACATTCTGCCACCGGTCAGGGGTCTCCTTATCATACAATGCTAGTGCTTTTTCAAACCTTTTGTTCTGCTCTGGTGTCCAAGAGGAGCTGGAGTTTTGCTTACTAAGAGAACTTGAAGCCATCAAAGTTGCTCTAAACTTTGTGCTTTCAGTTCAAACCCTAAAGTGTCTAAAGGAATGGTGAGAACTAGTGCTGAAGGAACAAGAACAAAAGAGAAGGCTTTGGGGATATGGTTTTCATGCAAGAGAAGAGACTGCCATAGGTGCTTGCTCATGCTGTGCTTGCTTATAAAATGGTTTATAGGGTGGTGTGGTGGAGCCAGTTGGCGAATCTATTTTGTCAAAAGGTGGATTGAGGTGTGACCCGTCTCCCTTTGGAACCACAAACGAAGCAGGACAAGGTTCAGCCACTAGGCAGAGGAGGAGGGGAATCAGTTTCAAAGGAAAGGCTTTCTGGGTTTTGTTTTTTTATGTGTTCCTAAGAAATTAAGAATCTTTTATTCGTTTATAATGCAAATAGAAAATATAGAATTTCCAAGGCTAAGCACAGAGGCTAGTTGCATAATTAATAAGTAGGTAGACAATCCATTACCTTTTAGCCTAAAAAATCAGCGAAGTGGTGCAGTGTAATACCATATGAAGGGTTAGGAGTAATAAAATACTACAACTTGGAACACTTATTAAAGAGAGATCTCGAATCTATAAGGAAAAATAAATAAATAAAACAAGTACTGAAATTTTTATTTTTAGTTGCACTTTCAATTTTAATTTACAGTTTAGAGGATAATTTAAAGGAGTAATTATACAATACTATGAGAGTATGATAATGACATATTCTTTCCTTCCATGTAATAATGAATTTTCTTAATTAAGTTCATAATGTCACCTACTATTCATGTTAGATGAGAAAATAATAAGTCATTATTATATTCTCAAAGTATTATATAATTTTCCATTTTAAAGTCTCAAAAAAGCTTAATTTCGAGAATTTATTCACTCTTATAAGAGGAATGAAGAATCGAAGACTTCTCTCTTTCTTTCTTTTTTTCTTTCTTTTTTGGTTGTTAAATGATGAATTTTATTAAGGAAAAAGGGGGTTAGGGCCCGGGCCATCTATCATCTCTGGCTCCAAGATGTGGGTAGGAAGATTGGAGATGGGAAGGCCTCACAACAATTACAAAAAGGAGCCCAGGCAGTGAGACCATAAGCAGTATAAGTGGCATTCTTTACAACCACAAAAAAATGAGCAAAATGAAAGGATTGGGACTGGTGGTTTATGTTGGGGATGATAGAAAAGATGACCCAATGAGGTGTGACTGCAGAGTTTTGAATGGGTTCTATGATGTTTAGAGCATCACCTTAAAAAACTTGTCTAACCCCAGGTTAAATTTTTCCAAGCACAGATAAATTTTCCCAAATGATCACAACACACAACATCAAGGAATGAGTTGTTTGGTCAAATTGCAGCATCAATGTTGGACTCCTTTTGTAGAAGTGGAAATCTTCTCCTTAATTTTCAAACATAGATTATTCTAAATAGATTCTTAATAATACTCCTACTATATGATATAAAGACTCAATTTAGACTAAAATAATACTCTTAAATAAAAAAATAAAAAATAAAAGTGTAATTTAAAGAAAATGAAAGGTACGTTAGAAAATTTATAAAGTCAATACCCTTTTTCACTTTTTATTTAAAAAGTTAATATATTTCTTTCATTTTAAATAAAATTTTTAAAACTATCCTCTATAATTAAAAATTTGGCGAAAGAAGAGTATTGACTTTTTAAACAAAATAACTGGTATGTTAAGAAATTTATTTATTTATTTTTCAAAAAATAATTCATTTTAAGACATTTTAAAATATAACATAAGACTATCAATTTAAGACTAGGGAGTATTACTTTTTTTGATGAACAACTAGGGAGTATTACAGTTACAAACAAAATGTACAAAATTTAAAAATAAAAAGTAAAATATTTTAAAAATTAAAATTAAAAGTAAAAAATAAAAAATAAAAAATAAAAAAATAATAATAAAGTAGGGGGAGGCAGGGGGCTGGCAAGCGCAAATATCAAGAAGGTTACTACTTACTAGACATACCAAACGAGGAAAAATAAAGGTTCTCCACTGATTGGACTGGCATGCATTTTTTGACATTTCTGTTTCCTTGCCTCTGCCAGCGACATAATTATTTTCAATCTTTGACAAGAGTTTGCAAATATACCCTAGGACACTTTTGTTAACTAGTGTCACAGGCTATAAGGTTTTTCTTTTTAATAATAAAATTGTTTATATTGCGTAAGTTATTTTATATAGTTGTACATGTATACACGTGAGAAAGTAACTAATCAAGATTTTTAAAATTGTGTAAAATAATGTGTTAACAACAAATTTAACCCTTTTGATAATTTGATAATTGAGAATAGCTGAATGGGAGGATTTGAATTTTTGATATCTCGGTTGAGAGTTTTATCATATCTTGTCTTCCCCTGTTTCTTCTTGTGTTCCATTGATCAAGTCTTAGAGCTATTCACAATGGATTCTATGTACTCTTACCCTTCCCAGTTTATTCTTTTAAAATTTAGTTTATCACTCATTTCATTTTTTTTGCTGAATTCTCACTCATTTCATTTACGGGTTAATGTTTCTGGAGAAAGCATGTACCATCTTGAATCTTCTTAGTAATAACATTAATTATGACAATAGTGTCTTATAGTATATCTTTCAATGTCAGACTCACTCAACTCAAAATATTTTGGACTTTGTTCTAGTATCTCAAGCTGTGGTGATCACTGACAAATCTTTTGGACTGAGAAAACTCTGCCAAGAACTCATGCAGAGTTAATTTTTTTATATTTATTTTTCAGCTTTAGATCTTGGAATTGGGTTTTCGAATCTTTGTCCTGAACAACATTCCAAATGGTTCTAGCTGGATACCTCTAACCGTACCATGATTTTTTTTTTTTTTTTTTTGTGGCAAAAGTAGAATGATATCTATAATAAGTTGTTTGCTTCTGCATGTATTTTGTAGAGTCAACAGGTGAGGCTGGTTTTCTTATTGGATAGGAGGGTGATTTTGTGTCAGCTGATTGGTGGGTGAAGTTTCAACCAAGCAGTGACTCTGCATGTTTAGCTAGAAGCTAAATTCATCAAAAGTGGGGTATGACAAGGTCAATTATATGCTAGGAAGCACGGATGCAGCTGAGAGGGTGTTGCACCCGCAACTGACATGGGACGCAACGTCCGATGCGGTTGCCCACACGTCAGTACTGCATTTGAGTTTTTTTTTTTTTTTTTTTGCCTCGGATTCACACCGACGTGGCTCGATTCACGCCGAATCGGCTTCAATTCGCATCAAATCGGGCTAATTCGGCCAAAATCGGGTCGTATTGGCCGGCGATCGATACGGCTGAAACAAGCAGAAAACGGCCGAAATCGGCCTCGAAACTCACCGGAACCGCCGAAATTCTGACCTCAAAGGTGTTTCTTGCCTTCTTCTTTCTTTGTTTTGTGAATCAAGGCATAGTAATGTGTTTTTTAAGAATATTTTAATAGTAAAAATATATAGAAAATATAAATAAAAATATTTTTAATAATTTTTTAATCGCCGAGTCCCACCACACCCGCACCCTACTTTTTCAAAAATTGCCGAGTCCCGCACTAGCACCGGCACCGACACCCGAGTCCCAAAATGCACCCGTGCTTCATAGATTATATGTGATGCTAATTTATGAATACGCCATATACACATATACCCAATCACCTTTTTTCATATTTATCAACAACAACAAAAAATCATTTTTTTTTCTTCTTTTAAATTGAATAGGGTAGGATAAGATGGCTAAAGGCCCTAAGGCACCATCAACAAATATCATATTAGGTTAAGAATCTTGTAGTTGCATTGATATATTATTTTGTTATCAAGGGAGATCTTTAAGGCTTTCAAAAAGATTTTGACCAGGGATCAGCAATGCTAGCAATTGGAGACTAAGGACGTTAGTGGGTGGTGTTGGTTGGATGGCAGATAGTAAGGGTGGAGGTTAGGTTGATAAGTTTTAGATGAGGTGGAAAATGGTTTAATGGAAAATGAAAGCATAAATCAATTTCTACCATGAATGCTTTTATTTTATAGTCAACCGAAAACAATTTTTAGATGACCAACATTTTCCGTCGTCCCAAACACTTATAAATACAGAAATTATTTTCAAGAAATCAATTTCTGTTAAACCAAACATAGCCTTAAATGCAAAACACCAAATGATATCGTTCAGTCTTGTAGCCTCTGACACCAGAGTTAGTTATAGATCCAAAAGGTTGTTGACATTGACATTCAGTTAGCGATCGGGAAAGTCTGTTAAAGGTTGCTGTATTTGTTAGAAGATATATTTAGTGTGCGTTTGGATTGAAATGAAAAATTAAAATTATTTCACTATTCAGCTTATTTTTACTATTATTCATGGGCCCTACTGTACTATTTTAATTAACTTTTACTTTTATCTACCGTACTTTCAGCAATAATTTTTCAGTTTCAGCAAAATAAGCAGTATCCAAACATACCCTTATTTTGTAAATATGAGATTAGTAGTAATGGGGTGTTGTATAAACAATACTTTGTGCAATTTTTCGTTTTTAGCAAGATCAATAATATCTTAAATATTTCTTTTCTCTTAAATCTTTCTCTCTCTCTATTTTTATGTCCTTGTTTGAAGCAAAGATTACACAGTTTGCTTGTAATTGATTTTTTTTTTTTTTTTGATAGGAAGACTAAGATTTTATTCATAATTGAAAGTAGAAGATACATCTTAGAGAAGAGCATGTACTATAAAATAAGGATTCTCTTCAATCCAAACAGAAAAATCAGCAATGCTTAAAGCATATTTTGATAGTAAATAGGCAAAAACATTGTCAATCCTACATACATAGGAGATTTCAACATGACGAAATTCATGCAAAAAATCTAAAATTTTTCTATATATAAGATTAGTTAAAGTCAAGGGAGTCGATTCCGTACTGTACCGGCAACTGATACCGGGTGTATCGGGCAGTACAGAAAATTTTTTTTTTTTTTTTTTAAGTTTTGCAATTTTTGAATTTTTGTTAGGGCAGAATGGTAATTTACTTGCATTAACTTATTAGTATTATTTGTTTTCTTAGTATTCAATGGCTACTTTTAAGCTTTCTATTTTTTATATTGTGTTTTCTTTTCTTTTTTTTCTTTTAATTGATACTAAAGTCTAAAACCATGAATAATTAGTTCCGAATTGAGGAAATGTTTTATGGTAAACTTTTATATTTATTATAACACACACACACACACACACACACACACACACACATATATATATATATATATATATATATATATATATATATATATATATATTTATTTATTTATTTATTTATAAAAATAAAAAATAGCGGTAAACCCGAAACGGTACACCAGTATTGACCGGTATCCGAAATATATCGTACCACTGGCCAAACCGGTACAGCCTCTGGTACGGCATTAACTCTCTTGGTTAAAGTTACATCTACTTGAGTTATATATTTTTTAGACCAATATTTTTTATTAGATCTAATGATAAAAAACTAAAAAAAAAAAAAAAACATACTAATAACCTTGTCATCAACATTTTAGAAATTGGTGATATAAAAGCATTAAAAAAAAATCCACCGTCCACCCAGTCTTCTTTTTGGTGACAAATAACAAGTAACATAATATTACTTCTTTTTGGTAATTTCCAACAGATATCTTAATGAACCATAGCTAAAAGATGCAATGGTCCAAATCCAATATCCCCTGTAAAATGAAGCATGTGGCCCCAATTAATTTCTCATGGCCTGTTTCTGTCAACGTGTCTGCTATGTTTAAGATGTACATCAATTATGATTTCTAAGTTCTAATTGTCATCGCAAATCAACAAAAAGTTCTAACTGTCATGTAATCAGCCAATTAGCTTATATATATAATTAAATTGTGATTTTCATTGAATCAACTACACCAAAACCTTAAACGTTTATAAACTAAAGGGTATTTTGATGGCATCCCAATATATTTCACCATCCTCTCATATTTATATGGGTCTTATGTGAATCATTTATATGAGTCTTAAGTATGAGATCCACATGCAAGGTCGACCTTAATGTAAAATGAAGGTGAAGTATACTAGATATACTAAATAATTTCATGACCCACATCAACTATATATAGCAGTCTTGAGATAATATAAACGCTCATTTCAACATGCTAGTTGAAACAGAAATGAACTCAGATTAGAGTTTTAAGTGATAATCTAATGCATGGTTCAAACCTCTCCTTCTCCTCCCCCACTATCTAACCATCTAAAAAAAAAGTGCTCACATTATTGCATTCATTCTTTCATCGATATTACCTGATTGCATGTCTTTGTGTGTTTTTTTTTTTTTTTTTTGAGAGGATCTTTGTGTGTTTTTGAATGAATTAATTTTCATTAGCCTATTTTCCAAACTGATGGATTCATAATATGTTGGAATTAGTGCCGGAATTACCAATTGCTTACTCCAAATTTATTTGCTAATTAATTAATCAATGGGGATAATAAAAATTAAGTCGTGTAGTGGAATGGATCAAATTTGCAGCTAAAGAAGCTACCATTACCATAGTTTGCAAATGATGATATAAAACGGTTTCTTGCATATTTCTTCATTTTCTTCTCAGAGCCAATTAATTACCTTTGGCCCAACAAGGGTTGTTCTCAGAAAATACTATCCAATCATATGATGCCTTAAGAAGCAAGATATGGTGTTTTGATTGATATATATATATCAAAACACAACATATGTTCTGTGGTTATGATTTGTCAACTATCTCAATCAAATGTCAGTGATTGATAATCATGCAAATATGCACTATATATAACAAGTTGATTTAGTAGTTACATGTTATTTCAAATTGATGGGAATAGTTGGGGGCTGATCATTTGATGAGAGGCTGAACAAGTAGACCTTGTCATGAAAAATGGTCCTCCAACTTTGATATTTTATCGTCAACATCTTAAACCAATCTTGGAAAACTTCCATTCATGGCTCATTTTTCTTTGAAGAAAAGGTATTACTAAAGCTTAGTGGTCCTTCCAAACAACTTGGAAGGTTCCTAAAAAAGTTTAAAAAGTGTGTATCACGCAATTACCATGAGTAACTCTCATTTTCAAGAATCAATATCTCCATGTTTATGGACCAAGAAAATGCAAAAGAAACTGTGACTTTTCAAGAGCCTAAGGAAGTGTCGTGTGGGCGATGTTTATATGAGGATAAGCAGAAAGACGCAAAAGTCTTGAATACCAAGCAATGGGAATCATATATACTAGCACTCATTTCATAGGAGATAGATACATATTTGTCTATGAGCAAGTTGGGGTATAGATTTATGATGTGTGATAAAGGAAAAAGATAAAAAAGAAAAGGTGAATTATGAGTGCAGAAAGCTAAAAAAAATATCGCACCACAAATTGATAATTTTTCTGTGGCTTTAGTTTATCCCAAAAGATATATACTGTGGAAAGATGATGACGGTTTGTTGAGAGTGTAAAAGACAAGCTGTACGTAGTTTTTTTATAGATTCAAAGTTGTGGTTACCATTTTTGATACTTACTACGTGGTAGGTTCATGACTATGAGCATGGATGGTATAGGAAATTTATAGAGCAGGTTATTTGCTCAAAAATCTTTTGCTTATTTCAGAATCAACCATAGTGTTATGAAATTTAGAATTGCATGGCAACCCTATAAATCTTTGCAAGCCAATAAGAAAATTGTTTAATATGCTTCACGTACCATATGATACGTTATTAGAGTGGAAAACAAAAAAAGAACACGTATAATCATAATAAATAAGTCTAGAGCCACAAAACTTGGCATCAAATGTTTCAATAAAAATCTACCTACACAACTACTGTGAAAATTGTTGTGTTTATGAAGTTACTCTAATTATAATATATCTACTTGAATATGAAATTTATGAGTATATTTAAATACCGCTTATTTGTTAAAAACTGAAAACTTTTACTGAAAACACTATAGTAAAATAATTTTTAAATATATGAATAATGATGTGAAACCTAAATTTACCTAGAAATCTGTATTTTGCTGACTTTTGTGGATCTGTAAATAATACCCATTGGACCCACTAAAAAAACGCAAACACATGAATTGGGCAAAACGCACAATCCAAACGTGCTATGTATCATCTGGGAAAAGGTAAACACAACTGAGTTCATACTGCCGACTGAAGAAGCTAGCAATGATCAGACTAAACAAACATTACAAGACAAACACTAACATCAACAACACATTAAGTAAAACAAACTAGCTAAAGCTTTATTTGCAGATAACTCTACGAGATGAGACAAAACCTATGGAATCCAGGCATTGTAGCATAAAAGTAGGGCATACAGACAGATTGGTTGGATATGAATAATATTGAGGTTAAAGTCAGGACTAAACTACTACAGGCAATGATTTAACAATTAAATATACATTTCTTGTGAAATACTAAATACCAATTTTAGGACATATGAATCTGCTAAATGTTAAAAGTGTCCATTTCATGGTTCAGCGGCTATCTCTATTTCAAAAACCTTTATAGAAATTAATAGTTAGCCCACTGGGCTTAGGCCCATTGTATTGTACTTATCATGGAGGTTTGGGCTGGTAGATTGTAATTGGAATCACTGAAACTGGGCTGCACTATCCCAATGATACACAGACCATTGATTCCATAAAGGCCTATTTTACTCATCCACAAAGTATTTCAGTTCTGTTCTCTGTGCAAAGCCGAACTTAGGTTGGTTTCGGAATTTTTTTTTTTTTTTTGGGTGGGGGAATAATTTTTGTTAACACAACTGGACCTCATTGGTTTAGGAAATTATCAAACTGATCAAATCCCTACTAAAATAAGCCCACCAAACTGACTTGCAGGTGATAGGTTTGGATTTTCAGTCTGGGCCTATATTGTTATCCCCATTTGTACTTTTTTTTTTGGAGGAAAAATTTGGACTGTGTATTCTGAATGAATTGTAAATAGTTTTGGGCTAATTATTTGGACCTTCATTCAAACGAAAATAATATACAATATTTCAGGCTGGTTCGGATTAATCAGGTTGAACCATTGAGCTTTACGATCTAATTCTGGCTTCGGTAGAAGCTTGAAATAATTTTTGAGTATGACAAAATTTGACTACAACTCATATTAAAAAAATTTTCATGCCTACATATTTTTAAAATTTAACCATTAGATTGTATGATCATTATTTTCTTAATACGCATTTCAAATTTTGTGCTAATAAGATATTATTTACTATTTGATTTATAAGCTTATTTTTTATGCATAATATTAAACTATAAAAACTTGAAATTTAAATATTTACTTGATGACATAGCTATAAACCTTTGATCTTCTCAAAATTTTGCAAACATAGAAAATATAAAAAGAAAATGCAATCCAATGGTAGATTTGACAAAATTCACATCCAATAAAAAAAAAATTTTGAATGGAATTATAGCTTCTTTTTTTTTTTTTTTTGAGAAACCATGGAGTTATAACTATTGACTAGAATTAAGTTTTTTTTTAGAAAAAACTAAGTTTGTAGTCAAATTTTGTCCATTTGAGCATGCATTCATTGTCTAAAGTTGCTGAAGGCCTAAATGGGCCAAATCAACCATGAAAAATGGGGCCAGGTCATTGCACCTCTCATAGTTGTTAAAATCTAAATCAAGATTGTAAGATTTGAGATCCAAAAACAATCTTGATCATATTACAGGAGCTTCAACTAGTAGCATCCAGATTTGATCTAGATCCAAATAGTGGGATTGGTAGGATTGCGAATTGCAATCCTATCAAGATCACACCCACTCCTAAATTTTGATATATTGTAGATTATTATCCACATTTTCTATCAAAGAAAATTTCATCATCCATGTTGATAATAATTGAATACAATCGTATCGAGTTTTGTAACTCGATAACATAACTTGATTCTCTCATCAAAAAGAATTTGGGTTCAAATCAAATATAAGACTTTTTTTTTTTTTTTTTTGGATAAGATCAAATATAAGACTTTGGTTTTAACAACCTTAACCGTGTTATTATTGGCACCGATATTTGCCTGAAGTAACTCACACGTAACTCGGGACCTCCTTTCATGCTGAGAAGAGTTGACATTGCTATGTCACAAGTCACAACCAGAAACCAGAAGAGAATCTAACATTATTCATCCATAAAATGTCACCTATAGTTTCCTCCTTAGTCCTTATTTTTACTTGCTAAATACGGAAGTGACTCAGAGCAACAACAACAACAACAACAACAACAACAACAAAAAGCAACAAAAAAAAATCTCTCTCTCTCTCTCTCTCTCTCTCTCTCTCTCTGTGAAAGTATCATATATATTAAAACAAGTAACACATTACAGCTGGCTCTCTCAAAGCCATATTGACTTTACTTACATCCAAACAAGCACCATCATAATCTTGAAGGACTAATTTTTCACCCCCACCTTTGTTTCGGTTGGGCACCTCCACATTTAAATTTACGATGTCCAATCAAATGCCAAAGTATGTCCTACCATGAAATCCAAAGCAATCGACACACTTTTTTTTTCTTGTCACAATATCATCACATCTTATAATGTATGAAGTGAGAAGGAATTATTAAAAGAAGATGATACTTCAAAAACTAGGTGAAAAAAAAACTATTTCTACATTGTACCGTTCATGGAAAAATAAGAATTGTACACTTTCTGCCATAGTGGTAAATATTAGCCACATTTTTGCGTACAGTATATACTTTACAGAATATTATTTATGTAAACTAATCAATGGTCATTTATCATTTAACACCATTGAAAGAAGCACATAAATTAGATGTCTTTTTCTCCCAAAGTAGTTAATTAGAAAAAGAATTAGAGAAGTACACTTACCTTTCTCTCATCAAAAAAGAGAAAGTGCGAGAAGCAAATGAAGCTCTCAGCTAGAAGTCTTATAGTTCAATTAATATTTCTTAGTGTTTTTAGTAAAGATATTCAATGTTCAAATCCTTCATTCCTTAACTATTAAACAATAAAAAAGGAAAAGGAAAAAGATGAAGGTAGGTGAATTGAATGTCATTGTCACGCATTATCAACTACTATTTTTATGATGCAATTAGCAAATAAAAGTTGGTATGTATGTTTTTCCAGTTAGTCTCTATGTCACAACAAATTGGTCAAAGATCTTGTTGAGAATCTAACTAACCTTTTTTATTTTCCTTATAATCAGTTGGGAGAGAAATCAAAATCGAAATTCTTTATATGTGAAGAAGTAGGTACGTAATACTATTGAGGTACACAGCTCTTAATAAGAATCTAACATATCTAATTACAATAGTAATTTTTAAAAAAATAGATTTCCTTTTTCCTGTACAGATATAGCATGATTTCCTTGATTGATGTAAATCTCTTAATTCTCTTCTAAGTAATGGTTATATTCTCCTTCTAAGTGTCTCAATAGTAAATTAGTGATTTGGTTTGGTGGGAGCCAAGTATTTGATTACAGCTATATTTGTGGATTTCAATCAATAAGGATCAGTGTTCTGCCTAGATTGAGTGGCTTTAAGGCATCTATTGTGCCTTTCCTACCACTGGTGCTGAGGAAAGCCATATTGCAGATGGGATAAGTAGGTAGGTTTAATGGTCAACTGTTCGATCATTAGGCCCTGGATCAAATCTAATATACATTATCAACTTGGGATTCAGGCCAAAAAGAGATATTCACCCATTAATTTTCAACTAGAAAAATTATGAGTTAAGTATAAAGTACGACTATCCCCATTAGAATTTGCCATGGTTGCTGATAAATTCATCAGCACTTCACTTTTGCATAACCTTCAGGCTTCATTAATTCACCAAGTTCTATGACCCACTGTTTCTATGATGATGTTTTTACCTGTATATAAAAAAATAAAAATAAAAATAATGATGTTTTACCTGGAACATCAATATTGATGTTATTTAGGACATGGAAAAACGTGACCCGCATAATTGATGAGTAATTGCAAACAATTGATTATATGATTGATCATATGAATGTTTGTCGTTTACCTCCAAAATAAAAAGTAAAAAACCCTCAAGTGTGACCATATAATACTTTATGGATATATTGCAGTGAACCTTTTAGATTTTCCATTATTACACTCGTCTTCCTTCTAGTCTGGAATAAGACAGTCACTTTTTCTATAGAGCAAAATATTTATACTTGCTTAATTCCTTTGGATTATTGAAAACGAGTTTTAAAATTCTTGATTTTCATTTTTCACCCTCTACTTAACTATTATCCATACCTTCTATGATAGAAAATTTAGGATCTTTAAAACTTTTTTTTGTCAGAATTTAAATATATAAAAAATAGTCATTTAGAAAAGGTTAGTGTAAATGTTTGCATTTTAAAAGAGGTGAATGTCTTATTCCAAACTAATGGAAATATGGGTGTAATAATAAAATCTTAGGAGAGGTCAATGCAATTTTCTCCCCTTTTTTTTTTATGTTGGTATTTTCCGTGATAGTTTTATTATAGCTACATCAATAAATAAATAAAATGTATATGGAAAAAAAAAAAAAAAAAAGTAAACAATTACAAGTTTCCTCTCTATACAAATATATGTATAGAGACAAAGAAAGCCAAGCTGACACTTGACACCGATGGATCACTGATAAATGAGGTACAGATAAGGTTTGGAGGGGAACATAAGCAAAGAATGAAACGGTGCATAGAGGCTCAATGATGGCCCAAAAATGAAATGTGGTGGTTTTGTGTCTAGCAGAAATGGGAACAAACCCATATGGTATGGTGAATATTGGTGAGAGAGAGAGAGAGGCAAAGATCCTCCAAACACTGCTGAAGATCCATGGTTTCCTTCTTCACCATCACTCATCCTCCTCACCCGGATATAAATCCTAAAGTCGGCTCCATTAATTTCTTCTGTACAAAATCTTCATTTTCAACTATATGATATCACTTGGGGACTTTTTATGTCTATGTTCTTAATGTTATCCCAAAACCTTCATGTGATAATGTCTCTTACATTCCTTACTAGTTTAACATCTCACCTAACTCTAATTAATTTTTAAGAGAAGGGGTTTCCTTCCTTCTTCTCAAAAAAAAAAAAATAATAAAAAAAAAAATAAAAGAGGAAAATGGGTTTCCTTCATGGAAGCATTTACTTTTTCTTTTTCTTTTTTTTTTTTTTTTGAGAATCTGGAAGCATTTACTTAATGGAAGCATTTAACACAATTTCTTGTAGGGCCTTTGTTGATGTCTAATGGGTGGGTATACATTGGCAATTTACATTTTACACCACCCAAAAAAGGGGGGAAAAAAAAAAGGCAAAAATATAAATTATATTAGTTAAGTTTGAACAATTGTCATTTTGGTCATTTAAATTTCATTTTCGTCATTTTGATTATGCTAAGTTCACATTTTTTGTCACTGTTAATTGTCCTTTTGTCCATAACTCCCGTTAGCTATTAAAAAATTAAGACTAATAAAAAGGGGCAAAAATACAAATTATATACAATGAGTTTGGTCAATTGTCATTTTGCCCAGGTAAATTTTATTTTTTGTCATTTGGTTATGTAAATTCATGTTTATAGTCATTATTAATCCTTAACAAAAAAAAAAAAATTAATGGAATGGAAGAAGGACTACTAACAGTGATAACAAATATGAATTTACAGAATCAAAATTAATGATAATTGACCAAATTTAATGGGTATAATTTGCATTTTTTTTCATTAAAAAAAGAAAAGAAAAAAAGTGATTGATTGAATAAGTCATTCTTTATCTTCAACCCATCAAACTAATAACCATTGGAAGTGTTAGCTTGGAATTAGTTATTCTTCCTTCTTCTTTTTTCTTCTTTTTTTTTTGAGAATCAGATAATGGTTCTCCTTTTACAACAATTTGACTCCCAATTGTACATATTATCCATTTCTTTTTTAGTAGGATCTTATTCTATATTCGAGCGGGCTAAGCTTGAGATATTTTATATAGTCCATTTTCAACCTAGCTAGGCAGGTACATATATAGGAAGGATTTGACTCTATGGGAGGAAAAATTTATAATTAACATACAAACACACGTTTAATATTTTGTATATTACATGAGGCAATTTGGAAAATTAAAAACCAACCATGTGAACAATTAGGAAAATTAAACATTGTTTTTTTTTTTTTAACACATGAAAATACTTTTTCCAATTTTTTAAAAATCAAATTTCTATTTTCGATTCATAATTATCTTTTTTTAGCTAGATAAAACTCAAGCACAACTTATGTAAATTTAGGAAAAGTATACTTTCCAACCAATCTTAGAGGAAAATCGCTTCCATTATGTGGCAAGTATTAAAACCATCCATACATACTTTCATTCTTATCACTTTTATAGAAATTTTTTCCAAAAAAAAAAAAATCTGCCATCGTGCTTATTCCAAAAAGAAATTTATTAGTATTTTTATAGAAATTATAACAAATCGGATGACATTAATTCAAATACTATCATATTTATAAAACAAGTTATAGAGTTCGATTCTTATTTATAAACTATATTTAGAATTCTCTCCTCAAGTTAAAAGGAATTTATAAAGAGAATCAGTCTCCTTTTATTTTCTTTCTTTCTTTTAAGTAAAGAATTAATGGAAGAATCTATATTCTTTTTACAAATCTTGTACCTGTGACATCGATAGAACTAATAGAGGAATACTTAAAAACATGTTGGGTTGGCCTTTATGGTGAAGCAGATATAGACATGAATGGTGTCTTTACTTGTGTCTTTGATACTAGAGAGCAGCTGGCATATATTGTCTTTGACCATGATTTTGAGTTTTTGACTCTTCTAAATTCCAATGCTCGATGCATGTATCCATGCAAATGCAAATACCCTTTAAGAAAAAGCAAGAGCTCTTTTCCTCACGAGTCATGTCTGGCTTCTTATCCTCACACTGTTCATCAAAATTTTATAGTATGTTTAAGAGAGCTTTCATACTGCTGCAGATTCTTTCAGTTGAACACTGCATTAGTTTGCCTGTAACTTTCTAAAGAACTGCACAAAGAGTGACAAAATTTTTAGCTGTAAAACTTTTAGCCACTTGGCCCACATAGCTCTCTCTCCCTATTTCTCTATGTTGTAGCGTTTTAATTGACATTAATTGACATCGAGGAGTAGGTATAGATTTCTATATAAAGTTAGGAGGTAGATAAAAAATAAAAATAAAGACACCCAAACGAATAAGACCAAACTAGCTTTGAATTTTATTTTATTTTTTATTAAAAAATTTGTAAAATCCTGTACTCTGTCAATTCACCAATCTCAACATTTTTAATTATTTTGTCATGGTCCGGAAGCTACATTATGCATATAAATATGCAAGATGTTCATAAGGATAGAATTCTGTACAACACATCGTAACATATGCATGGTACACATTAAAAACTAAACTTGTATGATCCAAATTAAACCTTATTGCACTGCATAGACATCTTAAAGAGCGTAGTTAATCAAACTTTTCTCCCATAACACGCGGGATTCATATATGTGAAAATCACGTTCGTTTGGAGAAAAATATTTCATAAAACAGTCTTGTAAGATAATTTTTCAAAATCTTAAACAATTCATTTTAGATAAACAATAAAAGCCAATAAAATTTAAAAAGAACATGTCTAGATTAATATACCAAATTTTGAGGTTAATAGTAAGAGTTTGATTTCTAGCTAATAATCATTTCGAGATTACGACTTTCCAACAAAAGCCATGTGACTATTGCAGCCTTAAAAAAATAAATAAATTACAACTATAGCTATGAGTGGTCTTAGACAAATATATGCATGAGTTACATCAAGATTTTGATGCATGGGTATCATGCTGACATTCTATATTTAATCAAACTTTTCTCTCATAACACGTGAGATTCATATATGTGAAAATCACATTTGTTTGGAGAAAAATATTTCATAAAATAGTCTCGTAAGATAATTTTTCGAAATCTTAAACAATTCATTTTAGATAAACAATAAGAGCCAAAAAAATTTAAAAAGAACATGTCTTGATTAATATACCAAATTTTGAGATTAATAGTAAGAGTTTGATTACTAGCTAATAATCATTTCGAGATTACGACTTTCCAACAAAAGCCATGTGACTATTGCAGCCTTAAAAAAATAAATAAATTACAACTATAGCTATGAGTGGTCTTGGACAAATATATGCATGAGTTACATCAAGATTTTGATGCATGGGTACCATGCTGACATTCTATATTTAATCAAACTTTTCTCTCATAACACGTGAGATTCATATATGTGAAAATCATATTTGTTTGGAGAAAAATATTTTATAAAACAGTCTCGTAAGATAATTTTTCGAAATCTTAAACAATTCATTTTAGATAAACAATAAGAGCCAAAAAAAATTTAAAAAGAACATGTCTTGATTAATATACCAAATTTTGAGATTAATAGTAAGAGTTTGATTACTAGCTAATAATCATTTCGAGATTACGACTTTCCAACAAAAGCCATGTGACTATTGCAGCCTTAAAAAAATAAGTAAATTACAACTATAGCTATGAGTGGTCTTGGACAAATATATGCATGAGTTACATCAAGATTTTGATCCATGGGTACCATGCTGACATTCTACACGAAAATGGGGCCAACCTCAAGAATTTCAATACAAACCAGGATTTTGATACGTTGCTTTCACTTTCTTTTATTTGCTGAATAGTTTGCCACTATAAAAAAGATGCCCACATTGCCTTTTCGCCTGGCTCGTACGTACAACTAGCTGGGTCAGTTTGGAGTTTGGACCATCTTTCTCTTCTTCACAAAGGCACCAGAGACAGAGACTGTGACTGAGACCCCACTTCATCGCTAGCTAGATAGCCCTAGCTCTAACGGGCAGAGAATAGTAAATTACGAGGGGTATTCAAAGAACCTCACCCTCCCTAAGTGAACAGTTGCCCTTCTTTGTAGGGTTACTATAAAGAGTTAAAAGGAAGGAAAACGTTTGTGTTTATTGTAATGGTCTAGGATCCGGACACTTTTGTGTCCTTGACTGGATATATTATTTTCCTTTAACCTTTCCGTTTATTTTTAAGAGTCCGGTTAAGGAGTCTTTTGGGTTAATATTACAAAATCAGAAGTTAATTTGCATTATAAGTACTGTTCAAAGTTATTTGGGATTTTGAGGAGAGAGATTGAATTTTGGTATTACCGTTGCCGAAATTCAACCAAAAGTATGAGAGAGAAGAAGAAAAAGGTGGAGAGAGAAAATGTTGAATTTCGGCAATGGTGATACCGAATTTCCTCTGTCCAGTTTTGCTGCCCGTGCGTGGATTGCCCGAAGTGAAAAGGAAAAAAAAAAAAAAATTGACAAACGAATTGTGACAATGCCATTGTCGAAATAGGGGAATAAAAAAAAATTTTAGCAATTGTGGCAATGGCATTGCCGAAAATAGGAGGAAAAAAAATAAAATAAAATAATTGTTGCTAAAATCTGGGGAGGAATTAAAAAAAAATGCTACGTCCACAATATTTTTACAACATTCTTCACAACAAATCATAGGTGATTAGTTATTATTAGTTCAAATTTAAATTTAACACTTAGATTACATTTTTAATCCAACAATAACAACCTGCCACTTAAAATTTGTTGTAAAAATATTGTAAAAATTATGTGCACATATCATTTCTTAAAAAAAAAAAAAAAAAAAAAAAAAAAAAGTGGAATGTGGCAATGGCATTGCCGAAATAGGAGGTAAAAAAAAAATTCCCCTCCTATTTAGGCAATGCCATTGCCACATTCTACTTTTTTTTTTTTTTTTTTTTTTAAAGAAATGATACGTGCACATAATTTTTACAACAAATTTTAAGTAGCATGTTGTTATTGTTGGATTAAAAAAGTAATCTCAGTGTTAAATTCAAATTTGAACTAATAATAACTAATCATCTATGATTTGTTGTGAAAATGTTGTAAAAATATTGTGGACGTAGCATTTTTTTTTTTTAATTCTTCCCCAGATTTCAACAACCATTATTTTAATTTATTTTTTTCCTCCCATTTTCGGCAATGTCATTGCCACAATTGCTAAAAAAAAATTTATTCCCCTATTTCGGCAATGGCATTGCCACAATTAGAGCATCCGTAGCAGCTGGTGTAAAAATTATGTCATTTTACCACATCAAATGCTTACTTTATTATTTTACCACATAATTTTATAACATCTCATTTATCAGATGTTTTATAATTCAATTCTATACATTAAAATAATATTTACTACACATTAAAATACATTTTTAGTTTACCACATATGTCTGTACCATTGCAAATTTGCAACGGTACGGACACAAAATGGTATATGTGCCAAAATTATACAACATATGCAACATCTACTAAAATCCTATTTTTTGTGTTTGGTGTGAGATATGTACCAAATATTTAGCATTTGGCACATATCCCACATCTACTGTGGGTGCTCTTAGGCTCTCACAAATTTTGTTTTCTCCCTATTTCGGCAATGCCATTGCCACAATTACTTTGCCACCATTTTTTTTTCCCTCCCTATTTCGGCAATGGCATTGCCACAATTAGTTTGTCACAATTTTTTTTTAACTAATAATAACTAATCACGTGTGATTTATTGTGAAAATGTTGTAAAAATATTGTGTACATGACACTTTTTGTTTTTTTTACTCTTCCATAGATTTCGGAACCTCTTTTTTTTTTCCCCCCATTTTTGGCAATGTCATTGCCACAATTGCTAAATTTTTTTTTTATTCTCCTATTTCGGCGATGGCATTGCCACAATTAGGTGCTCATAATTTTTTTTTTCTCCCAATTTCAACAATGTCATTGTCACAATTAGTTTGTCACAAATTTTTTTGAACTAATAATAACTAATCATGTGTGATTTATTGTGAAAATGTTGTAAAAATATTGTGGACATAACAATTTTTTTTTTTTTACTCTTTCATAGATTTCATAACATTTTTTTCCCCCCATTTTCGGCAATGCCATTGCCACAATTGCTAAAAAAAAAATTTATACCCCTATTTCGGCAATGACATTGCCACAATTCGTTTGTCATTTTTTTTTTTTTTCTTTTTCGCTTCGGGCACTCCACGCACGGGCAGCAAAACTGGGCTGAGAAAATTCGGTATCACCGTTGCCGAAATTCAACATTTTCTCTCTCCACCTTTTTCTTCTTCTCTCTCATACTTTTGGTTGAATTTCGGCAACAGTAATACCGAAATTCAATCTCTCTCCTCAAAATCCTAAATAACTTTGAACAGTACCTATAACGCAAATTAACTTCCGATTTTACAATATTAACCCAAAAGACTCCCGGTTAAGCCATCCATTCTTTGGAAATTTTATCGAAAATTGAAAAAGTTATCAATATTTTTTCAATTCCCGAGAAAATATTTTCAAAAATAGTTAATTATTGTATGTCCTTAGAGCACACATTAGCAAAATCCTATTTTTAATAGAAATTCAAAATGATGCTAGAGAAACATTAATTTTGCAACAAAAACCACCACAAAAAAAAAAAAAAAAAAAAAAAAAAAAGTGGCTTCTTTTCTTATGTTCAATTATTATTATTAAGAAAATGATCCTTAAAATATTTTCTACCATGTTGGGATGAGTAATGCTGAGGACATCAACTTTGGCATAATTTTATGCCACAACTTGCCACATGGCGAGTTGTAATTAATAAGGATGTGCCCCCACATAGTCCTAGCAATAAATAAATAAATAAAGTGTTTCACAATAAATAAATAAAAAAATAATAATTTACATTTTATACTTAATAATATCCTTACAATTTTTTTTAAAGAGTTAATAAAATATTAAAATGACTATTAATAGTATTTAAATTATATATATATAAATATATATATATATATATATATATATTAATTATATTATATATCTTATTATATATCTTTAAGTATATTTATGTATATGCATGGGGTTACAAGTTAATTATATATAATGGTGGTGGCTAAGGTGATAGTCCTAGCAATTGTGGTGATGGTAATGGTGATGTGGTGGTAGTGATTGTGGGGTTGGAGATGGAAATGGTGTGCTTGGTGGTGGCAATAGCAATGATAATGGAAATGGTAGTAGGGGCGATTGTGATGAATATAGTAGTGTTGATTGTGGTGGGAGTAGTATCGTCAAAGGTTGTGGCGACGGTGTTGGTAGCATTGTCACAAAGGAATTGAGAAGCAGAAAACATATGCAGCCTCTTTTATCGTTATTTTTAATTTTTGTTGACTAAAAAAATATTTTCCTTAGTCTAAGATTTTGTCACACCGAGTATTGAAAAATGCAAAAAATAAAAAAAGATTACATGCCAAAAGCAATAGAATGAATAATTCATTTGTTTTATGGATAGGAATGAAAAAAAAAAAGAGGTGGAAATGACTCACTCACTCTAACTTAGTGTATAGCTACTATGACGTATCATATATGAATGAGAGAGAAGTTGTCAATTTCAATAATGTACGTGAAAATCACCACTCTATACTGAACAAGTAAATAATGGAGAGATAGCTAGGGTGACAAAAAGAAACATAATAGGGAAAACTGTATTTTTTGCTCTTGAAGTATGTATGCATCTCTATGTGCGCGCACACTCAGAGAGAGAGAGAGATAAAAAGTAATTGAAATCCTAAACTATTTGGAAATATATATATATATATATATATATATATATATATATATATATATTTATTGTGAATATATCGAACCATCAATGGTGATTACTTTCTCCTAATAACGTGATACTTTTTAAAACTAATATAACATTAACCACATAATCTCCCACATGGTTATACACCAAACAATCTTTATTTTTCTCTTAATATCTAAATCAAAATTGAAAATTAGATTACAACTTTACCAAACCATACATCGCTTTATTTCTAAGATAAAGCAAACATCATATCTTTAAAAATAATAATTTTTCATTTCTTTTTATTAAATTTTATGTTGAACTATGATATTTTTATTTTCTATATGAAATTACCCTTGATCTGATTAGTATAGTACTAATTTATTAAGTTGTGTATTTAATTCATTAAAATAACCTTCGTTTGGTTTTCATTAAAATAAAGTTATTTAATTGAAATTTATATATAAAAGGCTCCATTTAATTCTGTCGTCTTATGTCTCAAACTATATCAAGCCAACCAAGCCTACGCCACCACCCAGCTCTTGTGATTTTCTATTATGAATTAAGTTGAGTGTTGATTTTGATGTCGTAAGGGGTCGATTTTCATGTCAAATTGCACTCATTAATTCATGACCCATTTAGTAATTGCAAACTAGTTTGCTTGATAAAATGTCTAGTCAAACCTCAAACCCTTATGCACATGATGGTGTCATTTTTGATTAGGTTCAATTCATTTAGGCTTCAAACTTCATGACCAATTGGTGCTTTTTTCATTTCTTGTGTCTTAAGGTTTGATTCTAGTCATTGTGAATCACTAAATGTTTTCCATCTTTATCATGATGATTGGTATAAAAGGAGAAATATGGCCCCTAGCTAGCTGTAAACGTACAAAATCCACTTGTACAAAGTATAGACCTTGATGGCAGATTTCATGATTTTCGTTTTCCGACCATGCATTCTTATCACACCATTGTCGTAAACCTTTCCTTCACTTGAAGAGTCAATACGTGACCTTACATAAACTTCAAATCACAAGGATATATTCCTTAGTCACAAGGGTGCACGTATTTCTTTGACTTCTAGGTTTTTTTTCAAGGAATTTTGAGTCACATAGGTGGATTTCTTTGACTACAATAGTTTTTTTTTCAAGGATTTTTGAATTACTTGGGTCGATTTCTTTGACTTCTAAATATATTTTTTTCAGCCTCCCACAGAGTTAATTCATCACGAGTTCTATTCCAGCTCGCATTCATATAGTTACTCGAGATGACCGTTTTAAAGCTACTCGTCATCTTTTGTGTTGATTTATATATGTGCACGAATCTTGATCCCATCTCACGCATGCATAAGCATAAGCACTTTTCACCGATGTTCTCGCATTGACGATTGTGGTCACATTTTTCAGGTGCTCATTGGTACCTTTGAGTCTCAGTCCAATTTGCACTCTCTTACCTTTCTCATGCATCCTTACTTGACCTGTCATAACTCAACAGGTCTGGTACAGTCCTCGATCGAGACCTTGATTTGTCTTTTATAAATACCAAAAAAATAGAATTAAATTAGATAAAAATGAAGAAAAAACACAAACACAAACTCATGTACACACCTGAAAACTTTGTTCTAGAGTTCTAGTCAGCATTTGGCTAGAAAGCAAAGTGTTGATCCGTGATTGGAACTTTGTTTTCCCATATTCAAAATGTGTGTTTTTTTTTTCCAATGTTTTTTTTTTTTTTTTTTTTTTTCCTTATATGGTTTTCCCCAAGACTATTAAGGGATAAATATAAGATTAAACCCCTAAAATACACTTGAAAACTTTGGAAAAGCATTTTTATAGATGGGGGAAGTCATTAAAGAAAAGGAGAGGTTAATTTCCATACACTAGAGAATCACTCTGTAGACTTCCTGTCAAAGTACTCACTTTTCAAAAACGTACGAAATTTAGAGCAATTTGGTGGTTCGATTTAAGCTCTTGAGGTGTGGTTTGATCGGTAAGAAATATGATTTTGTTTTTTATTAAGTTATAATTCATTCAATGGTCAAAATAATGATTTTTTTTCGTTATAAAATGACATTTTGACACTTGGTATAAAGTTAAATGATAATTGCAAAATTAGAATTACACAATTTAGTAAATAAGAATCCATGTGTAGTCGTGTACACATAGTACACACAAGTCACACCCATTAATATTTAAGATTGCATGACCAAAAACCCTAAAAAAGTCTAGGTCCAAATAAATCAACATTTTGACACTTGGTGTAAAGTTAAATAATGATTGCAAACTTAGAATTATACAATTTAAAACATAAGGATCCACGTGTAGTCGTGTACACACAGTAAACACAAGTCACAACTATTAATGTTTAAGATTGCATGACCAAAAATCCTAAAAAAAAGTCTAGATCCGAATAAATCACCTCCATCATAAGACATGATTTTTTAAACGATTCTTTTATTCTTGGATTCTACAATTCTTGGATTCAGTTGTGAACTTCATAATTTCCTGATAACATGGTATCAGCCATTTCCATGATCACCCGGATATCCAAGCCATGAATTTGAGTGCCATGCGGCTTTCAATAGTACATGAATATGGGACACTGCACATTATGATGAAACTGTGATATCAATACTCAATTTTTTGGAATAATGGCAATAATGATAGGGAAAAATATAGTACTAAGATAAAAAGAAATATGAGAGTTATTACCATGACGTTCAGTCGAAGACTCGAGAAAAGAAAATAGGGGAGAAATTAAGTTGCTTATTTTGTTTCTCCAATGATGTTGTCCACACTATCATTAACTACACAAAAATCCAACATATGCTATTTTATATTCAATATATGTACTTATGCTTTTGAATATTTTATTTTGAAGGGACCATGCAGACGTATGAGATGTTTCTCAAGTCCCTAGTATTAAAAAGAACAGTTCAGTTAATATACAATATTTTCCCATACTTTTCGACATACACAAAATCATTTGCTTATGATTGCAAGCACAACAACGTAAGTTATCCACAATTAGTTCCAAACTTTGATTAAGATTTTTTCTTAACAATATACAAAATATCACATTATTTAAAATTTTAAATAATGGAACATTAAGCTCTTCTTTAAATTTGTAATATTAAACCACCATTTACTAGCATCTTGAGGTCATTTTTAAGGGATTCTTTCTTTTAATAACCTAGTGTGTGTCTATGGATGAAAAAACTGCATACATCTAAGAAAATAATGAGATACTCAAAAAAAGTAATTCAACCAAGGAGTATTTTTTCAAGAAAAAAGGCTGTGTCCTAATCTAAAGCTAATTTACAATCCCATTTGAGAGTAAAAAGATACGGAATCTTTGGTTGGACTTTACTATATATTCAGGGTAATTATTCAGCATTATAGGACATAAGTGCTACATTAGTGGCATGAGATCCTCCTATGAAAATCATAGCAAAACAGTAAACAATCACTCTCAATAAACAGAGGGAACAGAGGGGCGCGTTGGTGCATTAAAGGAGGGAAGGAAACCCATAGTATTGGTCTGAATATGATTAGAAATAATAGCTGTAAGTGGATTGGAAGCCAGAGACAGAACAGAATCACCAAAATACGCCAACTCTAAGTGCTCTATCTCTCTCAACCCCATTATATAATAGAGAGGGCCTGCAAGAACTAGGATTCCCAATACATCGGATCTGCTGCTATATTTCATTGCTGCCTCACCCATATCTCTCTCCCCTCTATTACAGATAAGAGGAGCCTCGAATCAATTTGATAATAATAAAACCGAGAAGGGCTTTTGTTTTTTTGAACTAGTTTAGCTGTAAATTAATGATACTATAAACCATGGTGTACCACTACTGCCCAAGAGCTTATAAGGCATGCGTGGGGTGCATTTCTTGTCGATGTGAGACAGAATCTAAAGGCTTCCCAAAAATGGGTCAAGCCCGAGGAGGAAACTCATGTCACTTGAGAACAAAACCGTGCGGGCTTAGCTCCCCAAAGCGGACAAATAGCTTGTGCGGGAAATCCCCCACAAAATATTAATAAGTTTAAAAGAGATAATAAATTAATAATCATCATATGATGTTGGTTATTGGAGAAAATGGGCTTTTGCCCTTTTTTTAAAAAAAAATTCTGCATTTTGCCATCTTTCCCAAACTAATTAAGAAAATTCCCCTGTTTTGAAACTTAATTTTCTAAAAATTGAGTTTCAATTTAAAACTCGATTTTTGGACAATCAAGTTATAACAAATTGAAAATTAAAAAAATATATATATATTTGGAGCCCTATTGTGGCGTTTTGAGGACCCTATAGTGGCGTTTTGGAACTCGAGCTCCATGAACTCAAGTTCCATGCAATTTTTTTTTTTTTTAAAGTTTGATCGCCCCATATTTATAGTGGCGTTTTAAGAAGCCCTATAATAACATTGAAACTTGATTTTGATAAAATCGAGTCTCAAAACAATGGCATTTTCCTAATTAGTTTGAGAAATTGGGCAAAATATTGAATTTTTTGCATGAAAGGGGCAAAGGCCAATTTTCTCCATTGGTTACTTCCTTTATCAAAAAGCATTATATTTTTTTATCAACACTACTTAAGCAAACACATACGTATACATCTATGAATATGTGTGCATTTTTGTTTAAAACTGGCCAGCAACAAGTCCTGTTGTTGTTGTTGCATTCTTGTTTTTAAAATCTGGCCAGCAACAAGTCCTAAATAATTCCCTGTTGAAAAGAGTGGAAACTAGTAACACAAAAGGATGAAAAAAAAAAACAAAACTCAACCACCGCGCACCCTTTAAGTCTCTAGAAAGAAACTTCATACATATATATACTTAGATTGGGTTATGTTAGAATTTCTATCTTGTAAATAAAATAAAAATTCAAGAAGACACTTATCTAATTACCCTACTTTCAAATGGTGAAGATGCCTTTTAGTTGATCAAGAGGGACTATGTGATTATATAAAAAAATCTATGGGGTACCCCAATAAATATACTGTACTTTGGGCCTCTAAGTCAATCCAAATACAAAGATGAAAAGCACTTTAGTGAGCAAAAGGAAAGACAAATTACAATAGACAACAGGTTAGCTTTATGTTGATAAAGACCACAGAGAAGGAGATGGAAGAAAATGAGATAGAAAGATAGGTCCCATTTGCCTTTCACCGTAGTATAAGGTCATGCTTAAATGTATGCAACTAAGGGTGGAGAGAGAGAGAGAGAGAGAGAGAGAGAGAGAGAGAGAGAGAGAGGTTTAAACACTATAGAGGAGAATTGGAAAAAGAGAGAGGGGGTGGGGAGGGTTGAGAGGGCCCAGTAGGTGATAAATTGATAATGGAAGTAGCCTTCATCCTCTCTGGATTTGTTCCCACACCAATCCAAATTACATCCTCTATCCCTATCTCTCATTGCTTCAAGCTTCAAATGGCTGCACAATTTTGCAAGCAAAGCATGATTTGGACAATAGATTGTATTGTCATGTCTGAATTCATTGAATATTCAAGTTATGGTAAATTCACCAGCAAAGCCTTTTGGGGGAAAAAAGAAAAAAGAAAAAAAAAAAAAAGATAGTTAAGAGCAAGATCTTGGATTAAACAAATCAGCAAATAAATATGATCATGTTAACAGCTTTTTTGTTAAGGGAGAAGGAAAAAAAAAAACCATGATTAGGACATTTGATGCAAAATATTCCATATCTTTGTCATAATACAATAACTAAACGCATGCAAAATTGATATGATTCATTTTAGCTTAACTTATAGCGACAAATAATTAAACGTAATTATCTTAAATCTGTCAATTTTTATAACCTAGGATTAGTTGTCGCTTTAACTACCTTTCTTGAAAAAACAAAGTTTATAACCACATCATATTCCCTTTCTAGATGTAACCATAAAATAATTGAGACTGCGTAATTTGCTGTATTGTCTTAAACAAGCAAATAACGTTGATGAAGTAGACTCTTTAACTACTCCAACGACAAAGGTGAGACATGGAATTTTGGCCCTTGGAAAACGAATACCAACTAGGACCATATTAAGACTTGAGAAAGTCTGCATACACAAAAAGTTCCACACCCGATTTTGTGACAAATTGTTAGTAACAACTAAAAAGTGATGTTAATCGAATCCTAATAGAAAGAGAAATGTTATCTATACAACATTTTCACAATAAATTTTAAGTGATAAGTAATTATTGATGGGTTAAAAAAGTAATTTAAGTTGTGAATTTAAATTAAAATCATCTATAATTTGTTGTGAAAATTTGTATTTTTTTTTATAGAAATATTTACAACATGCTTATAACTCTGGAGCTTAAACACATTTTTCTTAGATCTCAAGCATTTTATACATGTGAAGGTTCTAATTCAACTACAAAATCTTGACTTATTTTTTTAGAGTGTGATTTTTATCCAATGTTTTGTGTCTTGATCGTAGTCGTAGTCATGATCGTAACAAGTCTAATACAATGGATAGATACATCATACAATGGACAGAAGCTGCACCCAAATTTTTATATATAGAATATTACTAAGTCCATTTTTCTAGGGACTTGGTGCAAAGATTTTTTTAGAAGAAAAATCAAACTAGAATTTTTATGAAATTGATTGATGACGTATTTTGTTCCTCTTCTTTTTTCCACACATAAAGTAATGGGAATATTAATAAAATAAAATAAAAACAAGGCTCTTTAATTAGAAAGTTAGTTACTTACATGAGCATATACTATTAAAGACAAAGAAACAAATCAGGATGTTTATTTAATTGACCCAACAACTATTTATAGAAGGGTTCAGAATCTCCCAGCTAAAAAAAAATCATGATTTAAAAATATAAACATTCCCTTTTTTTTTCTTTTTTTCCATTAGAGTAATACTCACGCAACCAATGGTTGTGTTTCGTGTTTTTCACGCGCCTGACATGCGAGCGTGGGAAAGAAGCTTCCGTAGGTTCTGATTTTTGCCGTTCTGTAATATCTCTTACAACTTCCCAGGTACAGGTACCAACCACAGGACCAAATCCCCGTTAAACACGTCACCTTCCACGTCACCTTTCTGACATGTCAGATCCAAGGCATAGGAATCTGACACGTGGATGAATCCATGTGGGTGATCTCGTATGTAGGCCCGAGTTTCCCGCCCTCCTTCACGAGACCCAAAATACCAAAACCAAAGTTTTTTTTTTTTTTTGCTAATAAAGAATTCCACCTCTATGAATTGTTCAAATAAGTACAGTCATGCTTTTTAAAAGATGCATGTTTCTAGGACATGCTTTTTAAAGTCGGTTTGAAAATATTGGTTAGTTGTTTGTATTTTTTAAAAATATTTGTAATGTTATTTAAATACTAAAAATTGTTGTTTTAATTACATTATCAAACAGTCCATTATTAACGATATAATAAGTTAATTTTTTTCGGTTCAAAAATTAGTACAATAAAAAAATCATAAAAACATCAAATTGTTGGTTTTTAATAGATTCTAGATTGGTTTTTACATGTGTTTAATTAGTTTTGGGGGTTTTTATTACACTGAATTGGTGCTCGATTTTCGTTGAATTGGTTGTTCGGTTAGATTTTAAAAATTATGGTACTATTAACACAAACTTAGCTACAACTTTTATTACAATTTTTTCACAAAACAGTCTATGACTGGTTTTTTGTCAATTTCATATGAACCAATCATTTTTTTTCACCACTCACAATTAGCTATATAGAAGAATTGTAACAAAAGTTATGAATTTGTTTATGGTGCTAAATTTTTTGCCACTTCTATAAAACTCTCTTAGCAAAATTTTTGAGAAAATACCCCCAAAAAAGGCCTACTCTAGTAGTAACAGTAGTAATGGTCACAAATATTTAAAAAGTTATGTCTACTGTAGTTGTGATAAATGTGAACATAGCAGTATTACATGTAAAAGACTTTTAGTCTAACATGTTAGTTGTGACACATTCATTGCAAGACAGTGACAAGAGATTGTGAGAATCCTGGACAATAAATCATTTCCAATTTTGCTGCTACCATGTGTAGTTCATGAAATGAAAAAAAAGTTGGGTTGTATGATTAATTTGGTCTTTGACTAATTACATGATTTAGAGCGTGCATGGGTCGAGTTGAGAAGTTTTTTCAATTCTCAATCATAGTCGAGTTGAAAAAAAAAAATCTAACACAACCCAATCTATCACAGGGGTCCATTTCAACCCACCTAAATCGAGTTGGACACATAGATTGGAAATTTAAAAAATAAAAATAAAAATTAATTGAACATTAGAAAAATATCAATACAAGTGGGTATGGTTAAGTTAGGCAAATTTGTAAATCTACTGACCCGCACCCAACCCGATCTACTATAAATTTTACAATTCAATCCAACCCACTAACCCCTAAAAACCAACTCAACCCAGCGGGTTGAGTTGGATCAGGTTTGTTTTGGCAAAGTGGTAAGTTGGTTGCACACCCCTAAAATTATGATCACTCGTGTAATTGTTTCAATTTTGTCTATGAAATACCTTTCTTCTCTAAAAATAACAGTGAAATATATTTGCACTTGATTGATTTTTTGTTGTTGTCAAATTTAAAGAAAAATTTAAAATTTAAACAATCATTTTTTTTTAATTTTTTTGGGTAAAATTTAACAAAAATCCTAATGATAATGAAATAAAGTACTTATAATTACCAACTAATATTAAAATGAACCATTACTCAATCTTGAAATTAAAGAGAACAGTGCAACTGGATCAAAAAGAGAAAGCGCAATTAACCTGGATATTTTATTCTTATTGTCACTTATTATAAGAGTAAAATTTATTGGAGTAAACTGCGAAAATCAATCTTGAAGTTTGGGCAAATACGAAGTACTATTATTATTATTTTTTCAAAAATATTCATGCTCGTTCAAACAACAATGGACACCATTTCAAAGTTTTCTGCACTTGAATTCTTTAGGGCATTTGGTAGGATAGTTTAAGCAATATTTTTTAGTTTTTAAATAATATTATATATATTTTCATACACTTCTTTTTTCTATATATATTTTCAAAAAATACAAATAACATTATTAGAACAACATTGCCAGACGGTCGTTTACTTTCTTCTAGCAACTTGTTTTGACGGCACATTATATTCCTGTTCATAAAAAAAAGGGTATATAAACAGCAAAAAAATTTAAAAAAAATGTCCCAAGAGAATTTTCAAATAACATTAAAAGTGATGTTTATACTCGTGAAGCAAATTGGAATTTTTCAAAAGCTTTTTATATTTGGCATTAGCTCAAACCACAATATAATTTATTACTAATAATGAGTTGAATGATAAGTATGCAAAAATCCTATAACTTGCCACGTGACGAGCCATAAATTGTAGAGATCAAATGGTGATTTACATCTTTATCATTCACAACTTGATACACAATGAATTGCAGCAAAAATTGTTGCGTCCCAGCATTGCTCATCCACGAAACCACGCAATTTGTTGACTGTGTTTTCATGTTTCTTTGTGTGTGTATATATATATATATATATGATAAAAGAAGAGTAGAAGGTGGTTGTGGTTGTGGTGGTAGTGAAAGGTGGTGTTGAGTAAAGATCTGATAATGAATTGAAAAACCATGTTTCTTTAAAAAAAAAAAAGGTTAAGATCCTTGTAATGAAAGTAGTTGGTGCGTAATCCCGCTGACTCCGTTTGAACTTTTAACTAAAAGAAGTAAGGTTAATTTTTGTTTGTCACACACACTTTAACCTTTCGGACAGTCCCACGTGGCGGTCATGTCAGTGGGTCCCACAGCCCACGGCCTCTGGTTATGGATACATTCGATGGCTCTCTGCCCCATTTGCTAACATTTTCACTTCTCTCTCTCAATAATTCCGGCCAGTTGTTTTCATATTCCGGCATTCATTGTCAGTCTTCCCCGACCACCTCTTTTTCTTCTTTAATTATAAATATTCATATGTACCCCACCTTTTCTCTTCCCACTTTATCCTTATATATACACTGACCAAACCCCAAGTACAACCACATACATACACATACATAGGTGATAGGTGCACTAAGCCCCCCCCGTATATTGCACCCAGCAACAAGCATTTAGTACCCCCTTTATGAGTGACTCTCTTCACAAACCCAAAGGCCTCGTGAGTTTGTGTGTGTGTGTGTTAGTGTTAGGCACAACCGCACAAGATAGTGCAAGTTTGCCAAATCCTTCAATAATATAAAGAGTAAAGACTTACTACTTGTAGTAGGACATATTCATTATTCACCAAGTGCCACTGAATAATAGTACTACTTTTTGTAGAGAAAAAAAGCCGGTGCTTGCTCTCTTTCTTCTTCTTCTTTTTTTTCTCTTTCTTTGTCACTCCGAAAGGGTCTTTGTTGAAGGTCATGAACAGAGGTTTTATACAGGAGGAGATGTTGCACTGTACGGACGTGGCAGTGCTGGAGAGGCAAAGGGCGAGGATGAAGTGGCATCAAGATCAACAGCAGCAGAGTTATTTTGGAGGGACTGAGTTTGGTGGTGGTGGTGGTGGTGGTGGTGTGTTTCAGGGTCACGAGGGTCATCATCAAGTTCAGAACTTTCAGGGTTTGGTGGGTACTGGTGGTGGTGATTTGATGCTTGGAGAGGTGGTGAGTCAGTCAGTGAAAGTAGTTGACCCAGCTGGTTTGAAAAATAGGTGGGCTGAGTTGGGCAGGTTTGAGTTACCTCAACCTGACATGGGTTTTGAGTCTTGTGGGTTGGTGAATGGGACCAGTAGTGAGTTTGAGATGACTGCTGGTGCTATTTCAAGGACTTCAAGTTGCCCACCAAAAGCGGTGGCTGAGCCAAAAGGCAAGGTATCAGCGCCAGTTGGGAAAGAGAGCTCCAAGAAGAGGAAGGCTGATAAGGTGCAAAACACTCAGGTGGGTGTTTTTCATTATCAGGATTTGTGTAGTAGTTTTTACCATGGAGACTGTAAAACAATGCCCCCCAAAAAAAGATACTTTAATTTTTCAATGCTTTCCCTTCTTTTTGGTACTCATTTATTGTCTATTGATTGTGGAATTTTGCATGTTGTTTAATGAACGATAAATTCCTGGTACTTGATTTCTCTTTGTTTTGAATGAATGCCCTGTTCCACTAGTAGAACTTATTTTGGAAAGCACAGTTGGAACTACTCTTTTGACATAAAAAGTTTATGACTTTTGAATGACTTACAAATTAGAGATCTTTAAAGAAACACAGTCTGGCAGGTTTTGCTGAAATTACTAATGAGGATTTCTTTTGGATATGTGTAGGTTGTTGTGGAAGATGAACCCAAAGACAAGAGGAGCAAATTATGTGCAGAAGACGGGGAATCAAAGATCACAGAGCAAACCAGCACCAAAAACACCACCGCAGACAACAACAATAGAGAAAGTTCTTCTGATACTTCAAAGGAGAATTCAAAAGCTTCCGAGGTTCAGAAGCCGGATTATATTCATGTCCGGGCACGCCGTGGCCAGGCCACAGACAGCCACAGTCTAGCTGAGAGGGTAAGAAAGAATTTGTGGTATTTTCTTTATTTGGGCATTATTGCAGTCATCCAGAATTTTTCTTCAGCAGTTTGTGTAATTTATGTCATGTATGAATGTGTTATGCAGGTGAGGAGGGAAAAGATCAGTGAGAGAATGAAGTATCTGCAGGATTTAGTACCAGGGTGTAACAAGATCACAGGGAAAGCTGGAATGCTCGATGAAATCATCAATTATGTTCAATCTCTTCAACGACAAGTAGAGGTGGCTTACCTGCTAATTTTCTATGTAATTCTTCATCTATTTTTGAAATTTCATTGTATTCTGAAATGGGTCTTCTTGTCATTACAATATGCAGTTCCTGTCCATGAAACTAGCTGCTGTAAATCCAAGGCTCGACTTCAACATTGAAGATTTCTTTGGAAAAGAGGTAAGAAAAATATACATATGTGAAGAATATAAAGCATGTGTGTATTAGCCATCCATTTGGCAATTAAAATTGATTTGCCTGAAGACTCTTGGTTGCTAACTCTACAGAAGGTCAATTTTAAGCAAAATTCATGTTCTTTCGTTTCATTGGGAAACCTTGGTGTCCAGCATTTCCTTATGTTGCTCATTCTCTTTTTACTTCAATATCAACAGGTGTTTCCTGCTTGCTCAACAAGTTTTCCAACAATTGGAATGCCATCCGAAATGACTAATCCTGCCTACCTTCAGTTTAATCCAGCACAAGTGGTTGCGTGTTGTGGTTTGGAAATGGGGATAAATTCATCTGATATGGCTCTTCGACGAACCATCAGTGCACCTATGTCAATCCCTGAAACATATATTGACACACCCTGCTTCACTGTAATTGCTTCTAAACTTTGTGCTCCAATGCTGTTCTGTGTCAATTTAAATTCATCAATTTCTAAAATATATCAAACTTGCCCTGCAGCAACTACCGCCTTCTTCAACTTGGGATGCCGATTTACAAAACCTACTCAATCTAGAGTTCCATCAAGGAAGATCAACATCCTTTCCTTCCCAACCATTTACAGGTAGATAGAGCTAGCATGTCACACTTTTTGGTTCCATGTTTCCATCAGTTTAAGGTGAAAATGAAGTAAAGTGGATTTTTTGACCAATGATAGAGACCATATAGTCCCCCCCCCCCCCCCCCAGCAACAAACTTTAATGATATTTTCTAAGAAAGTATAGTATCTTTTTTTCATTGAAATCAAGAAAGTTGATAATAAGGATCTCTCTTATCTTTTTCTTCCAAAATGATTAAATCCACAGCTTTTTTTCAGTGACCATAATACACCCACGACCTGTTTTGATAGAAAAAGGAAGCCACCAAAGGTGTGGTGCCTTTGACACTATACCACATAATCGCTATCATCAACAAATAATGGCGAATATGCATGAAAGCAAACACTTGCTAAAAAGAGTTGCATAAACTTGATGCTAAAAAGAATAGGCTAATGAGCTAAGTCCATGAATCACATGAACTTGATGCTTTTTGGTTGTTTTAATCACAGCATCAATTGGTGCTGATATCATCTTCCACTTTCCATGTCTACGAACTCCATCATATAGCCCATTTTCAACACCACCACACCCACCCCCCCCCCCCCCCCCCCAATCTGCAAATTAAATGAAACGTTTGCCAAATGCTGACACTAAAAGCACTACATTGCATTGTTTTTACAGGTTCCATTGAAGCTAGCAATCTAAAGATGGAGATGTGAATCGATGCATCCATCATACAATTTCTTGGATGAGTTTACTCCACATGCCTCTGATCCAGATTCTTTCTTTTTCTTTTTTCTAGTTAAAGTACATAACGTATATATTTGTATGTATACTTGCCTCATAGTATGAATAAGATCAATATCTATTAACCTCAACAATCTTTGTTTGTTTCTTTTCTGTCATAATCTCACCATTATGAGATTAAATTGCGTGAGAGGTACTAAGAAAAGTTGATGGTGATAGATGACAGGACCAAGGGTGGGACAAAGACGGAATAAAGTAATAAGACTAAGCTAATCTAGTTTACATCCTTTTAATTTCAAACTGTTTTGCTATTACAGTAAACACTAAAGATAATACCCTTGTTTGAGATAAAAAAGCCTCTCATTCCAATTTCAAGACAAAACATTACAAAATTAAACGGACCTGCAAGCGGGGATTGGGATGGAAGAACTGCCGCAACATATTTGTTAATGTGAAAGGAATGTGTCTCTGTAATCCAGTGGCACAATTGTCCCTCCATTGGATGAACCTGAGAGACAACTTCAGGCACTCTTGTGAAGGACACACAAGACATGAACCTACTGGTGGACCGACTGGCTTCAATTTTTTGACAGAACAATATGTTGATTGAGACGCTTATAATTATGCAGCAGAATGATGAATGGACTATAATAATTATATCCGGATAGAGAGAGAAAACAAAGATATCCAATCCTTGCACAACTCATTAGAAACTAGAAAGGTCTCAAGTCCCTAGGGAACTAGCAGTCTAGCACATTATAATTGAATCACATCATTAACATATCTACTTTTATTTCCAAACTTCTGAGTTTAATGTATGGCAGAACATAAAGGGCTCAAACATCATTAATGTCCTGGCTACAAAGATATATCCCCAATAAAATTTCATGGACATATGGGAATTTATGGAAGTTTTTTTTTTTTTTTTTTTGATGGAATTTTTGGCAGTTAGTTTTATATCAAAACTTGATAATGTAATTCTGCTGATTCAGCTATTCTATGGACTCTGGTAATGTAAATCTGCTTGTTTAGCTATTGAGAATGACCCTCATTCATGCAGCAGCTTCTCATTCCCTTTCAGTTACACCATATATATGATGATGAATTCAGCAATGTTAAAGTTATTAACAGCCTATGCCTAAAAATTAAAATAAAAAAATAAAAAATACATGATCTACAAAAAAGTTGGTTGAAAAGTTTAACAGTACCTAATCCTAGCAAGGTTTATTCCAGAGTCGATGATGTTATGCAGACATGAAAATACATCAGTAACCAATTTTTTTGATCACAAAGAAAATGGTAATCAAGCAGAAAATTTCAGAATCATTTTCAAAGGTTTCCAGTTTTCTGTGTACCCCAGTAAAAAGGGAGGAGGGCAGAGGAGGAGAGACTTAGTCTTTCTGAAAATCTTTTCTGTTTTTGTACAGATGATCTGTTCTCACACAAATGATCATTCACAACAGGCCAGCAATTCTCTATCAATTTCAAGGAAAACTCAGAAGATATAAGCTACGAAAGTTCGTTAGCCTATTCTTAAACTTAATCAACAAAATTATGAATGATGAACCTGTACTCCTATGACTTTTCAACATACAAAGTTCATATCTTCTCCAACTTATATAGGCATTTTATATCTTCATTTTACTACAAAAGAAACGAGCTTTTCACTTTTCAGTTTTCAGTGTTAGGCTGCAGCAATGATTGGGGGACCACTAAAGGTTTCACACACCTTCACCGCTTCTTCCTGCTATTATAGAGTTAACAAGAGCCTCAGCTTTCCTTCATTATCAAGCCATACGTAACTGTGAAAGGGATGGGCCTGGCCTCATCCTTGGGCAAGATCTTTTTGCTACTCTTTGTCCCTTCAGATGGTGAGAGATGATATTGCCCTTTCCCTTTCTTGGGTCCATTTCAGTTTTTTGTAACACTTTCACTTCTAATCTTTGAGGTTTTCCTCTCCACCTTTCACTCACATGGTGTAGTTCATACGGAATAAGAAAGCTAAAAACACAGATTTTCTTGGCAGCGTGCAAATGTTCATGCCACTCGTAAAGACTTGTTAGGCACAATTGAGCTCTCAAGTTTGTGTCTTCTTCTAGTAGGAGAATCCTAACAATAATTAATGGAACCTAAGAAAAATCTTTCTGTGGTTCAGAAAACAGAAGGGAAAGATAAGAATATTGAGTAAACCTTACAAGTAGTACAGGTAATTTTTTCAATGGTATATTGGGTGGGAGAATAATTCTGTAGTCATTGTGGTAAGGGCAACCCAAAATAGATTTTGTTGCCAGCGAAAGTACCCAGGCCCTACCAAGCCTAAGTACAAGGACTTGTGCTTGGTCCTAGAGATTATTGTCATGCATTGGCCTACTCGAGATAATGTTTGGAGGGTACAATAAAAATCTACATACACAAATGACTTAATTGGTAAATACAATTGATATTAGGAGATAGGCCAATTATCAAGAGCAGGGCTTGGCCCAAGGGCTAAAGTGGGAAGAATTTTTTAGTTTCAGATATCACAGGCTAAGTATATCATTCTTTTGCATAGTCACACATACCAAGGGACTGTATATAAGAACATGGAACTGACATAATTTATGGGAAACTAACGTGGAAACCAACATGGGCTAAGATCGGAACATACATGATACCTAAATTCACGCATCCCAAAGTCTTAAGTACAATGAAGGAAATGTATGCTAATGGAAGGGGGATGATCAAGTGCCAGTATGTGCTAAATTGGTGTGGATGGCTGTTAGTAGCAGAATCTACTGAAATCATTGTGATCCATCAATTGAGATGAGGGGATGAGACGATGGGGACAACACAAGCAACACTCATGGACAAAATTTATAACTAAAAGACTTGGATTACATGGATAGCCAGATAATGGAAAAAGAGAAGGAAAATAGGTACAAAGCATTTTTGAATTAGAAAATTTTGTTAGGTCTATACTTTATACAATAAGTTAGCTCAAAGAGCATTATGTTTTATCTGGGTGGGCATATCACATCTGCATTGGTCTATGTGAGAGAAAAAAGAAGTGAAACACTAATGATCATATATCTTCATGCTTGAGAACTTTGGGATGACTTGGATCCTACAAATTTGCTACACTGTGTACCACATCCATCACCCCAAATTGCATCCAGACATCAACAGCTAATTCCATTAAATAAGTTGATACAATATACAAGCAAGCTATGCAGTGTACCACATCCATTACCCCCAAATTGCTATATATAGTGTTAGTGTTCATTCACATCACATAAAATCATAAAATATCTTCCAAATACACCAAAAAAAAATATATAAATACAATAAAACAAAACAAAATAAAACCCAGCAAGTATCTACGTCCAAGCAAGCTATTCTTAGTGTCCCAACATTCAGGACTAACAGCTTACTATATGCCCATTTCACTAGGTCAATGATTCGCCTCCAACTGCTGCCAATCCAAGATATGAAATCCTTGAGACTGAATACTCATTAATATGAAATTTATAGGATTTTATTGGTGAGAAATAATACCTTTTCCAGGAACAATTATGACAGGTGCTGATTTACAGTTATGGAAGCAGTACTCGCTCACACTACCCTGCAGCACACTGAAGATCCAACAACAATGAGAGAGAGAGAGAGAGAGAGAGAGAGAGAAGGAGGGAAGGAGGGAGGGAGGGAGGGTGGGAGGGAGGGAGGGAGGATGAACCTTTGAATAATGCCTCTGCCTCTGGTACCCATGACCACAGCTGCAGGCTTCAATCTTTCAGCTTCCTTGCATATTGCCTTACCAGTATCCCCTTCCACGATCCGAGCCTTAGTCCTTACCTATTCCATCAAAACCATTTATAAATGACAATAAAAGAACTCAAAGTGGCAACACTTCACTATATCAATTTTTTAGTTGGGGCAAATTTATGTATAAAACTAGTTTAAGCTAAATTGGTATTATCTTATATTCAGTTGGCTACGGTATATCCCAATAGGTCAAGCTTACTAATAAACTGAAGTTAAGGGGAGTACATGATTGATTGAAAGAATGCTAAAGCAACAAATAAAATGCTAGGGATGCAAGAGTCTGCCTTTTTTCACGTAAGCATCAATTAGATTCAAACTGAACCACAGAGGCAATTGGATGCAGCTTATCAATGTAGAAATTTATTTTTGGCTGTTTCAAAACAAGTTGGAGTCATGCATTGAGGGTTTTAATTGCAAGAGAAAATCCATTCATGCGAACTATTTGTTTGAAGATGAGAAGCAAAGAATGCATGAAGCAATGACATTTTAGCTTGACTCCATGAATCACGCTTCAGATGCAAGTGTCATCACATATCAGATTGGGAGAGTGGAGATAAGTGCAATTTAAATTAGACAAAGAATACAGGAGATGAAGGCATTTAGTGACAAATTTAAACTTTCAAGATGACTATAATTTCAAGCGGAATCTCTATGTAATAAGATGTAACGGCCCCACCCCAACTGTGTAGATATTATCCGCTTTGAGCCTTATATCCCTCATGGTTTTGTTCTCCCCCAAAGTACACAACAGTGGGGGGGAAAAGGCCTCTACACATTAAAGGAAGGTTACTCCTTATAAGCACATCCTCATGTGCTTCCCTAGGCGATGTGGGATTTCATGGATTGCAAGACCTCATTTTGGGTCACTATATAAGAAGTTTAAGCTGATAAAAAAATTTTAAATTTAATTCCCCCCCCCCCCTCCCCCTTCTCTCTCTCTCTCTCTCTCTCATATTTGGTCCATACTCCACCTTAATAAGTGAGATCCAACACATGGGGTTTTTAAATTTTTAAATGGGAGGAAGGGTGGAAAACATGATTTGATTCACAGCCACCTACTTTGATACCATGATAAATTACTTATTGTCACAAAAAGTAAGTTGATAGGAAATGGAGAATGTAATCATTTAACCATCATTCTAACAAGTGTAATGCAGAGAATCTAAGTTTTAACATCCAAACAAGTTCTAGTTTCTACATCAGAAAATTAACACATGCTGCACTGGAACACTTCAATTTGTAAGTTGTAACTATAGACTATAAACTTCAGTAATGAGTAGCTTGCATTGGGTGTCCCAAACTATTGCAACGGAGGCCAAAAGGGCACATTAGTTGAACCAACAGAACAAGTTTGATGATGCAGGACCTTAATCATACAAATAAATAAATAACTCAATTATATTAATGACCAAAAAACACAGAAGTATACAAGGAGAATACCATGGGAACAATACATCAACTTCTCAAATTACAATGCTCAAACAAAACTAAAAGAGAAGAACAAGAAACGATTGTAATGCCATAGTCCAATCAAGCAAAGATGAGCATGGAAACAGTGTCACTGAAATTAATCAAATAAAATATGTGGCAGTCCAATTCCAACAAATAATGTTACACAATTCAAGCTTCCATCTTGGAGATTAGGATAAAACCAAAGTATCGGATTTGCTTCCTATACAGATATCTAGAGAGCAAGCAAGTATTATGCAAAGGGAGCTCTCTTCTGAAGAGATCCAGAAGACTCTTTCCATTAATAGAGACAAAGGTCCTGGCTCAGATAAATTCACAGCATATTTTTTCAAAAAAATCAAGATCTTTAGTAGAAAATGAGATGATTCTTTCTAGTAACTCCCTTTTTAATTCAGCGGTAATGCCACTATTCTTACATTAGTTCCTAAAGTTTCTAGCCTTCCTTCTATGGTGAATTTAGGCCAATCTTGTTGTAACATCATTTATAAGTGCATTAATAAAATCCTTACAAACAGACTCGAGCCTTGCCGAGTCAAATTATCAGCCACAACCAGACTGCATTTATTTCAGGTAGAAACATATCAGAAAATATATTTTATAGCACAGGTAGTTAAGAACTGGTGAAAAGTTACCACAGAAACAGAGGCCTCAAAGGTGCACAATCAAAGTTGACTTAATGAAGGCTTATGACTCTGTGGAATGGGAATTTATCCAGTTCTTGGTTTTCCAAGTTTATATATTGATCGGGTTAGAGGGTCCACAACTACTACAAATTCTCTGTGGCTTTAAATGGTAATTTGGTTGGTTATTTTGGTAGTAAGAAAGGGAAGAGGCAAGGTGACTAATTGTCTGTTTATCTTTTTGTCATTGCTATAGAGGTGTTTTCCAAGTTGACGTAAAACCTGTCCAGGAATCCAGAAGTTTCAGAATTCCACTCTCAATAAGTTGCAGCTAACTCATTTGAGCAGGGGCGGAGCTACAGCTAAGCTCGGGAGGGCCATGGCCCTCCAAAATTTTAAAAAACTCATTTATTTTATGTATAGTTATTAAAAATTTAAAATATTTAGCTCCAAAAATTGAAGTTGGCTCCCCCAAATATTTAAGTTAGTCCAATGATACTCTTAAAAAACAATAGAATTTGTTAATTGGCCTTAGTAGTTATACAGACAAGGTGGTTTTTGTTTCTCAAATTCACTTTTTGTATATGTTTTATAAGACTAGACAACTTTTGTATACTCATTGGAGTTTAAAAGATGATAAATTCCCCCAAAAATATTATCTAGCGAATATACATACGTCAAAGTTGATAGTTTTGTATACAATATATTTATTAATTATGACCAACTCTAGTATCAAAATATTAAGGTTTATATATGTGCATGTGTGTGATGGTTTATCTTAACTCTTGACTAATATATTAGTACCACAATTCCCCCCACCACCCACCCCCCCACCCCCCAAAAAAAAAAAAAAAAAATCCTACCTCCACCCCTGCATTTGAGGCTTGTTGATGACCCACAGTTTTTACAGCTTGTTAAGATGGTCAAATTGAGTTTAAAATATTGTCAGAATTGACTGCAAACACCAAGAAGAGTAAAGTATTTTGTTCTAATGTGGATTCTTAACTGAAACATCGGATTCTGAGCTTACTTAAGTTTGAGCAAGGGCAAGCTTCCAGTTAGATATTTGGGGGTTCCTTTAATCTCTAGTAAACTTAGTTTGCAGGAATGTTAGCCCTTGGTTGACAAGATATTTGCAGGAATCTGCTCCTGCTCCTGGACCACCAAGAAACTATCCTTTGCTGGCAGAGTTCAGCCATTGAGTTTTGTTCTGTAAAACATTCTAGTCTTTTGGGCTAGTGTGTTAATTCTTCTTAAGAGAGTCATAAAAGTGATTGCACATAAGTTCAACAGCTTCCTCTGGAATGGAAATGACACTATCACTAAGGTAGCTTGGGCTCAAGTTTGCCTACCAAAATTGAAGGTGGTCTTGGGTTGAAGAGAGTTGAAGAATGGAATAAAGCTGCAATTATGAAGCATATTTGGAATTTGGATCTTTATCAGTGGCATCAGTGAAGGAGAGCTTGTTAAAGTGGAGGATTTTATGGATGGCTAAAATCCCCAAAATTGCTCTTGGGGTTAGAGGAAAGTTATTAAAATGAAACCAGGCAGTTTTTTAAGTTGGAAATTGGGGACGGTTTCTCTTGGATCTTTGGTAGGATTGGTGGCACCCTGATGGAATTTTATTTACCCTAGGAAGCACGGGTACATGTATGACATGGCAACACATCAATTTTTGAAAAATTAGCCCTTTCCTAGGAAGCACAGGTACAGGTGCAACATGGGTGTCACACCCCAAATGAAGTGTCTATGCTTCCTAGTATTTACCAAATATGGTCCTAGGATTGCATAAGATGCAACAAGCAACATTGAGGACAAAGTTTTAGAGTACTGAAAAAAAAGAGTGGTGCTGGGGTCAGGCTCAATATGATGCATTTGTGGCTGTTCAGTGCAAGCTCGCTGTTGTGGAAGTCAAAGATCAGGATAAACCATTGCGGATGCCATCTAAATTTGGTATTTTCAAAACTTCAAAGACTTGGAATACTATTACAATGAGAAGTGCTGAGGCAAAGTGGGCTAAACTGGTCTGGTTTTGGCTATTTCTAGTCATGCTTCCTTGCTTTGGTTAGCAGTGTTAAATTGGCTCTCTACTAAGGAAAACTTGTGCAATGGGCTTTAAAGGGGACAGGATACGTGTTTTATGCAGAAGATGCTTGGAAGACTAGACGTCACTTGTTCTTTGAATGCTCATTCACCAAGAGAGTATGGACATTGGCCATGCAGTTTTGTTTGAATTTCAACCCTCCAACTGATTGAGAAAGATTGGTGGAATGGGGTATTAAGAACTGGAGAGGGAAGAGCTTGAGTGCAGTAATTAGCAGGTTAACACGGGGATCCAGAATATACCACCTTTGGTTACAAAGAAATAGAATCATCCATGGTGGACAGGTTAACACTGAAGAAGGCTTTGTTCAGATTATCATATTGAAAGCTAAAGCTTGTGTGATTACAAGACTGAGTTTCAAGAACTCTTTTCTTGATAGAGTGTTGTTCTGTGCTTGGGGAATCCCTCCTTAATCTGTTTTGCATAAATAGGCTGCTTAGTTTACAGCCTTTGCTTGAGGAGTAATTTGTGCTGGTACTTGTAAGTTGTGTCAAAATGTATAAGCCTTTGGGATTAAGTGTCTTTGTTACAGATGTTCTCTCCTTGATTTGTTTCAATAAAATTTCTGCTCGCTTATCAAAAAATAAAGATGTAGCAAGAGGGTTCATGGCTATCACAAAGATGCACTAAAATTAAAGGTGCCAAAAGGACCCCAAACAATGGGATCAAATATGCATCTATAATGCCAAGAACTTTATAGCTTAACTGGCACCTCCTAATGTTTCCAACAAAGATGTCTAGAGTTCAAATCCCTCCTCCCCAACTATCAATTTATCAAAAGAAAAAAATATGTGTCCGTGATGTTTTGTATCCTAGCAATAACTTGTTACATAAATTTCAAACTAAAAAATCCATTTCTTGGTGAAACAAAGAGTAAACTTCCATAGATATTCATATTATTGCTATAACTTCTTTTTTTGTTTGGAGGCAAAGTAAATGCAGAAGGAAAAAGAAAAAAACCAAATGAAAGAAGATGAAATACTTATTCACTTACCATGGCAACTCGAAAAGCCTCAATCGCAAGCTTCTCCATAAGCCGCTCGCTCATCTCATACACTACCTCATTCTTGACACCTAAACAAACACAAAACCAAACAAAACCCAGAAATATTAACACCCAACAATTACAATTCCAAAACTAAAACCACAAAAAGAGATAACTTTCAAAATTTTCATTTTCAGAAGGAAACAGTTAAAACTACGAAAAAGATGTGAAATTGAAATAACTTGAAACAGCATGGATGAGATGGACAGTGTCGTCCGTTCTGCAGAGATGAGCGAGGACCCAATCAAAGGCGAATTTGCTCTTGGGCCCATGATCCACAGCTACAAGTATGTCACGGCCTCCCCTTCTCTCTCCTAATTCTTTCCCATGCTGTGACTGTGATGCCAAAGTTGGGACCTTCACGTCTCTCCAGCTATACTCTTCCACCACATCTTCCCTCACAGTCTCCATTGTCAAAAAAACAAAACCTCTCTCAAGTTCTGGTTTCAGAATTCGGGTTGTTTCTTTGTTACTTCTGCTTTTTGCTTTTTGCTTTTGTTTGGTTCAAATGATGTCTGAGTGCGCGTGTAACAATTCTGTTTTGTTTTTGTGTTGTGTTTTGTGACATGTGTAGCAGCCGCCAAAGAATTTGCGCGTTGCAAACTTGAAATTGTTTACGTGTACGGACAAGTGTCTATTAAGAGTAAGAAAGGCCAGACTTTTCCAAAGAGAAAATTCTAAGTTCTACAGTCTTATCTTCCTATCAAAAAAGAGAAATGCATGGCCGGCGTTATTGTAAATTTTATGGGATAAATTATTATTGGTCGATATTGTAAATAAAAAATATAATTTTAATAGTGGTTTCATTTAAGTGCCTTTTAGATCTGTGATTTGTTTACTTTCCCAAATAGAAAATTCTAAAGTTCTACCATCTTATCTTCCTATCAAAAAAGAGAAATACATGTACGATAATGTTATCACAATAAATTTCAAGTGGTAAGTTGTTATGAACCGATACTGTGAGCAAAAAAATATATTTTAATAGTAGTTTTATATTTAAAATTAATAACAATTTACTACTTAAAATTTATTGTAAAAATAATATGAAAAGTTGTGAATGTAACTTTTTTTTTTTTATTAAAAATAATGGTCAGTTTTTAAAATTGAAAATGACAAAACCTTTGGGCTGAGCACGATCCAGGTTGGGTTCAAACCTGACCCACACCCCAATTAGATAGAATTGACCCAAAATCTCTCTGACTCAAAACCTGCAATAATATCAAAAAGTTTAAACTAATTATAGCTAAATATAATATTAATCACGTCACAAATCTATTTATATAAGGTACCACCAATATACAACTTGCAATAATATCGTCTCACGTCATACTCTATCAAATCCCTCCCCAAAGATTGCTTCTTTGGTGTTGTCGTAAACTAAAAGGTAGAGTTTAATGTAGATACTTTTTTTTTTTTTCTTTTTGAATTATTGATAGTTAATCTATACAGTTTTGTAGCAGAGCTTTCGTGATATAGAAATTTAATTATAAAACTCTTTAATGTTTTTTTTTTTTTTCTTTTTTACTTTTAAGTGTTTAACAAATTACAATAAATAGTATATTAAAGTTATTAATTTATAAGACATAAACCGTGAATTATAGAATTTTTTTGTTAAAGTTCTAAATTTCTTAATGGAACCCATGAAACTTTTTTTTTTTTTTAAAAAAAAAGGGTTGTAGGACATTTCATTTTCATTTTTATCTAAAAAAAGCTTTAGAACCCTTTAAGATCTTACATGGTTGTGTACTAGAAAGACTAATCTAGACATTTCTACATGAATTAAGGAGTAATATTACCGTTACAAATTATTTTACAACATTTTTACGAACTGTTGTTATGACCAACTTCTTACTGATTCTCATTTAGTCCCACTAATAACATCATTTTTTTTATTTACTAATAATCATTCACCATCTTAATAGTTTATCTAAACATTTCATTTTCATTTTTATCTAAAAATAGCTTTAGAACCCTTTAAGGTCTTACATGGTCGTGCACTAAAAAGTCTAATCTAGACATTTCTACAAGAAGTAAGGAGTAATGACCACAAACTATTTTATAATATTTTTACAAGCTGTTGTTGTGATCAATTTCTTATTGATTTTCATTTGGACCCACCAATATCATCAAATTTTTTATTTACCAATAATCACTACGTTAATAGTTTGTTGAAAATTTTAAATTATCAATATTGTCGGCTCAAGCAAGAAAGTTGTTGGGTTAGGTAAATTACACACTTTCTCTTTGCTGGGAAATTATTGTATACTCTCGGAGTACTATAAATGTGTACTCCCTCCTCTCACATGAATGGTGGGTCCTACTAATTAAATTCATGGTGGGACCCACCATTCATGTAAAATGAGGGAGTACGCATTTATGGTACTCTGGGAATACCTAATAATTTTTCATCTTTGCTTCCAAAGAATACACACCAAGTGTCAATGGATGAGTTTATTTTCATCCTTAAATTAAAAAGGAATGTACAATTTTTCAAAGGAATTTTTTTTTTTTTTCCTTAGGTACAACCATATTTTTTACTTTATAAACCAAAAGGGTAGGTTGGGATTGGAAATTGAAAGCAGTTGCAATGATTATTTGTGGAAAAGGTCTAAATACAATGGATTTTGGTGCCAGGGTATGATAGGACGGCCCTTAAAGTCCCCAAAATCAGAGGGTGGTTAGGTTTAAAAGGACAAGACCAAAATAAAGCTATTGCAATTAAGCACATTTGAAATTCTTTTCACTTATTAAGTTTTTTTTTTCTATTTGGTCTATTCCATCAAAAAAAACTTGTAGAGAAGAAGATTTGAAATTCTTCTCACTATTACCAATAGGATCAAGCATCCTATTGGTAATGGTGAGAGTATGACAATTGGCTTCCTGAAAGTCCTCTACTTCATATTAGGCTTTAAGTTGGTTTACTATGCTACTTGTACTAGTACCATGGTCCATGGATACTAAGGGGCTGTTTGGGTGAAAAAAATGCTCACTCATCACTGAAATATCATCACTCATCACTCATCATTCTATAACTCGTCACTTATCACTGAAAATTCCCCAACTTCCTTCAGTGGCATATTTGGCACTTGCTTCCAACTTCTGATAACTCAAAAACTTTAACTTTTTGTGGGCCCCATTGCTTGAGCACCATGTCAAGCTCACGGTTAGCCTACCTGCGTATACATTCAAGGCAAACCAATTTCACCTCTTTTTTCTCTTTAGCCCACATCTTCTCCCAAAACACTCGATGAACCCAGCCAAGGAAATCCATCAAAACCCCACCTGCCCCCTCCTCATCCCATTTACCCCAAAAGCCAAAACCAAACTTTACCAAAACCCAATTCGTCACTCCCTTGTACTGAAAATTTTAGAAAATGTCCGAAACCCAACTGTATCAATGCCACCGTTGCAACTCCGGCTTTCCTCCCTCCTTATCACTGAAATTTAACCCACAAACAACTGCTTCGATGCTTGAACTCATCGTTGTTCACTGTATCCTAGTCCAATCCTTACCCCCTTCGAGTTCTAATCACCATTGTTCCAACTTGGGTATGTCTTTTTCTTGATTCAAATTTTTTTTTTGGGTCTTTGATGTTGTAGATGTTATTGTCTCAGTAGGTGGTACATGTGGCTCTGTTCATACAATTGGGTCTTTGTAGGTGGTTTGCAGGTTCTGTGTTGCCGTCATCCTTCTCCGGTTTGAGATGGGGCCACTGCGGGTTGGATCAAATTAGATGCGTCGCTGAACATGGCTAGGCTAAGGGGTTTACTCTAAAGATGGAGCTGTGATGAGGAAAAGAAGAAAGATGGGATATGTTGGGCTGTGTAGATGGGTTTGATCTAGTATGAAAGAGAGCCATTGGGAGTAAAAGCTAAACACTGAAAGAGAGAAGAAAGAAAGAAAAGAAGAACGAGAGCAGTAGGCATGAAGAGAAGAAGGAAGAAAGAAAAGAAGAAACAGAGAAGCAGATGTGAAAAGAAGAAGAAAGAAAAAAAAAATTAGTGATTAGACAAGACACTAAACAGTGGGTCCCATTCGTTGCTAAAAATTACGAAAAATGCCATCTCACTCTATTCTCTATTTTCAGAAACTCCCAAATTGTATTTTCAATTTTGGTATCTCATCACTCAAAAACTAGAGAATTGAGTGATGGAAACATCGCTAAGTAAGCAAAGCCAAAGAAGCACCTTGTGGTGGGGTCCACGGTATTTTAGATTATGGGTGATGAAAACCCAATGATGGGTGATGGAAAACTTGAAATCCAAACAACTCCTAAAAGTTTTGGGTTTTATTTAACATGGTCATTCACATTGGACCCGCCAAATCTGATAAGATGGAAGTTGATTCATGAAGACGGTCATAAATTACTTTGATTCAGAAGGATGCTATCAACTGTCTACTTACAAAGTCGGGTAAATTCACATATTAATTTCTTTTGAATAAGCTTAAAGTTAAGCTTGAGAAGGTGGAAATGTTTGGCTAGGTTGGTGAGCTTAAATTTATCTTCTCTAATAATTTGTCAAAGATAGATTACCAACTCATTAAAGACTTAATTGTTGGGTTCCAAATAATATTATCACAAATATTAGCAATTCAAAATAGCAATCACTCACAAGAATACAAATATTTACATGGAAAATCTTTTCTCTTTGAAGGAAAAAATCACAGGACAAACTCTGGATAATTTCACTATTATCAAATCAATTACAATAATTCTTGTGTATGCATCACGGCTAAAGAAAAAAAAACTATATTATTTTTCTTTGCTCTCATAAACACAAATTATCTTTCTCAAAGGCGACAATCCTTTTTTCTTTTCTTTTTTCACTATGCAGCACCCACCTTTTTCTTTTCACTGTGCGGCACCTCCTTTTTCTTCTTGTTTGTGTTCTACCTTATAGCACACCACACGCATGCCTTTTTTATATTGAATTTTGCCGCCTCACACTCCAAGGAGCATATGGAGTGTTGACTTTCCACGTGTCTCCTATTTCAAGTTGAAATAGAAGCCCTCTTTAATTGGGCTTAGCTCATTAAGGAGTTTCACGTGGGCTGGACTTTGGTGCAAGCTTGCACCCAACAATCTCCCCCTCCAGCCCACCAATAGGAGGATATTTTCAATCTATCTCTTCAATTCAATTCCATGTTGGTCAAGCCGACTCCAAGCTTGACCTTCTTCATTATCTTCATTAACATTGAGAACACTTCATCAACCTCAATCCCTTTCATTCTCAAATAATTAATCTCATCTTGGGTATCCTTAATCCAATCTCTTGGCTCCTCCCCCTCATCAGAAGCCCATTTATTCTTGAAGCTAACAATTTGATGTTCTCTAGCAATCCTCTTCTCATGAGGTTCAACAATCTCTAGTCAAGGATATTGCTCCCCCTGCTCAAGACCTCTAGGATCTTTCACTTCATCATCATCCCATGTAGCCTTAGCATCTTCGTATTCTTCATCACTTACCACTTCCTCTTCTGAAGCACTATTAGGCAATGAGAATTTCACCCTCTTGGTTTCAACACCATTAATCCCAACATTCATTTTTGGAGTCTTCTCAAAATTTTTAATCTCATTGAACTTCTTATTACAGGTCTTCACATGAGTCATGTACAAACTGCAACATGCATGTCCTCTTGCAACAACCAATGGCCCCTTAGTAAGTTTCCATCTTCCATTACCAAGATAGTTACAATAACCTGCTCGATCCATAGCCAATGTAGAAAACACATTCATCCTTAAATCTGGAACATGTCGCACATCCTTCAACATCATAGTGCTACCAACATTGATTTCAATGCACACATCACCAATTCCCACAGTTTTTAAGTAACTCTCACTGTACCAAAGTCTCCTACTTTGTACGTGGTAAACAACCCCTTCGTAGGGATAATATGGTGGGGGGCTACAGAATCAACAACCCACTCAACATCATTATTAGCAACATGTTCACACTTTTGCTCTTCAATAGAGAGCACCACAACATTCTCATCAATCACAGTAGTTGTAGCATTTTTCTTACTATCATTCTTTTCATATTTTCCTTTATTTTGTTCCTTATTCCAATGCCAACAATCTCTTCTTAAGTGACACTTTTTCCCACAATGGAAGCATTCTCTAGTTTCCTTGAATTGAGATCTATCTCTTGATTGTGACCTACCATTGAATTTCCAATCATTATGTCCTCTGCTTCTACCTCTACTCTTATTCTCCGTGACAAAAGCTTGATCTTGTGCATTGTCTATATTTGCATCTCTCCTATTAACTTCTTCACTTAAAATTAAATCTCGATTTTCATCATATTTGAGTTTGTTTTTCCCTGCAGAATTACTCATTGTCATTCTCATGGCTTCCCAACTGTTTGGTAAAGAAGACAAAAGTATCAATACATGAACCTCATCATCAAATTCAATTCCCACCATGGATCATTGATTTGTAATTGTATTGAACTCATTTAGATGCTGCGCTATAGGAGTGCCTTCTGTCTTCTTCAGATTAAATAGCTTCTTCATCAGATATACCTTGTTGTTAGCCAACGGCTTTTCATATATGCTAGACAAAGCCTTCATCAAATCCAGTGTAGTCTTTTCTTTCACAAGATTATGCACAATTGATCTTGACAGAGTTAATCGAATAACTCCTAATATCTGCCTATCAAGAAGGTTCCAGTCTTCATTCTTCATAGCTTCATGTTTTGTCCCCAAAAGAGGCAGATGCAATTTCTTCCCATAGAGATAATCTTCAATCTACATCATCCAATACACAAAATCTGTTCCATCAAATTTCTCAATTCCTGAACCTTTGCCTTCTTCTCCACCCATCGCTTCCACTCTAACCTTGGCTCTAATACCACTTGTTGGGTTCCAAATAATATTATCACAAATATTAGCAATCCAAAATAACAATCACACACAGGAGCACAAATTTTTACATGGAAAACCCTTTTTTTTTTAAGGGAAAAAATATGGGACAAATTTTGAATAATTTCACTATTATCAAATCAATTACAATAATTCTTGTGTATGCATCACAGCTAAAGAAAAAAAAAATCTTTCTTTTTTTTCTTTGCTCTCACAAACACAGATTTTCTTTTTCAAAGGCGACAATCCTTTTATCTTTTCTTTTTTCACTATGGGCACCCACCTTTTTCTTTTCACTATGCGGCACCTCTTTTTTCTTCTTGTTGTGTTCTACCTTGTAGCACACCACACGCATGTCTTTTTTATATTGAATTTTGCCGCCTCACACTCCAAGGAGCATATGGAGTGTTGACTTTCCACGTGTCTTCTATTTCAAGTTGAAATAGAAGTCCTCATCAATTGCGTGGCTTCTATTTCAAGTTGAAATAGAAGTCCTCATCAGTTGGGCTTTGCTCATTAAGGAGCTTCACGTGGGCTGGACTTTGGTGCCAACTTGCACACAACATTAATAATATGTCAAAGAACCCCCCAGTCCCTATTAAACAACTTATTTTCAAAACCTAATATACCAACAAATGCAAGCTCATTCAAATACGTTCTAACCCTTTTTGCGAACAAGGGTAAGCGGCTCATGCAAAGTAGGAGATTTTGATTTTTGGTTTGGAAGTATAAATTTAGCATTTTTCTATTTTGTATTGTCTAATCCAAATGCTTGAGGGGCTTAGAAACTATTTTTCCAAAATACAACAATTAAAAAGGGTTCATTACAATTTACCTACTTATGATTTAGTCGAAATTTAAGTTGCTTATTTGTGGTTTAAAATTTGACATTTTATCTACCTGAGGTTATTTCAATTAGGGTTTCGTTACCCATCTCTGTTAAAAATAAGGTTAAATATATATTTTTACTCTCTTTTATGTCTCTCTCCTCTCCAAACATAAAAATAAAAATAAATAAAAAATAAAAAAACACACACAAAAGGATAAGAGAAAATAAGATAAAAAAAAGAGGGTTTTGTAAAAATTATAAACAAACATTACCACCACCATAGAAACTTCTGTCAAGAATCATATCCATGCAAAACAAATTCCTTCATCCATTTCTAAGCAGCCAACGAAACTATAGCATCTAAAGCTTAAATTGTTCATAATTCTCTTTTGCTTTCTCCTGTTCGTAAATGCTGCAGAGTTTGGATTAGAGCCAAATGGGTGCAAGATAGCATGGTGCAAAGATGATGGCCCAACCATCCAGTTCCCTTTTGGCTAAAGGACCAATAGTAAGAACCCTGTGGATACCCCAGGTTTGAGCTATCTTGCACCGAGGACAACTATGCCATGCTCGAGCTGCCACAATCAGGGAAGTTTTATGTAAATAGTATCAGTTACACAGGGCAGTAAATTGATTTATATGATCCAGATGGTTGCATTGATCCAAGACTGCTTCGAATCCCCGATTTAACTTCATCTCCTTTTGAATACAACACGTATAACTACACCTTCTTCAATTATTCAACTCACATAGATTCAACTTGGAATGATTTTATACGTATCCAAGCTTGCTTAAGCAGTACCCATCGTTACCAAATCGTATCTTTAATGTCTTATGAAATGCTATCTCTGAGTCTCAATCTTTTGGTTTGATTTTAACTATAAAAGAGAGCAAAAACACATATTTAGCCTCATTTTTAATAGAGGTGGATAACGGAATCCTAACTGAGTTAATCGAGTAAAGTATCAAATTTCAAACCATAGGTAAACAACTTAAATTTCAACCAAACCACAGGTGGATAAGTTGTAATTAGCTCAATTAAAATATATTGTAAAACATGAGCATATTAACTTTTTAAGTTTTTGAATTTTAGTTCTAATATATAGAAGTGCAAGTAAAAATTGATTATAGGAATGGGTCTCTATTTTTTAAGCTAAATTTGGGAATGGGTCATGATTCTTTTTTAGGTCTCCTTCTGGGTATAATTTACAAATCCATTCGGAGATCGATATATTACTCTGAATCCAAAAACTGAAAAATTCAAAGAAAATTAAAGCCAAGGTTAATCCTATACCAACCATAGATCCTATTGAAATGCCACATTAAGTAATTTCTTAACTTAAACATTGCGTTTATTTTTTAAGCTTCATCCATAACCAATTAACACATAAGTGAAAATTATAAAGTGAACACATTTCTCAAGTGGGTTTTTACTTTTTATAACACAACACAGGCAAATCCACAAATGTCCCAACTCACAATTTTCTAACATTTGTACATAATTAATTATTATTTTTATTTAAAGGAGAGGCAAAATCCTAGAAAAATATATGGACCCCCAAGAAAATTTTGATTTTGGGTATTGATCTCTTTTTTTTTTTTTGGATTTGTTAGTGGATCATGATTCTTGTTTAAGACTCTGGGTCTGGGTATAATGTGAGAATCCATTCGGAGATCCATATATTACTCATTTACTCTGAATCCAAAACTTCAAAAATTCGAAGAAAATTAAGGCCAAGGTTAATCCTGTAGCTTAAACCAACCATAGATCCAATTGAAATGCCACCCTTAAGTTATTTCTAAGCTTAAAGATTTTGTTTATTTCTTGAGCTTCAGCCATAACCCATTAAACCCATAAGCTAAAATTGAAAAGTGAATACATTTCTCAAGTGGGTTTTTTATATAACACACAGGCAAATCCAGAAAAGACCACAATTAATTATTTTTTTAAAGAGAAAAATCCTATAAAAGAAAAGAGTTTTAGAACAAGAAAAAGAGAAGGTGCTCAGAATATTATGAATGGATGAGTAAGATATCCTCATGTTAATATCAGATTAACGAGATTTTATATATAAACTCATCATCATCGCACCTTCTCCTTCTTAGTACAAACATAAAAAATATAAAACATTAAAAGACCAATCAACAACAACAGCTGTGTCAGTGTGTGTATGTGAGAGACACAGAGAGAAACAGAGAGAGATCTACAATCGTTAAACAAGAAGACTGTGTTTTAAGGATTAGGGTTTGCTTTCTGTTTTATAGCCATTATGATCTTAGAGAATTACATAAATACCCTCGCGAAGGTCTGGACCCAGACCCCAACAGACGCCCATTCTTGGAGACCCATTTTATTAGATATCATGAGAAAGAGTAATAAGACCCAATAATCCATTGGTAGGCCCAACAATTGGATTTATAAGAATGAGAGTGTGGCCCAAAATTTGATAGTTTTCCAATTGAAGGAAAAAAAAAAAGAGAAGCATTTATCATATCGCCCTTAAAATTTTTATGTGAGTAATGAGTATCAGTTTAATAATTTTTCTTTTTAAGATTATCAGTTTAATCAATTAACCTTTGGACGATTCTAGAAAATAGAATGAAAATAAAAACCTTTGGACATTTTTTTTTTTTTTTTTTTGTTATCAATTTAATCCATATATGTTCAATTTGATGAATTAACCCTTTGCACATTGTATTCTACCACACTCTAGCATTTTGGTGTGCCAAAAAGCTTATTTTATTTAAGCACACTGAATGCTAATGTTCTTAGAACTCAAATTTCTTGTTTGATGACTAATGACTATAAAATTTATCAATTGAGTTAATTAAAACTCATAAATTCAACAAAAAAATCTTCTTTTTTCTTAATTATTATTTATAATTAGACAGTTTTTTTATGAGGGAATTATAATTAGATAGTTCAATAGAAGATATTGGTTATGGGTTTTCATGCAATGACTCGCCGATATTGGTTTCTGGAGGCGAAGACTCACCGCCGACCGTCATTGGTGTCAAGCAGGCTGGTTTTCGAGTTCCAGACAGTTTTGGGCGAGTGGGTTGGTTGGCAGATCTGGTTGTACACCCCTAGAAATTTGTAAAAACCGAAAGACAAAATAACTCTCAAAGCCCTCTTATCTTAACCAAAAAAAAAGAAAAGAAAAAAAAGATAGAAGGCAAGACCTCCATCCAATGCACTAAACACAAAAAATACGATAGAAAATTCCTATTTTATGCTAGATGGGTTAAGAGATCAACACATATTATGGACACAAAAATCAACATATATATTTCTAAAAAAGAAAAGAAAAAAAGATCAACATATATTATGGACACAATATATGTCGCCTCCATTGTTCTAATGCCTTGGACACGAGCTAAACCAACAAAAAAAAAGTTACGGAAATTGCAGTGGTATACAGTCAAATTAAGCGAAAGAAAATCTGCTTTCTTCACCTAATTCTTCCCTAGTGATGTGCCAACAAGCAAGGAATAGAGCAAGAACATCTAAAAGGCCGCCTCAAAAGATTAAAAAATGTAGATGGTTCTTGAATTCTTTAGTAGTTCTTCAGTTCCAAAAGTCAATTTACCACATCATCTAATAATGGTTTTTCTTATAAAAACAGAATAGTCAAAACCAAGCTTTTCTCTTAACAGAAAAAATAAAACCAAGCTTTTCTTAATTTTTAGCAGGCCAAGACTACATATCTAGGTTTGAGAATTTAAAATTACGGGATTTGGAAAGGAAAATTCTATTATAAATATGAATTTTACATATATGATAGAAAGAAACTTTGAAATTTTTGTTCTACCAAAAACATTTGTCCAATAAAAAGATATTAATAATGTTGAAAAATCAGTGGGCTGAATGGGTTGAGCTTTGACAACAACTTTGTAACCTGAAAAGAAAAGAATGATTAAAAGGGATTGAGGTGAACCGGTCAAAGACCCTCTATGTTAGTTTTTTTTTTTATCTCCCAAGGAATAAATATGGAGTGTATAATTGGATTAACATACCTGCATTTGTTGAAGGAGGATCCCCTTTTATAGAGGATTTGGAGTGGGTCTACTTATTTGGTTCCACTAACATCATGGGGATTGCATGGATTTTGCGGAGTATTGCATGAGAGACAAGTGGACTTAGCAAAATGTGGGAGAGAACTTTGAGGAGTTCATCCAACGTTTAGGAAACTGAAATTTAGTTACTCATATTGAGCAATCAGAATGTTTCATATTTTTCTAAGTGTTTATACTCGTCTACACCTCAGGTTGGTATGGACGTCTATATTAGATTGTCAAGCACTCACCCTTCGTAGTCTCTCTAATTTCTCCTTTAGGGTTCATCTTGGACATTGGTAGGTTTAGATGATCCTTATGGACAAATTGGACTTTGTATTTTACCATCAGATATTAAGTAAGGTTGTAGCCCTTACTTGATAAAATAAATTTTATTACATATTTTAAAAATCTAACAATTGAATTTCATGTTTTTTACGCTCTTAATATACATATCAAATTTTGTGTCAATTGAATATTATTTACCATATGATCTATAAGTTTATATTTTATATATAATTTTAAATTATAAAAATTTGCAATTTAAACAATTTGTTGATGACATAGCTATCTATCTTTAATTTTTTAGAAATTTTGCAAGCATAGAGGATATAAGAAGAAGATATAATCCAATGGTAGATTTATCAAAATTCACCTCCAATAAAAAGATACTAAGTAAGGTTGTAATCTTAGGCTACAATTAATTTTGTAACTAAACTTTGTCCTTATATTTAATCATTACAAATCCATGTTAAATGAGTGATTGTTTTCCTTCTCAAAAAAAAAAAAAAAAAAAAGGCTAAAATCCAAAACTGACCCTCTAAGTTTCAACTTTTGTCATTTCAGTCCTTTAAGTTTAAGTTTTTTTATTTTAGTCATCTAAGTTTTAGATTTTGTCAATTAATTCCTCCATTACCCTTCCGTTAGTTGTTGCCGTTTACTAACCAAAACGACACCGTTTTGGGCTTTTTTTATATAAATTTCGTAATTAAAAAAAAATATATTATTACCAAAAAAAAGAAAAAAGAAAAAAAGGGAACAACGTCGGGGGATATTTGCAGACTAACATTGTGAAGGGATAGAATATAGTAAGTTAATACGGGTTTGAAAGATTATTGCAAACTAGCATCTTGAGTTTTAGAAACTCGAGTTTCATATAAATCTTGAGGCTTAAAGACTCGCTTCCTACTTACTGAGTTGGACATGTTTATGCCACACAAATCTCGAGTTTTTAACAGTCGAGTTCAAAAAAACATGAATCTCGAGTTTTTTATGCTCAATTTCAAACAGAGAACAAAAAATGTACAAACCCATAAAAAGAAGAAAGAACCTAGAGAGGGAAAAGAAGAAGAAGAAGAAGAAGATCCAGAGCAAAAAAGAAGACCCATGGCACACACAAATCCAATCTCCATCAAGCACATCCCGATCGTCGATCTAAAGTACAGTTCACGATCTCTATCACCGAGCAAACGATCTGAACAACTAACACACAACTCTTAAAGATGTGAATGATTTGAAAGAAAAAGCTATGGAAGAGAGATGAACAAGATTGAGACTTTTTGTTGATTTTCAACCAAAACTGCCTCAGCTAGTCTAATGCCTATGTGGGCATTGCTTGCTTTTTGTTGTCTTGGTTTGTATTGAAAAGGGTCTTGTTGCTTTTTGGGTTTTGAAGGGTTGAACATTTGCTAGAGATTGGTGGGTTGGTTCTTGATTGGAGCTTCTTCTTTCTAAAGTCAGGTACATTTGTGGGGTTGTATTCTGTAGCTACGCACTGGAACTCGAGTCTTAAAGACTCGAGTTCCATGTGGAATTTTTATTCACTTTAGTTGTCTCAGAACTCTAGAACTTGAGTTTTTAAAACTCGATTTATAACTAATGAACTCGAGTTTTAAAAACTCAAGATGCTAGTTTTCCACTTTCTTTCACAACTTGTCAACTAACAAAATTCTTCTAATAATAAGGTTAAATGGGAAAAAAAAAAATCAACAATGTCATCCCACACTAAAAACAAAACACAAAGTACAACCCCATCCCATCGATACCCTGCCTTATCGATTTCTGAGAAAACAAGGGCCTGAGGGAGAAAGAAAGAGGGGGAAAGTGAAAGAGTGAGAGATCAAGAAAAGGAAAAGGAGAGGGAGAAACCGAGAGATCGGGATAGGGAGAGGGAAAGACTGGGATGGAGGGTGGAGTTAGACTCGCCCAGCCGAACATTCCTGACATGGGCACTTTGCAATGTCGCACAGTTCGGTGATCGTGTCATTGCCCTTCACGTCATCGACACTGCCACTAGTTTTTGCTTTTAGCATTTTTCTCTTTCTCTATGAAATGGATATGATTGTAATTAACAAGAAATTCATGGGTTTTTCTCTTTTGGTTTTGTACATAGCACAACTACACTTCTCTCACTTGCGAACTAGTTTAATTTCATGCTTTCTGTATATGACTTTGTCTGCAAATTGAGAGAGGTGCTTTCCAATTTCTTTGTTTTGACTTGCAATCGAGTTTTGGTTTTTTTTTTCCCTCAATACCCAAATAGGATTACTTTTGTTCATTTAGGTTGATTTGAAGTTGAAGTTGATTAAGGGCTTAAAGGCCCAGAAAATTCTAGTCCAGGAGGCGAAATCTCATGGTGAGGCGACCCTCATTGTGGGTATTTCTAAATCCCGTCTTGGAATTTGGTCGTCAACCTCCCTTGCCAAGTATTGCACCACCAAATTGCCGAAGAACTTTGTTGTTTTCACCGTCTCCCTTTCCCTTTCCCTTTCTCCCTTTTGATCTCTCACTCTTTCACTTTCCCTCTCTTTCTTTCTACTTCAAGTAGTCCCCTAACCCCTTAATTGTTTTCTCGGAAATCGGTGAGGCAAAATATTGGTGGGGTTGGGTTTTGTGTTTTGTTTTTAGTGGGAATGACATCGTTCCCCTTATTTCTTTCTCTATTTTTTTGTAATAACAATTTTTCTTTTTCTTTTTTAATTGCGAAATAAAATAAATAAATAAAAAGGCCTTAGTAAACGGAACAATTAATGGAAGGGTAAAGGAAGACTTAATTGATAAAATTTGAAACTTAGAAGACTGAAATGACAAAACTGAAATTTAGAGAACTGAAATGACAAAAATTAAAACTTAGAAGGTTAGTTTTAGATTTTTGTCAAAAAAAAAAACTATTTTCGATAGTACCTGTGCCAGACATCATTGGTTGGTTTTAAGTTACGATTATTCTTCTTTTTTCGATTCAGATCATTGAGCACCATAACCATGAGTCAAATAAAAGCCTTTTTTGCGTTATATACTTGGTTGTCTTCTAGTGTGCAATGTATCAGACATTGTGCATGTAATGCGTGTACCTGAAACGACATGCCGCAGCAATAAAATTATTAACGTAGTTTGGGAATTTCAAAGGTGGCTGACAAATCCAAGTTGCTCTTTTTAAGGAGACTAGTTCAAGTCCACACGGCTCTGTTCAAGGTGCTGAAGCTCAAAAATTCACAACAATTTTGTTAATAAAATTAATTTGATAATTAATTTGGTACATTAATATGATTTAGTGGGAGTTTCAATAGTCATTATTGGATATTAAATTTGATGGGTTGGAGTTACATATATTAATGGTGGATTATATAAAAAGTTTTTGAGCCTGTTAATTTTTTTTAAAGAAAAGTTAACATATGCCTTAACCATATTGGTTTGTTAAATATTAATATTTTTTTTAAAAAATTTATAGAAAAAAAGTAAATGATTTATTAACAAATACCTAATTGGACAATTTTCCTTAAGTCTATATTAATAATGGATTAGAAAGAAAGTTTCTGAGGCAGTTAATTTTCCTTAATAAAATATGACCATAAACTCACTTGTATATGACTCAAATTCTACTCCAATAGATTTTAGCTAATTAATCACCACGATTATAAATAATTAAGAAGTCTCTCTCTTTATTAATATAAAATTCCATATTTGACTCACTCATTATCTTTCGTATTAACTCTCTCGTATCCTTGCAATTAGTTTGCCAACTTTTAATTAAAATATATCATTTAATATTTAAATGCTATAACGCTCAATCATGTAAATGAAATGTATAAGTTTGAGGTAGAAACTTGTTTGTTTAGGTCACCATGAAATGTAACACGTAGAGTGCTTTCTCAGACACACACCTCTTTTTTTTTGGTTGAATAACTAAGACAGACGCTTGATTCGTGCATTTGAAGCGTAATATCTGCAAGTCAGGTTGGATAAACACACTAATTCTTACGTGAAGATCGTGATCTTTGAACTTCAAGTATAAGAAATCGGCCATGGCTGGCCACCAATGTGTTGACCTTCACTTTGGGATGGCCATATAATAAGGCCACAGCCATTATCGTCATGTGTGTCCCGAGAATAGCATTGCTTCATATCCTCACTAAAACCATAGTTTAATACAACTTTTTTATACTTTGCACCACCATCGAGACGAAAAAAAGTAATCACATGCGCACATGGGTGCTATGGCAATGAAGATTTATAATGGTTATGATATTGCAGTCTTGTTTGCAATACTTGTTTTTGGTTCTTTCATGGCTAATTCAGCAACCACAGGCACCGTGGACACGTCTACAGCCATTCTCATAAGGGTGGATCAATCAGGCAATGGAGATTTTAAGAAGATACAAGATGCCATTGATGCAGTTCCATCTAATAACTCAGAATTGTATTTCATTTGGGTTAAGCCAGGGACATACAGGTCTCTGTGTGTGTGTGTGTGGCTGTACTATATAAATGATGGTTCATTGGTTTATCTATGTTTAACTGGACTCTTATTATCTTATGCATGCATGGTTAAGCAGGGAAAAACTTCAAGTGCCTGCGGATAAACCCTTCATAACATTGAGTGGCACACTGGCCTCTAACACCATCATAACATGGGGTGACTCTGGGGAGATAATTCAATCTGCAACACTCTCTGTATTCGCTTCTTACTTTGTCGCACGATCTCTCACTGTTCAGGTATGTGTTTGGTCTTATGTCTACAATGTCTTCGATGCAATAATTAGATATCTTATGAATCCAATATATACAGCATCCTTTTCACAATATGTTAGTCTCATACTTGTGTAAACCCATATACCATGAGAGAGATTTTGTATAAGTTAGATACATGAGAGCGCATACCTCATTCATTATTATAGGCATACAATAAATTTTTTATATGACTTCTTATTTTTATAGGGAAAATCTAAATGATCAATATGGTATGTGAGTCCCATTCCAGGCAGGTCCTTTGGAACCAGCCCAAGAAATATAGATTTCATACATGATCATGGAAGATTATCATTAAAAGCACTTAACTATTATCTTAGCCCAAAAAAAAGCACTTGATTATTATCCGCAGTTATAAATTACAACATCAAAAAGGTTCAAGTCATATACTTGCACTGTATATCTCATTCAGATTAATCACTCGATTGAATAATATATATATTGGATTTGAAATAAGTCTCCTGCATATATTACTTTGTAATTTGTTGGTGTGTATCTCTAATTTGAAAGGCTTAATTAGTGGTAGGAAATTGATATTCATTTTAAGGCCTGCTCCTAAGTAAACTTGAGAAATTTCTAGTTGTCCTAAAAACTTAAAGTATTCAGAAAAAATGATGAATTTAATAATTTAACCACTATTCCAATACCAACCTCATATGTGGTTTTAGACTTCCCTTTGTGAGGCTTAACACATAAAGATTTTTAACTCTTTAAATGGGAGATAAAACAAAAATAGAGTTTAAGATTAGGACTATTTACTATGATACCATGATAAATTATTGGTTGTTCAAAAACTTTAAACCTTTAGGGCTTGTTTGGATTGAGGAGAGAGAGAGAGAGAGGGGGAGCAAAGTCTAATTTTCGGTCAATTCAACTCTACTTCCTTTCGCGTTCTCTCAATCCAAATGGACCATTAAAAAATGATAAATAATATAATTATTTAACCATTATTTAATTGAACTATTCTAATTTATGATTATTTATATTTGGATTTAAGGATTTCAAATCTAACAACATATATATGATAGCTTGATATGAATTTCAACAACATATGATAGATTTCAGCTTTGAAAATTTACTCCAACAAAAATATAGATGAATTTGAAATAACATCTTACACTTAACCATGGTAAATCTCTATATTAATACCATCAATTCATGAATTTCATCAATACTAGAAAAAAAAATTGTACTTTTTAGTACATTATTCATTTCATTTAAACTAAAAACTTGATCCAAATTCTTGTTTTCAAACAACTCCATCCAAATGAACAGCCAATTCTATGGAACTTTGTATATTTTTTGCATGCTAATAAGCAATTTTTAATTTTTGTTTGTATTTTTTTTTTCTATACAGAATACGTTTGGGACATCAGGAAAAGCTGTTGCTCTTAGGGTAGAGGGAGACAGAGTTGCATTCTATGGTTGCAATATTCTTTCGTATCAAGATACTCTCCTGGATGATGCTGGTAGACACTATTACAGCAACTGCTATATAGAAGGGGCCACTGATTTCATATGTGGAAATGCTGCTTCCCTCTTTGAAGTGAGTACTTCCCTTTAACTCACAAAGAAATTAAACCCCATGACATATAACTCATATAATATTTTGAATTTGCTACGTACATGGAGAACTTGATGTAGATTTTGTGTCCATGCATGCAGAGGTGCCATCTTCATTCTCTCTCAACTGTAGATGGAGCTATAACTGCTCAACATAGGAATTCACCATCAGAGGACACTGGCTTTACCTTCTTGGGTTGTAAGATCACTGGTGTAGGAGCTACTCTCCTTGGAAGACCATGGGGTCCTTACTCTAGGGTGGTCTTTGCACTAACTTACATGTCCAGTGTGGTTGTGCCACAGGGCTGGGATGACTGGGGAGATCAAAGCAAGCAGAGGTATATGATCAATGTACATAGTGGGATTAACTCCCATTCATAGTTGAGCTTATATAACACAATATAATTCATCTTCTTCTTTCAAATCTTAAAGCTATTAAAAAAATGTTAAACTTAATCATTTTAAGGCAAATTATTGTTTCACACTCTCAATGTCCAAACTCCATAGTCCATAAACACCGGCCATCAGTTTGAAAAATATAGATATATACCAAATGTCCACATTTTATAAATGGTTGTCTAGTTTATATGGAGTATGTACATTATGAGTGTGAGATAATCATTGCCCTTATTTTAACACTTTTCCTCTCATGTGAAATCATACGCCCCCTTAACAAGTGTAAGTTAAATCCAATAAGAAATATTAATTTAATTATATTTATATATTGTAACACTTCTTAAACATGTGAGCTGAGACTACTATTTAACAAGTGCAAGTGAAATCCAAACACATGTAATTTTAACATTTTAAATGAGAGGTAAAGTAAAAATTATAAAGTAAAAATATAATTCAAACTCAAGATAGGGTTTAAACCCATTACTGCCTGCTTTGATACCATAATAAGCTACCGCTTGTACTAAAAGATTTAGCTATGATGATTTTTTTTTTTTTTTACCATTATTCAAACACCGAAATTTATTTATTTATGTAACAATCTTGTTGCTAGCCAGTATTCTATTTCTAACACGTTTCACGTTTCACGTTTTTTTTTTTTTTTTTTGGGTACAACAGCACTGTGTATTATGGTGAGTACCAGTGTTATGGTCCAGGAGCCAATAGAGCGAAGAGGGTTGGATGGTCAAAGAGTCTATCAAACCAAGAGGCTACACCCTTCTTGACAAAGGACATGATTGGAGGGCAAGGTTGGCTTAGACCTTCACCAACTCACTTCAAGAGAGGCTCTACCATTGTCAAAGCGAATGTTCCTTGAAATAACTAGCATACCACAATACATCTCATAAATTATTTGGCTGATTCTTCAAGAACATTCAAGATCTTTATTATTTATTCTTTGTAATTTACATTTATATTTAATTTGATTCTAAATTCCTTAATAAACACTGCTCTTTATAGGAGACAGCATGAATGTACAGCTACGTTTTCAATTATGAATCAGAAGTACAATTCTTTCTTTATTCTTTTTATCTTGTTCTTCTTCCCCTTCTTTTGTGATGAATAAGGAAGATAAATGTTCTGTGTATAATGACTATTTACTGAGTTACATTTTTATCTCACTTATTACAAGTTGGCTAATTAGTGTGCCTTATGTTAGGATTAATCAAGTTACAATTAAGGGTCCTCATAATTGTTTATATAGCCTAAATCAACCTAGTAAACGCCCAATTACTCAATATGTGTTCACATGACACAGTCATCTATCCAATGCAACATGTTCACGTCTAAAATTGGAACCATTTACTAATCTTACCAAACAAGTCCCTCCCGGACAATCAAGGCAAAAAGTACAGAAACAAAAGTACATTCATGAAGTAAATTAAATAGTTAAAGTATCAACACTTTTCCTTAACGGTTAAGCACGGATGGTCACGTTTGGCCCTATGTAGCTCTCATGCTCATTCTGTATTATTTTAAATAAAAACATGAGGTCTTTCAACTCCTACTGTTCCCTATCAGTATTTTGCTTGCAAGCTTTCAATATGCAACCTCTGCAGTCTCTACCTAATTCAACAACAACACCTTCCTCTCCTCCTTCAGCAAACTGATAATTGGACTATTACCCTTTATTCATCCCTATAAGTACTTTAGACCTTGACCCTCATATTTCATCCAAACATACTTCACAGCATTCAAATATTTAGGCAACATTTATGGAGAACCGCCAAAATTTCCCCTTCGTTCCTTTCTTTTACTTCTTTTGCTTACTTGGGTTTGTTTTTATGCAAGCCGAAGCTGCTGTAAAGAAGTACCAGTTTGATGTAAGTATTTGACACTAGCAACTTTATGTAAACTTTGGTGTATCCTCTATATATGACGGTTTTCTTTTCTGGTTTTTCAGATTCAAGTGAGGAATGTCAGCAGGTTGTGCCATGCCAAGCCAATTGTCACGGTTAATGGGATGTTCCCAGGGCCTACAATTTATGTTAGAGAAGGTGACAGAGTTCTAGTAAATGTGACCAACTCTGCCCAATATAACATGTCCATTCATTGGTAAGACACACATAACATGCTCTATTGGAAAAACTTCCATTTCATGAAAAATTTCAATATGGTTTTGTTAATGAAACATATGGCATAATTTGCAGGCATGGTTTAAAGCAATATAGAAATGGCTGGGCAGATGGACCAGCTTATATAACACAATGTCCAATCAAGACAGGGAACAGTTATGTATATGATTTTAATGTGACGGGGCAAAGAGGAACACTCTGGTGGCATGCACATATCTTTTGGCTAAGGGCCACTGTCTATGGTGCAGTTGTCATCATGCCAAAACAAGGGACTCCGTTTCCTTTCCCTCAGCCTGAGAGAGAAGAAAATATTCTCCTAGGTGAGTTAGCTAGACTAATAAGTCTGCAATTATGTCCTTTCATTTCTGCAAGTAAAACAAAATGCAATTGCTACAACTTTCGTAAATTTTGTAGGCGAGTGGTGGAACAATGATGTTGAAGCGCTTGTTAAACAAGGGAACAAGTTAGGATTGCCCCCAAACATGTCTGATGCACATACCATTAATGGAAAGCCAGGGCCACTCTTTCCATGTTCTGATAAACGTAAGCCAATTCAGTTTGAAGGCTAGTCTATCAAAATTATATCTTTACATCACTGGATTCACTTTTCAGGAAGTTTTGGGCGCCACTATTTCAATGTGCCTAAATGCACTTTCCCATTTATCGTTTTCTTCTTTTTTTTATAATCTTTTTCTTTCTTTTTCAGATACCTTTGCAATGGAGGTTGAACAAGGAAAGACATACCTCTTGAGAATAATCAATGCTGCACTTAATGATGAGCTTTTCTTTGCCATTGCTGGTCATAACCTGACAGTTGTAGAGGTTGATGCAGTGTATACCAAACCCTTCACAACTCAAGCAATTCTGATAGCACCAGGACAGACCACAAATGTTCTTGTTCAAGCCTCCCAAGTGCCAAGCAGATATTTTATGGCTGCTAGGCCTTTCATGGATGCGCCACTTTCCGTTGACAACAAAACTGCCACAGCAATACTACAATACAAAGGCATTCCAAACACTGTACTCCCAATCCTTCCCCAATTGCCAGCACCCAATGACACAACTTTTGCACTAAGCTACAATGCCAAACTTCGAAGCCTCAATTCTCCTCAGTTCCCAGCAGATGTTCCAACCAAAGTTGACCGACATCTCTTTTACACAATTGGTCTGGGAGTAAATCCTTGTCCAACTTGTCTAAATGGAACACAACTCACTGCTTCCTTAAACAACATCACCTTTGTAATGCCCCAAATAGGTCTTCTTCAAGCTCACTATTTCAACATCAAGGGGGTGTTTAGAACAGATTTCCCAGACCGCCCTCCAACTCCTTTCAATTATACTGGTGCACCACTCACTGCCAACCTTGGCACTAAGCTTGGCACCCGGCTTAGCAAGGTTGCTTTTAATTCAACTGTGGAGCTGGTCTTACAAGACACAAACCTTCTCAGTGTTGAGTCCCATCCATTACATCTTCATGGTTACAATTTTTTCGTTGTTGGGACTGGAGTTGGGAACTTCGACCCTTCAAAAGATCCAGCCAAATTTAACTTGGTGGACCCTCCTGAAAGAAACACAGTTGGGGTTCCAACTGGTGGTTGGACTGCCATAAGGTTCAGGGCTGATAATCCAGGTATGTCCAACAACATAACCAAATAGCATACTGCATTGAAAGTTAATTAAATAAGCAACAATAATTGTCAATCAGAATGTGCTTTTTTCCTTAAAATCTAAAATTTGTAAATAATCTTTCTTATGGTGTTTGGCCATTGAGTAGGTGTGTGGTTCATGCACTGTCATCTGGAGCTTCACACTAGTTGGGGTTTAAAGACAGCATTTGTGGTGGAGAATGGAAAAGGTCCTGATCAATCTGTTCTGCCTCCACCTAAGGACCTTCCTCCTTGTTAGCTGATTGAAACTCCTGAGAATACTAAAGGGAAAATTAGGTGGTGACAATTTCTTGTGTTGAGAGATGAAATTAAAATTTGTATCAAATTCTTTTCAATTTGTAACTTGAATCCTCACTTGTATACACTAAATTCATTTGTCCATGAGGTTGGAGCTAAGAAAACCCTCTTATTGTACAATTTAAGTCATTGTTTGTAATTTCAGCTCATTTAATCAGGGGAAAAAGTCATAAACCCCTGCCATATTCCATTATTGGATTCACTTTGCGTTATCTAAAATCCATTATGTTGGTAAGACTAAGTCTTTCCAAATTATTGACTTGGGTACTTGATTTTTTGCATTACTATTTACTAGTACTACTCTGAATTAAAAGTGTTTTATCCATTGGGCTTTTTGCTAATGTATGAACATTTAAATTTGTTTTCATACACTTGTAATGGATGATAGATCTTTTAAATTATAGCTAAGGGTTGACAACCTTCTAACATTTATGTCCTTGAAGTTTTGATATTAAGGGTCAAAGCGTTCAAGATATGAACTGAAGCATTAATTCCCTTACGAGTTGGAGGTTTTACAACTTGAACTAAATCTATATGTATAAAATTGCAACCTTTTAATTCTTTATATTGGTTTAAATCTTAATTTTAACTTGTCTTGCAACTTCCTCCTTAAGATTTGGTCCTTTTTAAGTTTTTTTTTTTTTTTTTTTCCTCAACATTTGGATTAATCTATTGTTGGTTTGTCGATTTCTTGAAACTTGAAAGTGATTGAAAAATGATTTTTTTTTTTTTTTAAATCTATATAACATCTAAAACTAAAGCATATCATTTTTCGGTCTAATTCAGTCCATTTGCTCGGAATAATTTGTCCCAATTGGATCTAGTTCGGTCTAATTCGGTCCAATTTGCTCCACTTCAGTCTAATTTCGTATATTCAGTCCAATTTGGTCCACATTCGGTTTAAGTCGGTCAATTTTGGTTCCACTTCAGTCCCATTCAATCTGCTTCTAGTTCGGTTTTTCGGTCTAATTCATTCCATCATGATCCACTTCAGTCCATTTTGGTCCAATTAGGTCAACATCAGTCCGGATGAGTCCTTTCAGCCTAATTCGGTCCATTATAGTCCATTCGGACCATTTTATTCAATTTCGGTCTTTTAGGTCCATCACGGTCCATTCGGTCCAATTCAGTCCATTTAGATCCTTTCGGTCTATTTCGGTCCATTTAGGTCAGATTCGGTCCACTTCATTACATTCGGTCCAATTTCACTTTGGTCTGTTTCAGTCCACTTTGGTCTATTACGGGCCATTCAGTCCACTTCAGTCCATTTCGGCCCTTTCGGTCTATTTCAGTCCTTAATTCATGATAATGTTACTTGGACTGCTTTTAAGTTTAGCTTTGGTGTATGGAACTAGGTGTGAAGTCAGCAAAGCCTTTTTTTTTTTTTCCTCATAACAATGAATGTGGTGTGCTGCTTCTCTTGGCCTCATCCAATTTTGCACCAAAAATACTGTTGTATTTGTCCTCTTCTGGTTTTCTGATCAACTGTGGTGTGTAGGGTTTGAAAGCCTCTCAAGTAGGAGTTCATAAATGCATCACACTGCAAGGAAACTGGTCTTGTTGCTAAAATCCCAGAACCCCATTTACTGTTCCATATAATGAGGCTGGAATCCATTATACTGAAGACAAGAAAGCATGCCTTTTGATTTTAAAAGAAAAAAAATAAGAAGAAAAAAAATTTGAAACTTGGAAGTTCTTGGTATTATGTCTGATTAATCCCATTGCATTATGTGTGCACGCTTGTGTGTGTGTGTGTGTGGTCTCTCTTCTTGTTTGCAGCTTCCTTCTAATGCAGTATGATTTTAGAGATGCAGCAGGACTCAGAACAGAGGTTGCAATGGTCAATGGTATCATCTTATCTAGTGGCGGAGCCATGAATTTTTTCTAGGGGGCCAAACTAAATATAAAAAGAAAATTAAGAAAGAAAAAAAAAACTTTATGACTAAAAAATGTTTTATTTTATAAATTAATATTAAGTCAACAAAATTGTGTTCTAAACCAATTTATCAACTAATGTATAGAATGTGTGGTTCCAAATTTGTAAAACTCATAGACAGCAGCCAGATGTCGATCAATCAACAAGCCTTTAGAAGTATGGGCGGGGCATGGCAGTCAGTCTCATCAGATAGAGCTAGACTTCAATCAACCTTTAGAAGAAAGCATGGAGTTGGAGCATAATGCTGATCAAGTGCTAGTTACTAAGCAATAAAAAGCTGAATTGGTGGAGGGACATGGCATTCAATCTTGTCCCATAGAAGTGGATCTTAATGAAACCCTCATTAGAGGCTTTTGTGAATTCTATGCATAATTTTCATTATTTTCCTTCTTTTTTTCATTACTAAGAATTATGTTTTGTATAGGATTCAAATTGCGGTTATATTCTTTTATGATAGTGAATAGTTTTTATGTACTGGATTGTACTATTATAACTAGATGCACTATGTGCGCGCACACACATTTCATTAGACATGTTTCTAGTTATATTTGTATTCTATTCCAAGTCTCCATATAGCATGTCCTTGTGTGGGCATTTTGATTAAGAAACTATTCTTACCTTGATTAATTTGACCGGAATAATGTAACCTGCAAAGTATGCTGGTTTTGGGATGGTTTTAATTGTCTCCCTTGTTTGAGCACACCTTCCATTTGCATTGATAATATTTCATCCAATAATAAGTTCTGTGAACTTTAATTTCAAATTAATAGCAGGATGAGAGATATGCTTAAAAATATTTTGGCATTAACATTATTAAGTCAAGCATTGGTATGTCTTTGGCCTCCGGTGATGATTGTGTAATATGCAAGAAGTAGACAATCATTAATTCTTGGGTCAAATTGGCATTACTGCATTAGTCATACTAGGTGCAAAACATATCATTCTAAGCAAGATATCAGTTGCTTATCAAAAAAGTATGATATCAGTTTTGCAGAGCTGACAATATATTTTTTTCTGATAATTTTTCATTTTTTCATCTTTAAATTCTAAAATCCTTGTCGAAGGACTTGAGAACTCTTTTTTCCATTCAAAATATTATGATAAATTTTTTTTTCTTAAGTCATCTAATCACACTAATCCCCTACCATATTTCAATGAACCTACTTTCTTCTTGTTGGCGTGTGTTCCAAACTCTTCTATATATTATTCAATTGTCAAAGTTGTTGGAGAAGAAACCAAAAAAAAAGAAAAGAGAGAGCAAGATTCAGTGAAGAAGAAAGTAAGTGGGAGACAGCAACAATGCTTTTTCAGAAAAGTAAGAAAAAAGGGAGTTAAGAGTTAGGCGTGTGAGAAAGAAAAAGCAAAAGAAATTAATAAAGAAAGAGAGGTAAAACAAGCTGAAAAAAGAGAATAAATCATCACATCAAAGATGATCAAGTTAAATTTTCATGGGTTGTAAAGATCTGTTTTTTTTTTTGCTCTCTCCTCCCCTTGGTTCTAGTCCTCTTCTTGTCCCACATTTTTCTTTTGTGCTATCTGCACTCTTTGGTTTGGGCGATCTGTAATTGCAAGTAAGGAAAGGCACACTAAAGGGTTGTTCCTAAATCTTCATGACTGGAAATGCGTCAATCTCAAAGATCGTTACTATAGCCTAATCCTGGGGGGTTATTCAGCCAAGAGAGTCAATCGCACTGAGTTATACTTCAAGTTGCACGAATCAACCTTTAAGGACAATACTATCGCATGATTCTATAGATTTGTGAGATTGTTCTAAACTTTCTTTTTAAATTTCTGTTTTTGCTAATTTCTTTATTGTTGAATCAAAATTTGTTTTTTCATTGCTATAATAACATATATAATGAAATAAATAGAAAAGGAAGTTTTTTTAAAGTGTCCACATCAAAATATATTCTATTCTTGACTTTGTAGAATTTTCCATGCTACACGTCTGAAATGAAATCTGAATGATAAACACGCTTTTTGTTTGGATCTTCATCTGTCAACACCATGAGTCAAATTTTTTTCAAGCAACCATTAGTGAATGCTGCAGCCTTTACCACTATCATTTTTTGAGGAGCATTCTCTATTCCTATATATATAATGTCATATGCCATCTTTAGTGAGCTTGAGCTTCCTGAAATCCTGCTACTGCTACCATTGGTGAGAGGTCCTCCTCTTTAAACAGGTCTAACAATGCAAGTGTCTGCCATAGATTCAAATTGAAACATAATAATATTGTGCCAAGTGGAAATGATTAAGGCATGTAACAAAAAGTTATTGGCACGTATCAATCTCTTTTTTTTTTTTTAGAAAGTACTAATGTAGGCATGAAACAGTTTTTGATACTAAGGATGCAGGCAAGGCATAGAAGCTTACCTCAGGCACAGAAAGCTGCAATCGGAACTTTGGGCCATCATAGTGGTGCAATATTGGCCTAAATGCATCTTCTTCTAATGGTTTGCATTTCTTCTTGATTTGAATTCTAACCTGAAATGAAGTCAGATATTAACAATGTCATTTCTTTGAAGTTCTAATTCACAAAGAGAAGGTAAAAGAGAATGTATTGATCACATCACCGGTCTTTTTTACCTGTGCTGGAAATCTTGATTCTCCTTTGAACTTCTTGTCTTCCCATGCTGTTGGGTCTATGTTAGACCCTCCAAAACTCATTGCCTTTTTTCATTTCAAATAAAATAGAAGTAACTCAAAAGAAGAAAAAAAAAATGTATATAATTGTGACTTAATTTAGCTTTTTAAATATTTTCTAGGCTCAGTCAAATGGTTGAGAGCAGAGGCCCTTGTAATGAAGGTTTGTAGCATTCATAGTTCATACCTGGAATACTCCATGCAGCTGGTGTGAAGTGTAGTTATAAAGAAAAAGGGGTATGCCAGGGGTTATTGCCCTAACAGAATCCTTATATTTCTGAGGTAAGCCTGCAAACAGAATTGCATTAGTAATTAGAAAGAAAGTAAAGACAAATTAATTCTATTTTTCTATATTGTCACAGCTTAATACAAAATAATACTACTAATATGTATCATTTTTCTAACTTTGAACCAAATCCATACGCGATGTTTAGAAACATCTCATGAAGTTTAAAGATTTAATGACTCATTCTAAGTTCTAACTCAATGAAATATCTAACAGAACAATGACAAGAAGATTAGAGAAATTACCGAAAAGTTGGCGGCGGAGATCCTCTTGCATTGTCTCATTGTTACATACAAAAATGAAGCCTCCCAAGACCTCATTCCTAGGCAGCATCTCAGCAGAGGGCAGAGTCTTATACCACTTATCAGGCTGCTGCCCATGAAAAGGATGATGAATTTTCATCTGAGAGTACTTCAGTGACAGATCTAAAAAATTATTCTTTCTACAGTGATCATCACCATCTATGTTTGCATATCTTTCTGCCATTCTCACTTCGTTGTCAAATGCAAGTCTTGATGCAGCTGAGCTCCATCTGTGGTAATCATCTGTAGTGGCTACTACTTGATGGAATTGGAATTCAGTACCAAATTGCCATAGAGAGCTTCCATTAGTAGTTTTGCTTGTGTTAGTACTATTCACAATTGACATATTGTGTGTGGTATGAGAGAGAGAGAGAGAGAGAGAGAGAGAGAGAGAGAGTTTTGTACTCTTGCTGTCAAGAAGTGAATGACCTTTGGCACCTTATAAAGATCTTCATGAGGTACACTTTATTTGGATGGACATAACAGACTTTCGGTAGGGCATTTTTCCCATCTTTTTAATCTTTAGCCAGAGTTTGAACCAAGAGCCCGCCATTGCACTCTATAAAGTCATAAAATATCATTGTCATTTGATTTTGAAATCTCCCTCCTACCATCTTATAAAGGCTATTAATGTAGGAGTGTTCATTAAAGCTGACCGGGGTCCACGTTCTCACACTTTACTTATAGACATTGACAATTTGAGACTACAGTAACAAGAAGTTAACATCTCTCTGCAATGATGCACAACAGTGCTTATCAACCGAAGATCAATTTTCATATAGTTACTTAAAATTTAAAAATGCCACTCATGATAGCAAGCCTCCCTTATGTGCTGTTTTAGACGAACAGAAAACTGCCTCTTCAAAGGTCGGTCATAACAAATCCTACATGTATCCGGAGATGTAGCAATGGTTCAGTCCTAGTAAAACATAGAAAGATGACTGAAATAGATTATAATACTAGATGAACAGAACAAAATTTGTACAATAATGGCAATGAAATTATTTGTAAGCATTATTGAGACCACTGCACAAGGCTACACACCTGGCAAGTACCAGTTTTAAACAACAATTTTTTATTTTATTTTTAATCCTAATTAAACGAAGTTAAATTCCCTATAGATTCTACAATTCAACTTAAAGCACCGTATCTTAGAGGCGGCCACAGTCATAGTGAGAATGAGCAGTGGGGTCACTAAAGAGAACCTTCATTAGGATGTTACATACAAATCTCACTAGCAATGGTGGATTTTTTATTAGTAAACCAGTTAGATAAGTTTGTGTTGACAATCGCACCAATCTCATCCTCCGTTCTTTCACATATTGATCCAATGCTTCTCCAATTTTGTGCGCTATCACCTGGCTTCCATTGGTCTTAATATCAATGTCATGCCTCTTTCGTGCCAAGCATCTTGCTAAGATGATTGCATCTTCTAAAGCTGCTGAGCCACCCTGTGCCAAGAATGGACCCATGACATGCATGGCATCTCTAGCCACTGTCACTGTTCCTTTTCTAAAACTTTCTTGTAGTATGTCCCATGGTGCATGATATCTCAAGCGTGCAAGAGAGAGAGAGTCTCGGTCACTGTGTTTTACCATGTCTAACATTTCTGTGGGGAAGCCTTTAATTGTTTCAAGAGTCAGTTGTTGAAGGAGCTCTGGATCCTTTGCAACCACATCTGTTCATATAATTTCTCTCAGAAAAAAAAAAAAACATCTGTTCATATAATAAATAAACACTGCAGTGAAAATTGAAGCCTGCTGCCATAGTAACAACACAACTACTGGAAAGCAAGTAACATATTAGCACTGCAGGGGAAATATCATTAAATTTAATTCCTAATAATATGCATATTACTTTGAGATTATATAGGAACACTTATAACCTTAATCACAGATTTTTTTAGATTGTGATTGTCTTGACAATTGGGCCTGGACTGTCAACAGCTGGAGCATTTGGGAACAAACTGCAGGTTTGGCCCGAAACTACAAATCAACAAAGTTGCTTCCATTCCTGTACTGCAGAATGTATAGCGGACTGTGGGGTTGCTGCCTAATTATTACTTGATATAAGATATTCATATCAAAGGACTTTTCTTGTTATTAAATTAGTTCAAAATGAGGATGTGAAAAAATGAAGATTATGTACACTTTATATCTTGTTAGGCACTGACAGGGTGATGCCTATTGAAGTTTACTTGCTGTGCCTATCAACACTACTACTCTCAAATTCTTAAACTTACTGGCTCGCTAGAAACTATCAAAATACAAAATTAAATGTACAGACTGGCATGGTTGTCACCACCTAGCTCATGTGAAATTCCAAGGTGGTGCAATGTAGTTTTTACCGTTTTTAACTAAACAACTTTCAAATGGAAAATTGCTGAAGATTTAGGATCTTAGCAATATTAGTGAAAAATACAAAGAAAAGAGAAATATCAGCACAAGGATTTATGTGGTTTGACAGTATGCCTACATCCACGAGCAACAAAAATCTTCACTCTCAATAAAGGGTTTCCAAAGACTTTATAGTACTTCCAAAGTAACCCCAGCCCAGTATATTGAAATTTCCCAATATATCCTTAACATTCTTAGACTAGAGACCAATATTACTTTCAATTTAAAATATGAGTTACTATCTCTAACAATATTTTTTTGGAACATACATTGTAACCCTTGATTATGTGGATTGAATTGGATGAGTTAGGTCCAACATTGGAGGTATATTAGGTTGATTTGGACTATATAAACGATTACAGGAAATTGCAAAAAGAAACAATATTAGAGCCTACCAAGTAATGCCATATGGCTTGGAGGCACTACCTGACGAGGATGTCAAGGATAGAATGGATTAGATTGTATCTGTGTGAGCTGTGTTGAATCTTATATTAGACTCGAACTAGATCAATGAGACCTACTTGTTACTTACTAGTCCTTTTGAGGTATACCACCAATGTAGATATCGAAATAATGCTTTCCTCAGGTTTTGACATGCATAAAGAAGCAACAGTTGAAGATAAGTTGTGTCGTGTCATCTTAGAGTGTACCTTTTGGATTAGCTTTATGAGTCACAAACCAATAGACCATCTTATTGTCAATTGGGATCCTCCCAATCATACTATGATCTCCTCTGACTTGGGTATATTCATTTTTGAAATCATGACCACTTGGATATTCAGTGTAACCTCTAACTTCCGATAATGAGAAAAACTTTAGTGGTTTTAGCCCAAGAAAATCTGCAACTACTGAGTTGGCTCCATCACATCCAATCAAAACCTGCGATATGATTGGTAAAAGGTTAAAAATAATTTTCTTATTTAAGAAAAGCGATTAAACTTTCTCTCCAATTGTAGGTAAGGAGAGATTTTAAGTATATTATTTTCATCGTATATTCGTTATTACTTTAGGTCGAAGCAGTATAGCCACGTTGACCGAGAATGCTTTAGATGGGTGTCTGAATTCAGAAGTAATATGCCAAAAAGTGGTGGCTATAAATTATTCTTGCTATAATATTTTCCAGAATTTGACCAATCAGCCTCAAAAGAGTCTTCCATTGTTTAAAAAAATTGATTCACACAACTTAGGATTTGGGTTGCCTCAGCAATGTTTATGTACATTCTGGAGAAAGCTAGCACAAGTTTTTGGAAATGCTAAGAATTGTTTCTAGAAATTACAAATTCAGGAAATTTCATTTTGACATTTTCACTGAGAAAATTTCTCATATATTGTGATTGAACCTATGAGAACTGTAATTTTAGTTGAGTTGTAGACCCAATTGAGTTGGGGGAACTACACAGGGTATGTCATTTAATTTGATTGAACAAAATGATATAAATCCATCTGTCTAAACAAAATTAATGAAAGAATACCTTAGCCTTGATGGTACGTCCATTTTGGAGTTGAATAATTGAATAGGAAGAAAGTGGGTCTAGTGTAATGGAGAGTACTTGGCATCCAAGGTGTATTGTGCCAGGAGGCAAGCTTTCTGCTAGGCTTGCAATAAGCTCACTTCGCCTCAAGCATCGAATTTCCCCCATCCTGTAGACATCTTGAAAAATTGGTAATGATTTTTATTCCCCCTTTTAAATGAGTTCTTGTGTATATTACATAGTTGAGTACGATAGGCTTTGAGTCTTCAATCAACTCTCTCGTCACACCATTCATGAAGTTTTGTAACTTAAAAAAGTAGTCATTTTCATTTTGAATGCAATCAAGTGATGAAATATATTCAACATATCATAATATTTATTCTGCATCTGAAGAATATGGTCTTAGACACATATAAAGAAAAAAAATAAATTTGTGTTGCCAAGAGAGAAAAAAAAAAGGGAATGGTGTACTTGGAGCAACTAGTTGGAACTCAAGGCATTATCATTGTCATATTATTTGGTTTGAAATTTACTGAGCTGAAGTTCAGACAATTTTCAGATTTGGCCTCTGCACACACATTAAAGACAGCTAAATTAGAAGCACAGGAACTTACTCAATGGATATTTCTTGTTGCTGCCCATTAGCAAGACATATATCTGTCCCCCTGTGTTGAGTAGCATACATTAATATAAGAAAATATACAAATCCATACAACATATATATACATAGACCTGGATTTGAACTACTACTTCACTAATATTTTTTCTTTTGATAAGCTATGATTTGATAAATGAAACATCTATCCTATAATAAAAAGAACATACCCTTGTATGGGGAGGGCAGTTAGTCTGAGGTTTGAAGCAACACCAAGCTGATGAAGAGCACACCAACCATTTGTCCTGATAGTGATACCTGCTCCTGTTGAACGCAGTGTCTCCGATTTTTCTAATACCACACTTTTTATACCCTTCCTATACAGTATACACATTTCCATATTTCACTTTTCTTGTTTTTTTTTTTTAACGTCTCAGAAGTTATAAGTTACTGAACATGGTATAAGAAAGAAGTCAAGAAAGAAGTGAATAGAATTAGTACCTATGAAGAGCAAGAGCAGTAGCAAGACCACAAATGCCACCACCAACTATGACAATCTCTATCTCCTCCATTTCATCCATTCTCCAGTTGCTGTGATTGTCTATGTAAAGTCTTGATGCAGAAGATGGAGAAAAACCCTGTTTTTAGATCAAACTCAACGGTCAACTGAAGTCAAAACTCAATAATAATACACTAGGCGTGAAGTGGACAAGGGATGTACAGATGGGCTTGTGGTTATAATTGCATATATGGGCTTTCTTCTTACTCCACCGAAACACAAATAAGGAGTTTCTATCGGGCCACTTCAGTCTTGGTTTTGTAAAAAGAAAAGTTTTAGGATGGTGTGAACTTGGTCTGTTTGAGAATAACTTATTATTGAAATTGAAATTTTTTTTTCCTAAAAATATTATAAATAAAGGTAAAAGTTAGTTAAAATAGTACAGTGAAACTCATAAATTGTATCAAAAAGTGCAGTGAGACCTATAAATAGTAGCAAAAATAAACTAAATAGTAAAATAAGCCTAGTAAAACTCTAATGTCAAATGCACACTTGATGAGAATATAAATAGAGAGCAAAACAGAAAACACAATGAACAACTAGGGCTGAATGTATAGAGCCACCCACGGCTACCTCTTTGGTTTTCATCTATGACAATTAGTTTTATTTTATTTGTTTAGTTTAAAACTTAGTATTTTACTTATTATGAGTAATTAAATTTATAATTAAGGTTGAAAATAAAACCTTGTTAAAGATTATCAATATTATTTATGTGATTTAATTTTTTCCCACGATAGTTGTTTTTTAATGATTTAAATTGTTCTTACTTCATCACAATTGACTACGATAAGATTCTAGATATGAGTTTAATCATGTTTTTCTCATGATTTAGGACTTATCTTAATTAATTGAGTGCTTGGTTTATTATTTTTTTATTTTAAAATTGGATATCTCTTGTGATTTATTTGTCAATGGATACAATTGATGATTTGATTTTATACCTTAGAAGAGAAGAAAAACATACTTTAGATTTTTAAACATAAATTTTAATGATAATATTTTCCATGATAGCAAGATTGATTTATAGATTATCATGTAGTGGTTGAGAAAAATTAATGATCATGAATATATGCTGATATGAATTAACAAGGAAAATTCCAAAACCTTAATTCCTTTTCCTAGATTGTTTAATCTCTTTACTACTTTATTTTATATCTTTGCTTAGGTCAATTTCTTATTTAGTTTATTTAATTTCAAAACAACCAATTTTTATTCAACTAAATTAGGATTAATTTTGAAATCTCACTTAATGTGTAAAACACTAATGAATGTTTAGACCCCTAATTACAAAATAACCAACACAAACTTATACTCAAACAATATATGTGCGGAATTATAAATATAAGCTATACCCAAACATGCAAACTACTTGAAGCCATAATTTAATCACAACACAGTGGTAATTAAAAGCAAAGAGTAAGGGATAGAGAGAAGCAAACACAATATAACATCGGCACGTGTTATCAAAGAGGAAACCAAAGAATTCGATGAAAAACCTCTCCACCACCCTTCAGCAGTAAAATGATCCACTAGAAAATTAGTTGGGATACATGAATAGCAAGAGACCCTCCAAACCTAATCTACCCGATGCACCTAAGCCCTTTAAGCTTCCTACTTCAACAGGGTTACGCCAAACCTTGTCTTCTCTAGCTTACCGAATCTTGCAATAAGCCCATTGCATCAACCAAAATGAATTGGTTCTCTCTTGAACTACTTCCCAAACACCAATAACCTTCTCACTGATATGAATATGGTAAGGTAAGAATTTGGCTAAAGATCCTCTCAAGGGTATGACAATGGAGATGGTGAGAGTAGAGGAATTTGGAGAATCAAATGTATAAGATTGTGGATGAATTAATCTTGTTGTTCTTTAGGGTTTATCTCTCAAAATTTTCTTTAGAAATTCTCTACATTTCGTGTGTATAAGGGTATTTATAGTTGGGTGTGAGAAGAAATGTGAAAAGTCATTTTCTACAAAATAGGATGCACTGGCGAGTCACTTGTGACTGGGACAAGTCGCGAGTTCCAGTCGCCAGTTAACAGAATGGTCAAACTGTACTTTTTGTCTTGTAATAATCCAATTGTCTTGACCCTTCAACTTCTTGCATGCTTCACACGTGCGTTGGATTCTAGCAAGTCACCACTCGCGAGTCAATCACGAGGCGAGTCAATCACGAGGTCCAGTCGTAAGAAGCCTTTTAATGCACACACTTGATCAATTTTTCATACTCTCTCACACACAACTCTTACATTATTCCCACCTAAATACAGGGTTTTTAAATGTTAAATTACAAGCAAATTTGATACGGAATAAAGCCAACACATAGTTGAATAAATTCAACTTTACAAATTTGGTTAATGTTTAATTAATTTTCCTACATTAATACAAGTCTCGGTGGGTTCGACCTCGTTCTTGTCAAACTATATTTCGGTATGGTTTGTACACTTGTGAGTACTTTAAAATTTCACAACATTGGCTAAACTTTGTAATCAATGCATACCTTCACTAACTTGTTTTCTTTAGGATACAACCACCAAACAAATGTCGTATGGTTAGAACAACATTTGCATAAGTTGTTTAAGCCCAAAACTCTACCAGAAAGAACCCCCTTCCTTGATCTCTCTATTTTTTAGTGTATAAGAATACTTGTAATTGCTATAACTTGGATTAGGTCGGAGTGAGTCTATTTATAGGCTCAATGGGCTTCATGAAATTGGTTACCCAAATTAATTTGATTAATTAGGTCTATTATTAATTTTTAAAAAATAATAATAAAATATTCTCTCTTATTTTCAATGTGGAATTAAATATGTCACTAACTTCGTAGAGCATCCACCTTGGTGGAGCTACAAATTTAAGCATTTAACACTTCAAAAAGTTACTTTATCTATTTTAACACACAATTTCACAAGACACCTTGCATCAAAATTTTTTTTCCCATCAACCAAACCGTATGCATTTTTTTATTAATTTCTTTCTCACTTCCTCTCTGACACAAAACCCAACAAAAGGCATAAAATATATATATACATACATATATATATATATATATATATATATATATATATATATATATATATATATATATATATATTATCCCTTCTTGCTACAGTGAATTGATAGTCTTGGCAATTCATTGTAGCAAGTTACCAAAAAAATTTGGCTTTGGCACCATTTATGTTGAGCTCCTTTTGGTGTTTGAGGTAGTCAAATAGCTGAAAAACTATTTTACCACCACCAATACTAGTTCTCTTATCTTCCATATTAACTCTCATATCTTTATAATTATGTTATCATATTTATTCATTTTAATTAAATAATATTAAAATGCTACAACACAATCTATATCTTTACTAACTACAACTCACAAAATTATATTTTTATGTACCTTGTTTATATAGTTTTTATCAAAAAAAATATAATTTTTTGTAACTTTCTATTAAACTAGTCGCAGGTCTACACAATGTGTGGGACAATTACAATTTATTGTGTTGATTATTTATATATTTATTTTTGTTCAATAAAAAGTTTGGTACTTTTTCCAACCACAGAACAGTGTCATCAACATAAAGAGCTTGCTTTATGTAGAACTTTTTTTTAGAATACTAATTATTTTAATACACACACGGAAAGAGGGGAGAAGATCTTAAAGAAACTGATAGTGGTGTATATCCAAAAGGCCTATTTATTTATAAATAAATTTCTATCATGGTATGTTGAATAACTTATACATTGCAAGATGAGCTTCACATGCTAGTAGGGAAAAAAAAAAAAAAAAAACTTTCATGTGCTCAGATGAATCATTAAAAATATAAGAGAACCATAGTTATAGCAAACTTCTAATTTCTATCTAACTTAGAAATTAGTCTTTAAATTCAAATTACATCATATCAAAATATTAAAATTATGTAATTCACTCAAAAACTAAAATGCTAACATCAGTTGAGGGGAAAAAAATTGCATAAACAAAGATAATACTACAAATCATTAAATTAAATAATTAAAAATAATAATATTACTTTTACTCATCTATATTTTTTAATAAATTCAAATTTAAAATAGATACTCTTAATCCAAATCTGTCTTTTTCATTTTTAAGTAAGTGCACCAAAATGAATCAAAGTGAATTGAAATGGATCGAACTGGACCAAGTGGACCAATGTGAACCAAAATGGGCGTAATGGACATAATGAACCAAAATTTACTGAAATTGAATGAATGGACTAAACTAGACTAAATAATATCTTGGAAAGTTTAATATATTTAATATTATAAAAGATTCTCAAAAAAAATATTAGAAGAATAAATAATAAAAAAATGTGATATGACCGATGATGTGATTCAACAAGAGTATTACAACATTAAATGTTACGCTTTAATTTTTAAATATTATATAAATTATATAAATATAGATGTGTTTACAACTTACAAGAAAAAATGAAAAGCTTTATTCATTTATTATATTTTTTTTTAAATCTAACTAAAAAAAGGTTAGATTTTAAAATATAAATAATAAATAAATAAAGCGAAAAAAAGAGGAGATGATGGTTGTAATTTCTGTTATATATAGCCGTAATGATAATCCATAATTACAAGAATACCCTCGCGATGGCCTGGAGGCCCTGGACTCTAACAAAAGCCCATTCTTGGTGACACCTGATTAGAGAATAGAAATCATGGTAAGCCCAAAATCTATTGGTAGGCCCATCTCAGAGTCCGCAGTTAGTGAACAAATGGATTTAGAAGAATGAGAGTGTGGCCCTAAATTTGATAACATCAGCCTTAAAATTTCAGTTTAATCAATTAACCTTTGGACATTTTTATTTATTTAACCTGTATATTTTCAATTTGATCAATTGTACATTATATTTTGCCACACTTTAGTCCATGGGTACTGTTTTTAGTGTTTTAAGTCAATCTCCCTAATTGCATCACTTATTTTATTTTCTTTTTTTGCGGTTCACCTATAAAAGGATGCCCCATTTTAGTGATTAGACTATGTGGATCTCTTTACAGGTTTTTTTTTTTTTTTTTTTTTTTTTTTTTTTAACATCTCTTTAGGGTTTTTAAGTGTTTGTTAAGTGTGCGTTTGGGTTAGAATTAAAAATTAAAATTATTTCACTATTTAGCTTGTTTTTGCTACTATTTATGGGTCTTACTGCACTTTTTGGCACTATTCATGGTCCTACTGTATTATTTCAACTAACTTTTACCTTTATTTATAGTACTTTTAACAATATTTTTTTAGTTTCAACAAAATAAGTGGTATTCAAACACACCATAAATGACAGTTGTCTGAGTTTTTCTTTGTTGATTCTAATTTAGGTGTCAATTTTGGATAATGGATCTTTGTTATTATTGTTTTGGTTAATTTTGATCTGGGTTTTCAATTCTAGTTGCTGGGTATGTGTTATTTTCAGGTTTGGTACGGTTTTCCTTTGGCTATTTCTGATAAAAGTTTCAATTTAGTTAATCTATTTATCAGAATCCACTTCATTATACTTGATCCACTTTGGTTTAATTCAGTCCATCTTAGTTTGTTTGGTCCACTTCAGTTCAGTTTGGTCCACTTGATTCGACACTCAAATGAAGTCAGCAAAGCCTTTTTTTTTTTTTTTAGGAAGTCAACAAAGCCTTAATTCATGATGAAAAATTATTAGGTACTCTTGGAGTACCATAAATACGCACTCTCTCATCTCACATGAATGGTGGATCCTACTAATTAAATTCATGGTGGGACCCATCAATTATATGAGAGGAGGGAGTACGCATTATGGTACTCCAGGAGTACACAATAATTTCTCATTCATGATACTGTTACTTGGACTGCATTTAAGTTTAGCTTTGGTGTATGGATTTTTTTTTTTTTTTTAGAATACTAAGTATTTTTAACACATACACACGGGGAGAGGGGAGAAGGTTTTTTAAAGAAACTTATAGTGGTGTATGGATCTAGGTATGAAGTCAGCACATCTTTTTTTTTTTTTTTTTTTTTTTTTCTCATGGCAATGAATGTGGTGTGCTGCTTCTTTTTTTGCACCAAAAAATACTGTTGTGTTTGTCCTCTTCTGGTTTTTAGATCAAATGTGGTGTGCAGGGTTTGAAAGCCTCTCAAGTAAGAGTTCATAAAAATGCTAATACAATCACTCTGCAAGGAAATTGGCCTTGTTGCTAAAATCCTAGAACCCTATTTTTTGTTTGCTTATAATGAGGCTAGAATCCATTATACTGAAGACAAGAAAGGATGCCTTTTGATTTTAAAAGAAGAAATTTTTTTTTTTTGAAACTTGAAAGTTATAGGTATTTCTTTTGATTAAATCTCATTGCATTATTTGTGCGCACTTGTGTGTGTAGTCTTTCTTGGGAACATGTGGTTTGGGGGAAAGGTTTTGGAGATCCCTTTATGCCCTCCAAACCACATGTTTCCAAAATTTCCCCTAGCATTCATGGGCTTGGTTCATGAATCAATTACATACATTTTTAGTAATAAAATAAACTATTTAGTTGAAGACTTCATGAGCTTGGAGGTCTTGGTTATGGCTTCCTTGAGTTGTGACCAAAACTTGGGGAAGAAGGGTACTTATTGCCCATTAGCCTTTAGGTGTTAGCCTCTGGTACTATTCACGTTAGAGTTGGTAGTGGGATAAATGGCCAGCTCCTAATTTGGTTTGGGAGATTGGTTGCTTTTTGAGGCGACCTCCAACAGAAGGCAGAACTGAATGGAGTTCTCCAATTGGGTCAGTTTGAATACATGTGCTGTTTTGGTTGAGACTTCATGTTGGGCTTGGTTATGAGGGCTGAGTATTTTGATGAGCCTTTGACTTGGTGGTCCTCTCCACTTGAGCCTATCCGTTTGCTTTCTCATTGTGAGCCCTACAAAATGGACAAAGCTACCATATGTTGTCATGGATCTTTATTCCACATGTGCTTTAGTTGTTAGTAAAATTGAAGTGTATTCATGAGATTTAATAAATATTTATGATAGGTTTTGGGTATTAGTTTCCATGAGCTTTAAATTACAATTTGAATAGTTTCTCATAATTTTCGCTATGGATTATTTTGTAAATGATATTTTCTTTGGGGTTTTAAATAATGGGCTCTAATATTTCTTGAGAATAATATTTACCATGGGTTTTAAATAGAGGCAATATCCATGGGTTTCAAATAAAATATAGTAACAACCACTATAGTGGAATAATGTAACATTCTCATGGGTTTTTCTATAGATAATCATAATGGGCTTGTAAGTTGAATAATCACCATGAGTTTTGTAAATAAATATTATGAATGTTGTGATATAAATAGTGACCATGGGTTCTTATTATATAAATTCCATGGGTTTATAATATGGTTGAAATAAATAAATGTCGTAGGTCTAAAATAAATAATCATAACTTTCCATGAACTTTTATATTAGTAACACAAATTCATAATTCTCCATGGGCTTTGTAACACCCCAACCTAAATTCATAATTAATTTATGGGTTTATATGCATGTTATTGTCTTAATTACTATTCCTCTTTCTTTCTTCTTGCTTCCTTCTTCTCCCCTTCTTACACGGTAGCCTTCCCTCTCTCACCAAAACATTTTAACCCTCTCTAAAGAAGAAATTACAGGGTTAAGACTAAAATTTCAGCTTCAAATTGTTGGGGGTAAGAAATCAAAACTTCATTTGTTCATTTCTACTTCTTTAACTTCTATCCTGATTTTATAGGCTGAATTATGATTCTGTTTTAGTGGTTTGATGGTTTGATGATATTATGGTTTATTGAATGTTTGATAACATATTTTAGTATGTTTATTAAAGGTATAAAAATACCCAAATGGAATTAAGGCTTATTGCTATTTGTTGATGATTTTGTAAGAATATGTACTGAAGCTGTCTCTGTGACAGATTTGGTGTTTACAACAAGAAAATTATGTATTAAATCATATGCTGTGAATTAAGAGGCTAGGAGTAGTTTTTATGAATTCTAAGACACATATGGTTGTTATGGAATTGGTCTCACAGCATTTGGATGAGTAGAAAAATAATGGTTTAATTTCTAAGTTGTATGAATTTCTGTCAGGACAGATTTGAGTATGCTGTCTTGCGTGATTTTTAATAAATCATGGGTTGATGCTTTGACTCCGAAATTTTTATGGTGTATACTGGACATACAGGGGAGTAGTGTTGTAAAATTTCATGACATTTGGATGTGTGTAGACAGCCCATTTGTATTTTACAAATGGGGCGTATGCTGCTGGAATGGGCAGTGAACAACGTATACTACCCCTGACTTTGTGGATTTTAATTCTCAAGTTAGGGTGTATGTTTTGAGCTATAATTTAATATGATTATTCCTTGTTATGTTAGGATCATATATGAATTTTATGAATTGGTTTCTCTATGGTTTGGATGCATAATATGTTTGATGATTGTATCATATGCTTTGGGGAACTTTATGTGATGGGAATTAAGTTTTCTTGAGTTTGAGAGTTAGGTTGTGTTTGAGGTATAAGTTTATATATTAGGAAGAGTTTGTCCGTAATAAGTTTTGGTTTTTCATTTAGGTGACGAGAACGAGAACACGGACACTTGAGCTCCTCGTGTAATATCTCTCGTGCCTTCTGTTTTCAGGTAAGGGACTTGTGACATGTGCTTTTAATAAGTATAAAGACTATTTCAAAAACTATTATGCTTTAAAACTTTCTGATTAGAGATATTACATATAAGCATGGTTTAAGTAAAATATATGTTCGTGAGTTGCTGAATTTTATATATATGATAAATTTAGCATATTAATGCTAGAACCTATATCACGAACATAATATCTTAGAATGAAATGGATATTCTACTATTATGAAAGAATTATGTAAAAACATAGTTATCAGAAAAATATAGCTTTCGGGTTATTCCATTGTTATGTTCTGAACTCAGCCAGTAGGGGTTAATTACTGGCTTTCCATGGAAAATGTTATCTGTTTGGCCATTTAAGTAGAGGAAATGGGGTTGCCCGTAACTCTAATCTGAATAAGGTCTTCTCCCCAATGTGTACGGACGGCGGGGAGGAATAAAACCTTGAGGAGATGTGCCATCAGGCCTCTCAAAGAGGACAATATCATGCACACGAGATCACCCAAATGTGATGAGGCCTTCTCTGTACAGACTTATCGGATATGGATTAACCAATATGTTATGAACAACTATATTATGTTAGTTATCATGAGAGAATAATTTTATTAAATGCATTATGAAAAGTTAAAAACTCTCATGAAAAGAAGTTTATGATGAAGCATTTTATAATCTTTTTAAGATGAAGTTACTGAATTATGTTTATATTCCTTATTATGTTCTTTTATGATTATCAAAAAGGAAATGAAGTATTTTCATCTAAAAGCTTATAAATTAGTTCAAGAGCAATATGAATAGTATGAAGGCTATTTTATCAAATATGGCATATCCATAAAATATTTGTTTTACATGCATTCTTATTAAAGGCCCGTGGAGCTTAAAACCTTACTGGGCTTCGCAGCTCACCCTATTACATTTCAGTGCACAGGTTCTTCCTGGAAGCGGCGAGAGTATTAGAGGTGGCAAGGATTCTGTGTTTTCTCGTTTGTTAGATTGTAGAGTTTTTGTTGTATAGTAGTTGAGCTCTTTTGTTGTATAGGAGGAATCAAGATGTACTTGATCCTTTGAGCACATATGTAATTCAGTATTTTAGTTTGTTTTGAACCCCAGTAGTATGTCTTTGGGGTTAGGTTTGTAATAAGAGTTTGCTAAACGTTTAGCTATGTAATATTTACCCATATAGCTTAAGTTTCAGCCATGTGGTAATTTTCCAAATTCAAAGGATGAAATTTCAAGGTTTCCATCATTTTTGTATATTATGGCTTTTATGCAAGAATATAAGCAGGGATACAGGAAACAATTCTTGATAAATACTTTCAGTTTAGGTTGGTTCGTGTTAGTATCGAGGTAAACTTGATATTAACATGCCGGTCATGCTCTAAATCCTGAAGTACAGGTTTGGGTCGTGACAGGCTTGATATATGTTTGCCATGGGTTTTAGAAAAATAAATAATGCCACGTAACATAAATGGTTACCATGAGTTTTATAAGATAGATTTCATAGGCTTTTAATATTATAGTAATAGGTTTAAGAACTTAAAACATTGTTAATCATTGGATTTTAAGTGAAATGCTTATGATATAGTATTTTGCCAAGTATTGATAATTTTGGGCTTTTTACTAGCTTGAGCTTTTAATAATGCCAACGTAAATTGAGTTTTTGATATTGACAATGAAAATTGAGCTTTTGAAATATTGCCAAGCACAAGTAGGCTTGGGCTTTAAAAAAGAATGTGATGTGTGAATTGGGCTCGTAGGGCCAGTTTTGGGCTAAGCTAATAAAATTAGATAAGATATGAATTTTTTGGACTTTTTATGGTAGTTTATATCATGACCCAATTTAAATAATGAGATATGAAATATTTGTGGTTAACATAATAATAGGACAAAAAATATTTGGAAAAGCCTAATAAGTAATAACTTATTAGTGGTGTTTGAAAATAAATAGGTGGTACTTAAATAAAATTATGTGTAAAAAAAAAAAAAAAAAAAAAAAAATACCCTAACAGAAGTCAGCAGAGCCTTTTTTTTTTTTTTTTTTTTTTTTTTCCCATAGCAATGAATGTGGTGTGCTGCTTCTCTTTTTGCACCAAAAAATACTGTTGTGTTTTTTTTTTTTTTTTTTTTTCCCATAGCAATGAATGTGGTGTGCTGCTTCTCTTTTTGCACCAAAAAATACTGTTGTGTTTGTCCTCTTCTGGTTTTCTGCTCAAATGTGGTGTGCAGGGCTTGAAAGCCTCTCAAGTAGGAGTTCATAAAAATGCTAATACAATCACTCTGCAAGGAAACTGGCCTTGTTGCTAAAATCCTAGAACCCCATTTTCTGTTTCCATATAATGAGGCTGGAATCCATTATACCGAAGACAAGAAAGGATGCCTTTTGATTTTAAAAGAAGAAATTTTTTTTTGAAACTTGAAAGTTATAGGTATTTCGTCTGATTAAATCCCATTGTATTATGTGCGTGCGCTTGTGTGTAGTCTCTCTCTTTGTTTGCAGCTTCCTTATAATGCAGTATGATATTAGAGAAGCAGCAGGACTCAGAAAAGAGGTTGCCATGGTATCCTTCTCTTTAAACAAGTCTAACAATGCAAGTGTCTGCCATAGATTCAATTTGAAACTCAGTATGTGCCCAGTGGAAATGATTAAGGCATGTATCGATCTCCTTCTTTTTTTTTTTTTTTAAAGAATGTACTAATTCAGGCATGTAACAATTTTGATACCAAGTATATAGGCAAGACATAGAGGCTTACCTCAGGCACAGAGAGCTTCAATCGGAACTTTGGGCCATCATTGTGGTGCAATACTGGCCTAAATTCATCTTCTTCTAATGGTTTGCATTTCTTCTTGATTTGAATTGAATTCTAACCTGAAATGAAGTCAGATATTAACAATGTCAATCCTTTGAAGTTCTAATTCACAAAGAGAAGTTAAAAGAGAATGTATTGATCACATCACCAGTCTTTTTTACCTGTGCTGGAAATCTTGATTCTCCTTTGAACTTCTTGTCTTCCCATGCTGTTGGGTCTATGTTCCTCCAAAACTCACTGCTTTTTTTCATTTCAAAGTAAATAAAAGTAACTCAAAAGAAGAAAGAAAAAGTGTATATAATTGTGACTTATTTTAGCTTTTTAAATATTTTCTAGGCTGAGTCAAATTGTTGAGAGTAGAGGCCCCCTTAAGGAAGGATTTTAACATTCATACCTGCAATACTCCATGCAGCTGGTGAGAATTGTAGTTATAAAGAAAAAGGGGTATGCCAGGGGTTATGGTCCTAACAGAGTCCTTATATCTCTGAGGTAAGCCGGCAAACAGAATTGGATTAGTAATTGGAAAGAAAGTAATGACACATTAATTCTAATTTGCTATATTTTCATAGCTTAATACGAAGTAATACTACTAATAAGTATCAAATTTTAATTGGACAGATTTGTGTAGGTTGAGTTCAATTGAGATGGTAACTTTTGGATGACATGGTAACTAAATAAGTTCTTTTTTTTTTTTTTTTTTTGTTGAACTTTGAACCAAACCCGTAAGTGATGTGAGAAACATCTCATGAAGTCTAAGGATTTGATGACTCATTCTAACTCTATGAAATATCTAACAGAACAATGACAAGAAGATTAGAGAAATTACTGAAAAGTTGGCGGCAGAGATCCTCTTGCATTGTCTCATTGTTACATACAAAAATGAAGCTTCCCAAGACCTCATTCCTAGGCAGCATTTCAGCAGAGGGCAGGGTCTTATACCACTTATCAGGCTGCAGCCCATGAAAAGGGTGATGAATTTTCATCTCAGAGTACTTCAGTGATAGATCTAAAATATTACTCTTTCTACAGTGACCATCATTATCTATGTTTTCATATCTTTCTGTCATTCTCAATTCATTGTCAAATGCAAGCCTTGATGCAGCTGAGATCCATCTGTGGTAATCATCTGCAGTGGCTACTACTTGATGGAATTGGGGGAATTCAGTACCAAATTGCCATAGAGAATTTCCATTAGTAGTTTTTCTTGTGTTAGTACTATCCACCATTGACATATTGTGTGGGGTGTACATGAGAGAGAGAAAGAGGGAGTTTTGCACTCTTGCTGCCTAGAAATGAATGACCTTTGGCACCTTTATAAAGATCTTCATGAGGTACACGGTTTTGGGTAGACATAATGGACTTTCCGTAGGGCTTTTGTTTTCCATCTTTTTAATCTTTTGCCAGAATTTGAACCAAAGTTCCGCCATTGCACTCTATAAAGTTATATAATATCATTGTCATTTGATTTTGAAATCGCCCTCCTAACATCTTATAAAGGCTATTAATGTAGGAGTATTCATTAAAGCAGTCCAATTGGGGACCATGTTCTCACACTTTACTAGCATTTAGACATACACAATGTGAAACTATAGTAACAAGAAATTAACATCTCATGGAAGCTTGAAATTGGACTGGTAAATCTTCTCTCTGCAATGATGCAGAACAATCCTTGTTAACTGAAGATCAATTTGCATATAGTTACTTAAAATTTAAAAATGCCACTCTTGATAGCGGGCCTCCCTTATGTGCTGTTTTAGAGGAACAGAAAACTGCCTCTTCAAAGATCGGACAAAACAAATCCTACACATCTGGAGATGCAGCAATGGTTCAGTCGTAGTAAAACATAGAAAGATGACTCAAATAGATTATAATACAAGATGAACAGAATAAAATTTGTACAACAATGGCAATAAAATTATTTTTAAGCATTCTTGAGACCACTGCACAAGGGTTCACACCCAACAAGTATCTGTTTTAAACAGCAATTTTTTTTTTATCCTAATTAGACAAAGTTAAAATTCCCTATAGATTCTACAATTCAACTTAAAACGCCATATCTTAGAGGCGGCCACAGTCATATTGAGAATGAGCAGTGGAGTCACTGAAGAGAACCTTCATTAGGATGTTACATACAAATCTCACTAGCAATGGTGGATTTTTTATTAGTATACCAGTGAGATAAGTTTGTGTTGACAACTGCACCAATCTCATCCTCCGTTCTTTCACATATTGATCCAATGCTTCTCCAACTTTGTATGCTATCACCTGGCTTCCATTGGTCTTAATATCAATTTCATGCCTCTTTTGTGCCAAGCATCTTGCTAAGATGATTGCATCTTCTAAAGCTACTGAGCCACCCTGTCCCAAGAACGGACCCATGACATGCATGGCATCTCCAGCCACTGTCACTGTTCCTTTTCTAAAACTTCCTAGTAGTATGTCCCATGGTGCTTGATATTTCATGCGTGAGATAGAGAGAGAGTCTCGGTCACTGTGTTTTACCATGTCTAGCATTTTTGTAGGGAAGCCTTTAATTGATTCAAGAGTCATTTGTTGAAGGAGCTCTGGATCCTTTGCAACCACATCTGTTCATATAATAAATAAACACTTACGTGAAAATTTGAGCCTGCTGCCACAGTAACAACACAATTACTGGAAAGCCAGTAACATATTGGCACTGCGGGGGAAATATCATTAAATTTAATTTCTAATAATATGCATATTACTTTGAGATTATATAGGAACACTTATATCCTTAATCATAGATTTTTTTGGATTGTGATTGTCTTGACAATTGGTCCTGGACTGTCAACAGCTGGAGCATTTGGGAACAAACTGCAGGTTTGGCTCAAAACTACAAATCAACAGGCTACTTCCATTCCTCTGCTGCAGAATGTATAGCAGAGTGTGGGGTTGCTGCCTAATTATTACTTGATCTTAGATAGTCTTATCAAAGAACTTTTCTTCCTATTGAATTAGTTCAAAATGAGGATGTGAAAAAATGAAGATAGGTACACTTTATATCTAGTTAGGTACTGATAGGCTGATGCCTTTTGAAGTTTACTTGCTGTGCCTAGCAAGACTATAACTCTCAAATTCTTAAACTTACTGGCTGTTGCTAGTAACTATCTTGTTAGGTACAGATAGGCCAATGCCTTTTGACTGGCATGGTTGTCGCCACCTAGCTCATGCGAAATTCCTTGGGTGTGCAATGTAGTTTTTACCTTTTTAAACTAAACAACTTTCAAATGGAAAATTGTTGAAGATTTAGGAACTTAGCAATATTAGTGAATAATAGAGAGAAAAGAGAAAATATCAACACAGAGATTTATGTGGTTCGATAGTATGTTTATATTCATGGGAGCGAGAAACGAAAATCCTCACTTGCAATTCCAAATACTTTATAGTGCTTTGAACCCCAGCCTGGTATATTGATATTTCCTAATATATCCTTACAATACTTGGACTATAGATCAATGTTACTTCCAATTTAAAATATAAGTTACTGTCTCTGACAATAATTTTTTGAATGTACATTGCAATGCCCTTGATTATGTGGATTGATTTGGATGAGTGTGTGTTGCGTGAACGTGTACTAGGTCCAACATCGGATGTATACTAGGTTGATTTGGGCTATATAAACGATTACAGGGAATTGCAATTATAACTTGACTAGTCTTTTTAAGGTCTAGCGTTGATGTAGTAATGTCATATGGCTTGGGGGCACAACCTGACAAGGACGTTAGTGATAGACTAGATTAGATTGTATCTGTGTAAGTGTGTGTTAAATCCTATATTGGACTTGAACTAGATCAATGAAACCTAATTGTTACTAGTTCTTTTGAAGTATGGCACTGATGTGGATGTCAACATGATGCTTTCCTTAGGTTGTGACATGCATAAAGAAGCAACAGTTGAAGATAAATTGTGTCATCTTGGAGCGTACCTTTTGGATTCATTTTGAGAGTTGCAAACCAATAGACCAACTTATTGTCAATTGGGATCCTCCCAATCTTACTACGGCCTCCTATGACTTGGACAATTTCATTTTTGAAATCATGACCACTTGGATATTTAGTGAAACCTCTAACCTGTGATAATGATAAAAACTTCACTGGTTTTAACCCAAGAAAATCTGCAACAACTGAGTTGGCTCCATCACATCCAATTAAAACCTGTGATATGATCGGTAAAAGGTTAAAAATAATTTCTTATTTAAAAAAAGAAGCGATTAAACTCTCTTAAATTGTTAGCAATACTAAGGAGAGATTAAAATTTTTAAGTGTATTATTTTCATCGTATATTCGTTATTACTTTAGGTCTGTAGCAGTATAGCCACCTTGACTTTGAATGCTTTAGATGGGTGTCTGAATTCAGAAGTAATATGTCAAAAAGTGGTGGCTATAAATTATTCTTGCTAATATATTTTCCAGCATTTGATCAGCAGTCTCAAAAGAGTCTTCCACTGCTTGAAGCAATTGATTAACACAACTTAGGATTTGAGTTGCCTCAGCAATGTTTATGTACATTCCTGGAGAAAGCTAGTACTAGTTTTTGGAAATACTAAGATTTGTTTTCTATAAATTACAAATTCAGGAAATTTCAATATGGCATTTTCATTGAGAGAATTTCTCATATATTTTGATTGAACCTATGAGAACTCCAAAGAAATTTTAGTTGAGTTGTAGACCTAATTGACCCCAAAAAATGATTCCAAAGCCCCCTCAAAATTGATGATAATAAGATTTATAAAGTGATGCTCAATAACTACACAGGGTATGTCATCCAATTTGATTGAGCAAAATGATATAAATCCATCTGTCTAAACAAAATTAATGAAAGAATACCTTAGCCTTGATGGTACGTCCATTTTGGAGTTGAATAATTGAATGGGAAGAAAGTGGGTCTAGTGTAATGGAGAGTACTTGGCATCCAAGGTTTATTGTGCCAGGAGGCAAGTTTTCTGCTAGGCCTTTAATAAGCTCACTTCGCCTCAAGCATCGAATTTCCCCCTTCCTGTAGACATGTTGAAAAATTGGTTATAGGGTTCCTTAATCCTTATTAAGGATTTTTATTCCACCTTTTAAAGGACTTCTTGTGTATATTACATAGTTAAGTAGGATAGGCTTTGAGTCTTCAGTCAACTCTCTCATCATAGTATCATACCCTTCACGAACTTTTGTAACTTAAAAAGTAGTTGTTTTCATTTTAAATGCAATCACGTGATGAAACATATTCAATATATCATTCTGTATCTGTCTTGACTAAGAAACAGTGCTTTTTAAAATTTAAAAAAAAAAAAAAAAATTTAAGTAGCTCATTGATGCAAAATATTTGAAGAGTATGGTCTTAGACATGGATAAAGAAAGAAAGAAATTTGAAACAACTAGTTGGAACTCAAGGCATTATTTTTGTCATATCATTTGGTTTGAAGATTACTGAGTTGAAGTTCACATAATTTTCAGATTTGGCCTCTGCCCACACAGTAAAGATGGCTAATTTAGAAGCACAGGAACTTACTCAAATGGTCTTTCTTGTTGCTTTCCACTAGCAACACTTATATTCTTCCCCCTGTGTTGAGTAGAATACATTAATTCAAGAAAAATATACAATTCCACACAGCACACACATATAGACTTAAATTTGAACAACTACTTCACTAATCTTTTTTCTTAGTGTTAAGGTATGAATTTGATATATGACACATCTATCAAATAATAAAAAGGACCTACCCTTGCACAGTGAGGGAAGTTAGTCTGAGGTTTGAGGCAACACCAAGTTGATGAAGAGCACACCAACCATTTGCCCTGATAGTGATACCTGCTCCTGTTGCACGCAGTGTCTCTGATTTTTCCAATACTACACTCTTTATACCCTTCCTATACACATTTCCATATTTCACTTTGTTTGATTTTTTGTCTCAGAAGTTATAAGTTACTGAACATGGTATAAGAAAGAAGTCAAGAAAAGAAGTGAATAGACAATACCTATGAAGAGCAAGAGCAGTGGCAAGACCACAAATGCCACCACCAACTATGACAATCTCTATCTCTTCCATTTCATTCATTCTCCAGTTGCTGTAATTGTCTCTGTAAAGTCTTGAAGCAGAAGAAGGAGAAAAACACTGTTTTTAGATCAAACTCAACTGTCAGCTGAAGTCAACAGTACTAAAAATATCAATTGATTTTATTTCCAGGTTGAAGCCACTAACTGGCAATACTCAAGCACGCGTGTGGACTCTGGTCGTTTAATTGGTTTATTGCTTATTTGTAGAGTAGTATTTTATTATTATACTAGTGTGGAGCAATTAGAAAAAGAGAGACAGACAAAGAGAAAGACAAAGTGAAAAAGAAAACAATATAAAGAATTTTATTAAAAACAAATGGTATGTTATACTTTCTTAATTGAGTTTTGAGTGATTGTCATTATTTGGAACTAGCATGTAATTCATGCAACCGCATAGATACTGTTAAAATTAAGTAAAAATTTTATTATAAAAATATAAATAATTAGTCAATTTTTTTTTAAGTAAACATAATTAGTCACATATTAAAATTCTTACATAAATTTAATTCTTATGATTATTTTTATTATTTTTAATAAAATAGAACATGTACTCATTTTTATTAAGTATATGTGATTGTTTTTTTTTTTTTTTTAAAAAAAAAATTTATAGTTCATTAATGTTAGATTCTTAGTATTTTGTACTCATTAACTCACTTGGCACAAAGATTAAAAAACTTAAATGGATAATTATGGTGTGGTTACCACAAAATTTAGACACATGACGCAAAATTAGATTTTAATTTCAAATTTTAATTGAACTTTCTCTGAGATATATATATATATATATATATATATATATATATATATATATATATATATATATATAGTAGGAAGGTAGGAATAGATGTGCATGATTGGATTTGTTTTTTAGAATTTAAAGAAGAAAGAAAAAAAAATGATAAAGATGGAGAGACATGTAGAACTAAGGGCACATTTGGTATACTGTATGAGGATTATGATAGTAATGATAATCTTTTTCACTCCGAATAAAATATGTTATAATGGAATAACTAAACATATTTATAAATTTGGTTGAGTTGAAACATTAGAATAAAATATAAGATATATTTTAGGAAATATCTTACTCCTACAATTATATTTTCTAAAAAATAATATTTTTTATTATTATTTTAAGAGCCCAATTAGTTCAAAATGAACCGAAATGACCAAATTGGACTAAATCCGAATTAGATAGAAGTGAACCAAAATCGACCAAATTGGACCGAGTGGATTGAAGTGTACCCAATGGACCAAATGAATCGAAATTCTACACTAATGTGACTCAAAAGAAGCCTATTACGCTTAAACTTTTAGATTTAGATATATATATATATATATATATATATATATAGCTATGCTTTTTTTTTTTGGCAACATATTGCTTATTGTCTGTAGCTCTTTTTTTTTTTTTTTTTAAAGATATAAATACAATAATATTTCAATATATATTTGAGTTAATTAGAACCCATAAAAACCAAATATGTTTTCAATAGCTTATTTACGTAAATTTTATCAAAAGTTATGTTAAATGTGTTTCAAAATGCTAAGAGCTAGATTATTATTGTTGTTATTATTATTATTTTTTTTTAAAAAAAAAACCCCGAAAAAGGGAGGCGATGGTTAGGATTAGGGTTTGCTTTCTTTGGTATATACTTATATAGTCATGATGGTCTTCCTTAATTACGAGAATACCTTCACGATGGTCTGGACTCCAACAAAAGCCCATTCTTGGTGATACCTGATTAGGGAATAGAAATCATGGTAAGCCCAATAATCCATTGGTAGGCCCATCCCAGAGTACGCAGTTAGAGAACAAATGGATTTATAAGACCGAGAGTGTGACCCAAAATTTGATAACATCACCCTTAAATTTTCAGTTTAATCAATTAATTAACCTTCGGACATTTTTTTTTTTTAAATTGATTAATTTAACCCATATATTTTCAATCTGATCAATAACTTTGCACATTATATTCTGCCACAATTTAGTCCATGCATGCTACCATGGGTTCTGTTTTAAGTTAATTTCCTAGTTGCATCACTTATTTTATTTTCTATTTTCGTAGTTCACTTAAACTTGTGCAATTTATTTAAAGACTGAAATACTAATATCAGCTAAGGGGAAAAAATTGCATAAAGAAAGATAATACTACAAATCATTAAATTAAGCAATTAAAAATAATAATATTTCATTTTGTCATCTATATTTTTTAATAAATTCAAATTTAAAATATATATTCTCAATTCAAGTCCGTCTTTTCCCTTTCTGCAAAGTGGTTGCAGATCTTGGCATAGTTTTGTCTTTCTCAATTCTACTTTCTATTGTAATACCAAACAAATCCATAATCTTTTAACAAATATGGGTGATGTGCCTTAAATATACTTTTATAACAAAATTAATTTCATTAATATGCACATAATATTATTTTTCAATAGATATGAATCATATAATAGGATTTGAACGTATGGCATCCGTAATATGATGATATTAGAACCCAAATTTCTTATTTGACAATTAAAAACTTTATCAATTGAGTTAATTAAAACCCATATAATAATAATAATAATATAATATAATTAACTTCATTAAAATTCAACAAAAGATCTTTTTATAATTCAATAGTTCAACAGAAAATCTTAGACAAAAGAACTCCTAAACCCCCTCATCCTAACAAAAAAAGGGCAAGACTTCAATGTTCAATCCAATGCACTAAAGTATATCCAAAAAGTAGAATAGAAGATTTCTATTTTGCATGGGAAGGGATAAGAGATCAATATATAATTAATTATGGATATGTTTCATGTTGCGTCCTTTTTATAAATTTTTTGTCCCACTTTTTGTAGCACCTCATAATTTTATTACTAATTTATTTCATATACATAAATTAAAGAGGAGACCTACAATTAAATGTATTTAATTGATTTGGGCCTAAGATATTAATATTAGTAATTATTATGGTATAAGAGGCCCAAGTGAGATGACATAAGTAAATATATGAGCCTTAATAATTTTTAAAAACCCTAACATTTTACCTCTTAAGCTATACACACACACACACACACACATATATATATATTGTAAGGACTAGTTTTGGCTTAGACCCCAAAACAGGATTGGGTTTTGGCCCAACAAGTCTAAACAATAAATTTATAGAGCGTGGGAAAAAGAACTAGCCTGATTTTAGAATTGAGGTAACGATCATGGGTGGTTTGGAAGAAAAGTTGAAAGTATAAGATATAAAAATCGTCCTCGGCGTAGCTTGAGTAATATAATTTAGAATCCAGAACTCTTCTTTTAGTGTTGTATTGCTTAATCTTTTTTCTCTAGGTTTTTCCAATCCCTTTTCTTTGGACACCTTCTCATGTTATATACCATGATTTTAGTACCATTCTTACCATACACGTGTAAATTGGGTTGTGGGAGCTTCTCCCTGTCCCATCTCACACCTCCCTGAACTTTCTACTACCAGTTGTAAGGCTGTTTGTTCACTGTTCAGGTATCACCTTCACATTAATGCGGCAAGAGAGTTAGCTGGAAAGCATTTAATGTGGAGGTAACAGCTCTTACAAATATTTGTTATCCTCCGCCCTCATCCCTTATCCAATATTCGATCCCCCCTGTCATAAGGTTCCCTTAAAATAGTATCCAAGGGGATAGGAACGTTTCAAACCACCTCAGAGACCTTTTCTGAGGTGACTTTTCACCTCGGACAGGTTTAGGTCTATTATAAATAACTTTCAGCTCTTCTTGCAATGCAATTTCCACTTTTACCTTAGTTGACCGTCCTCAGATATGTCTACGTCCTCGGACTGGGTCATTGGGCCACAGGCCCAGTCCATTCAGCCTAAACAGTACTCCAAAGACAACCGGTCCCACAATGTCCCACAATGTCTAAGCCCCATTGAGCAAATGGCCAAGGGATAGAAAGAGGATTAAGAACTCCTCCAGGCTGGTGAATATTTGGTGCGAACCTTTGACACTAATCGCATTTCTTAACGTATTCCTGCGCCTCCTTTTGTATGCCTGGCCACCAATATCCCTAGGTAATAGCCCTATGAGATAGAGATCTTCTTCCTGTGTGACTCCCACAAACCCCTTCGTGGAGCTCCTTTAGGAGTGATTCTGATGCCTCAAGGTGTACACAAAGCAAATAAGGGTCGGAGAAAGAACGCTTATACAATTTTATATCCTCGGACAACCAAAACCGAGGAGGTTTTCTACGTACTTTTTCAGCTTCGAACTTCTCTTCAGGCAGTATATCTTTTTCCAAGAATAGTGATATGGAATCCATCCAGCTCGGACCTAGCTTGATCTGGTGGATCTGAGGCATACCCTGGTGTAACGAAGTGGGGGTGCATAGGTCTTCAACAAGTATTACTCGAGGCAAATCCTGCGCCGAGGACGTGGCGAGGGTAGCCAAAGAGTCTGCATGGGTATTCCCACCTCTGGGGATATGAGATAAGTCAAAGACTTCAAATTTTGCTTGTATACTCCTGATTTGGCATAAGTACTCCTGCATTCCTGGATCACGTGCTTCCAGATCACCCCTTACTTGGCCTACCACCAGTTTTGAATCTGAAAAGACCTTCACTGCTTTTCCCCCCATTTTTTGGACCATCGCCATTCCCATCAGCAAAGCTTCATACTCTGCTTTATTGTTCGTAACCGAGAAACTCAACCTTAAGGATTTTTCAATGGTAATCTTTTCTGGTGACACTAGAACTAGCCCCACCCCTGATCCTCGCTGGTTGGCTGCCCCGTCCACATACAATTCCCAAGGCATGGGACATTGGACAGAGACTACGCCGTCTGATCTTTCACCCATGTTACGATTTTCCACATCCATTTCCTCAGGACATTTAGCGAATTCAGCCACCAGATCGGCGAGAACTTGTCCCTTTATAGAAGTATGAGGCATGTATTTTATGTCAAAAGACCCTAGGATCGTGCCCTACTTGGCAATCCTTCCAGTATAATCCGCACTTCTGAGTATTGACTTAAGTGGAAGCTGAGTGAGCACGACCACAGTATGTGCTTGGAAGTAATGGGGAAGCTTTCTTGTAGCATGCACCACTATTAATATGGCCTTCTCCAATGGCAAGTAGTGTACCTTGGCTTCATTAAGTGACTTGCTCACATAATAGACTGGTCGTTGTATACCACTGTCCACCCGTATCAGCACAAAACTTATGGCATAGAAGGCTACTGCAATATAGGCAAAAAGAACTTCATCCATCACGAGGCTGGACATAATGGGCGAGTGTGATAGATATTGTTTAAGTTGCTGGAATGCTACAACACACTCCTCGGACCACTCAAATTCTTTCCATTTGTGCAGCAAAAGAAAGATAGGCCTGCACCTGTCTGTCGATCTAGATATGAACCGATTCAAAGCGGCCATCATTCCAATAAGTTTCTGTACCTCTTTGGGATTCCGAGGTGGTTGCAAGTTATTAATAGCTTTAATTTGGTCTGGGTTTACCTCAATTCCCCTGTGGGTCACCATGTACCCCAAAAACTTTCCTGAACCCACTCCAAAAGAACATTTAGACGCGTTCAGACGCAGCTTGTGCTCCTTTAGGATTTCGAAAATGCTTGTGAGATCCATTACGTGTTTGGACACCAACTTGCTCTTCACCACCATGTCATCAATATAGACTTCAACGTTTTTACCTAACTGTGGTTCAAACATTTTGGTCATCATCCGTTGATAAGTTGACCCTGCATTTTTCAGATCAAAAGACATTACCTTGTAGTGATAGTTTCCTACAGGGGTAATGAAAGTTGTCTTCTCTTGATCATCCAATGCCAGGGGTATTTGATGATATCCTTGAAAGGCATCCAGAAAGCTCATTCGAGGATGACCTACCGTCGCATCTACCAACTGATCTATCCGAGGCATAGGGAAAGGGTCTTTAGGACAAGCCCTATTAAGATCCGTAAAGTCCACACACACGCGTCACTTTCCTGTTTTCTTTTTCACCACTACAGTGTTGGCCAACCACTGAGGATAAAACATCTCTTTGATAGCCCCTGCTTGCTTAAGTTTGGTTACTTCACTTTTGACAGCCTCTACATGTTCCTTGGATAGGCGCCGAGGTGGCTGCCTTTTTGGAGTAATGGATGGATTAACATTCAGATGATGACAAATGAAATTTGGATCTAGCCCTGGTGCTTCATAGGCATCCCATGCAAAGACATCCACATTCCTTCTTAGAAGATCGACCAACTGCTCCTCTCCAATAGAGGAATCTGAGTTCCAACCTGAAAGAACCTCTTCGGATCATCTCCAATGACCACATTTTCTAGGTCTTCACATTTCACCTCGCCGGCTGGCCCACTAAAAAGAGATGCTGGAGTTTCTAGATGCTATAAATCGTTTTCAGCGACAGCCGAGGTATCAACCTCAGGCTTGTGTTGAATAGCCACTATTAAACATTGTCTAGCTACAGATTGACTCCCTACTATCTCCAGCACTTGGTCCCTAGAGGGATATTTTACCTTCTAATGGAGGGTGGATGAAACAGCTCCCAAGGAGTGTAGCCAAGGTCTGCCCATGATGGCTGTATAAGGAGAGAAAGTGTCTACTATAATGAAATCCACTTCAACCACATCAGTGCCGGCTTGCACAGGTAATCTAATTTGCCCTTTAGGAACCACCATTTTACCTTCGAAACTTACCAAAAGGGAGCTGTAGGTCGTTAAATTCTCAGTTTTCAACCTAGCCCCTTGTAGAGATCAGGATACATAATCTCAGCAGCACTGCCTTGGTCGATCATAACCCTCTTCACCAATTCTAAGGGTAACTACTAAAGCATCATCGTGTGGCTGTATGGTTCCCTGTTTGTTTGCATCCGAAAAGCTCAACACCAGTGGGACATTCATTTTGACTTGCTTCGGCATTGGGCTAGAGTCCTCATCTGAGCAACAAGATACTAACATTATCCTGGAAGGACAAGATCCGGTCCTCCTTAGAGCAGCAAATATGACGTTTATGGTGCCAAGAGGAGGTCTTGGTGCAACATTTCCATGAAACGCCGAGTTTGTTTGGCTACCTTGGCCACTAGAGTGATGCAAGAGATGCTTTAACTTCCCTTCTCGAACCAATAGTTCCAAATGATCCTACAAATTTCTGCAATCTTTGGTAGTGTGTCCATGATCCTAGTGATGATGGCAGTAAAGGTTTTGATTGCGATTCACAGGATCTCCTGCCATTTTATTCGGCCATTTGAAGAATGGTTCATTCCTAACCTTCTCTAATACCTTTTGCACTGGCTCTCGAAATACAACATTAACCGCCTATGCGTTGGCAGATCCAGACTGCCCCACAAAATCTCTCCGAGGTCGATTATTCTGGATCCGATTCGACCTGGAATCCCTCCTCTCCTAAGGGATCACCTTCGCCTTCCCTTTTCTCTGTAACTGATCCTCCTCAATTCTCCTATACTTATCAATCCTATTCATCAACAGGCGTACATTGGTAACAGGTTTACCAGTGAGGAACTTTCTCAAATCATGCTCGGCTAGTAGACCAGCCTTGAAGGTACTGATGGCCACATCATTATAGCTCCCGTCTATCTCGTTAAACATCTCCCAGTACCTATCTGAATAAGCTTTCAAAGTTTCCCCATCTCACATGGACATAGATAGCAAAGATCCTAAAGGCAATGGAACCCTGCTACACATGATAAAGCGAGCGCCAATAGACTAGATAAGTTTCTTGAAGGAATCAATAGAGTTTGCCTTCAAGCCATTGAATCATCTCATCGCCATCAGACCTAGGCTAGATGGAAAGATCTTACACATCAAGGCCTCGTCCTTAGAATGAACGGTCATCTTCTGACTAAAATGACTGACGTGTTCCATTAGATCCGTTTGACCATTATAAAGGGAGAAGGTGGGTTGATGAAATCGTCGAGGGAGGCTTGCACCCTCTATGTTTCGTGTGAAAGGGGACCTAGCAACCTGGTTCAATGCTTCGTTCATGGCATTGTTTCCAAGGCCCTTATGGGTTGGGTTCTTATTCTTACGCTTATGGCGATGTTCCTCGTTGCCAGAGAAAGTTTCACTGGATGGAGTTCTGGACCTTCGCCTGTACGTGGCATCATCTGTCTCCTCGGAGGACAGCTCGGAATCAGGTGAGGGGCGCCTTCGCCGTGCGCGACGCAACTCCTTCTTCAGCTCGTCAATCTCACGTTGCATGTCTCTTTCATTTTTTGCATGGGAGACATGGCTCTTCCCTCGTGATTGACTCTTGCTAGTATGCGTTGTATGCGCACTTCCTTCACGATCTCCCCTTCGTTGAGGGTTTACGACTGAGTTGTTATGTTGAGAGCCCCCCGATTCTACCTGGTGCGGATTAACATTATCTTGGTGTGGGCCAATCGTTGGTTGGTGCGAACCTGATTCTTCCATCCCCAACGCTAGACCAGAATATCCTTCAAATCAGATCAAGCTCTTCCCACAGATGGCACCAATTGTAAGGAACAGTTTTGGCTTGGACCCCAAAACAGGATTGGGTTTTGGCCCAACAAGCCCGAACAATAAATTTGTAGAGCGTAGGAGAAAGAACTAACCTGATTTTAGAATGGAGGTAACGATCATGGGTGGTTTGGAAGAAAAGTTGAAAGTATAAGATATAAAAATCATCCTCAGCGTAGCCTGAGTAATATAATTAAGAATCCAGAACTCTTCTTTTAGTGTTGTATTGCTTAATCTTTTTTCTCTAGGTTTTTCCAATCCCTTTTCTTTGGACACCTTTTCACGTTATATACCATGATTTTAGTACCATTCTTATCATACACGTGTAAATTGGGTTGTGGGAGCTTCTCCCTATCCCATCTCACACCTCCCTGAACTTTCTACTACCAGCTGTAAGGCTGCTTGTTCACTGTTTAGGTATCATATCCACATTAATGCGGCCAGAGAGTTAGCTGGGAAGCATTTAATGTGGAGGTAACAGCTCTTACAAATATTTGTTATCCTCCGCCCCCATCCCTTATCCAATATTCGACCCTTCTGTCATAAGGTTCCCTTAAAACAGTATCCAAGGGGATAGGAACGTTTCAAACCACCTCGAAGACCTTTTCCAAGGTGACTTTTCACCTCGGACAGGTTTAGGTCTATTATAAATAACTTTAAGCTCTTCCTGCAATGCAATTTCCACTTCTACCTTAGTTGATCGTCCTCGGATATATCTGCGTCCTCGGACTGGGTCATTGTGCCACAGGCCCAATCCATTCAGCCTAAACAATACTCCAAAGACAACCGGTCCCCACATATATATATATATATATATATTTATATATAAGAGATTTCCTTTTATTTTAACCGCAACACACAATTGAGCATTTTCTTTTCTTCTCTACCGCTATGCTTTCAGGTATGATTTTGTCTTGATGTAATTTTAGAAAGTTTGAATTATTCTATGGCTAGTAATTGTTCCCATGCTTATAGGAAGACATGGATTTGCGCATCTATTATTTTGGTACCTAGCAGAATAATTGGCGTTGGTTTCATGAATCTAAACCTATCACTATATTAATGTAAAAGCTGACCTATGATTGTTACAATATTAAAATAGGCATGGTACATAGCCGTATGGCCATCCATAGGCTTTAAGATTGATTGGACAAAAATTGTACCAGATAGAATAATAGGCTTGGGTTTTATCAATTTAAGTTTGTCACCATGCGAATGAGAAAAGGTTGCTTTATGGTTGATATATATCTTCCTCATCATCTTTCTAGTGACATCTGTATTCATCTCTAATTCATTGTGGTAGGCAGCAATGCTTTTCATGCCAAGAATATCCTTTTAGCCACTGTATTGCATGAATAAGAAATCATATACTATCTAAGTTCACAATCTGTCATCCACGCACCTGCCATTGTTCAAAATCTTGTCCAGCTTTATCATTATGTTTTTGCGGCATCAAAGGAATAATGGGCTATTGGATTGATCAATTAAGATTATAATATGTGGCTTCTAAGAATTGTAGTAGTCTATATGATGACTAGACATGTAATGAAGTACTAGAATTCTATAGAGTTGCAGTACTATCATGCCAATTAATAGATAGTGAAAATATGTGAAGCAGAACAATTGGATCAAAGCTGAGTTTCTCAAAGAAAAAAAGAAAAAGAAAAGATCAAAGCTGAAGTGATCGGGACAGTTAAGTAACCAAATGGAAAATTTTGGAAATATCAAGATTATATTGTTTAAGTATGAAAATAGAATTTAGAGGGAAATTTGTGTATTGATGGACCTATTTTTTGTATTGCTAGGTTCTAATTCTACTGATTTATTATGACTCAAAAGTGGTTGATTTCATTTTTGTAAATAAGAGGTAAGTGATATTTACTAATTTGGGGGTTTTCCCAAAACAGTTTTGATGGACAAAATTGGTCTCTACCATTTTCGGGCAAACTAAGTAGCATTCTACCCCATTTTTCAAACCAATTAAAGAAATGCTTATATTTTGAAACTTGACTTTCTCACAATCGAGTTAAAAAAAAAAAAAAAATTTCTAGAGCCCTATAGTGACGTTTTTAAGTACCTATAGTGACGTTTTAAAGATCTATAGTGGCGTTTTATAACTCGAGCTCCATGAACTCGAGTTCTATGTAAGTTTTTTACCTATAACTCGAGTGCATGGAGCTCGAGTTACAAAATGCCACTATAGGTCCTTAAAAACATCACTATAGGGCTTAACTTGATTTTGAGAAAGTCGAGTTTCAAAAGAGGGGCATTTCCCTAATTAGTTTGAGGAAGGGAGTAGAATGCTACTTAGTTTGCCCAAAAAGGGCAGAAGCCAATTTTGTCCTAGTTTTGATTATCAAACTATTCTTATAACAAAGAAATATGTTGATATTCTATAAATATATTGATATCCTATAAATGTTTGATGTGCACATTGTATGGAAACGTTGATTATTTGTTATATAAAAAATTTGTGGGATAACCTAAACTTATTTAAACTTGTATGTGTGGATAAATCTTTGTATTTTTGAGTATTATGACTGGATTATTTGTTATGAACATCTTGAATTTGCTTTGAATCCTATGGAAAATTTTGATTAAAAGCTCAGTGTTGTATTTAGTCCTTAGCAAGGACAATTACATTGTAGCTAGTCCTTAACAAGGGACAGTCCCAGAAAAGGGGGACAGTGCATAATTGATAGCTCCTTAACAATGGAGTATACAATCCGAAAAGGGAGCTCCTTAGTAAGGGAGTGCACCTTTAGGTTCCAAAGGAGCCACCCTTAAGAAAGGAAATAAAAAGGGAGTTTCAATCCCAAAAATGGGACAACACAACCCTGTCAACGGGGCGTAAACGTTGACCATGAGAAAAACCTAGGAAATTGTTTATATGATGGTGTTGGTATATTATGATGACTCACAATATAATGATATTTTTATATGAAATATTTGATGTTAAAATACAGATAGTTTTGCAAGTTATAACTTTGTTGTATGGAATATTCATTTAAAAGGTTTGTTCCCACACCCCAATCTTAGTGAAATCCACTTATTGAGTTATCTCACCCCCCCCCCTTTTATTCGTCTTTATAGATACATTAGAGGGATCATTGGAGTTGAAATTCTTGAAAGATAACGATTACAAATTATTATTATTTGTAGTTGAAGATTTTAGTCTTATTTTTATGGTATTAAATATTATACTGGAGAATTATTTTGAGGATGTTTTATCTTTGGTGGGATTAGAGCTTTGACAATTGTGATAAGATTTTAGGTTGCTAGTTGCATTTGTTTAATATTTTTATGGATTATCTAGATTGAATAGACTTTTATTATTTATGATTTTGGGGCGTTACACTTTTTGTGTTTCACTTTATACTCTATCAATCATGATATGCCATGTATTTATTTATTCTATTTTAAACTTTGGTTATTTTCTAAAAAAATTCAAAAAAATATTTTAAAAGTTATAATTTGTGAATTATAAAGTGAAATAAAGAAGTGGGAAGAAAGATTTGTACCGGTAAAAGATGGAAATTGCAGTGGATTACGGTAAAATTAAGCTAAATAAAACGTACTTTCTTGATTTCTTCACCCTTTTTTTTTTTTTTTTAATTTTTTAGAAAGACTTAGACTGAACCCACACAGGGGAGTGGGAATCTGAGTTTAATATCCCACAACTCACAACATACAATAAGTCTTCTCTGGTGCTTTTGCTCACAAAAAAATAAAATAAAAAAAGACTTCTTGAGGATAAAAGAAAAAGACTTCTCTAGTGCTGTACCAAGCACCAACTAGCAAGGAATAAACTAAGTACATCTAAAAGGTCGTCTCAAAAGATTAAAAAAATGTAGGTGGTTCCTGAATTATTCTTTAGTAGTCTTCGATTCCAAAAGTCAAACTAATAATTAATAAATGTTTTTCTTATAAGAACAGAATAATCAATTGGTAGTTGAAACCAAGCTTTTCTCTATCAGCAAAAATAAAACCAATAGGCTTTTCTTAATTTTAAGCACGCCGAGACTACATATTTGGGTTTGAGAATTTAAAATTAAAGGATTTAAAAAGGAAATTCTATTATAAATTACTTTATATGAATCTTACACACACACACACACATATATATATATATATATATACGACAGATATAATTAAACTTTGAAAATTTTGTTCTAACAAAAACATTTGTTTAATAAATTTGAAATAACATCTTATATTTAATCATTACAAATCCACTTTAACTGACTGAATTTGTTTTCCTTCTTAACTGTTTTCTATAGCATCCATGCTAGACATCGTTGGTTTTAAGTTTAAACTTCATTGGTTCATTCAGAATCATTGAACACCATAACCATGAATCTGATAGAAGCCTTCTTTGTGGTTTGTGCAACGTATCAGAAATTCTGCTGTAATAAGTGTAACTGAGAATTTCAAAGGTTGCTGACAGCTTCAAGTTGCTCAATCATCAATTACGTAATGATATGTACAAGTTAGCGGTAGAGAAAAGAGAACTTGGGTTGTTTGAGTCACCATGAAATGTAACACGTAGATTGTTTTCTCAGACACACACATACACTTCTTTTTTTGTTGAATAACTCAGACACACACTTGATTCATGGTTCTTAAGCTTACAATCTGCCCAAAAAAAAAAAAAAATCTAAGGGGTTTAGTAAGAAAATGTATCTTGGGTAGGAGATAAATTTTTTAGTTCACCGTGGTTAATATAAAGATAAAGTACTATAAGTTTATTTGGTTTGGTATATTGTTTCTTAATACAACTATACAAGGAACATATTAATTATTGTTGCTGAGATTAAATTTTGGAAATTGTCTTTTGTTACTAAATATAATAAATATACTAATTATTATTGTTAAGTAAATTTTAATTATTACTTCTTAGAATACTTTTATTTATTAATTAGTTTATGTCTACACTCTTGTACAATATTTTATTTAATAATTCAACTCAACTTTGATAACGATTGGTTTTTGTAATTGTATTAATGTTATGTTAACATTTGCTTTTGTTTTCACTTAGTCACTCCCATGCCCCTTGTCTAATTTGTTTTTTTTTAGAATCATCCTTTGTTTAATTGTTTTTTAGGGTTAACATTTGCTATCCAGTACTGATTGAATGACCCATGCCCCTAGTCCCCACTCAACATATATATATATATATATATATATATATATATAAAGCCAAAACTAAGAGAAAATAAAAGTAGATTTTAAATTGGATTCCAATTATTATCTCATTTTGCGCTATGTGTCTTATTTAAGGTTTTTTTTTTTTTTTAAATTTTTTCTAGGTGAGAGTAAATCTCATATATATATATATATATATATATATATTTACATGACTTAAAAAATGTGTACTTCTTACATTAGAAATAATTTGAACCTATATATATATATATATATATATATATATATATATATATATATGTAATTGTAAATATTTTTAATTGTACCCGTGCATATACACTAGGTTATACACTAGTATAATTAAAGTCAAAGTTTGAAAAAAATTCAAGTAGATTCCAAATTAGAATTCAATTGTGGGTTAATTTTGTGTCATTTGTCCACTTAAGTTTTTTAATATTTGGACAAAGGTTAGTTACAAAATTTGTTGTAGCCTGGGGTTACAACCATACTCAATATCTTTTTATTGGAGGTGAATTTTGACAAATCCATTATTATATTATATCTTTTTTCTTATATCCTCCATGCTTGCAAAATTTCTAGAAAATTAAAGATCAATAGCTATGTGTATCCTATTGACACATAATTTGACATGTGTATCAAAAGAATAAAGAACACGTAATTCAACAGTTAGATTTTCAAAATATATAGTAATATTTATTTTATTAAGTATGATTGTAGCATTGGGCTACAACTAATTTTGAAGTTAAACTTTGTCCTTAATTTTTGTGCCAAGTAAGTTAATGAGTACAAAATACTAAGAGTCTAATATTAATGAACTATAAAATAAAAATAAAAAAGCAATCACATCTACTCAATAAAAATCACCACGCAACAAAGATCACCACATATTCTGTCTTATTAAAAATTAGAAAAAAAAATGATCATAAGTAGTATTAAATTTAGGGAAGAATTTAAAATATGACTAATTACATTTACTTTTCTTAAAAATAATTTGACTAATTATTTATATTTTTATAATATGTTTAATTTTCAATACATCAATGTGTATGCATGGGTTACACGCTAGTAACAAATTAAAAGCACATTCAGATTTAATCACTCCACTCACATATTCTGTTAAAGGTATAATTAAAATCACATGTTCGGTTAAAAATAGGAGTGGCAATTCGTGTTCGAGTGTCAAGTTCGTGTTGTATCAACTCATGAGTATTCGAATATATGGGTCAATATTAATCCGACATGTTTATTAAATGGGTCAAGATTCCTTAACCCTAACCCATTTATTAAACAAGTTAGTCGTGTCGACTTGTTTATAAGATTTTATTAAAATGAAAAAAAATATATTTATGAAAAAACAAACAAATAAATATTTTTAATATAAAATTTAGAACTAACAAGTAACTTCATGACAAATAATCATACAAAATTAAAGCATATCTCAATATTACAAATAATCAATCACAATATGTCAAAGAAAATAAACCACAACAACTAATAAGTTTATATATTTAGGGTTTGAAAGGTATATTGGTAAAATGTCATTTAATTAAACAGGTCAAACAGATCAAACGGGTTCCATAGGTTGAACACTAACCCAACCCGTTTATTAAACGGGTCAGCCGTATCAACCCAAATATAATACGAACTCATTAAGCTTCAACCCATAACTTGTTAATTTCATGTTATATCGTGTTGGATTCGCGAATTGTGTCCAACTTTGCCACCCTTAATTAAAAGTATAAATTAACTGAGAAGTGTTATGTCCACTATTATTTATTTAAAAATTCAACTCAACTTTGATAACTATTGGTCTTTGTAATTGTATTAAGATTTTTTTTTTAATTATTTTTTTTAATGTTAACTTTTACTTTTGTCTTCACTCAAACATTCCTCTATCCCATGCCTCTTGTCTTTTTTTCTTTTCTTTTTTTTCTCCCTCTGTCTAATTGGTTAATTGTATTTTAGTATCAACATTTAATACCCCCACTGATTGAATGAACCATGCCCCTGGTCCCCACTCAAAAAATAAAAAATTGAAAGCACATTCAGATTTAGCCACTCTACTCACATATTTGGTTAAAAGTATAAATTAATTGAGAATTATTATGTTCACTACATTTTTATAACACTTACACAACAAATCGTAAGTGATAAATTGTTACTGATTCTAATTTGAAACTCCCACTAATAAATTTTTTTTTTTTCAATAGTAATAGCAAAGTAGCAATCTGTCACTTATAATTTGTTATGAAAGTATTGTGAAAATGTTGCAAACATAAAACATTTCTAAGAATAGATTTTTAGGAGGTCATATTCAAGCTTATATAAGTTCGTCTTAAAAAAAAAATTAAGGTTAGATTTTCAAATCTTTATTTTAGGGATCAAAACAAAAAATTAAAAAAATTATACAATATGGTTTTTGTCAAACTTGGAGCATTTCTTTAGTGCAGAAATTAAAATTTTTTATTCTAGTGGTTTTTGTCAAACTTGGAGCATTTCTTGTTTGGGAAACTTCATCATAGGCAAAACACATTAACTCTAACATGAAGATCGTGATCTGTGAACTTCAACTATATGAAGAAGGACATGCATGATGCATGGCTGGCCACCAATGTGTTGACCTTCACTTTGGGATGGCCATACAATAAGGCCACAACCATTATCGACTTGTGTGTCCCGAGAATATCATTGCTAAGTTCTCTCACTAAAACCATAGTTTAATTAAACATTTTATTACTTTGCGGTCCCATCGAGACGAAAAAAAGTAATCACATGCGAACATGGGTGCCATGGCAATGAAGATTTATAATGGTTATGAGATTGCAGTCTTGGTTGCAATAGTTTTTTTAGGTTCTTTCATGGAAAACTCAGCTACCACCACAGGCACCAATACCACGGACATGTCAACAGCAATTCTCATAAGTGTGGATCAATCGGGCAATGGAGATTTTAAGAAGATACAAGATGCTATTGATGCAGTTCCATCTAAAAACTCAGAATTGTATTTCATTTGGATTAAGCCAGGGACATACAGGTCTGTGTGTTTGTGTGGCTGTACTATTTTCATGATGGTTAATTGGTTTGTATATATCTACGTTTTAACTGGACTCTTATTATCTTATGCATGTATGATTAAGCAGGGAAAAACTTCAAGTGCCTGCGGATAAACCCTTCATAACATTGAGTGGCACACTGGCCTCTAATAACACCATCATAACATGGGGTGACACTGGGGAAATAATTCAATCTGCAACTCTTTCTGTATTCGCTTCTGACTTTGTTGCACGATATCTCACAGTTCAGGTATGTGGCTGACCTCATGCCTACAATATCTTTAGTGCAATAACCATCTTATGCATCTGATGTATACAGCATCATTTTCAAAAGATGTAAGTGATCTCACAATTGTATGTGAAGTCACAGACCTACGTACTATGAGAGGGATGTATATATTAGATGCATGATTACATACCTTATTATCATAGGCATACAGTACAGTTTTGTGCATGACTTCTTGATTTTATATGGAACACCTAAATGATTAATGTGGTATGTGAGTCCCCTACTCCCCTTCCATGCACAAACCTTCGCAACCTGCCCAAGAAATATAGCTTTCATACATGAGCATGGAAGTTTATCGATTAAAAAACTCAACTATCATCTTCAATTATAATTTACAACATCAAATAAATTCAAGTCATATACTTGCACGGGATATCTCACTCAGATTAATCACTCCAAAATGGATTTGAAATGAATCTCTTTTGCATATTTTACATTTTGTATTTTGTAGTGTTATTGTCTCAAAAGTTTAAGTTATTGAGATATGGTAAATTTAATCATTTAATCAATACTTTGATACTATATTAAATTACCGATTGTTCCAAAAGATTAAGCTATTGGAATATGATAAATTTAATCATTTAACCAATACTTCTAACATATAGATGTATGTATCTCCAATTTCATGCTTAATTAATGGTAGGCTTCATTTTGAGGCCCTCACCACCCTAATTACTAAGAGCATTCTCATCAAAACTTTTAAAAATTTTAGCTTTTAACATTTCAAAAACCTACTTTATCACTTTTAAAATTTTATTTTAAAATACACCAAATATCAAAAGTTTTATTTTTATAGCACTTCATTTAAATGTACTTTTTTTTCTTTATTTATTATTAGTTTTTTTTATTCTTGTTCTCTCATCTTTCTCCATCTTCTTCTCCATCTCTTTCTCTTCTCTCCACCCACACCTGCTGCATCTCTCTTCTCTGCCGCCCACCCACTACCACAAACCACCACCACCAATTAAAGAAATATCAAATAAGAACTCACAACCCACTGCTAGCCACCACCCACCACTACCACCACCACCAAAAAAAAAAAAAACCATCACATCCACAACCAGCCACAACAACCACCACATAAAAAACACAATCAAAGCCAACAAAAACCATCACCACCACACCCACAACCAAAACCAAAGCCAACAAAACCCATCACTACCACATCCACAACCAAAACCAAACCAACAAAACCATCACCACCATACCCACAACCAAACCAACAAACCCATCACAACAACACCCACAACCGACCACAAAACCTATTACCACCACACCCACAACCGGCTATAAAGCCCATCACCACCACAAAAGAGAGAAAAAAAATTGAAAGAAAGAAAAAGAAAAAGAAAAAGAAATAGAGAGAGGTATTTTCGACCATAGCTTAAGAAATTTTTTATAAAAAAAAAAAAAAGAAGAAAGGAAGAGGAGGTAGGCAAGATCTGGAGAAGAAGAGATGAGAAGCTAGAGAGAAAAAAGATAGAAACACATGGTCAAGGAAGAAAGAGAGAGAGTGAGAACTTTTTTTTTTTTTTTAAGAGAAGTGGAGAGAGAAAGGAATAAAATAATTTTTTTTTATAAGATTGGAGCTACAATGAACTGTAATCTTTGACATCTCACATGTGAATCTAACTCTCCCTTAATAAGTAGAGTCAACACATGAGATTCTTTAACTTTTTAGACGAGAGATAGAGTACGTAGAGATAGGATTCGAACTTAGGACTACCTGTTATGATATTTTGATAAATTACTGATTATTTCAAAAAATTAAACTATTTTTAAATAATAAATAGTCATTTAACCATTATTAATTTTAACAAAAATTAATTACATTCAAACTTATTGGAGTATCCTAATTTGCCTTAGTTTACATTTGGATTTAAGGATTTAAAATCTAGATTTGAGCTTTCAGAATTTACTCCAACAAAAATGCTATGATATATTTGAGCTTTGAGAATTTACTCCAACAAAAATGCTTATGAATTTGTGAATTTGAACTAAGATCTTACACTTCAATCATTATAAATCTCCATATGAATTTCGTCAATAGAAAATTTTTGGAGTTTTGTACTTTATCCAATTCATTTAAACTAAAAATTTGATCCAAATTCTTGTTTTCAAAAAATTCCATCCAAATGAACAGCCAGTTCTATGGAACTTTATATTTATTTTGCATTCTAATAAGTAGTTTTGAATTTTTGTTATGTATTTTTTTTTTTTTCTATATAGAATACGTTTGGGACATCAGGCAGAGCTGTTGCCCTTAGAGTAGAGGGAGACAGAGCTGCTTTCTATAGTTGCAATATTCTTTCGTATCAAGATACTCTCCTGGATGATACTGGTAGACACTATTACAGCAACTGCTATATAGAAGGAGCCACTGATTTCATATGTGGAAATGCTGCTTCCCTCTTTGAAGTGAGTATATCCCTTTAACTCACAAAGAAAATAAACCCCATGACATATAACTCATATAATATTTTGAATTTGCTACGTACATGGAGAACTTGATGTAGATTTTGTGTCCATGCATGCAGAAATGCCATCTTCATTCTCTCTCAACTGTAGGTGGAGCTATAACTGCACAACAAAGGAATTCATCATCAGAGGACACTGGCTATACCTTCTTGAATTGTAAGATCACTGGTGTAGGAACTGCTCTCCTTGGAAGACCATGGGGTCCTTACTCTAGGGTGGTCTTTGCACTAACTTACATGTCCAGTGTGGTAGTGCCACAGGGCTGGGATGACTGGGGAGATCCAAGCAAGCAGAGGTATATGATAATTCCAATTCATAGTTGAGCTTATGTAACATTAAATAATTCATCTTCTTTCTTTCAAAAATTTAACCATTACAAAATGGTGAATTTAATTATGTCCGTATACATCGGACATCAATTTGAACATTATGAGTGTGAGATAGTCATTGCTTTTATTTTAATTAATCCATCTCATGTGAACTCAAACTCTCAATAAGTGTAAGTAAAGTCCAATAGGAAATGTTGAATTTAATCATTTAATTATTATTGTAACACTTCCTTTCCCACATGGGCTTAGACTACCATTTAACTAGTATAAATGAAATCTAACACATGAAATTTTTAACCTTTTAAATAGGAGGTAGAGTGAAAACATGGTTTGAACTCAAAAGAGGATTGAAATTCAGAACCACAACCACTTACTCTAATATCATAATTAATAAACTATTGCTTCTACCAAAAAATTTAGTTATTAAGTAATGATAAATTTAATCATTAACTATTATTCTATCACCACAATTTATTTATTTATGTAACGGGTGGTGCTTGTGTCTAGTGGCCAGTTCCATTGGACACAAACCATTCCCTTATGTTACAATCTTGTTGTTAGTCAGTATTCTATTTCTAACACGTTTCACATTATTTTTTTTGGGTACAACAGCACTGTGTACTATGGTGAGTACAGGTGTTATGGTCCAGGAGCCAATAGAACGAAGAGGGTTGGATGGTCAATGAGTCTATCATACCAAGAGGCTACACCCTTCCTGACAAAGGACATTATTGGAGGGCAAGGTTGGCTTAGACCTTCACCAACTCACTTCAAGAGAGGCTCCACCAACGTCACAGTGAATGTTCCTTGAAATAATTGAAATATCGGGTGTTTGGTACATGTATTTGAAAATATGTGTGGAAATACGTGTAAGTGAAAAAGTGTATAGAAATACGTGTAATATTGTTTAAAAATTATAAATGTGTGTTTGAGTAAGTGTACCAAACACCTCCTACCACAGTACATCTCACCAAGGTTTTTAGACCTGGACTGTTCATTGAATCGTAAAAGGGAGAGATTTAAGGTTTTTGAGGTTGAATCGAGGTCGAATTGAGGTTGAACCGGGGTCGAATTGTGATGACGTCATAATTAATTTAATAATTATTTAAATATAAAATAAATATATTAAATTTGTAAATATTAGCAAAATTTACTAAAAATATCTTAAAAATTGAAACAAAATACATAAAATAGTACATTATAAGGTTAATAAAAAATAGTACAACATAAATAAGTATAAAAAGAAATTTTTATAATAATCATTTAAGAGAAATCATTTCAATTAACTAAAAATGACTTTTAAAATAAATTCATAAATTGCATAGGTATTATTCTTAAATAAAAAGTTAATTTAGTAATATTTAATATATTGAGGAAGATGATATAAAAGTTTAGAAACTATAAATCATGTAAATTTAATATAAATTTAATAATATTACATATTAGCTCCCAAGAAGAGCACTTGGTCCATTGGTCATTGCTTCAGTCTTGCTTATAAGGTGTGAGAGCTCAGGTTTGGATGACCAGTTGAACCGGCCTATGGTTCGTCCGATTCTTTCACAACTCACTGATACCCGGTTCTCTAGGCTTAAAAAACCGGATTTCAGTCCAATAAAAGATTGTCACATAAGTTTTTTACTTAAAACTCAATACATTCTATCACATGTAATAATATCCCAATAAACTCACAATTAAGTTGGATTTTCAAATAAGTATTAGAATTGATTGAGTGTGATTGTGTCTATTCTTTAATATGTAATATGATGATGTGGTATGTTGGGATTAGAGAGGTAAAACTTGGGTATTACACCACATCTATATATATCTAAAAAGTTAAAGCGTATCCTTTCCAACCTTCTCTCTCTTTTTTTTAACTCTTTTTTTTTTCTTATTAATTTCCTAACTTATTGCTATACTTTCTCCAATTTTTCCTCCCCTTCTACTTTTTCATCTCTCCTCTACTATCTACCTTAATATCACTTTTTCTCTATCCTTTTATCTTACTTTATTTTTGGCTTTTTTTATTCTCCTTCTCTTACTATAAATTACAATTCTCTCTCTCATTCTATACATAGTTTTTCCACGCACAAAGTGTTAGAGCTCTCTCTCAAATTATTATTATTATTATTATTATTTTGCATCTCTACTTTAGGTTGGTGAACTTTTGTATTATTTGGAACTTTACTTTGGGTTAATGTGATTAAGTTGTGTTTTTAAGTTGTAATCTTTTTTCTTCTCTTTGATTTCATAGATGTTATCCTATTACATTATAAATATAGTTTATAAGAATATAATGTTATTTTATTACAAAACATAACATAACCTGGGTAATTTAGTATTTATTACTATATATTTTTATTTTACTTTTTTTCATCTCATATTATTTTCTATAATTTTCTTATTATTCTCTCTTGAAAAAGTGATTATTCTCTCTTTCTTAATTTTTTATTCTTTCTCGCAACTCTAATTTATATTGATCAATTATTGTGATTTTTAAAACTTTATTTTGAGTCCATATGTTTTGGTGTTGTATTTTTTAGTTCCCTGTTACAAGCAAGGTTTTGAAACTCGGACCGGATCGTATGATCCGACTGGAAAAACCTCGAACCGTTCATTTTTGCGGTTCTTTTAGCCTCAAGAACCGCTCTAGGGAAAAAAACAGGGAGCCGTGCGAACCGCGATCGGACCTCATGGTTCTGAGAACCATGATTAGACTGCTTCTCACGGTTCCCTACTTCCCTTTGAATCTGAATCTTATAAAATAAAATAAAATAAAATAAAAAACACAGAAAAACAAACTTTAAATTCTGCTCCCTTCAGAGTATATCACGCAGCTCCCTCTCTTCAAAAACTCTTCTCTTAGGCGAAGCAAGCTTTAAATTTTGCCACTGCCATCTCCAACATCATAGCTTTAAGTTTTGGCTTTGTTCTCCGCTGGTAATGTGTGTGTGACAGGGTGAGAGTATGAGAGAAAGAGAATGAGAAAGAGAGAGCTAGAGATGAAGAAAAAAAAATAAAAGCAGAGAGGAGTCAGAGGACACGCTTTTGGCTTTTGCATATGCAAACTTCTGTTTGTTTGAAAATTATAAAAAAGAGGTTGACAAAGGAGGGAGAGAGAGGCGGAGGTAATAGGGGAAAGCAAAAAAGAAAAGAAGACAATAATGTAGGGTTTGAAGTTTGGTGTGAACTTTGAAGAACCCAACATAGTTACTGGCCATTGGATTAAAAGCAACGGTCAAAATGATTTACAGCTAAGCCACCTGATAGTTGGATTGGACCCTTTTTTTTTTTTTTAAAAAAAAAAATTAATGGGATTGGATTGGACTTCTTTGTTTCGATTGTACTTGTACAAGTTGTACTTCGCTAGAATGGTTTATAGCTAAGCCTCCTTGATAGTTGGAATTTTGTAATTGTACCTGCCAATATTAAAGAGTTAAAATATATTAATGTGATAATTTTAAAGATACTGTTATATGAGAAAAGTTTTTTATTTTTTATTTTTTTTTATAAAGAGAAATGATATAAATTATAACTACAATATTTTCACAACAAGTTTTAAGTGATAGTTTAAGTTTCACTGAAAATAAAATTAATCATTTTAAATTAAATTTTAATTTGTATATATTTATTTCATATTAATTAATTATGACGTCATCACGGTTCGATCTCAATTCAACCTCGGTTCGACCTCAAAAACCTTGAACCTCTCCCTTTTACGGTTCAATGAATGGTCTGGGTCTAAAAACCTTGGTTACAAGTAGTATCTCTCTCTCTTTCTCTCTTTCTCTCTCTTATAGTTTCACTTTAATTTTTGTTTGACTTAATACTTGACTATTTTGCAAGTAAGAATTTGAGTTTATATTAAAACACAATCTTGACTATGCTAATTACAGATTGACATTTGGTCCATTTTGGTCAGTTTTGGACAACTTCATCTATTCAGTTTGGTTCGGTCTACTTCAATCCACTTTGGTCTTTTCGGTCCAATTCGGTCTACTTTGTCCCACTTTAGTTCAATTAGGTCTATACGGTCTACTTCAGTCAATTCAATGCAATTCAGTCTATTCAGTCCATTTGGATCACTTCACTCAATTTCGGTCCAATCAATCTTCTCTGGTCCTATTTGGTGCATTTCGGTCTATTCCTTCCAATTCGGTCCATTCAGTCCATTTCAGTTTATTCGGTCCGTCTAGTCTATCTCTAATCACTTCAGTCCAATTTGCTGTACCTACTTAAGAATGAGAAAATATAAGTTTGGGTTGAAAGTATTATCAATTATTTGAGTAATATCAATTGTAATTATATAATAAGTTTTGGTTATTGTAGGGTTTGAGTTTTTCAAACTAGGCCCAAAAGTAAATGGGATCTAGGCCCAGTGGACCCGATACAATGAATTTGTAGAGAGTAGGTCAAAGAGTTAGGCTTTAATGAGTTTGACAACGGCTAATGTGGGTGTAAAAGATGATTAAGTAAGAACTAGGAACACAGAGCTAGATGGACTCACGATCCGAAGAGACAAACTCACGATCCGAGAATGCGAGCTTCTATCTAAGTTGATTAAATAGAGTATAAGGAGGGTTGGGATCGCTACAATGTTTTTCCTGAAACTCTTTTCCCCCTCCCCCCCTTCCTCATGGAAGGTCTCTTACATTATATAGTTCTCTTTGGACCATCCTGGTTCTACACTTGTTACTCATCCATGTCCATACTTGAGTGCATGTCCCATCAACCACTTCTTCTGACGTTCTGTGAGTTGCGGTGACCCAGATAGCACTGTTCAGGGGTCATGTCCACATAAATGGGGCCAGGATGTTAGTTTTGGGCATTTAATGAGGAGGTGACAGTTTTCTCCTAGAATTGCTCCTCCACCATGCTCCCATGGCTGGCCCACTATGCTAGTACTTTTTTTGTTTGGGGCGCCCAGGGAGGCTGCCTTTAAGGGCGTGCCGCTTTTTCCTTTCGTGACCTTGGTTTGCCAAGGACAGGATTGTCCTCAACAACGTCTCCTGGCAGTTTGGACCTTCTTCGTTCGTCCTCGGACATTTCTTCCTCCTCGGTGTGGGCCTTGGGCTTGATATGAAATGGGCCGGGGTTGCCAAATTCTTTGGCCCCACAATAGCCCTTCAAAATCCTGTTGTCCGGCTCCTTGGGCGGGGATGAGGATTTTGATGTCCTCGGGCCTATGTCACGGCTGGTCGAGTTTTGTCCCCCGTAAGTGCCAGAGCCTCTTCACCTGCCCAAGGCACGCTCTTGGCATTTTGGTATACGAGACGCGCTGTCATTAATGCCTTTATGGAGCAACGCGGATCGCTTCGGTATACAAGGCGCGCATTCATTGGTGCCTTTATGAAGCAACGCGAATGTAAGAGTTTGAGGATTTCCTTGGAAATTGGGCAGGACTTATTTCGCTTGTAATTCTCTCTTTGAATTTCGTGCAAATTAAGTTCCCCCTAGATTTCGCCTTCTATATAAGGCACCCTAGGAGAACCGTTCTTTCACATCTACAAACCCCTGAGTTCTGCAGGAACTCTAAGTTCTCCACCCTTCAGGAACCAAGAATGCCGCATAGATCCTAGACGTCGCAGTTGAGGCAAAGGAAGCAAAGGCCAAAGATTTTCCTACCTTTCAACCGGGCAAGAAAGAAAACTCTCCTCCTTCAGCCAGGAACAGCAGCAGGCGCAGATTGCATCAGGCTTTCGGTGCGACAGAGTCTGGGTCCCACCCTGATGGCAGGACATTCCGCAGTTAAGAGAAAAAAGGGGCTATCTTCGCCACTGCTAGCAACTGACGAGACTTCCGGAGGACGATTTTTTAGGAGTACAGATATTAGCTTCTGGATAAGAGTATGCTTCAAGGTAGCCTCAGTAGGTGGGAACCAATTCAGGCACTTCCGCCTCTTCTTCTTTCTCATCGTTAGTACCATCCATATTGGCTCGATCACTGCTAGAATGAGACTATGAATCTACCATTCTCATCGGCTTTCTCTTTTTATAGTTAGCTTTAAAACAAACCCGTCTCAGCCTCTCTTTCTATAGTTAGCTTTAAAACAAGCCTACCCAAGCTGTTCTGTATATGATGTACTTTTCTTTTATTTAATAAAAAGGACTGCAATTTTTACTTTGTGAGTTTTTTCTTTTTTTGCAGTGAGTACTATGTTAATGGGTGTGTTGTTGTTTTTGTTTTTTTTTTTTTTTTTTATTGGGACTTAGAACTGATGTTGTTGACGGTAACAAAACGTTGTCATCCTGACTTTAACAAAGCTTGCAGTAGCACCCGACTGCTAATTTTAAATAGTTTAACTATGTAGGGACAACCAAGAACATAACCATGTGCTTTATATCGCAAACTATGCGACCGTTAAAGGATGTTGGATTTAATGTAGGTGATCCGAGGGGACCATCGTGCGTCAAGGCTCTGTCCGACATTTATAATGACGTCGGAGTGTTTGTTTTTCCCAAGCGTCTGGTCCGAGTACCCAAGCACGGCTAAGGCTTTGCTTAACACTTAGCAGAAGGTCCGAGGGACCCAACATACCTAAGGCTCTTCTTTTATTGAATGGGTAACAAAAAATGTTAAGCCCCTAATGCAAATTTCCTCATAGGTTTGTGGTCCGAGGAGTTTACGTCTTTGCTAAATGGGGAAAAAGTAGGCGATCCGAGGAGGCGAACCCCTTTTAGATTCTGCTTGTTACTCAGATGGATACTTGAAGTGATCAACCTCTTCAAGGACTGTGGTTCGAGGATCCATACAGGACCTTTATTCTGTCCATCACTGAGATACTTGTTGAAAATTATTAGATTCCTCATAGGTTTGAGTCCGAGGACCGTGCAAGACCTTAGATCTGTCTAACACTCAGATAGTTGTCAAAAGTTATTAGTTTCCCCATAGGTTTGAGTCCGAGGACCATGCAAGACCTTGGTTCTGTCTAACACTTAGATACTTGTTAAGAGTTATTATTTTCCCCATAAGTTTGAGTCCGAGGACCATGCAAGACCTTCGTTCTGTCTAACACTTAGATACTTGTCAAGAGTTATTAGTTTCCCCATAGGTTTGAGTCCGAGGACCATGTAAGACCTTGATTTTGTCTAACACTTAGATACTTGCCAGTGTGTGATAATTCCTCCAAAGTAGGAGGTCTAAGGATCCTTCATAGTTAAGGCTCCGTTTAACCGCTTCAGTAGATTAGAAGTTATCAATATACCTTTCAGAACTAGCCTCGCCGTGGAGCCTCCTTGAATCGCTCCGTGTGGCTGCCCCTTCCTCTAATAGGGGTCCAACAGAGCCGGCCACTATATTCGCGAGGATCTAACCCCTAACGGGGGTACGGGGCATGCATATGTCGTTGGAAGCCCCTAGAACCGTGCACCATTTAGCAATTCTCCCTGCAAAATGCAGTAAACTAGCCACTATAATCTCTTATTGGGGACTATTACTGATGAGGGCCTGATACTACCTTAACCAATCGTTGCATTGATTATCGTTGCACTCATTATCACACAAGCAACTTCCCACAGACGTCGCCAATTGTAGGGTGTTGAGGGCCATTTGTGGAAAACCCAATGGAAAGAAAAGCCCAATGATGAGGGCCACAAGAAATTGACTATGAATAGTTAAAAAAGACCATTAGGCCCAAGCGGCAGGAATAATAAGTCACTAGCCCAACAATGTATACATGGGCCTTGAAAAGGTAAACGGGCTTAAAGAAGCCAGGAAAGAAAGAAATAGCATCCCATGGGCAGAATATGAGTTAGAAAAGTGAGAAAGGGTCGCTGCAGGCCCAAGGTAATGTAAACTAAGAAAGTAAGGGATTTATGGCAGGCCCATAAAACCCAAAGATAAGGATAAGGTTATTGGGCCGGGGAAGCCCAATGAAGTTAGTAATAAAGCCCATGGGAGTGTGGAATTAGCAAACAGGCCGAGGAAGCCCAAAAGAATTAGCAAACGGGCCGTGGATGCCCAAAAGGAGAAAACAAAGGGACATAGGAGCCCATGAGTAAAAAGAAACAAAACAATGCCTATGATAGGCCACTGAGAAAAGGAATAAAATGGCCGGCCCAAAAGGGGGCCTAGCAGGATTGAGTCATTACGGCAGGAATTACGAGCCAAACACGGCAGGCAGCAAAAGGTGGGCCAAAGAAATATAAAGCCCATCATTATACGAAGCCCAGCTTCTGATTAGAGTGAAGGACCAAAAGAAAGCCCACATGAAAGGCCAGGAAACGCAAACGGAGGGTCTCCAGGTTGCAGCAGACGCATGAGCAGCAGGCAGACTCTTGGACAAATTTGAAAGGGAAGCACGCGCAAGGCCCAGGCACCACCAGCCTGTACCCAGCCAATATAGGACATGGTGGGGCCATGGGCCAGAGGTAAGAGGTAAAGGGGGTGTGGTTTGGTGGTGGGGAGAGGGGAAAAGACCTATTTTCGGCCCCTGCTCAAGCCTCTTTTGGGAGGTACGTCATGCTGGGATGATAGACCACCCAAAAGAGGCAATTTGAGAGGGAACCGTTGAGTGCATGCTCTGAGTGTGAGGAGAGAGGAGATTAACATCGTGGCAGGAAAGGCCGCGGCGCACAGAAGGACAAAATGAGTCCGCGGCGCACAGGAGGACAAAAATGAGTCCGCCTCTGTCTGGCAGGGGTTCTGTGTCGCACAGCATGGTCGGCAGGTACACCCAGACCAGACAAAAGCGGTTAAGGGGCAAGATAGTAAAATACTAGTCACGGCAGGCACTATAAAGAGGCCCTTGCCGTGCCCTGTAAAAGGGATGGAAAAACAGGGGATTTTTCACAACGTAAAAAGAAAAACAGAGTAAGAAGAGAAGAAAAAAGATTAGAACAAAAAACAGAGAGAAAAGGAAAGAAACTAAGAAAGAAAAGAGAGAGTTAGTTCGAAAGAGCATGCACCAATAGATCGGCTTCCCTCTCTCCCCCTTCAAAGTCTCACCTTTCCTCCAAAGAATGCAAACGAGAGCTTTCCCAGTGGGACTATAACCATTCAGGGCCGACTCCCTCAAAGCCATTAATTCCCATAGCAGGATTCTTCCTGGGGGATTATTTGCATTGAGAAGAGGCGTTCTCCCCTCTTTGGATTTGTTGCGGCAGACAAAACTTATAACTTAATATTTTGCCTATTCAAATTAATCAGTGTTACTCTCTTTATTTTCCTTAATGATTGGTATCATTGTGACGATAATCATGTTTTACTAACAGGAAATACATAACAGTCTGTTTGAGTAAATAGAATACTCTGTTTTTTAGTCATTATTATCTGCCTGCCATAATTTGTCTGCAACAGTCTAGCCTGCCATAACTTCCGCAACAGTCTAGCCTGTCATAACTTGTCTGCTATGATTCTGCTTGCCGAAGAACTTGCTCCTAGCAAGCGTGGTATAAGTTTGTGCACAAACCGGCCCAAGTTGAGTTGCAATTGGACCGGCCCCAGCTCCCTTACTCAGAAACACTAGGGCCCACCATCGCAGGAGGCAGTCCAGCCCATTACCGCAGGAGGCAGCCCAATCCTACCAGAAAAGGCCCCCACATAGGGTTTGAGTTTTTTGGATTAGGCCTAAAAGTAAATAGGATCTAGGCCCAGTGGATCCGATACAATGAATTTGTAGAGAGTGGATCAAAGAGCTAGGCTTTAATGAGTTTGATAACGGCTAATATGGGTGTAAAAGATGATTAAGTAAAAACTAGGAACACAGAGCTAGATGGACTCATGATCCGAGGAGACGAACTCACGATCTGAGAATGTGAGCTTCTATCTAAGTTGATTAAATAGAGTATAAGGAGGGTTGGGATCGCTACAGTGTTTTTCCTGAAACTCTTTCCCTCCCCCCCCCCCTTCCTCATGGAAGGTCTCTTACATTATATAGTTCTCTTTGGACCATCCTGGTCCTACACTTGTTAGTCATCCATGTCCATACTTGAGTGCATGTCCCATCAGCCACTCCTTCTACCATTCTGTGAGTTGCGGTGACCTAGATAGCACTGTTTAGGGGCCATGTCCACATAAATAAGGCCAGGATGTTAGTTGTGGGCATTTAATACGGATGTGACAGCTTTTTCCTGGAATTGCTCCTCCACCATGCTCCTATGGCTGGCCTACTGTGTTAGTACTTTTTTTGTTTGGGGCACCCGGGGAGGCTGTCTTTAAGGGCTTGCCGCTTTTTCCTTCCGTGATCTCGGTTTGCCGAGGACAGGATTGTCCTTGGCAATGTCTCCTGGCAGTTTAGACCTTCTTCGTTCGTCCTCGGACATTTCTTCCTCCTCAGCGTGGGCCTTGGGCTTGATATGAAATGGGCCGAGGTTGCCAAATTCTTTGGCCCCACAGTTATCATAATAATCTCTTTAAGAGCATGAGAACTTGATTAATAACTTTGAAATTTAAAATTTTAATTATAACAAATGAAACTAGGAAAATATAATGCATAATAACAATACTTAGAAGAATGTGGACCATATCAAAAAAGAATAATATCAATAAAAAACATTTAAAAAAATGATTAAATAATATATATTTGTAAAAATGGAGTGGTGGAAATTACTTTTTGAAATTGTTTAATTTTCAATTTAGAGAATAATTTATACATATTCAGTACAAGTTTGTTATGAGTTTTGATTATCATATTTAGTACAAATTTATTTAAACAAAAATTATACATATATTTTATATTATTTTTTGCTTGAAGGTATAATCAACCTCATGCAATTCATTTAAAAGTAATGACTTTAAAACAAATGAGTAACTACCTTAAAGATTATATTTGTATATTCATAACCTTCATATTTAGAAAGAATTTCACTTAAATTTAATCAGACTGAAGTTATAACATCCCAACCTAATTGCATAATTAATTTTATGGATTTATATACTTAGTATTATTTTAATTACTTTAAGTGCATAAGGCTTTGATATTTTGATGTTATAAAAGATTAAGCTTTGTTTTTAATGATATAGAAAGAAGTTTTTAAAAGGTAAGGGTACATCTGCATAACTATTTTATTCATTGGGCCTTTCTAGAATATAAGGTTATGGAGGGGTGGTAAGTGTAAATTCTGGGTGAGTCATCCACCCTATTACCCTTAGCAAGAAACATTCTCCCTGATCTTTTCTTTGTTGCACCGAATTCCATTTCTTTTGTTTCTTTGTTTTTCTTTCTTTTTTCTTTGTTCTCACCAACAGCCCTCCCTCTCTCTCTCTCTCTCTCTCTCTCTCTCTCTCTCTCTCTCTCTCTCTCTCTCTCTCTGAAGAAATCAAACTCTTACTAAAGTTTCAGCTTTAGTTGTGGGTAAGTAAATAAGATTATTTTTTGTTATGGGTAATGTTAATGGTGTAATGGTTTGCTTTAGTTTCCATTCTATATTCTCTATTTTGATTGTTAGAAGCTGGAATTTGTGGTTTTGTGTTAGCAAGTTGAAAGATTGAAGATATTATGGTAAATTGGATGCCTATTAATGTATTATAACATATATAGTATAGGTATAAAAATACCCACACGAAATGAAGGCCATTTGCAATTATTTTGATGATTTTGTGAGAAATGTGTTAAAGCTGTCACTGTGACAGATTCGGTGTTTACAACATGAAAAAGCTGGATTAAATTATATTCTGTGAATTAGGATGCTAAGAGTAATTCTTATGAATTCTAAGACATGCATAGTTGTAATGGAAGTAGCCTCACAACAATTGGATCAATATAAAAATAATGATTTAATTTCTAAGCTGAATGAAATTCTGTTAAGACAGATTTGAGTATGCTATATTTTATGATTTCTAGTAAATCATGGTTTTATGCTTTGACTTTGAAATTGATATGGTGTCTACTAGACATCTAGATGAGTGACTTTGTAAAATTGCATGAAGATTGGATGTGAATGGATGGCCCATTTGTATTTTATAAATGAGATATATGCTACTGAAATAAGCAATGAATAGTAAATGATATACCTAACTTTGAGGATTTAATTTTAAAGTTAGGGTGAATGTTTTGAGAAATAAATTGGCATGCTCATCATTTGGTATGTCTAGATCATAGATAAATTTTGTATGCCTTGGTTTCTCTATGGTTTGGTACATCATGTGTTTGATGAATGTATCTTGTATTTGGGGAACTTTTGTGTGATAGGAATTAAGATTTTCTTGAGTTGAGAGTTAGGTTGTGATTCATGTATAATTTTATATGCTTAGGAAGATTTGTTAGTAATAAGTTTTGGTCCTTCATTTAGGTGATGAGAACAAGAACGTGAACACTTGAACTCCTCTTATACAAATCTCTAGCGTCTTCTGTTTTTAGGTAAGGGATATGTGACGTGTGTTTGATAAGTATAAGGATTGTTTAGAAAATTTATTATGCATTAAACCTTTTAATTAGAGATATTACATATGAGCATGATTTAAGTAAAGATATATGTTTGTGAGTTGTTGAATCTTATATATATGATAATTTTAGCATATTGATGCTATTATTTATATCACGAACATCATATTTAAAAATGAAGTGGATATGCTATTATTATGAAATATTTATGTAAAAGTATAATTATCAGAAAAATATAATTTTCGAGTTATTCCATTGTTATGATCTGAACTCAGCCAGTAGGGGTTATGGTACTGGCATTTCCATGGAAATTTTGATTGGCCATTATAAGTGGTGAGGACTCTGCTATACCCACCCTTGTTAGGAACGACCAACTTGTGGAGGATGCCAACCGACCTCATGGTTGATGATTTGATCACACCAAAAGGGGTGTGATACTTTCTAATATGATCCTAGGATTTCCTAGTATTGTGGGGAATGCTGGATGTCTGGCACAATGTGCTTAAAGCCTCCTAAAGTTGTGATAGACTTATAGTTGGACTGACTAATATTTATTATGATGAGCTATTAACCTATTTGGAATTTATAAGAAAAGTATGATGATAAGAAAGGTATGTTGAATGTGTTATAAGTCTGATGGAAAGTTTATGATAAAGTATTTTATAGTCTATTTAAAGATAAAGTTACCGAATTATGTTTAAGTTCCTTATTATGTCATTTTATTATCATATGAAAGGAAAATGATGTATTTTCATCTGAAAGTTCATAAATTATTTAAGAATAGTATGAAGACTATTTATCAAAACTGACATATCCATAAAATATTTGATTTACATGCATTCTTATTAAATGCTCATGGAACTTAAAACCTTACTGGGTTTCGTAGCTCACCCTATTATATTTTAGTGCATAAGTTTTTTCCGGGAAGCAACGGGAGTATTAGAGGTGACAAGGAATCTGTGATTCTCGTTTTTTAGAATGTATAATTTTTTTGTTGTATAGTAGTTTAGCTCTTTTGTTGTATAGGAGGAATTAAGATGTACTTGATCCTTTTGAGCACAGATGTATTTCAGAACCTTAGTTTGTTTTGAATTCCAGTTGTATATCTTTGAGGTTAGGCTTGTAAATAAGAGTTTTGCTAAACGTTTAGTTATGGAATATTTACACAAATATCTTAAGTTACAGCCAAGTTGTAATCTTGCAAAGTTCAAAATGAAATAAAGTTTCAAAATTTTTATCAATTTTGTATATTATGGCTTTTATGCAAGGAAATAAAAAGGAATACAAGAAACGATTTTTGATAACCACATTCAGCTTTAGTTGGTTCATGTTAGTATTGAGGTAAACTTGATATTAACATGCTAGTCATGCTCTAAATTTTGAAGTATAGGTTTAGATCGTGACAGAAGTTGTCTAAAATGCTACATTAATATGGCTCAACAAAAGGGTAGAAATAATAAATGTTATGCTTAAGATTTCAGATATTAATATTACGAGTTTGAGATCTATATATTTTTTAATAAATTTATATTTAAAATAGGTGCTCTCAACCCAAGCATGTCTTTTCCCTATATGTAAGTCCACCAAAATGGACCAAAGTGGACCAAATGGACAGAATAGTACTGAATGGGAACAAGGTGGACTGAATAGAACATAGTGGACGAATTTACATTGAATAGGATCGAAGGGGACCGAAGTAGACAAATTAGAACCAAAGTAGACGTATTGGACTGAATAGGAACAATTTGGACCAAGTAGGACCGAAGTGTATCGAATAGAACCCAAGTGGATAGAATGGACCGAATAGGACTGAAGTGGATCAAAATGGACCATATAGGAATGAAGTGGATAGAATTGGACCAATGTGGACCGAATGAGACTAAAGTGGACCTAATATAACTGAAGTGGACCGAAGAGGACATAATGGATCAAATAGGACCGAGGTGGACCAAATAGGAGTTTTAAATATATATATATATATATATATATATATGTCATTTTTATTGTATTTTTAGTGCTCATATTTCTAATTTTTAATGTCTATTTTGTTTGTATTTTTTAACTCAAAACTAAAGAGTTTAGCTCAAATATAATAAAATTTCATACTTTTCAACCCAAAAATTATGAAAAAAAAATGAAATTTTGAACTAAACTTGAAAAGGCAGCCTATAAAAGAATCAATTCAAGGCTCAATTAATCCAAAATGGACTGAAGGGGATCTAAATTGATCGAGTGGACTGAATTAGACCAAGTGAACCAAATTGGATGAAATGGGACCAAAATAGACCTAATTGGATCGAATATAAATTGTTTAAATTTTAGAAAGAACAAATTATCTTCAAAAAATTTTGGGGGAAAAATTATACATTATATTACAATTACAAAATAATTATTTATTCTCATGCATCGCTTAGGTCTGCGACTAGTTCTTATAGAATTTAATCGTCATAAATTATTTGGCCAATACTTCAAGAACATACAAGATCTTCTATAATATTGAACTCTTTGATTCTTTGAAATTTACATTTAAATTTAACTTGACACTGAATTTCGTTATAAACACTGCTCTCTATAAGAGGCAGCATGACTGTACAGCTATGTACACATACGTTTCCAATATAATTATATGAATCAAAAGTAAAATTCTTTCTTTATTCTTTTTATCCTGTTCTTCTTCCCTACCCAACAAATTTACTGCAATTTGTAATTACTCATAAATATATACAAAAAAGAAGGCATCCAACTACGTATTTTATTAATGTGAACCATTTGTATTATCATTGCAACTCCTAGGCTAAAGATTGCCTCATATACACATCTTACATGTATAGTTTTTTTCCTTTTCTTTTTTTAGAAGAATCTCACATATATGATTCTAACTTCTAAGTTGAGATGAAATTCGATTTGGGTTAAAATTATGATTAAGTAATTAAATTTACAATTTCCTGTGGGTTCCAGTTAACTCAACTGGTAAAGTCTCTAATGGTTGAATAAGAGAACTATGATTCAATCTCCGCCTACACCAAAAAATTGATTAGTGTTTTGGTCTAACAATAAAGAATTATTATTAGGAGTGGACGAGCTATAGGTTGGAACTCTCTCAAAAAAAAAAATTACAATTTCCTAAAAACTAAACTTTTAAGATAATCAGTAATTTAACAGATCCAAAATCATGCATTATTAAAATAAATAAATTCGATTTGGGCCCTTTTGGGTCACTGAATTAGTCACAGGCAGGTAGCACGTCTGTCTGTCTAGCCCAAAAAGATCACTAATTAAGTTTTTCTTTTGAGTCACGATCACTAATTAAGTTTAAGTTTTCCTGTCAACAGTAAGGTGTACCGTGCGATCGTCTTTTGGTTGGCAACATGGTTACCTCAAAAAACCACCATTTATATTTTATAGGTGTAACAAAAGTTGAAGTACTTCACAAGTATAATAACTAAACAACCATAGGCTTGAACAAATAACATATTCAAAGGCTTAGAAGCAAGGTTTTTCTTCTTTGCTTGCCAGATTTTAAGGAACACAAAAAAGTTCAATAATTTATTTACCCTTCTTTTGTGAAGAGGAAGATAAATAGTTTTATATATCATGAATCTTTTTACTGGGTTACATTTTTAACTCCCTTAACCAGTTTTGAGTTACATTTTTAACTCACTTATAACAAGTTGGCTAATCAGTGTGCTTTATGTAAGAATTAATCAAGTTACAATTAAGGTTCTTTGTAATAGCTTAGATCTACTTAGTAAACACCCAATGATTCAATATGTGTTCACATGACAGACTCATCTATCAAATATAAAATGTTCAAATCTAAAATTTGACCATTTACTAAGCTTACTAAACAAATCCCACCCGGCAAAAAGTTTAGAAATGAATGTACATTCATGAAGTAAATGGAAAAGTTAAGTATGAACACTTTTCCTTAACGGTTAAGCTCAGGTGGTCAAGTTTGGCTCTATGTAGCTCTCATGCTCATTCTGTACCATTTTAAATAAAACATGAGGCCATTCAACTACTACTGTTCCCTAAAAGTATTTTGCTTACAAGATTTCAATAAACAACCTCACGTTTTTATTTAAAATTGACAATCTCTGCAATCTCTACCTAATTCAACAACACCACCTCTCTCTCTCCTCCTTTGGTTACAAACAGACTAATAATTGGACTATTACCCCTTTATTCATCCCTATAAATACTTTAGACCTTGACCCTCATATTTCATCCAAACATACTTCACAGAATTCAAATATTTAGGCTACAGTTTTGGGCATGGCGAACTGTGAAAATATCACCTTGGTTCCTTTCTTTTACTTCTTTTGCATGCTTGGGTTTGTTTTTATTCCAACCGAAGCTTCTTTAAAGGAGTACCAGTTCAATGTAACTATTTGACATTAGCAATTTTATGTAAACTTTGGTGCTTTCTCTTTTGGCTTAAGTTCTATATATGATGGTTTTCTTTTCTGGTTTCTCAGATTCAAGTGACGAATGTCAGCAGGTTGTGCCATGCCAAGCCAATTGTCACGGTTAATGGGATGTTCCCAGGGCCTACAATTTATGTTAGAGAAGGTGACAGAGTTCTAGTAAATGTGACCAACTCTGCCCAATATAACGTGTCCATTCATTGGTAAGACATGCATAATATGCTCTATTTGAAACACTACCGTTTCATGAAATATGTCAATGTGGTTTTATTAATGTAACATACGACATTATTTTCAGGCATGGACTAAAGCAATATCGAAACGGCTGGGCAGATGGGCCAGCATATATAACACAATGTCCAATCAAGACAGGGAACAGTTATGTTTATGATTTTAATGTGACGGGACAAAGAGGAACACTCTGGTGGCATGCACATATCTTTTGGCTAAGGGCCACTGTCTATGGTGCAATTGTCATCATGCCTAAACAAGGGACTCCATTTCCTTTCCCTCAGCCTGAGAGAGAAGAAACTATCCTCCTAGGTGAGTTAGACTAATCAGTCTGCAATTCTGTCCTTTCACATTTACACGTAAAACAAAATGCAATTGCTATAATTTTTGTAAATTTTATAGGCGAATGGTGGAACAATGATGTTGAAGAGCTTGTTAATCAAGGGAACAAGTTAGGATTGCCACCAAACATGTCTGATGCACATACCATTAACGGAAAGCCAGGGTCACTCTTTCCATGTTCTGATAAACGTAAGTCAAATCAGTTTGAAGGCTTGAAGTCTATCAGTATTATCTATTTAACATCACTAGATTCACTTCTCAGGAAGTTTTGGGTGCCATTATTTCAATGTGCCTTAAATGCACTTTTCCCTTTATCAGCTTCTTCTTCATTATCTTTTCTTTCTTTTTCAGATACCTTTGCGATGGAGGTTGAACAAGGAAAGACATACCTCTTGAGAATAATCAATGCTGCGCTTAATGATGAGCTTTTCTTTGCCATTGCTGGTCATAACCTGACAGTGGTAGAGGTTGATGCAGTGTATACCAAACCCTTCACAACTCAAGCAATACTGATAGCACCAGGACAGACCACAAATGTTCTTGTTCAAGTCTCCCAAGTTCCAAGCAGATATTTTATGGCTGCTAGGCCTTTCATGGATGCACCACTTTCCATTGACAACAAAACTGCCACAGCAATCCTACAATACAAAGGCATTCCAAACACAGTACTCCCAATCCTTCCCCAACTGCCAGCACCCAATGACACAAATTTTGCACTAAGCTACAATGCCAAACTTCGAAGCCTCAATTCTCCTCAGTTCCCAGCAAATGTTCCACTCAAAGTTGACCGACATCTGTTTTACACAATTGGTCTGGGAATAAATCCTTGTCCAACTTGTCTAAATGGAACACAAATCACTGCTTCCTTAAACAACATCACCTTTGTAATGCCCCAAATAGGCCTTCTTCAAGCTCACTATTTCAACATCAAGGGGGTGTTTAGAACAGATTTCCCAGACCGCCCTCCAACACCTTTCAATTATACTGGTGCACCACTTACTGCCAACCTTGGCACTACACTAGGCACCCGACTTAGCAAGATTGCTTTTAATTCAACAGTGGAATTGGTTTTACAAGACACAAACCTTCTCAGTGTTGAGTCCCATCCAATCCATCTTCATGGTTACAATTTTTTCGTTGTTGGGACTGGAGTTGGGAACTTCAACCCTTCAAAAGATCCAGCCAAATTTAAGTTGGTGGATCCTCCCGAAAGAAACACAGTTGGGGTTCCAACAGGTGGTTGGACTGCCATAAGGTTCAGGGCTGATAATCCAGGTATGTCCAACAACATAACCATATAGAATACTGCATTGAAAGTTTAGTAAATAAACAACAATAATTCTCAATCAAAATGAGCTTTTTCCTATCCCAAAAAAGAAAGAAAAAAGAAAGAGCTTTTTCTTAAAATCTAAAGCTTGTAAATAATCTTTCATATGGTGTTTGTTCATTGTATAGGTGTGTGGTTCATGCACTGTCATCTGGAGCTTCACACTAGCTGGGGTTTAAAGACAGCATTTGTGGTGGAGAATGGAAAAGGTGCGGATCAATCTGTTCTGCCTCCACCTAAGGACCTTCCTCTTTGTTAGCTGCTTGAAACTCCTGAGAATACTAAAGGGAAAATTAGGCGGTGACAATTTCTTGAGTTGAGTTCCTAAAAAGTGTTGAGAGATAAAATTAAAATTTGTATCAGATTCTTTTCAAGTTGTAACTTAAAACCTCAATTGTATACTTATTCATTTGTCCATAAGGGTTGGATGTTTAAGCTTCCTGGAGCCAAGCAAACCCTCTCATTATACAATTTAAGTCATTGTTTGTAATTTCAGCTCATTTAATCATGGGAAAAATAAAAAACCCCTGCCATTGGATTCACTGTACGGTATCTAACATAATCCATGCTTCAAATTATAGATAAATAGTACAAGCCTCAACATTAACAAGTCCCTTTTCCAACCCTGCTGCCTTACCGTTTAGAATTAAGTTCTGCAATACTAATCAACGAAAGGTTTCAAGCACAAGCCTCACACTCACTGTTTACTAATTAAATTTTGGGGAGCCCTCATTGTTCAATTATGTTTTAAGGATTCAGCTAAATGATCAGAAAATGCACAGAATCATTTGACAAGCTGCCCCGCATAGAACTAACTATTAAAATTGCTATCACACACGAAGAGATAGAGAGAGGGGAGACAAGTAAAATATCAGCCTTAACAAGAAGAGAAGCATAGTGAAAGAAACTCTCATTAACAATTTATAAAGCTCAACAGAAAAACTTTGTTCACAAAATTCAAATTGCAAAGAAACCAACAATAAAAGATGAAGAGATATCATCACAAATTGCCCTCCAAATGACAAGTATAACCAAAATGGAAATCAAAATACGGCATTCAGTATAGAACTCCTTCACAAGAAAAGCTCCAGTATATTCACAAACCAAACCTCCCCAGCTACCAAAACCACATTCTAGCCAACCTATGAATTCATGAGAAACTTCAAGAAGCTACGATGGAAATAAAGCATATCAGCAACAAAACCAGCACCAAAGCACCTATCCAATAAGCCCGTTTTCTTCTTTTCTTCTTCATCTGATTAGCGTCGAAGAGTTTATTGGTTCCACCATCAATGTAAGCTGCTGTGCGAGCCACATTCTCTTCAATATCATTAATCTGTTCCCCTTGTGTTTCCACCAACACAGCCATGTCTAGAAAAACTTGATGAAGCTCTGTCAAGCTCCTCTGTATCTCCTTCAAAGCCTCATGCCTTTCCTTATTCTCCATTATCAAATCTGCCCTCCCTTCAAAAACATTGACCTGCCCTCCTTCCAAAATCATCTTATCAATATCTTCCTCACTTGGTTCCTCTCCGGTGGCAGCATAATACCTCCTCTTTAGTCCTTCTTTGTGCTCTTTAACAATCTTTTCTCTCAAAGATTGAAAGTCATTCATCATATCCTTCAATTTGACTCTCAAACCATTAGTCACCGAAATCCTTGTTCGATCAACTGGACTTCCTTCTTTGTATTCCACTGACACGTTACGATTAGCTTCATTAGACCGATCAAGTGACTCCAATCTTGCTTTTATAGCTTTTGCTTTCCGAAGAACCATGACCATGTCTGAGTTAATCCTATCTCTGATCCCTCTAAGAACTTTAGCACTGTGACTAGACTTAGTCTCTTCATTGAGGTCTTGAAGGTTAAGAAGAAGATTGGTGATCTCTTCCATGTCAGCCTTGATTGCAGTCACCTCTTCGAAAAATAGTGAGAGGTTCTGCTCATCAGCGGGGTCAAGTTTTCCCATCTCGATATCCTGATCGGCTTCTAGGTCTTTCATGGCCTGTTTCTTAAGCTCCACGTAACTAAGAAACGATTTTGTCATAAGATCATTCATTTTTGCGACGAACTCAAAGACCAACCTAAAAGAAAAACAAGGCTAAGGTTATGCTTGAATTAACTTTCTAGTGATTCTTATCTCTCCAACAAAAAATCTTAAATGAAATGAGAATTGGGTTATAAACAGATAAAATTCTTGCCCACTATTTGGTTACCTAGAAAACAGAGGAAAATAAGGATGCTCTGTTTCCTTAAAATGTTATGTCTAAATTCTAAACTAAAGTTCTTTCATTTTTTCAGAAGAAATATTCAATTATATATTAAAATAAAAATTTTCTCTGCAACCAAACAAAACCATAATCCAACGCAAAGAAGGACCCAGAAAAATAATGATTAAAAAAAGCAAGAAGGAAAACTAAGATAAGAGAAACAAGGCTAAGGTGATTCTTGAATTGAATTTCTTGTGATTCTTATCTCTCCAAAAATAAATCTGAAATGAAATTATAAGATTTGCTCTGTTTTCTACTTTTCTCTGAGAAATGCAAAAAAGGCTCAACTCAAACCAACCTTTATATGTAATATCTAAATTCTAAACTAAATAATTTCATTTCCCCAGATCACATATATGTTGATAGACAAAAATTTTCTCGGCAATCAAATTGATAATCTAAGGAATCTCATGTTAGAAATAACATTGTAATTCAAAGTGCAATGATATAAATATATATATATATATATATATATTAAAAAAAAAAAAAAACACATGATTCAAGAACAATATAATGAATAAGAAGAAGAAATTAAGAAATAAAAGGACCTTGAAGAAGTGAAGTGGATGATAAGAAAGGAAAAGAGAGGCTCAACTGCTTGATTGTTGATGATTCTTTTTTTTTTTCTTATGGGGAATTGCTCTGAGTTTGAAAATGGAAATATTTGAAGGGTTTTGCAGCTTATAAATCTATATATACTCCTCCAAAAGAAAAAAATGAATGGCTTCAGTTACAATTTTCCTTCTTTCAAATTTCAAATTTAAAGGCTCTCTTAAAATAGCCGTTAAAAGGTTTGAAAAGTCCCAATTTTGAATTTTCTCTTTGCTCGAATGATGTCGTTTCGTTCATAAGGCTTCTGTACAAGTTTTTTTTTTTTTTTTTTAATTTTAATAATAATAATAAATAAATATATTCTTTATATATTTTTTCTTTTCAAGATGTTTTTGTAATTAAAACCATTTCTATGGAATTAAATAAAAGCCAAAGCACAGTTTGGGGTTCTTTACAAATACATATCATGTGCTATCAATTTTGTATTATTGACTTTTAAGATTTAAGAATGGTCAAAACTGACTATCATATCTTATTTTTGCTAACTATAATTGATATATATATATATATATATATTTTTGTATTATTGACTTTCAAGATTTAAGAATGGTCAAAACTGACTATCATATCTTATTTTTGCTAACTATAATTGATATATATATATATATATATATATATATATCACATGATGTGCAAATAACCTCTTTACTTTAAAAAAAAAAAAACATTTTAAAAATAATACGTGCATAACACATGACATTTTTCTATCAAAACAGTTAATGAAATTGAGTTGGATGGGTCAATTTGAATAATTCTTAAATATCTGAGATAAATAATACAAAATTTATAGTATAAAAGGTCAATTTGCAAGTGACCCAACCCTCGGGAGCCTTTTTGCGTCTTGCCCTTAAATAAACTATTGCGTAAAATGCTTCAATTCCTTTCCTTGGTTCATTAAAATATTTAGTTTAAATTTAAATTATAAAGACGTTTGAGTATATTTTCTTAAAAGTTAAAATGAATGTGGCATAATTATGGTCAGGTAAATTACTCAATATAAAATTAGAGACATCAACATATCTATTTAACACATTATTATTATTTTTTTTTTTTGAGAGTGTTTAACACTTATTATTCATTTTTAAACATTGCCTATTATCTTAGATTGTATTTTTTGGGGAAAGTCCAAAAACACCTTATAGTTTTATAGTTTTATGCTTGTCTTAAATTAAACATCATATTATAATTTGCTCAACCCTCCCTTAAAAGTTATCGTGAATTTTGTATGGAATTTGTTATGTGGCTTTTTGTTAAAACCGCATCCCCTCTCCCATTGTGTGATGTGGCTTTTTGTTAAATTAAAGAAAATATTTCAATAATATTATTGACATTATTTTTTAATTTGTTGAATATTTTGGTATCATAATTTTAAATAGGAATAAAATTACATGAGGAAAGCATATCATAAGATATGTAAGCACGTAACACCTATGTCATCTTATAAGGACTATGTTATACAAGGTCAGACCTCTCTTATTAATATGACTAAATACATATGTTACAATAATGCAAAAAAAGATTTAAACTATGGACATCTCTGTTGAAAATATTAAAAAAATGCAAAGATGTTAAGTATATGATATGAATTGGCAATATAGAATGAAAAAATGAAAAAAATAAAATAAAGCCTTTGTCTCAAAATTTTTAACAATTTGTTATGGATCTTAGCACTTTCAAACTTTGATGGAGATTTCATTTGATCCCATAGCTTTTCTTTAAGAAGTTACAATATTTATGGTACAATACATACATGACATGATTAAAACATAGTATTTATATATGGTATATTACTATTAGGTTGCGTTTGGGATTAGAATTTAAAATCAGCTTATTTTACTATTTAGTTTATTTTTACTACTATTCATGGGTCCTACTGCAGTTTTTGGTACTATTTATGGATTTCATTGTACTATTTCAGCTAATTTTTACCTTTATCTACTGTACTTTTAGCATAAAATTTTCAATTTCAGCTAAATAAACTATTCTCAAATATACTCTTAGTCTATGACATTATTTGGTTCTATTTTTACAATTCAAGTGACATCTAAAGAAAAAAGGATACCATAATTCTTCAATTAAATTTAATGACATTATTTTATTAACTAATGCTACTATATATATTTTTTAAAATGATTAAATTTAACCTTTGGTAATTGAAAGAAACACCAACCTTAAATAAATAAAGGAGAAGTGGATTTTAGTCATTTAGGAAGTAAAGAGCATTAGCATCAGTATGTGTAAAGTCTTGCATAATAGAAAAAGTTACTCATTTTATACATTTTGAACAAAAAAACACCCACATCAGTGGATGTAAAATTGTGCATTTATGCACAATTGCTACAGTAACCGTGCATATATGCACGATTATTGTAGCTCTTCTATCTATTGTTTTATATTTTTTTCTCTCTCCTCTCTCTTGCCTTGTCAGTCTCTCTCTCACCCACTCTTCAATGCTAAGAAGAAGAAGAAGTCGACCATCACAACAACCCAACACCACTAACCACCACCACTGCAACCTAGTATCGCCAACCACCACCACAACAATACGAATACACCTAAAATCATCAAAATCATTCTAAATCTAGATCCAAATTCATCAAATCCATATACAAATTCATATATAAATAATCAAATCGAAATTGAAAAAGGAAGAAGGAGAAGAAGATGCTGAAGAGAAGCAAAAACTGCAAATCTGCCCAAAATCACCATTTTCTCCACCCAAAATTTTTGCTTTCTCCGCCCAAAATCACTACCCTTAATGAAACCCAACCCAAAATCATCATTTATAATAAAAGTATAAAACCTAAATTGTAAAAGATGAAGAGGAAAGAAAAAGATTCTCAAAAAAATAAAAGAAAGAAGGAGAAGAAAGAGAGGCAGAGAAAGAGATAAGGACATGGACAGAGCTGTTATTGGACTAGGGGGCAATGGCCCCCTCTATTCTTTTTTTTAAAATATTATTATATTAATAAGTACTAATTTTAACAATTTTGTTCAATAAAATTACACTTTGTCTTCCTTAATAATACTATCGATTCTTTTGAGAGTAATGTTATAGCCACAAATATTTTACAATGTTTATACAAACTATTGGGATAGCAAATTTTTATTGATTCGTACACTTGCATCACTTTTTACTTATCAATAACCACTTACTACATTAGCAATTTGTAAAAAATTTTGTAGTTTTAGTATTTTTCACCTTTTAAAGGGCATAAAAAATTATCTAATACAAAATTTACAAACCCAAAAAAATTAGTTCAACAAAAAAAATTACCAACAATAAAACTAAAAAATCAAGCCCAATCAATCTATATTACCTGAAACAAACAACTTAACTATTTAAAAAATTTTAAACAAAAATCCTTAGAGTAGACTCAAATGTCAGAGCTATTGCATACAGCCAGCAAAAGAGTTGCCTCCCCTATCTCCAATTCCTGACTCTCCCTGGATTTAGAGAAAAAAAAAAAAAAGTAAGTATTAGTTGGAGTAGGTGGAAAAAAAAAAAAAAAGAGGAAAAATATTATTTTAATAAGAAAGTATGTATAATAGATAAAGTGTATTTGTAAAATGCCGGTGTAAAAAAAAAAAAAAAAAAAAAAAAAAGGTGATTTTTATGCTAAAATGGATGAAAAATTTTAGACGGTCAGATGCGGTTGCTATTGCTCTTTGGAGATTCTGAGTTTTCAGTGAAGATCAAGAGAGATGGAGAAGAAGAGCAGAATACTGATAATTGGAGTGACAGGAAATCTGGGTTTCCACTTAGCCAAAGCCAGCCTCCATTTTTCTCACCCAACATTCGCTCTTTTCAGAGACTCTGCTTTCTCTGACCCCATCAAATCTCAAAAGCTTCACTCCCTCTCCAACTCCGGAGCCACACTCCTCAAGGTCACTCTTTCACACCTATTCCCATCTGGGTTTTGCTTTTCTCTCTACTTTTTAGTGTTATATGATATATAATATGTGCATTTCTTTTGAATATCAGGGTTCTCTGGAAGATGAAGCTAGTCTTATAGAGGCGATAAAGCAAGTGGATGTTGTTGTTTCTGCTGTTTCTTCTAAACAGGTTCTTGCCCAGAAGCTTCTTATCTCAGCTATTAAACAAGCTGGCTGTATCAAGGTCTTTCTTCTCTCACTCCCAGTTTATTTGTTTATGCTTTTGGTGTATAATTGTTGAGCATTGAGAGATTGAAAAAAATTAATTAAAAAAACGCAGAAGTAAGACAATGATTTTACAACGAGGGAGAGCACTCAGGTCAGTGTGTATAATAGAAAAATGTCTCAAATTTACATATTTAAGTCCAAGATCTACCTACATCAGTCAAATTTACTCATTGTTGATAGAAAAATATTTACACGGTTCCTATTCACATGCAAATCTATTTTTTAATACTTCTTTATTCATATATATATAGAGAGAGAGAGAGGGGAAATAGATGATTTGAGAGATTAATAAAAAATTGATAAAGAAATAATATTTTAATAAAATAGAGTGTAAAATAGATAATGTAATGTGGGTGCTTTTGAAAAGTGGTTATGTAAATAGAAAAAGTAGGTTCTTAAATGAGAGGTGGATCCAACGTTTTTCTGAGGCAAGTGTACATCACTTTTCAATGTCCATTTCTGATCACTGTTTGTTAACATTGTTCCTACACCGGAGACAACCCCACAAACCGGTTAAAAAGAGGTTTTTCTTCGAGGCGATGTGGACTAGGGAACCTGGGTGCAGAGAGGTGATTGAGGAAGCATGGGATCCTTTGAGGAGGGACCCGGAATTTAAAATTACAGACCGGTTGAAAAGCTGTCAAGAACAACTTCGAAGGTGGAATTGGAAGGTTTTTGGGAATGTGAACAACACCTTGAAGATGAAAAGAAACCAGCTTCAACAACTTGAAGCCATTGATGGAATGGTTGACAAAGCTGAGGATATAAAGTGTCTGAAGAAGGAAATCAATAGGTCCTATTAAGAGAGGAAATTATGTGGAAGCAGAGGTCTAGGGCGCTGTGGCTGAAATGGGGAGACCGAAACACAAAATTTTTCCATGCCACAGCTAGCCAACGGAGAAGAAAAAAGCGAATTGAGGGGCTGCAAAATCAGAATGGGGAGTGGATTGATGATCAACAGGGTATTGAGAACATAAGTTTAGAATACTTTGTAAGTATCTTCAAGTCGGACTTTCCTTCCAACTTTGCAGAAAGTTTGGAAGCAATATCCCCTAGGGTCACTTCAGACATGAACAAGGAGCTCTTGGCAGAGTTCAAGGCAGCTGAGGTCTGGAAAGCACTGAAACAGATGCATCCTACTAAGGCACCAGGTCCAGACAGTATGTCTCCCTTATTCTTTCATAGTATTGGGATGTTGTTGGTTCTGATGTTATTAGCTGTGTTCTGGATGTATTAAATTCGGGTGTGTTGCCCTGTGAGCTTAATGAAACCTATATTTGTCTAATTCCGGAGGTTGCTTCCCCCAAAAAATCACTGAGTTCAGGCCTATAAGCTTATGTAATGTAGTGTATAAAACCATTTCTAAAGTACTGGCGAACAGGTTGAAAAAAATCCTAAGGGAGGTGATTGATGAAGCACAAAGCGCTTTTGTGCTTGGTAGATCGATAACAGATAATGTGCTTGTTGCATTCGAGACGATGCACTGTATCGATTAGAGAAGAAAAGGTAAGGAAGCGTTAATGGCGGTGAAACTTGACATGAGTAAGGCCTATGATAGGGTCGAATGGTCATATCTTGAGGCCATAATGAGAAGATTGGGATTCTATGAGAAGTGGATTGAGCTAATGATGATGTGTGTTAGTACGGTGTCTTATTCAGTATTGATAAATGGGGAGCCAAAAGGTAAATTTATTCCATCAAGAGGACTGAGGCAAGGGGATCCTATTTCGCCGTATTTATTTCTATTGTGTGCCGAGGGGTTGTCGGCAATGCTGAAGAAAGAGGTGAGAGATGGGAAAATCAAAGGGGTGGCTGTGAGTAGAGGGGCACCGAGTATTTCACACTTGTTATTTGCTGATGATAGTATAATCTTTTGTAGAGCTTCGGTGTTGGAGTGTGATAGAGTGATGAAGGTTTTGGAGGATTATGAGAGGGTTTCGGGCCAGAAGCTTAATAAGGACAAAACTTCCTTATATTTTAGCGAGAACACGGGGAGGATTATTTAGGACCAAGTCAAGCATAAGTTTGGAGCGGAGATTGTTAGACATCATGAAAAGTATCTTGGGCTGCCACCACTAGTGGGAAGGGGAAAAAGGAAAGCTTTTAACCGGATTAAAGACCAAGTTGGAAGGAAAATCGCGGGTTGGAAGGGTAAATTGTTATCCAATGCAGGTTGAGAAGTCCTTATCAAAGCCGTTGCACAAGCCACACCTACATACACAATGAGTGTGTTCAAGCTGCCAGATTCATTGTGTAAGGACCTGAACTCTTTGATGGGTAATTTTTGGTGGGGGCAGAAGGAAAAGGAAAGAAAAATGGCTTGAGTATCGTGGGAGAAATTAAGCACACCAAAGGCAGAGGGGGGTATGGGATTTAGGGATCTTAAGGCTTTCAATCTAGCCCTTTTAGCCAAGCAAGGATGGAGAATTCTGAAAAACCCGAGTTCTTTGGTGCATAGAGTATATAAGGCGAAGTACTTTGCAAAGGACTCTTTCCTTCACGCTCAATTGGGCCGAAGACCCTCTTATGCTTGGCGGAGTACTATGGCAGCAAAGGAGGTGATTGTGAAGGGGTATCGGTGGAATATAGGCAATGGTCAAAGGGTAAATATATGGGATGATCAGTGGATCCCAAGACCAGAATCCTTCAAAGTAGTCAGCCCAAGACAGCCCCAGCATGAAGCAGTGCTTGTCTCGGACCTGATTGATGTTGACAGGAGAAGCTGGAATATAGCCAAGGTAAGAAGCACTTTTCTCCCTCATGATGCTGAAGCCGTGTTGGGGATCCCACTTAGCTTTAGATTGCCTAAAGATTCAATTATATGGGCTTGGACCACGCATGGAAAGTTTACAGTGAAGAGTGCTTATGTGGTTGCACAAAAATGGTTGAAAGAAAGGAATACTTGCCCTGATGTTGGAAGCAGCTCAGATAGTTCTAAGATGAGGTCCATTTGGAAGCTTATTTGGCAGCTGACTTGCCCAAATAAAATTAAGCATTTTATGTGGAGAGCTTGCAAAAACATCCTCCCTACCAAGGATCGGCTATTGGCTCGGGGCGTGGGAAGTGGTGACTGCTTTGCACTGTGTGTACAAAGTGAGACATCAGGCCATATCTTGTGGGGCTGCCAATACGCAAAGGAGGTGTGGAGTGGAACTAAAATTAAGCTCCCATGGCTACAAGATCCTCTAAATGACTTCGTAGATATAGTTTGGGAAACTATGAACTCTCACCCGCAGGTTGATTGGACCATGTTTGCTGTGACGGCGTGGAGCATATGGAACAATAGGAATTCGGTAATTCATGAGGGAAAATGTAAAGGAATTGGGGTGTTGATTCGGGCTGTGGCTGATTATGTCGACGAAATTAAACAGGAGAAACAACCTCAAATGGGGCAGCCCTCTAAGATTACACGTCCTTGGTCTCCTCCTAGACAAGACTGGTATAAGATTAACACAGATGGTGCGGTGTTCAGGGAGAGTGGGTGCAGTGGAAGTGGGGTGGTAATTAGGAATGAAGAGGGGCAAATTATGGGAGCAATGAGTAAAAGATGGGACCTGCCTCTGGGTGCACTAGAGATAGAAGCAATGGCAGTGGAAGATGGGGTTCAGTTTGCGTGGGATCTTGGTCTCAAAAGGATTATTATTGAAAGTGATTCGCAAATTGTGGTCAACGCAATATGTGATCAAAGCGTAGTACCGAGTAGCATCCAACATGTCATAGAAGGCATAGGAGTGAATCTTAGATGTTTTGATGCGTGGATGGTGTCTCATGTTTGCAGGGAATCAAACTCTGCAGCTCATATTTTGGCAAGAAATGCCAAGTTTGTAATAGATAGGGTCATTTGGGTGGAGGATACCCCACCTATTGTCTCTGCACAAGTGCAGCATGATGTTATCTGTATGAATTCAGTTTCAGTTTAATGAAATTTTATGTTGAGAATAAAAATAAAAAAATAAAAAAAAGGTCAGTGTGTATAATAGAAAAATGTGTCAAATTTACATATTTAAGTCCAAGATCTACCTACATCAGTCAAATTTACTCCTTGTTAATAGAAAAATATTTACACGGTTCCTATTCACATGCAAATCTATTTTTTAATACTTCTTTATTCATATATATATATATATAAAGAGAGAGAGAGAGAGAGAGAGAGAGAGAGAGAGGGGAAATAGATGATTTGAGAGATTAATAAAAAATTGATAAAGAAATAATATTTTAATAAAATAGAGTGTAAAATAGATGATATAATGTGGGTGCTTTTGAAAAGTGGTTATGTAAATAGAAAAAGTAGGTTCTTAAGTTGAAAATTAAAATAGATAGGAATTTTTGCCCCGAATTGATGAGAATGCTCTAAGTTGGTGTATTACAATAATATAGGGGTTTACATACTAGAGAGCGTTAGACTAAACATACATTATTTACTTGTTCTATAATTACATGGGCCCACAAGTGGTTTGAGCCTCTTGGGCCATATTATGTTTAATAGGGACATTTTTGGATTCGTGGGAGCTTTGTGCACTTGGTACGACCATTTTAGTCCTTAGATGTGTGTCTTTGTGTGATGGGAGCGTGAGCAAAATGATAAGAGAAGATCATTTACAATAAATGAAACAAAAGAAATTTGTTCATGAACCAAAGGCAGCCTGTGTGTTCTTATTCTAATTGCATCCATAAGGTCAACACTTTTGAGAATTAGCAGTTTTTAGGAATTAATTAAGGTTCTTTGTTGGTTTTAATCACAATACAACGTCATGGTTTATTTAGCTTGTACTGCTCTCTCTCTCTCTCTCTCTCTCTCTCTCTCTCACATACACACACAAATACTGCCAAAGTATACTGTTCTCCTTGAGCTGCCAAAAGTTGTACTGAAAATTTTGAGTCATTCTTAAATCTTAAGTATGAATGATAGTCTGTGAGGAATGTAAAAATGTTTCTTTCTTCTCAATGTACATATGTGTGTATGTATGAAGTCAAGATGGTTTCCCATCACTTTGTAAATTAGGTAAAGCATGGTAATAAAATGGATGAGATGCATTGTATTACCTGTGAATTTCATAACAATCTTAGAGATAATATCTCTACGATTTAGTTTGGTTCAAATTAGTATATCTCCTGGTCCGAATTTGAACCATTTTTTTTTATCTTGAATCTCTTGCATTCTATGTAAACTGTATTATGATCTCTTACAATTGTACAGAACATCGCAATCTTATATTTTATTTATCTTATAATACTGATAATCATAAACTGATCCAGAGGTTCATTCCATCAGAATTTGGAGCAGACCCAGATAAGGTTCAGATATCAAACATGGCATACAACTTCTACACACAGAAAGCTGAAATTCGACGTCTTGTGGAAGCTGAAGGCATTCCCTACACTATCATTTCCTGCAACTTTTTTATGAGCTTTTTAATTCCTTCACTTGTTCAACCGGACCTAGAGACTCCTCCAAGGGACAAGGCCACCATCTTTGGCTATGGAGATACTAAAGGTATGTTGATCAAGATCTAACTCAGCTCCCTGTGCTGTCTTGATTGTTTTTTAGAACCTAGGACTTTTGGTAATCTACTGCTTGGTTATTTGGCTTTTCTGCAGGTGTCTTTGTGAAGGAAAGTGATGTTGCTACCTTCACAATTAGTGCAGTGGACGATCCACGCACGTTGAATAAGGTGGTGTATTTGAGGCCCCCAGGAAATGTGTACTCCGTCAATGAGCTGATTGAGATTTGGGAGAGTAAGATTGGGAAGAAGCTTGAGAAGATATATGAACCAGAAGAAGAGCTCCTTAAGAAAATAAAAGGTATTTTACTAGTATTCAAAAAACTTCTTTGTGCCGTGCCCTAGGTGGCTGCAAATTGTCAACTCAAAGACTTTAAAGTGGCACCTAAGCTACTAAAAGGGGTGAGAAGAGGAAAAACAGAAGGAGAGAAATTTTGAAGAAATAAAATTTAATATAAATTGCAAATCACTAGAATACCAGAGATCATATTTCCCAAATGATCTTAAAATAATTGGAATCGATTATTCTTGAAATACTATTAGCAGTTTTGTAATACTATAGTAAGTTGAGAAAAAAATGTAGAAATTCCATGGAAAAACTAATTTCATATTCCTTTTCCATCTGTCTAATCCTTGCAAATCAGATATTTATGGAGTATGCATGTAACTGGCTACTTTGTGAGATCTACACTAGAAAGCAACCTCAGATAGCTATATCTAGAAGTTAGATTTTACTCCTGTGCTCAATACTCTTCTTGATTGGTCCAAGATCTTAGTCAGAAGTCTAGATGCCACATTTAGGACTTCCTCTTGCTTGGTTTACTTGGTTTTCAAAGGAAAAAATTATGGTGTTATTTCCAGACTAAGATATATGGTATACTGAGATTTTCTTTGTTGGTTATTTACTTGAACTGTTTTTTTTTTTTTTTTTTTTTTTCTCCGGTTTAAAACATTTCTTGTTTAGCTTCTTGTTTAATTTTTTGTACTGATTGCAGAGATCCCATATCCCGAGAACATGAAGTTCATATTCCTATATTCTGCTTTCATAAAGGGTGATCATACATACTTTGATATCGAGTTGTCTGGTGGTGTTGACGGGACAAAACTATATCCACAACTGAAATACACTACAATCAGCGAATATTTAGACACCTTACTGTGAGAACCTCTAACAATGTGTCAATGTTGTTTAATAAGTTGTAATCAGTGATCCTTGTTTCCCTACTTCATTGTTTTACAAGGACAATTGTGTAGTTTATCATTGACAAGGTTAAAAAAAATGCTTGCATTTGACTAATTTATAATAATAATAATAATAAAAAAACTATATGAATAGCAATTTTACAGTGTCAATTGGTAACTGAACAACCTATTATCTTTCTAACATTTAGAGCTGTAATTGGCTGCATTCTTGAGTGAAATTATCATATAGTTTATCTCATAGATTTGTACCTTTTTGGCAGCCAGCAGTGCTTATATTTGAAATATAATATTTCCATCATGTATAATGCAAAAAAGTCAGGAGTTTTTAAACTTACAAATAACTTTTTTAAGTGCTTACAGGAAAAATATTGAGCTTGAATGATGGAAAATTTCAGAACACTTTGTGCAATAAGTCTTTTTAACTTGAGTTAAAATAAACTACAAATGTTATACCTGTGATTTGATAGGAAGGGGATGATGATGAGAAAGAATTCATTGATCACGACATCCACAATCCACATTGTCCCTGAAAGGTGAAACTATAACCCAAAATTTCAGACCAACTAGCTTTATAATCTTTCAAGTCATTCTTTGTCTAGGAGAATTGAACTCTCAGACCTTTTGTAGCAGTATATTTCTGAAGAAGGCAACATATTCATAATAGGCATCTTGCTTATGCCACTTCCCAATGGTATGCTAATTCCATTCTTTCCAGCCTTGGCATATGCAGCCCTTCATTCTTTTCACTTAAATCAGGTACTACTTATTGTAGGAGAAGATATCCCTTGTGCTAGTATATGCATTTAGTGTCTCACTGTTGCAGGGGATAATTGTTCTTGTTGTAGGATGCTTTAAATTGAAAGACAAAATAGACTATTGCAGAGTATATAGCAATTATTGGTCATCTCAAAACATGAATAGAAAATCTTAAAGAATTTTTACTTTTATTGTCAATATTATCAATAGCGGTGCTTAGAATTTGGCTTAGTTAATAACTGTTAAATACATATAAGGCTTAATTCCTAGTCAAGGCTCTAGCCTAATCCTACTTGTGGCTATTAAAGAAATCCTAATTCTATTTCGTTTTGCAAGTCTTGTAATCTTATTAGTCTAGGTTTTAGCCTCCTATAAATAATACACCATGCTTAATAATAAAGATGTAGTCATCAAGAGTTTTCGTCTATAGATGTAGGCTATTAGACCTAATCATGTAATTTTGTCCCATGCTTCCGCTTTGCCTCTTCACATTATTTTACTTATTCTTTCCGCATTCACTTTGCCTCTTCACATTATTTTATTTCTTCTTTCTGTTTTCACTTGGTATCAAAGCTGTGATTTACTTTTTCTAATAAGAACAATATGAATTGGAGAGTTAGATCTTAATTTTCAAATCTTGCTCAAGAGGAACAATGTATTTTAATATTGAATTAGAACAACTAATACTAGTTAATTTATGACGAGGACCACCAACTTTGAAGTAAATCGTGAAGATGTAATTGTGGTTTACTTGTCCATTATTAGTAGACACTAAAGTTTATATCTGTTTGAGAGATATAATAGAAATTCAACTTGTTTTCCACTCCATGATAATTGCTATCATGGCTATTTTCTATAGTATCTATATAAAAAAAGTTAATATATGTCTAGGCAAGAGCAATGCTTTTCTTATGTTTGGATGAAGAACATATAAGTTGTGACGCCCCAAATTATAAGCAAACAAAAAAAGTCTATTTAATTTGAATAATCCATAAAAAATATTAAATAAAAAAAACCAACAATCTAAAATCTCATCGCAAATGTCAGAGTTCTAATCCACCAAAGACAAAACATCCTCAAAATAATTCTCCAGTACAATGTTTAATGCCATAAAAATCATAATAAAATCATCAGTTACACAAAATATTCGTAACTGTTGTCTTTCAAGAGTCTCTACTCCAATAATTTTTCTAATGTATCTGTAAGAGGAAATAAAGGAGGGGGGGGGGGGGGGGACGAGACAACTTAATAAGTGAAATTTACTGACATTGGGGTGTGTGAACAAACCTTTCAAATAAATAATACTTACAACAAATTCATAACTTGTAACTCATCAATATTTCACAAAAAAAAAAAAAAAAAAAAAAAATCTTTATATTGTGAGTCATCATAATACATATATCAAGACCATCATATAAATAATTTTCTAGGCTTTTCTCGTGGTTAACGTTTACACCCCATTGACAGGGTTGTGCTATCCCCTTTTAGGATTAGAACCACATTTTCATCCATTTTTCTTAAGGATGGCTCATTTGGAACTTAAATGTGCACTCTCTTGTTAAGGAGCTTCTTTTTTGGACCCTCAATAGTATACTCCCTTACTAAGGAGTTATCAAATGTGCATTATCTCCTTTTCTAAGACCGTCCTTTACTAAGGACTAGCTGCAATGTCCTTTACTAAGAACTAAATACAATACTGAGCTTTTAATCACGACTTGCCATAGGTTTTCAAAACATATTCAATATGCTCACAAAAATAATCCAATCATAATTCTAAAAAATATAAAGATATATTCACACATACAAATTTAAATAAATTTAGGTTGTCCCACAAGTTTTTCATAAAACGAATAGTCAATGTACACATCAAACATTTATAAAATATCAATTTATATATAGAATATCAACATATTTCTTTGATATAAAATAGTTTAATAATCAACACTGTTTTGGGAAAACTTCCAAAATTAGTAAATACCACTTACCTTTTAGTTGCAAAAATAAAAGAAATTAACTATCCTTGAGTCACAATAAATCAGTAGAATTAGGACCTAGCAACACCAAAAATAGGTCCATCAATACAAAATTTTCCCACAACAATCTGTTTTCACATTTAAATGGTTTAATTTATCAACATTAAAGCCTCCGGAGGTGTTTAGTTTCTTTGAAATACTTTTCAGCTGTGTCAGATTTTGGGCTTACAATTACTGCTGCATAAACATATCTTTTTGGCTCTACCTAATCAGATTTTGGCTTAAAAAATATTGCTGCATAATCAGATTTTTGGGCTTAAAAGTTGCTGCATACTGTAGTGGCTTAGAGATGATAATTAGTGTCACTAGAATGATGCAGAGGTAGGTATCTAATAACATAATGCAGCTGTTTTCCATTAATATAATCTTAGCTATGCATGAAACTTTAATATGGCAGAAAGATGGGTATGTGATCAACCTAATTTACGTCTTAATTTATCAACCCAATGGCCCATAACTCCCTTGATGCCGCCAAAACATAAAGAAATTGCTGGACACATTGGACAAGTACAAGGTGTAGATACATGACAGATTGGTGGTGATATTTAGTGAGGCCATATATGGTTATAAATAACCACAAAGCTCCATTTTTCTATTAACGTAATCATAGCTTTAGACCCATAATAGCAGGCCCTATTTTTTTTTTCCCTATCAGGTACGCAATTAGCAGATGCTTCCTATAAGCATGGGAACAATTGCTAGCCATTGAGTATTTCAACTTTCCTAAGTTTAAAGCAGGAGAGAATTGTACCTGTAGTCTCCACTCATAGTCACAGTGAAGAAAAGCAAAGTTCAATAGTCGGCTGAAGCAAAAAGAATCCCCATCAGTAAATACACGTGTAGCTTAAGAAGTGAAAGACTAGGGTTTTTATTTATTTATTTATTATTTTTTTTAAAGCTTATCAAGGCCTATATATTTACATATGCCACCTCTTTAAAATGTTAATGGGATTATTTAAGGTGACAGACAAAACAGTTCAATTTTTAACTATTTTTTCACATCAAATAATCTTATTACAATTTTAATGGAGGGAATAATTCAGGATGAAATTTGGCTTTGAATCCTCGACAAATTAGTTAGGGTCAATTGTATATCCATTAATTGTACTCATGCAAAAATTTGGACCCTATTTATTTCTTGACAGTTCATCGGTTAAATGTTGGGGTTAGTTTATTTTATTGTTAATTCCGTTTGAACGATGCTTATTTACAAATACCGTAGGAAAGGATGAGAATTTTTTTTTTAATTAAAAAAATGCATTTAATGTGGAGTCCGGTAAAATAACTGGCATATATTGCTTTAAACCTTCAACTAGAGAAGGAAAAAAAAAAAAAAAAATTTGAAGCTTAAAATATCTTAATTAAGCCAAAAAAAAAAAAAAAAAAAAAACTTTTGAAGTTTAAAATATCTTAATTTAGCCAATAAACTACTACCTTTTTTTCGGAAAACAACCAATAAACTACCTTTGTTGCCAACAAGTAACAACTATCATAATAGTTGACCTTCAGTTCTTCCCAATCAAAAGGGCATTCCCGTCATTGAGAAAGCTGAAACAGTCAAGACTCAAAAACAGTTGAAACACAAAACTCTCTAACTATATATAATGTTAAGGGACAATATATTACTCTCAAATTCAAACTGCCACGAGACTCTTTCTCTCTCTCTCTCTGTAACATAATATTGTCTGCACAAAGACAAATTCCAATGGAGGCAAAAAGCAAGGTCCTGATCATTGGAGGAACTGGGTACTTCGGAAAATACATGGTTGAGGCCAGTGCTAAGTCTGGTTATCCTACATTTGCTTTTGTCCGAGAATCCACTCTCTGTAATCCTTCTAAGGCCAAAATCATCCACAAATTTGTGGCCTTAGGCATCAGCTTTCTATTTGTATGTAAACATCTACAAGTGTCATACCTTTTCAATGTTATATGAAACCAAGTTTTAATGGTGGAGGTAATAATGTGGGTTCTAGTTACCCCATTAAAGTCTCAACTGTTGAATAAAAAATTTGGAATTCGAATTACAACAAAAACCAATTGTTGTCTTGGGTTAATGATAAAGAGCAATTATAACGGTTAAAATTTTATCATATTTATCATAAAGAGCAATAATGAATTGAGTTTCATAATAGCTTTCTTACTAATCATGATATGGTTGGTTCGAAATAGTAATATGTGAGCGAGACTTGAGCTACAAATCATTTGTCTAACGTTGTTGTGGTGTTACATGATAAATGTGCAGGGAGATTTGCACGATCATAGGAGTTTAGTGAGGGCAATAAAGGAGGTGGATGTGGTGATTTCTACGGTTGGTCACCATCTGTTGGCCGATCAAGATAAGATCATTGCTGCAATTAAAGAAGCTGGTAATATTAAGGTAATTTATAAGTAATAACCCCTCCTTGATTCTGAATAAATATTTCTTTTCTAACTATTATTTTGATTACATTCCTAAACTATTGATTTATTATTATTATTATTATTATTTATGATTCGATAGTTGGGGGAAGGGGGATTTAAGCCCCAAACATCTTGTTGGAAACACCATGAGACACCAGTTAAATTACAAAATTTTTGGCCTATTAATTGTGTTAATTTCGTCACAAAGTTTTGAAAATGGTTTAATGTTAGCGTAACTCCCATTCACCATTGAAGTTAACTATCGAAATCATATATATTGTACATTGTTGGAACTCTTTGGTCTTGTGTAATAAGATCTCACTACATTTGTAAAGTAATTTTATGAAAATCACTTGATTTCTAAAATAAATTGGGGACAATAGTAATATTGAACTGCTTTCAAAAATTCAGGAACTAAATTAATATAAGTGATACTTTAGGGACAAAATTGAACTTTAACACATAATTCATGGATAAAAATAGTGCTTTGCCCCTTATTTGCCTCCATAATTGTTTCGTTTTTTTCTAGTATCTAATTATAACATATGTATTAACCAAAGAAAATGATATCATATGAAGAACAATGGTTTGCGATGCTTGAATAACCTAAAAGAAAAAGGAAATAACAATACAGTTTTTGGCAGAAATTAAAAAGTTATGTGAGTTGGGTAACTAGTATTGAGTTGCAGTTGGAGAACTTTATTTTGCATAGGAATTAATTGATTGCTCTAATAACACAGAACACCTTGTTAATCAAAAGAAGAATAATACTTCTTGACATAAAAGAAAGTAAAAAATGTGGACTTTGATTTAAGGGTTCTAGTCATTATACATTTGATATTTGGTTGTGATTTTTCTCTTGGTCATGAATCTTTTATGCAGTGATACTAGTTTTTACCACTTTCTATTAACCTTTTCATACATATTTATTCAAATTCAACCCAACAATAAAGCCCTGTGTTGAGTTTCTAGTAGAGGATGAGGCGCTCTGTTTAATTAACTATTAAAAGAAAAAGAAGGGCGCCATTTTACTAATTTACTATGGAGCAAAATTGCAGCGGTCTAATAAGATTCATGTTTAAAAAAATAAGGAAGAACATTGCGCAGATTTTATTTAGTTTTTTAGAGGTTTTATTCTCCATATTGATAAAACGAAAATTTTCCCATAATGTAATATTTTCCCCTCCCATCATCTGACTGTGCAATGAGAATATGTTGTTGGATTATTCTTCCAAAACCATTAGAGTTTTTCTTATGTACAATGAATCTATATATATCTTAAAGCTGAAGCGTCGCATTTATTGTTACTACGTTCTTGTTAAGCCACATCATCTACATATTTCTCATTTCTCTCCACTACTTCCAATCATAATTTCCCTTTTACATTTTCATCTCTTCATTACTCTCAACCTTAATGTCCCTCTTCATCTATCCATTCCTCTTCATTTTATTTTGGTTCTTTTTATCCCCATTCTATTATTATAAATATGTCATTCTCTCTCCCATTTTATACATATTTTCTCATATGATGAAGGTCTCTCTCTTTTATGTTTTATTTTTCTGTGAATTTTTCATTTTTTGTATCTCTACTTTAGATTGATGAATTTATGTATTCTTTAAAATTTTATTTTGTATTGATACAATTTGGTTTTGTGTTTTTAAGCTATTATTTTTTTCTTTTCTTTTCTATGATTGTTAAATGTTATTCTATTGCATATAAAGATAGTTTACAAGAATATAATGTTATTCTATTATATAGCATGGCTTGGATAATTTGGTGTTTAATTTATGACTATATTTTTTATTTTAACGCTTCTTCTCATTTTATTTTCTATTTCTCTCCCGAAAAAGGTGATTATTCTCTCTCTCTCTCTCTCTCTCTCTATATATATATATATATATATTATTTATTCTTTTTTGCAACTTTACTTTAGGCTGATGAATCATTGTATTTTTTTTATAATACTATTTTGGGTTAATACGATTTGGTAGTGTGTTTGATTTTTTAAAGTTTTCCATCACAGGTCTTCTCTCTCCCTCTTATAGCTTTTGTTTGATTTTTTTTTTTTTCGTAATACTTAGTTATTTTGGAAGTGAGATTTTGAATTTATATCAAAATACAATCTTGGCTATGTATTTGAATGTGTCTTTCAACTATTAAAACCACCCAAGATGAATATTTATAGACAATATTTTTGTTTTGAATTTTCATTGATTTATTATTTAATTATAACATCAAAATTAAAGTAGATGAACATGTCAAGTTAAAACTTTCTAAGATGAATTTGTAAAGCCAATATATTTATATATTTAATATTGTCAAAAAAATTAAAAGTAATATATAAATAATAAAAAGAATAATGATATGGCTAATGATGTGAGGGATGAGAAGATATGGCCAATGATGTGGGGGATGAGAAGGCTCAACAAGAGTATAGTAACAAAAATATGATATGAAGATCCACTTCAAGGAAATTAAATCTTAATAAATGAAAGTGTATGTAGTGAAAAAAAAAAAAAATTTTGTTAGATCACATTCTCTTTATTTTGTTATACAAATTATTTTCTTTTCAATTTTAGACATAAAATTTACTTTTTTGCTACATATTATTTTAAATATTAAATTTATAATATGGTACAGTCTCTCAGAAATGTCTAAGAAATATGCATTTCCAATCTTGTTTATCTATATTAGTAAACAAAACTCGGTCAATAGTTCGAAGTTACTCCTATAATAAGAAAAATTATAAATATAATAATCTCTTTTTAAGAGAATGAAAATTTTGAATAATATATTTGAAACTCAAACAGTTTAGTTGTGCAAGAAAAAAAAAAGGAAAATAGTACAATAACATAATTTATTAAAATATGGACTCCCTAAAAAATGAATAATATCAACCAAACAAATTCAAATAATAAAATGATTATATATTTTTTGAGATAGGTAAATAAAACATAATTTTAGAAATTGTTTAATTTTTTGGAAAAACAAATTATTTTCCACAAAATTTAGAGAAAATATTATATATTATACCATAACTAAAATATAATTATGTATTCTCACGCATCAAGTGGGTTTGTGAATAGTTTCTATTATTGTGATAACCTGACTAAATGAATTGAGTTGGAAAATTTTGAATTACATGGCTCATTGTGAAAATGCTTTTCATTATCAGAGATTCTTGCCTTCAGAGTTTGGAAGTGATGCAGATCGTATGCATGCAGTTGAACCTTTAAGATCAACATATACCCTTAAGGCTAGAACGCGTCGAATGATTGAGGCTGAGAAAATTCCTTACACCATTGTGTCTTCCAACTTATTTTCTGGCTTCTTCCTTCCTACTTTGGCACAAACTGGAGCCTCAGGACCCCCCAAAGAAAAAGTTGTTATCTTAGGGGATGGAAATCTAAAAGGTACAAACACACATTTATCATTCATAATGTTATGAATTAAATTAACTTCTTTATGGGTTTTCTTCATATTTGTCATTTGATTACAATAGTTCTAAGAGATTTCTGGAAAGGACATGGAACACATGTAATAATGTTCATTTTTTATTCCCATTGGCATCGCCAGTGCCTAAGTTGCTCATACTTCAATCCCCCACTTTGCATATGGATAAGTTGAAATTGTATTGTATATTTAACAAAATGGAAAGCAAATAACAAGTTTATTTTTTTAATTAAAAAATCTGCAGCAATTTTTAACAGAGAAGAGGACATTGGAATCTATACTATGAGAGCTGTGGATGATCCAAGAACCTTGAACAAAATTCTCTACATCAAACCTCCTGCCAACATCTACTCATTCAATGATCTTGTGTCTTTGTGGGAGAAAAAGATTGGTAAAACCCTTGAGAGAATCTATGTTCCAGAGGAGCAACTTCTAAAGAACATTAAAGGTTAGTGAGAAATATCTCCTCATAAATTTATGGTCCGTTTGGATTGAGGGAGAGTGAGGGGGAGTAGAGTAGAGTAGAGTAGATTTAGTACAAAATTAGCTTATTTTTAGCCTACACTACTCTACTCCCCTCCACTTCCCCTCCTTCCCCCCTCCATCCAAACAGGCCATTAGGATTTTAAAAGGGGAAAAGAAAAGAATCTATGGTTCGTTTTGAAAAAAAAAGTATTTAAAAATGAGGATTTGGATTTCAAATTTTAGTTTAAATGGCTAGAATAAAGTAAGAAATTGCAAATTATCTTCTATTGATGAGAAATTGCAAATTATCTATGAATGGGCTTGAGCTTCATTAATATATGGACTTGTTGATTAGGTGTAAGAAGTCATTTTAAATCCATAATATCAATATTTTAGTTTGAACTCAATCTCCAAAACTTGAATCATCATTTGTTGTTACATTTATATCAAGCAATTGTTCTTCAAATCCTCAAATCCAAACGTAACTCTAATGATTTTGGGAATGAATACTAGGCATGTGTAATTTGGTTCTCAGAGTTTCAAAATTACAAGTTTCTTTAATGTTCAGCAACATTAATTCCCAGTTGAATTGCTCAACTTGGAAGCTATTGAAGTATATTTAGTTGGCTCTGAATGCTGGCAAGGGTGCAAGTGTTTTAACATAGATTTGCTTCTTTTGTTGTTCTTACAGAGGCCTCACCTCCACTGAATGTGATCTTTTCAGTATATCATTCTGTCTTTGTGAAAGGAGATCAAACAAACTTTGAAATTGATCCATCGTTTGGAGTGGAAGCTTCAAAGCTTTATCCTGATGTTAAATACATTTCAGTGGATGAGTTTCTCAATCATTTTGTCTAAGAGCCAAACTTTTCTATTGTTAATCTTCTAAAGAGTTTCACTATCTTATTGGATAATAAAGTAGGTTGTTTCCGGCCGGGAGAGAAGGAGAAGATAGTTGCTGCTGTCTGTATATGGAAAATTGGTGCTTGCCTCTTTGTGTGCCTACTTTGGTTGATTCTGTGGAAATGTTGGGTTACCTTGTTGATATAACCCAAATGGAAATCAATGAATACTGCCTCCTTTCACTTCTTCTTTAGACTCTGGTTCCCATGTTGCTTGGCACTCTAGACATGTTTGTGGCAGTCTTGAGCTGTCATAATTCCATAACATAGGGATGTGGTTATGAATTTTGTGCATTGTATAAGTACAAGGTGTAAAATTGGCTTGAAATGTTAGCCCAAGATTGATCAGGACTCTTCTCATGGATGACAGCAACTGAAGGCATGCTGTTGACAATGTTATAAATTGGACCAAGTTATAGATTTTTCTTAATCAATAGCCTTGTAATTCTGTCATTCTCTCATTAAAGAAGAGGTTTTGGGATTTGACCACTACAGGATTTGTAGGGGAGAAGGATAAAGTCATAAAACAAAAAGAAAGCTATTAGAGCAAAATTTAGCTTGTCATTCTGTAAAAACGTCTTGTCATTAATACAAACTAGAATATGTCACACAAAAATCATAGACATGACTATTTTAGAGAAGTCCAGCGATACATATTGTGACCCTGTGGCCTATGCCCAACAACTGGTATCTGGTAAGAATATTGTTAACTAATTACATGGCCAGTTCTAAACAGTGGATACCAACAACCACAAATTAAACAAAAGCGCACAACATCAAGGAAATTTATAAAAGTATGCAAATAAATAGTCTCAATACATGTATTAAAGATGATAATAGTATCCCTAAAAAAATGCTATTAGTATGCTTAAACAAAACAGATATGGAATAAAAATAAGAAGAGAATGAGGGGCACATCCCATCTGCCTTCTCTACTTGAACACACATCCATCTAGGGAACCTCTTGCTGGACGTGTTGTGAAAGATTTCCCGGACACTGTCATCTCTGTTCATCTTGCAGCTCAAAAATCTTATGCAACATTCGATAAAGCTCCAAATTGAGCAGCAGTAGAAAAAAAATTCCTATTATCAAATGCAAGTGGCCTATATATAGTCTTTTAATTTGTTCAAGTGACCACACATTATGATATATATTTTTTTATTCTTCTGAGTTGGACTTCATTGTATCAGTTTACACAAAATTTATTGTTTCTTTCTCTATAAAATACTAACTGCACTGGATAATGTATTAGAGATGCTTCAGGTAATCAATAAAAATTGCACTGATATATATGAGCTTTAGATTAGTGACTGGTTCACTATGCATGTGATTTGAATATAACAGGTTTCCAAAGTTTGCACCAAATTACTTCAAACCCTACCATCTCCACAAATACCTTCACTTCTTATTCTATCTTCGTTTTTGTTTCAGTATTATATCTGCATTATTGTCCAAATAACATTTGGCTCAAGAATGTTTCTTTACTAAGCAACTTTGTTTACCATAAAACATGTTATGCCTTGTAACTTTTGCAAACAAATGCAACTTGACTCCAAGCAACCCCTTTATCAACTACACATCTAAACCCAAATTGATAGGATTATCTAAGGTGACGGTAGGAGCAGTTTTTTTTTTTTTTTTTAAGATTTGAAGTATGACTTGTTTCACATCAAATGGTCCTATTAGAGTTTCGGGAATAATTAAGGATGAAATTAGGTTGCTTATAAAAGTTATAAGACTAAATTGAATTTTATCTACCAGTTAAAAGGATCTATATAATAGTTTGACAAAATAACTAGAAGAGAAGGAAAATAATATTAATTTAAAAGATTGTACCTAAAGTAGAGTTCTAAGTAACCACAACTTCTGCCACAATTTTGATGTTGGAATGTAGTAGATTGTGAGTTGTTATATATAATTTTTATATGGATCTATCACTTACAATCTGCCACGTCAAACTTGTAACAAAAGTTGTGTCCACATATTTGCACAAGAAATTTAGCTAATAAACTAAGAAAAAAGCTTAGTCAATCCCCAACAAACCAATAACTATCATAATCACAAGGTAATTTCCCTCACTGAGAAGCAGAAACGGTCAAAACTCAAAACACAAAACTCTCCAACTATAATATAAAGCAGCGCCTTCCTAGCTCAATCCTCCCAGTCTTCTTACTACTGAGAATCCCTATGATATTGTCTGCAATTTAATATTATTAAAGCGGGTTTCAAACAATTCCAATGGCTGCAAAAAGCAAGATCTTGGTCATTGGAGGAACTGGGTACATTGGAAAATTCATAGTTCAAGCCAGTGCTGAGGCTGGCCATCCTACTTTTGTTCTTGTCCGAGAATGCTCCCTCTCTAACCATGCTAAATCCAAAATCATCCACCATTTAATCACCTTAGGAGCCTTCTTTGTCTTTGTACGTAAGCTTCAACATCTTTCATACATTTTCACTGTTATTACTTACGTTTATAGTAATATAAGACCATGTTTTTTGTGGTGGAGGTGATGATTACTTATTATCTCTAGGACCCCATATGATTGCAATCCAAAAATAGTATTAATGTTGGTTTTAGTTGGCTCAACTATCAAATCTTTTGTCATAGAATAATGAATGAATTGGGTTCCAAATCCAATCCTGCCCTTATAAAAATAAATGCCCTCTTTACTAATCATGACATGGTAGGTTATTTATTTTTTTATTTTTTTAATATATATATATATATTTATGATTTTATAATTACAATGGAGGAGATGAATTTTGAACATTGAATTTCTTTATTGGAAACATAGTTGGTTTAAATAATAATAATAATAAGTGAGTGAGACTCGTGCTACAAGTCGTTTGGTTAATGTTGCTATGGTGTTACATGTTTAATATGCAGGGAGATTTGTATGATCATGGGAGTTTGGTGAGGGCAATAAAGGAGGTGGATGTGGTGATTTCCGCGATTGGTTACCATATTTTGGCCGATCAAGATAAGATCATTGCTGCTATTAAAGAAGCTGGTAATGTTAAGGTAATATGAGTAATAACCCTTCCTTGATTTTAGATAATAATTTCTTTTCTAATTGTTTTAATTTCATTCTTAAACTATGGGTCACAGCTAGCTCAATTGGTAAAATTTCTAATAGTTGTATAAGAGATCTGAGTTCAATCCTCAAATTGGGCATCATTTGAACTCTATCGTCTTATCTTAATAAGATATTACTGGATATGTAAAGTAATTTTACAAAAATCACTGGATTTCTAAAAGAAAAGTGGGGGCAAGAGTAACATTGAACTGTTTTAAAAAATTCAGGAACTAGATTTACATAAGTGGTAGTTTAGGGACAATAGTTTAGGTCCGAAAATGAACTTTGCCACGTAATTCATGGATAAAAATAGTGAGTTGTCCATTCTTTACCTTCTTAACTTTTTTTTCAATTTTTTTTTCTAGTATCTAATTTTGCATATGTATTGACCAAAGAATAGAAAAAGTGAACTCTAAGAACTCTCTAAGAATTAATTGACTGCTTTAAGAACTCTGAATACATTGTTAATGAAAAGAAGAATAATAATTCCTGACATAAAAATAAAGTAAAAAAATGTGGATTTTGATTTTAGAGTTCTAGTGATTATATATTTGGTATTTGGTTGTTATTTTTTTCTCTTGGTGATGGATCTTTTAGGCAGTGATACTGGTCTTTACCACATAGTAGACAGTGTGTTGCATTCTATTGACCTTTTTCATGCATATTCAAATATAACCCAACAATAGAGCCATGTGTTGAGTTTCTAATGGACGATCAGGCACTCTGTTTAATTAACTATGAAAAGAAAAAGAAGGGCACCATTTTAGTAATTTATTATTGAGCAAAATTGTAAGGACTACTAAGATTTATGTATAATTAAATAAGAAAGAAAGAAAATTGGACTGATCTTATGTAAAGCATAAATTTTAGAGCTTTTTTTTTTTTTTTCTTCGTTTATTTTGAGCATGATCCTATTATGAGATTTTTTTTTCCCTATAATGTAATATTTTCCCCTCCCATCATTTGAGCCATTAACTGACTGTGCAATGAGTATACATTGTTGTATTATGGTTCCAAAACCAATAGACTTTTTCTTATGTACTATGAATTTCTATTGATGTGCTAACCTGACTAAATGAATAGAGTTGGAAGTCTTTGAATTACATGGCTTAATGTGAAAATGCTTTTCATTGTCAGAGATTTTTTCCTTCAGAGTTTGGAAGTGATTCAGATCGTTGCCTAGCAGTTGATCCTGTAAAAACAATAGTTTCCACTAAGTCTAAAATTAATCGAACCGTTGCAGCTGAGAAAATTCCTTACACCATTGTGTGTTCCAACTGTTTTTCTGGCTTCCACCTCCCCACTTTGGCACAAACTGGAGCCTCAGGACCCCCCAGAGAAAGAGTCATTATCTTAGGGGATGGAAATCCAAAAGGTACAAGAACATTTTTCATTCATAATGTTGTTATGAAATTAAATTAACTTCTTCATGGGTTTTCTTCATACTTGTCATTTGATCACAATAGTTTCAAGAGATTTCTGGAAAGGACGTGGTGGAACACATGTAATAATGTTTACTTTTGATTCACATTGTTTTCCCACAATCTAATCCTACTTGACTAAAGGACTTCACAAGATTTAATTTTTGAACTGCAATATGGACAAAATTGACTGCTCAAAGACTCTGTCTTAATGCGAAGCAACTGGAGTACAAATTAGTCTAGACGTAAAGCAATTGGCAGGCATCCTCATTGCCTAAGTTGCTCATACTTTTCAATGCAGGCCCCCACTTTGTATATGGATAAAATTGAAAATGTATTGTATATTTAACAAAATGGAAAGCGAACGACAAGTTTTTTTTTCCTTTAATTAAAAAAATCTGCAGCAATTTTTAACAGAGAAGAGGACATTGGCACATATACTATCAGAGCTGTGGATGATCCAAGAACCTTGAACAAGATTCTCTACATCAGACCTCCTGGAAACATCTACTCATTCAATGATCTTGTGTCTTTGTGGGAGAAGAAGATTGGTAAAACCCTCAAGAGAATCTATCTTCCAGAGGAGCAACTTCTAAAGAAAATTAAAGGTTCGTGAGAAATATCTCTTCATAAATTTTAGGATTTATAAGGGGAAGAGAAAAGAATCTATGGTTCGTTTTGAAAAAAAAAGTATTTAAAAATGAGGATTTGGATTTCAAATTTTAGTTTAAATGACTTGAATAGGGTATGAAATAGCAAATTATTTTCTATTGATGAAAACTTATGAATGGACTTGAGCTTCAGTAATATGTGGATTTGATGATTAGGTGTAAGAAGTCATTTCAAATCCATAATATCGCAAGTGTTTTTGTTTGAGAAAAATCTCCAAAACCTAAATCATCATCTGTTCTTTAATTTATATCAAGCAATTTAGACTAAAAATTGTTCTTCAAATCATCAAATCTAAAGGCAATCCTAATGATATTGGGAATGAATACGGGGCATGTGTAATTTGGTTCTTGGAGTTTCAAAATTACCAATAAGTTTCTTTGATGTTCAGCAACATTAATTTTCAGTTGAATTGCTTGAACTTTGAAGCAATTGAAGTATATTTAATTGACTAAATGCTGGCAAGGGTGCAAGTGTTTTAACATTGGTTTGTTTCTTTTGTTCTTACAGAAACCTCACCTCCAATTAATGTGTACTTATCAACTTATCACTCTGTCTTCGTGAAGGGAGATCAAACCAACTTTGAAATTGAGCCATCATTTGGAGTGGAAGCCGCACAACTTTATCCCGATGTAAAATACACTCCAGTGGATGAGTTTCTCAATCATTTTGTCTAAGAGCCAAACTTTGCTATTGTAATCTTCTAAATCGAGTTTCACCATCTTATTGGATAATTAAGTAGGTTCTGTCTGGCTGGGAGAGATGTAGAAGATAGTTGCTGCTGTCTCAGGTTGTGTGATTGAAAGTGGGTGCTTGCCTCTTTGAGTGCCTACTTTGGTTGATTCTGTAAAAGTGTTGGGTTAGTATGTTGAAATAATTCTAATGGAAATCAATGAATATTGCCTCCTTTCACTTCTTTAGATCCTGGTTTCCATGTTGCTTGGTGGCTTGGCACATGTTTGTGCCAGTCTTGAGCTGCCATAAGTCCATAACACAGGGATTTGACTTTATGCATTTAATAAGTACAGGGCCTAAAATTGACTTGAAATGTTAGCCTAAGATTGATCGGACTCTCATGAATGACAGCAACTGAAGGAATGCTGTTGAGAAAGTTATAGATTAGACCAAGTTATCAGGCCAATTTTGAGATGACTAAAAACAGCCATTATTTATGCCTTGTTTAATTAAGACAATAAGATGATTTGGAAACTGGTAAAAAATTTATCAAAATCTATGAAACCACTAGAGTAACCTTTCAGGTTAATTAGCAATATATCACCACTGTTCTGGAAGTATCAAGGTGCTGTTCTAAAAAATTTGTACATAGTTTGGAAAAATTAAAAAATGGTTTTTCTTCATCAATAGCCTTGTAATTCTGGCATTGGCATTCCCAAGAGGTTTGGGATTGGACCACTACAGGATTTTTACAAGTGAGGGATAAAATCACAAATTAAAAAATCAGTTAGGCAATCTACCTTTAAATTTAATGGCGAAGGTGGCCGTAAAGCACAAGATGATGCTATTAGAGCAAAATATAGTTTGTCATTCTGCCAAAATGTCTCAGTAATACAAACTAGAACATGTCAAACAAAAATCAAGTACGTGGCTATAGGAGTTCCAGCAAAAAACATTGTGACCCTGAGGCTTTTGCCCAACAACTGGTGGCTAGTATATAAGAATGTTGTTAACCAATTATATGGCCAGTTCCAAACAGTGAAAACTAGCAACCACAAATGAAGATACAAATTGAAAAAAGTTGACAGCATAAATTCAAGGAAATTATAGAAATATACAAACAAAAAGTCTCAATACATGTATTAAAGATGCTAATGTTATCACTAGAAAAATGCTAATAGTATGCATAACCAAAACAAATATGGAATAAATATAAGAAGAGAATGAGGGGCATATACATATCCCATCTGCCTTCTCAGTTTATACAAAAAGGTATTGCTTCTTTCTCTATAAAATCCTAACTGCACTAGAAGATGTATTAGAAATGCTTTGCGTAATCAACAAATTGAACTGGTATATATATATGAGCTTTAGATTTTTGACCGTCCTCACTGGCTCATTATGCATTTGATCTGAATATAACAGGTTTCCAAATTTTGCACCAAATTACTGCTACTCCTACCACCTCAACAAATACCTTCACTTCTTATTCTTTCTTTTTTGCGTCAGTATTATATCTGCATTAATATTTGGCTCGTGAATGTACTGTTTCTTTACTAAAATTTTTGTAGCATAATACATGCTATGCCTTGAAATTGTTGTATGCAATATTCACTTGACTAGCAATTTAGCAAGACCAGTTTATCAACTACACTTATAAACACAAATTGATATATGGTTGTGTCTATTTTATATTGTCTTTAGGGTAAATTACTAGTTGGATTAGGCTCGTCAGCATGCATTTAAACCACCTCGTGTTGATCTGAGGTTAATGAAAGGGAACAAATTCAAACTATAATTGAGATTAAGTCAAAATTTTGAAACTTTAGGCGGCAAAAGAAAATTACCACAAACTTTAAGATTATAATTTACAATTTTATAAAATTTAACATGAAATTTGGTATTCATATTAAGGAAAAAAAAAAAGCAATCAAACGTTGCAATTTTAAAATTAAAAATAATAAAAAGCTGCACTATAGTGTAACATTGTAAAGAATTATACAAACTCTTAACTTGATTCTAATCTGTATAGACATTATTGATCTCATCTATATAATATCTAAAGTTAAGTCGTAGTATTTATAGTTAATATGTTTTTGTTGAGTCACATTAGCATAGCATTTTGATTTAATTGTGGGTTCCAGTTAACTCAACTGGTAAAATCTCTGATAGTTGTATAAGAGATCTGGGGTTTAATCCCCGCCTACACCAAAAACTAATTGGTGTCTTGGTTTGATGATAAAAGAGTTATCATCAAGTGCGAATGCCATAGATTGAAACTCTCTAAAAAAAAAAAAAAAAGCATTTCAGTTTACTTCAGTCCATTTCAGTCTATTTCAATCCATTCGGTCTACTTCGGTGCTGCTTTGGAAAAGGAGTTTGTGTAGAAAGATGAGCCACTTCATTGACAGTTATATCACATTCTCAACTTAATGTTGGTAAATTCTTGATAAGATTACACTTTTCATATTTAATTAAAGTCTTTTATATATATATATATATATATTTCTAATATTAGTGATGAACTTACTTATATTTGCTTTTCTTTAGATTATTTAAGACGTATAAAGAATGAACTATTTCCAGGGAGTATTAGAAACAAATTCTAATCACACATTACATTATTTACAAAATACCTCACCTTGTATAATAATTGAATGTAAAATGTATTATGTTTTCTTGAATTTTTTTTAAAAAAAATTTAAAATACTTTCAAATAATAAATATAGATAGTTTAATTTAGAAAATCTAATATATTGTACAAGCTATATTTTATTAGAAAATGATTACATCATTTTAAAAAAAGTTTTGGACTAATACTTATAAGTCTTATTTATTATTTTCATTTTTTACTTAACCAAAAAACAAATTGCCAAATTTTTACACGCATTGCATGGGTTCTACGACTAGTCCATTACTCCATATTAATTGACTAGCTAAAGGATTAAATCACATGCATATAATTTGAAACTATTTCCGAAATATTAATAGTAATATTATTTTTAATAATTTGAATAACTATATTATGTTTAATAATATACTCTCCCTGATATTTTTCCCCTCTCCTCAATGACATGACATGAATAAAATTTGAAACTAATTCCCTAAATATTAATAACATCATATAGCATAGAGTGACCATTAAAAAAATCCTATAAAATAATTTAAGAAAAATTATAGCGTGCATGCGCATCATGGATCATGCAATTCATCACCTAGTAAGATGAAATATATTAGGATAGACGTACTGTTACTTCGTAGGACAAAAATAACACATGGAGAAAGAGAGAGAGAGAGAGAGAGAGATCTCATCATGAACTCCATAAAATTATTTCTAATACATATGTTTGTAGCAAATAACAGGATGAATACAAAGAATATAACAACAACATAAAGTGGAAAGAATGGCTGTTAACCATGTTTGTTTCCATTTCTTATTTGATTAATGTCAATTTTAACGGGTTTTATTTCATCTGTTTATACACCATGAGCGAGGAACCATGACTTCAAGGTGACTTAGGAAACCCCTTTGGTCGATTTGAAGAGGGTTAATTAGGTGAAGGGATGTGGGTGGGTGGATTAGGTTCAGATGGAGTAACAAGACCCTTTGCCAGTGAGCGTTTGAAAAGAGCCATATTGTGGCCTCCAAAGGCCTTTTGGTTAATTGTTGAAGACGGAATGTGGGTGCCTAGATTTGGTGCAGATGGTGGGATTGGACCCTTCTGTAATGAGCTTTGTAATGAAACTATGCTGTCATGACTCACAAAGGCCTTTTGGCCAAATGTTGAAGCTGGAATGTGGGTGCCTAGATTTGGTGCAGATGGTGGGGTTGGACCCCTCTGTAATGAGCCTTGTAATGAAACCTTGCTGTCATGACTCACAAAGGCCTTTTGGCCAAATGTTAAAGCTGGAATATGGGTGCCTGGATTTGGTGCCAATGGTGGGGTTGGACCCCTCTTTAATGAGCCTTGTAATGAAATCTTGTTGTCATGACTCACAAAGGCCTTTTGGCCAAATGTTGAAGCTGGAATATGGGTGCTTGGATTTGGTGCCGACGGTGGGGTTGGACCCCTCTTTAATGAGCCTTGTAATGAAACCTTGCTGTCATGACTCACAAATGCCTTTTGGCCAAATGTTAAAGCTGGAATATGGGTGCCTGGATTTGGTGCCAATGGTGGGGTTGGACCCCTCTTTAATGAGCCTTGTAATGAAATCTTGTTGTCATGACTCACAAAGGCCTTTTGACCAAATGTTGAAGCTGGAATGTGGGTGCCTGGATTTGGTGCAGAAGGTGGGGTTGGACCCCTTTGTAATGAGCCTTGTAATGAAACCATGTTGTCATGACTCACAAAGGCCTTTTGGCCAAATGTTGAAGCTGGAATGTGGGTGCCTGGATTTGGTGCCGACGGTGGGGTTGGACCCCTCTTTAATGAGCCTTGTAATGAAACCTTGCTGTCATGACTCACAAAAGCCTTTTGGCCAAATGTTGAAGCTGGAATGTGGGTGCTTGGATTTGGTGCAGATGGTGGGGTTGGACCCCTCTGTAATGAGCCTTGTAATGAAACCTTGCTGTCATGACTCACAAAGGCCTTTTGGCCAAATGTTAAAGCTGGAATGTGGGTGCCTGGATTTGGTGCAGATGGTGGGGTTGGACCCCTCTGTAATGAGCCTTGTAATGAAACCTTGCTGTCATGACTCACAAAGGCCTTTTGGCCAAATGTTGAAGCTGGAATGTGGGTGCCTGGATTTGGTGCCGACGGTGGGGTTGGACCCCTCTTTAATGAGCCTTGTAATGAAACCTTGCTGTCATGACTCACAAAAGCCTTTTGGCCAAATGTTGAAGCTGGAATGTGGGTGCCTGGATTTGGTGCAGAAGGTGGGGTTGGACCCCTTTGTAATGAGCCTTGTAATGAAACCATGTTGTCATGACTCACAAAGGCCTTTTGACCAAATGTTGAAGCTGGAATATGGGTGCCTGGATTTGGTGCCGATGGTGGGATTGGACCCCTCTTTAACGAGCCTTGTAATGAAACCTTGCTGTCATGATTCACAAAGGCCTTTTGGCTAAATGTTGAAGCTGGAATATGGGTGCCTGGATTTGGTATCGATGGTGGGGTTGGACCCCTTTGTAATGAGCCTTGTAATGAAACCATACTATCATGACTCACAAAGGCCTTTTGGCCAATTGTTGAAGCTGGAATATGGGTGCTTGGATTTGGTGTAGATGGTGGGGTTGGACCTTTCTATAATGAGCCTTGTAATGAAACCATGCTGTCATGACTCACAAAGGCCTTTGGCCAAATGTTGAAGCTGGAATGTGGGTGCCTGGATTTGGTGCAAATGGTGGGGTTGGACCCCTCTGTAATGAGCTTTGTAATGAAACCATGGTGGCATAACTCAAAAAGGCCTTTTGGCCAATTGTTGAAGCTGGAATGTGGGTGCCTGAATTTGGTGCAGATGGTAAGGTTGGACCCCTCTGTAATGAGCCTTGTAATGAAACCATGCTGTCATGACTCACAAAGGCCTTTTGGCCAATTGTTAAAGGAGGAATGTGGGTGCCTGGATTTGGTGTAGATGGTGGGGTTGGACCCCTCTTTAATGAGACTTGTAATGAAACCAAGTTGTCATGACTCACAAAAGCCTTTTGGCCAATTGTTGAAGCTGGAATGTGGGTGCCTGGATTTGGTGCAGATGGAGGGGTTGGACCCCTTTGTAATGAGCCTTGTAATGAAACCATGTTGTCATGACTCACAAGGGCCTTTTGGCTAATTGTTGAAGGTGGAATGTGGGTGCCTGGATTTGGTGCATATGGTGGGGTTGGACCCCTCTGTAAGGAGCCTTGCAATGAAACCATGTTGTCATGACTCACAAAGGCCTTTTGGCCAATTGTTAAAGGAGGAATGTGGGTGCCTGGATTTGGTGTAGATGGTGGGGTTGGACCCCTCTTTAATGAGACTTGTAATGAAACCAAGTTGTCATGACTCACAAAGGCCTTTTGGCCAATTGTTGAAGCTGGAATGTGGGTGCCTGGATTTGGTGCAGATGGAGGGGTTGGACCCCTTTGTAATGAGCCTTGTAATGAAACCATGTTGTCATGACTCACAAGGGCCTTTTGGCTAATTGTTGAAGGTGGAATGTGGGTGCCTGAATTTGGTGCATATGATGGGGTTGGACCCCTCTGTAAGGAGCCTTGCAATGAAACCATGTTGTCATGACTCACAAAGGCCTTTTGGCCAATTGTTGAAGGTGGAATGCGGGTGCCCGGATTTGGTGTAAATGGTGGGGTTGGACCCTTTTGTAGTGAGCCTTGTATGGAGCCTTGTATGGAATCCAAATAGTAACCCATAAAGGCTCTTTGGTTATTAATTGTTGAAGCAGGAATGTGAGTGTTTGGATTTGGTGCAGATGGTGTGACTGGACCCTTTGCTATTGAGCCTTGTAAAGAGGCAACATTGTAACCCACAGAAGCCCTTTGGTTGATTGAATATTTGTTCATCAATTCTTGTTCTCCTTCATGCAAGATTCTGCCAGCATCATTTGCATACATGCTCATAAGAAAAAGCAATGTCATGACTACAGGAAACACCTTTAGATATCCCATCTTGTTGTGTAAGCTAAGATAGAAGTTTACAATTTGATGAAGATTGATGAATATGAGGACGAGATTGATTATTTATATGCATCAACTTGTATGACTTGGAACAATATGAGTTTCTAACCATTTTACTCTTGACTCTCTTTGCTAAGAAATGAAAGTTGAATGGGTCAGAAATTAAGGAGGAAACTGCTGTTTGCTTTGAATTATGAAGTCTCCAGATTTTACGTGCGTGAAGAAGTCGTGCAATGAGCAGTTTTTTGGTGATAGCATCAGCCAGCCTTAGGGGTCTGACCCCTAATTAAGATATTAACATGCTAATCAATAAGTGACTTGTTCGTTTGTGTCATGGAGCAAAAGTTTTGCCCAATGCAGTAGTACATCACAACAAAAAACTGGAGTTATCCCGGCGTTGGACGAGTTTTTTGTAGGATGAGTTTTTTGTAGTGACATGGCATTCTCACCCATATGACTAGCTCTTGCTTTAATTTGTATCAACCAGTTCATCAATATATCTTCAAAGCTCTAATAAGGTTGATATGATACTCTCTAAAGAGAATCGTTTAGAGAATTTTAAAGGTTCAAAATATTTTCCGATCTTAATTTTGTGTAACCTCTCTTTCAAAAAATAAAATAAAATCGTGTATTTTGCACAAGCCTTATATTAATTAGTTTAGTTGTAATAAACAGTTACCATATAAATTAAAATCCTTGATTATATTAAAATTTTGACTCAAATGCTAAAATTATAGAGAGGTGGATTGGAATTCAAGAGGATATTATAAGAGGATCTTAGGTGATATATGGCCCAACCTTTCCAGAGTATTCATTCTCTATACTTTGTAACCATCGATCAGATCAATAGAATAATTAAGGTACCACAGCCCTTAAACTTCTGAGATAGAGAGATATCAAACTACATTAATATAACTCTTTTTGTTAAATCATTTAATAACTTTTTATTATATTAATATTTCAAAAATTCCATAGTTATACTTGTTATAAATTTTTATTCTCTTTATTATTAACATTCACGTCAAATTTTATGTCAATCGCAATCAAGTTATACCTGGTAAAATTCTCTGTCAACCTTTTAATTGGATTAATATTTGTATATACTTTGCGTCTGAAACTACAATTACAACTACTGACTACTTTGCTTTCTCTTCGGCCGTTTGGAATGGATTGAAAGACGGAAAATGAAATGGTTTTGTTTGACCTTGCTTGACTGAGCCCTGGAACCATTTGCTTTCTCTTCGGGTTCTTTGAATGGAGAAAACTCGGTTTTGAAGCAAATAGTTTTCCATTTTCTAAGTTTTAGTACGTGGAAACCCGCTTACTTTACTTGGGACTTGAATGTCTGCAGCTTAAATATTAGGTTCCGGCTTTTGTTTTTTTTTGCAAACCTTTTACACGACATAAATACTTTGAATAAGAATTCATAAGTCTGGAAACGGAAGTCTCATTCTTATTCTTATACATATTTTGACGCGGTGGGGAAAAAAATATGCAGCAATTTTTAACAGAGAAGAGGACTTTGGCACCTATACCATCTGAGCCTTGAACAAAATTGGAAGTCTCATTCTTACTCATACAGTGATCTTCTCTCTTTGTGGGAGAACAAGATTGGTAAAACACTCAAGAGAATCTATCTTCCAGAGGAACAACTTCTAAAGAACGTTAAAGGTTAGTGAGAAATTTCTCTTTTTAAGTTTTAGAATTTTTTTAGGGGATCGACAAGAAAAGAATCTATGGTTCGTTTAAATGACTTGAATAGAGTATGAAATTATTTTCTATTAATCAATGAAAAATTATGTATAGACATGAATAGAGTATGTAATACTAGTTGCAGACTCACGTGATGCATGAGAATATATAATTATATTAAGATGTGGTATAATCTAAATTTTATTGTAGATAATTTGTTCCCCCAATAATTAAAAATTATGTAAAAGTAATTGCCATTATTCTATTTTTACAAATATGTATATTCTTCTAACTATTGTTATTATGCTTTATATTTTTCTAATTTCTTTTGGTACAATTAAAAATTTTAAGCTTCAAATTTCTTATTTAAATTCTCATTAACTTAAGGAGATTATTATGAATACAAAAACTTATCATATAATTACAATTGATATTACTCAAATAACTGGTAGTACTCTCATGGACCGAATTGGATTATAATTACAATTGAGATTATTATTTAATTCCCATGATCAACTCAAACTTGCTTTTTCCATTCTTAAGTAAATGGACCGAATTGAACCTCTGCAAACCAAATGGAAAGAATGGACCAAATTGAATCGAAAAGACTAAATTGGACAGAAGTAGAACTAATGAACCAAATCAGACCAAAATTGATTGATGTGAACCGAAATAGACTAATAAGCTGAAGTTGACCGAAAGGATTGTAATGGATCAAAGTGGATGGAATAGACCGAAGTGGACTGAATGGACCGAAGTTTGCAGAACAAGACCGAATTAACTGAAGTAGACCAAATAGACCAAATTGAACCAAATGGACTGAAATAGACCAAACTGAAACAAATAGACTGAAGTGGACCAAATGCCAATTTGTAATTAGCTAACATAACTCAAAAAAATTAATAATAATTATAATAAAAAAAGTGATGGAATTGGTTTGTTATTAAAGTAACATCAATCAAATTTGTTATCACATTAATATTTTTAACTAAATTCTTATGCATGCGTCTGTGATTCTATGTGCCTATTGAAGGTTTTATTCAAGTTAAATTTGATACTATGTAGAAAAAGTTGGTACGCATCAAAAAAGTATATCAAGAAATCACTTGCATGTAATATTTAATACCAAAAAAAAAAAAAAAAAAAACCTTGTTAAGAGTTTCATTATCTCTATCTTTCAAACGTGATGAAAATGACATACGGTTCTCAAAGTGAGAGAGGAACTGGACCTTTCAACTTGGCTTTGAATACTACATTACCATACAAATGTGAATACAATGGTGGAATGTGATTTTTTTTTTCAAGCAAGCATAAATTAAAAATAAATAAATGGTGTTTTTGTCCAAGGTGTAGACACTCGATTTTGCACCCATAATTTAATCAAGGAAGATGGCTAGAATGACCATTTATGTACCTAAAATTTAGAGTTGCATTACATGAATTAATTTGTTCATTGCATATCATAAAAACAATCTTGAGGTTCTAACGGTCGTGATAATATGCTCGATGACCGTCAGATTGAAAGATATACCATGATCAAGTTTACACGGTCAGCATGCATTGTGTTTAGATAGAATCAATCACACATGATTAATTTAAATTAATTCTGATTGGCTAGACAATTAAAATTAAATAAAAAAAATTTGTGATTGGTTGTTAGTTAGCGTCAAAAATAGGCTTGCATGCATGGGAATAAAGAGGATAATCAGATAACAACAAAATTGTGGATAATCAAGACTTTTTGGAGTATTTATCTACAAGATAATCATTGCTAAAAAGACCTAAATTATCAGAAAAAGAGTTTAATTTTTAGAATGTGGATTAAAAACGTGTCTAAGTTCAAGTCTCAGCTTAAAAAATCTCAAAAATGAGTCCAAAATGGACCAAAACTCGAACACGAGACCGGCACCCACAAGGGCCATTCAACAATTTTGGAGTGCCGATTGGCACAAATTCAGGCCACAGCCCGAGGGCAATTAGATCGAGATAAAACTCATCCTTTTCAATTTTTTTAGAGATAAAGAAGCGTCCCAATTCGTATTCTAATCATTTTGCTATTTTTTCGAACATTCTAGCCTCTAGAAATAGCAGAGGTCTTTCAAAATTCAGCACACTTTTTCACGCTCTCTGATTTCTCCTTTTTCTGACTCTTCTTTTCTATTATTTTCTCTTTTACGTTAAAGACATTCTGGAGGCTAGCCTTAGGAATTTCTTTTTTGTAAGTAAGATATTTTAGGTTTCAAAAATAATTGCATAAATTTCTTTAAACCCTAAAATATTCCCTCAATAAGAAGAGCACGCATGCAAGAGGTAGTTAATTTCTTTTCTTTTTCTAGCCTTCTTTATTAATTTTGATTGATGATGCATGAATGAGTTTAGGATTTTGTTTTATTTTATTTCTTATTCTTATATAATTGCCATGCTTTGTTTAGATTGTTTTTCTTTCTTTAAATATTTTTTTAGATGATTGTTTATTTCAATTCTTTCTCTTTAACTTTAAAATCTGCAAGGACTATCAAAACAAAACAGATCTGTATCTTCCTTAGATGCAGTTCTAAATTTTTTTTAACACAAAAACATATTTGTATTTTCCTTAGATGTAGATCTGAATTTTTTTAAACATAAATCTGATCTGAATCTTCCTTAGATGCAAATTTGTATTTTTTTGGTCATAAAACTAATCTGATTTTTTTTTGAAAAAGTTTTCTTCTGTATGGAATTGTAGATTTTGAAATTTAAAAGAAAGGATTGAAAGTTAGGTTTTAATTTTTTTAATATGTGATGCATGTAACATAGATTTGTTTCATGAGTGTAGTTCATCTTCTAAAAAAAAAAAGACTTTTCTTATTTTATTCATAAAAAACAGATTTGATTTTTTTTTTCTATACAAATCTAGATTTTATTTATTTACAAAACAGATCTGATTTTTTTATTTATTTTTTAAATTTTAACTTTACTCCAAAACAGATTTGATATTTTTTAGCAAAACCCTTATTCTTTTTTTATATATAAAAATAGATATGATTTTCTTCACAAAACTATTTTTTTTACCTATACAAGAACAGGTCTGGTTTCTTCTTAATGAATCAAATCAATTTTTTAATTCACAAAAACATATTTCAATTTTTTCTAAAAAAGAGGATGCATTCATAAGATAGATTTATGTGACTTTGTTTGGTTAATTAAGAGTGTCATGTATGCAACATATCATTCATATCATGCATAAAGGGTATACTGGTCATTAGTGTCTAGAAGACCAGACTCTGTTTGGGCGGAATGGGTGCCTAACACCTTCCCATTCCATTACCTAGCCTCTGAATTTAGTTCTTTTGGATAGGTAGACATGTGCTTTGTCTTTCTTTTACTTTTGGGTAGAATTTAATTAGGACAAAAAGCCATGTATTCTTTTGGTAGACTGTAACTTGGACTCAGAGGCTTGTAAGATTCAATTTATCAAGCTTGGATTTATTTTTATTCAATCAATAACAATGAAGCATTTCAATCATGTAAATTTGTATTTAGTTTTTTTTTTCTTATTTTTTTGTATAAAAAATAAGTGACGACTCCACACCACTTACTCAAAAAGAAAGGTGCCTTGAAAAAGCACCCGAAAATCTCTTTTTTGAGAGCACCTTTGCCGGTCTCTCACACAAGGTGTTTGTATTTTATGTATTTTCTATTATAAGTTACATTTAGGGTCAAGAATGTAAAAAATCCTGGTAATGAAAAGTGATGATCATATCATGATTGATAAGTTATAAATTGGATTTGAAGATTAGGTGTAGGAAGTCATCTCAAATCCATAATATCACAACTATTTTTGTTTGAGAAAAATCTATAAAACTTAAATCATCATCCGTTAAATATATATCAAGCAATTTAGACTGTAATTGTTCTTCAAATCTAAAGGCAATCCTAATGATTATGGGAATGAATACGAGGCAAGTATGATTTGGTTCTCAGAGTTTCAAAATTACCAATAAATTTCTTTAATGTTCAGCAACAATAATTCCCAGTTGAGTTGCTTGAAATTGGAAGCAATTCATGTATTTTCAATTGACTAATGCTGGTAAGAGTGTGCAAGTGTTTTAACATTGGTTTGCTTCTTTTGTTATTCTTACAGAGGCCTCATCTCCAATCAATTTGGTCTGTCACTCCATCTTCGTGAAGGGAGATCAAACCAACTTTGAAATTGAGCCATCATTTGGAGTGGAAGCTTCACAACTTGTGGGTTTCTGTTTTGGACAATACCCAGGCCTAAATGGTAACAAGGATCCTGAGCCTCCAAAGAAATTATATTTATTGGTTGGTGGACTGGATTTGGTTCACCACAGCTATATTTTGGGCTGTTGCGAACCAATTTGTGCACAAAACATGAGCTCGACAACACATATACATTCATACATACAAACATATACATATTGTAAAACAAGTGGCTAATGAACAGTAAAATAATTATAAAAAAAATGTAAGTAAGAACATCAGGGATCCTCAGAAAATAGAGTGATGTGTCATTATATTAAGTTTTTTTTTGGGTACATTGGACCCTATTTCTCACTGGGATATGCCACGAGGTTCAATTAAGTTCAAAAGTCATAGACTTGGATAGCTTTTTGTAGGCTTCCAAGACTTGTGAGGTCTGAATCCCCTTGAATCCAAGTGTATCCTTAAGTACTTATTACAATGATAGGCCAAGAATGTATTGATTGCTTGTGATAAATTAACCAATTGATTTAGCCAAGTTAATTAATTAATTCAATTAACATAACAAACGCATGATAGCACAAACAAATCACCATTTCACTAAATGCAACGGAAATTAAATTGACACGGTATATCTTTTTCCACCAAGAGACTCGATTCTAGTTGGACCCATAAGATCTAGAGGTAGTAGCTCCAATGGTCTGGATGTAGCAGATCTCTGAGTGCCCGGATGTTTGGTTTTCGTCTATTTCCCAAGTTGACATGGTCCACACATCACATTGCTCACTGTACTGAGCTTTGGTATCCCCAAAACTGACTCATGCTTAGATACATTTGAAAGATGTTTGTAACTAGCATGTCCCATCCTTTGGTGCCATAGATCTTCATTTGGTAAATGAATGCTATTGCACACAATATCAGCATTAGGAACCAAGCCATAACAATTGTCTAGAGTGTGAACACCACTTATGAGTTTCTTTCTAGACTCATCCATGACAAGGCATTTTCCTTTTGAGAATAGTACCATAAAGTCTTGATCACATATCTGACTTATGCTCAACAAGTTCACTCTCGGACCTTCTACATATAGAACATTTGCAATGTCTAGCAGTCCAGGTAGAGAGATGATTCGCTTTCCTTTAATCTGTGATTTGCTCCCATTGCCAAAAGTGACATTACCACCTTTCTCAGACTTGAAAACCTTGAAAAGAGATCGGTCTCCAGTCATGTGTCTTAAGCAACCGCTGTCAAGGTACCACAAACACATGTCCATAACCTTAAATGCGGACTTCATCATGAAGCACACTTCGTGCTTAGATGACAGATTAGTGGGAATGGTGTTTTATCTCATCTACCTTTTATGAACTAAATCTTTAACTTTCACTCTTCGCAGACGAACTTCTTTGCCCATTTTCATTCTAAGACAGTCTAGTTTCTTCTTTGCCATGCTGAGATCTTTTCCAATAGTCATCATAATAGAATTCAAATAACTCTTAGACTTGCATTTTCTGATACACTCAAACAAGTAGAGATTAGAAAAACAAGATGTATTTGAAAACAAAGATCTCTTCAAGCCGGTTGCAGCCATGACAATAGGGGTCAATGGATCACACAACAAATATTAACACCTAATCAGAGTGTGTCTGCTCTGATACCACTTGATAGGCTAAGAATGTATTGACCCCTTGTGATAACTTAACCAATTAATTTAGCCAAGTTAATCAATTAATTCAATTAACATGCAAAACGCATTGCAGCACAAACAAATCACCAATTAACTAAATGTAGCAGAAATTAAATTGGCATGGTGATTTGTTTACGAAAACCCTACCGGGTGATTTTAAGGTCACCACTCCCGAGAATCCACTATTGTCAAAACAAGCGGTTACAAGTAAAGGAATCACAATACCTTATACCAACCTACAGTTGAATCCTTATCCTAATACCCAATTGAACTTGTTTTGTAGTGACAATCTCTTATTTTCAATGCATGGCTCCCAGTACGTGACTAACCAATAAATGCGTGGATCCCAGTATGTGACTTAATCACTAACTTGAGAAAGATGTTGGTTGCAAAGTTCTTCAATTCATCACACAATGAAGATTTAGCTCCTTAGTCACAAAACCTTACGGTGTACAAACACAGCAGCTTCTTCAATAGAAAGATGAACTAGGGCAAATTCTGTCTCTGGTCATAGTTTGCATGAACAAAAATTTGCTTCACACTCTTGCAACCTTTGATGGCCCTTAAAATAATCCTTATATATGTTTAGGGTTGTAAGAAAAGAAAGTCCAAACATATACCCATGGATTGGATGCAAAACAAAACTGAAAATTTGTTTTTCATAAATTTCGACAGATAGGGTATCTATCAAGCTAGCTGTTGAGTTTCGGGCTTCAACAGCTTTTTAAACCTCAATAGATACTAGCTATCGAGCTAGCTGTCGAGCTTTAAAATCCAGTACTTCTTCACTTGTTTCTTGGATAGACTTGTATGATTTTAACACTTGAACTTAAAACCTTGTTTCTTGAAGCATTAAACACGTCCTAAATCTACCCAATAACAAGTAAAGTGTGTTTTGTTAAAAGATTAGTCAATTACATAAAATATTGACATGTGTTTCTAACATGATTCACATATGTCCTAACATACAGGATCCTTCACAATGCCTCCCTTTTCTCTCTATTTTTCTGGAGCTTAATGAGTCTATGTAATGCTCTTTTTTGCTCTGATTATTAGTTGCTGAATGCCCTTTTGTTGATGACTTAATCTCCTTTTTATAGTACCTTCCTGGGGCTTTTGGTATGGCATTGATTCCTTCCTTTTGCTGCCCTAGGTACTAGAACCAATGTTGTGTCAACAACATTGGTGGCTAGTCCTTTCCCTATTTTCTCATTGCATTCTTCTTTTGAGGTGAACCTCCGAAAAGTTCCCAGCTGACCTTCCTCTTTTGGGGGGTCTTGATGGGGCTGACTTTTATTCTTTTTTCCAAAGCTTCTAAAAAGACTTTTTTGAGCCCCTTTTTGGCTACCTCACCCTTTGTCTTTTTCCTTTAAATAGGTATATTTTTTCCTGCCACGTTCAAAGATCCCCAGCCACCTTCCTTCATGGTTCACCTTCCTGCTTTCCCCGAGGTACTAGGCTCCCTTCATCAAGTGCTAATTCCTAAGTCACCATCTGTTTCCAAGGCTTTTCTTCTGAGTTGTGGGCAGTTGATGGGACATAGCTTTATTCATTCCTTGTGTCCATGAGCATGCTTCCTTTAGCTGTCTAAATCCTGGCTGATTATTTTCTGCACTTCCCGAGAATCCCCTCCCTAGTTCTGGCAATTTCAAGGTATCCTGGTCCAGCCCCTTTCTTCTCTCTGAATTCCCTAGGAGCCCCTTTTACAGAGAGTTAGGCCAAATTTCCTTTGCTTTTCTTTTCTTTTCTTTTTTCTCTAAGGCCCAAGGCTTACCCATTCATGAACTTGGGCTTCCTTTTACCCATTCTAAACAGGCCTTGGCTCACAGATTGGGCCTTCCTTATTTTTGAAGGCTCATTCGCTTTGGTTCTTGATACTTGTAATATTTTGGACCTCAACACAGCTTTATCTTGATGTTAAATACACCCCAGTGGGTGAGTTTCTCAACCAATTTGTCTAAAGAGCCAAAATTTGCTCATGTTAATCTTCTAAAGTGAGTTTCACTATCTTAATGGATAGTTAAGTAGGTTGTGTCTGGCTGGGAGAGAGGTAGAAGATATATAGTTGCTGCTGCCTCAGGCTGTGTAATAATTGAAATTTGAAAGTAGTTGCTTGACTCTTTTTATGCCTACTTAGGTTGATTCTGTAAAAATGTTTTGTTAATATGTTGATATTTCCAAATGGAAATCAATTAATATAGCTTCCTTTTGCTTCTTTAGATCCTGTTTTCCATGTTGCTTAGTGGCTTGACACTCTAGACATGTTTTTGCCAATCTCGAGCTACCATAAGTGCATAACACAGGGATTTGACTTTATGCATTTAACAAGTACATGGCCTAAAATTGACTTGAAATTCCTAAGACTGATCAAGGCTCTTCTCATGGATGACAGCAACTGGCATGCTCTTGAGAATGTTATAATGGAATTACTGAATTAAAACCTTTAGCCACTACAAGAAATCTGGGTTTAGGCAATGTTTTAAAAACGTCACTAAAAACCCAAAAAACGTCACTATAGTCTATAGCGACATTTTTTTTTGTGACGTTCAACAACATCGCAATAGAGCAGTCACTATAGATCTATTGCGACATTTTCGAGAAACGTCACCATAAGTTACTCTTTAGTGGCATTCAAAAACTTTTAGTGACGTTTTATAATAATATAACATTTTCATATATAATGTTGGAAAATACATTTAGCGACGTTTCAAAAATGTCGCAAAAGCATGTATCCTCTTTGTTTTTTAGTGACATTTTTAAAATGTTGCTAAAAAGGATTTCCTCTTACTTGTTAGCGATGTTTTTAAAACGTCGCAAAACCCTGCTTTTTTTTTTTTTTTTTTTTTAATGCAATATAAACCTGCTTAAAATTCAACAATAACTAACACAAGCTTGTAATATATCAAGTATACCTGTTGATCATCAATATTCCACAATAACACATTAACCGTAAATTCAATATATATATATGTTTAATACCGATACATGTATCATCTTGAATTGAACAAAATACTTGTCTAGCTAGCTTTAGATCTCTTCCACGACTTGTTGTAATGGAATTGTTGAATTAAAAAAATAAAACAATGCTAGTTTTTGTGTAATTTGGCAGTTTTTGTCTAATTAAGAAAACTAGTTGTAGACCCACGCGATGTGTAGGAATAGATAATTAAATTTTAGTTATGATATAATATATAATTTTTCCTCTAAATTTTGTGAAAAATTATTTGTTCTCTCAAAAAATTAAACAATTTCTAAAATTGTTTTTCATTTATCTATCTCAAAAAATATATCATCATTTACATGAGATTGAAATTGCATATTTTTTAGACATTCCTAGGAGACTATATCATATTATAAATTTAATATTTAAAATAATATGTAGGAAAAAAGTAGAATTTATTTTTAAAATTGAACACTTCACCTATTGAATGAAAGAAAATAATTTGTATAACAACATAAAGAGAACGTGATCTAACATTTTTTTTTTTTACTATAGACCCTTTCATTTATTAAGATTTAATTGTCTTTAATTGAATCTTCATATCACATTTTTGGTTCTACACTCCTGTTGAGCCTTCTCATTCACCACATCATTATTCTTTTTATTATTTGTTTTTTACTTTTAATTTTTTGATAATACTAAATATATAAATATATCAGCTTTACAAATTCTTCTTAGACAATTTTAACTATATATATTCATCTACTTTAGTTTTAATGTTATAACTAAATAATAAATTAATGAAAAATTAAAACAATAATATTGTCTATACATATTCATCTAGGGCAGTTTTAATAGTTGATAGACACATTCAAATAGATAGCCATGATTTCATTTTGATATGAAATCAAAATCTCACTTCCAAAATAACTAAGTATTATGTTAAAAACAAAAATCGTAATGATCATACATCTGTAATGCATTGTATATCTCATAATAGGTCTCATTCTTCTACCTTTTCCTGAGAGTTGATGACTATTCATAACTATTACCTTGACACCAAAGAAGCGTTCGACCCAATGTTTTATTTATCTCCTAGTTGATCCCGCTTCGACATAGAAGTATATTGATTTTTACCCAATTTCAAATATTTCTATCTTTAAATACTGCATATTTGATTCCATTCATAAATCTATTTTCTTCTCTATGAGATTTAGTCTCAATAAGAATGCTAGTTCTATATATATATATATATATATATATATATAAAGAGAGAGAGAGAGAGAGAGAGAGAGAGAGAGAGAGAATAATCACCATTTTTAGGAGAGAAATAGAAAATAAAATGTGAAGAAGAAGCGTCAAAATAAAAAATATAGTCATAAGTCAAACACTAAATTATCCAAGCCATGCTATATAATAGAATAACATTATATTCTTGTAAACTATCTCTATATGCAATAAAATAACATTTAACAATCATAGAAAAGAAAGAAGATAATAACTTAAAAACACAAAACCAAATTGCATCAACCCAAAGTAAAATTCTAAAGAACACATAAATTCTTCAATCAAAAATAGATATATAAAAATAAAAAATTCACACAAAAATAAAACAAGAGAGAGAGAGAGTAATAACATTTTTCATGTGGGAAAATATGTATAGAAATGGAGAGAGAATGACATACTTATAGTAATAGAATGAGGATAAGAAAAGCCAAAATAAAAGGAAGAGGAATGGATAGATGAAGAGTGACATTAAGGCTAAGAGTAGTGGAGAGATGAAAAGGTAAAATAGAAATAGGTAGATTATATGGCCACTAATGTGGCTCAACAGGAGCGTAGCAACAATAAATGCTACGCTTTATCTTGTAAATATATAAAAATTTTGATTTTCTTGGAAAATGAAAAGGGGTTGGCAGTTTTTTTTTTTTTTTTTTCCTTCTTCCCAATGAAATTTTAATTTTTTGAAAAAAATGAGAAAGGATCATGGTTTTTGTGTTTATTTTCCAAGAAAATGAGAATTAGCAATGCTTGAGAAGCAACGAAGACAAAATGGTCAAAATGAAAAGAAAAGAAAAAACCTAGAGAAAAACAATTTATTCGTAAAAAAAGATTAAATATTTTTTTTCTTCACATGGGCAAAACAACGTCATTTAAACTCATTAAAACTACAAGGTGTTGATTTGAGGTGGCACAACCACCTCAGCCACTAATAGGGCTATCCACAAGTCAGGCCGGGTTGAGTTTGTGCCCAACCCAGACTTGACCCGACTGCATCGGGTGGGGGAAAATTTTAACCCGTAACCGACCCGACCAGAGTTTCGGGTCTACCGGTTTGGGTCATATCGATTTTGGGTCCATATCGGTCGGTTTCGGGTTCATCGGAGTGGAGCGAAATCTGGCAAGATTTTGGCCAAAATATGGCCGGATTTCGTCAGATCTGGTCAAATCTAACAAGATCTTACCAATATTTTCCTATATCTATAAAGATCGGGTCGAGATCTTGATGGATCTGGCCGTAATATGCCTATATCGTCGGACTTAAGAGTTTGGAGTCTGTGGACTTACCGGTTTTTAGCTGAAACTCATGATTTCCGACGAGGGAAGAATAGCTCATCGGGCGGGTCGGGTTCGTCGGTTTCTCAGACAGGTAACCTGCAACTCGAACCGATGCTCTCGGGTCCATGCACCGGCGACCCACATCCAACCGAAACCAAGCTTTGATCGAGCGGTTTCGGGTGAAGATGATCGGGTTCCGGGCGGTTTGTTGGGTCCAGGTGGGCTGTGGACAGCCCTAGCCACTAAGATTAATGGAAGGGAACAAATTCAAACTGCAACTAACATCAAATGAGTGAATTAAAATTTTTAAAGCTTTAGGGTGTAATTTACAATTTTATAAAATTTAACATGAAATTTGGTATTCACATATTAAAAAAAAAAAAGTAATCAAATAATGTAATTTTAAATTTTAAAATAATAAAAAGTTATATAGTAGTGTTACTTCGTAGGACAAAAATAACTTACGAGAGAGAGAGAGTGAATAATCTCATCATGAACTTCATAATATTCTTTCAAATTCATATGTTTGTAGCAAATAACAGGTCGGATACAAAGAATATAACAACAAAATAAAGTGGAAAGAATGGCTGTTAGCCATGTTTGTTTCCATTTTTTATTTGACTAATTAATGTTAAACGGGTGTAATTTATTTCATCTGTTTGTACACCATGAGGAACCATGACTTCAAGGGATGTAGGTTCTTGGATCACCCATAGATCGTGGTGGGTTGGACCCTTTTGTAGTGAGCCTTGTATGGAATTCAAATGGTAACCCACAAAGGCTCTTTCGTTAACGGTTGAAGTAGGAATGTGTTTGTCTGGATTTGGTATAGATGGTATGAATGGACCCTTTGCTAGTGAGCCTTGTAAATTGTAACCCACAAAAGTGCTTTGGCTATTTGAAGGAGAACTGTCATGAGTCTGTGGATTAGGCACAGATGGTTGGACTGGACCCCTTTGTAACATGCCTAGTAAAGAAGCGCCACCCAAAATAGCCCTTTGGTTAACTGAGTTTTTGTTCATCAATTCTTGTTCTACACCATGCAAGATTCTGCCAGCCTCATTTGCATGCATGCTCAAATGAAAAACCAATGTCATGACTATAGGAAACACATTTAGATGCCCCATATATCTTGTTGTGTAAACTAAGATGGAAGTTAACAATTTGATGAATGTTAATGTATATTGTGTTTTGTTATGGGCTTTAGGCCCAACTGCTTTACTTGTATAGCACACTTATACTTGTACTACACTTTACTTGTACCGCACACTTATGCCTCCTATATAAGGCACTGATGTATATTCTTTCATTCAAGAAATACAATACAATCTTCCAGTATTTCTAACATGGTATCAGAGCCACCTTCCTATGGCCATGGTTTTCTGTCCTTACGGTATATTTAAGAGCAATCTTTGTCTTCCTCGGTGTTTTTTTTCGCTGCGTTTATCTTCTTTGGTTTCCTACTGCTGCCGTCAAAACTCTTCGGTATAGTCAAGCCACCGTTAGAAGTCGCATCAACACTGCAAGACCATTGCCTTCCTCAAACTACCGTCACAGAGCCAAACTTCATTCAAGGGATCTTCTCAACCTTATCAAATCTCAAGATTTCATCAAGTTTCCATCTTGAGTTTGAGAGGGGGTGTTAGAGATATATTAGTCCATTAGTATAGGCCCAAGCCTAATTCTACTTTGTGTGCAAGCCAAGTCTCCTACTTGTACTAGAAGTCTATTAGTCTAGGGTTTAGTCTACTATATATACACATGTTATGATTCATTGTAACACAGGATTTGTACTGCACTTTAATATATTATTGATGTAGCCCTTTAGGGTTTCCTTCGTGGATGTAGGCCGTTAGGCTGAACCACGTAACCCTCGTGTGTTATTGTGTTCTATATTTTATGCTTTTGCTTCCGCATCTATACTAGCATATTCAACATAGTGTATCAATGCTAATTTCTAACATGGTATCAGAGCCATTGCTCTAATTTTCTTGTGTCTTGCAGTCTTGTCTTTATTGGTATTTTCCGCTGCCTCGACTTCGTTGGTCAGTAAACCTTTTCTGTGCCCTCTCCTCACTGATCCACCACTGTCAGAGGTGCCAAGGTTGAATTTTCACCGTCAGAAGCTCGATCACCGCCACCAAGATCACTGCCTTCGTCGGATCTTCCACATCGGACCTCCGATTACGACATAAGACATATCACCGTGTAGATTTTCAAGCGATCTACACAAAGTCGCCGGAATCCAATTCATCTGACCAGCCACGCGCTTCCACGCGCCGGTCAAAGATTCAGCGGAATTTCCAAGCGCCACACGCGCCTTCAGTACTGCTCCGATCAACTCACCGCCGCCGTCATCGGAATCCACTTGCTCCGATCTACGTCGCCGGAAAAGAATCGGCCTGATCAGACCAAGCACGCGCCACCACGCGCCGAAAGAAGTTTCTACTAGATCTGAACCACGCGCTGCACGCGCCGCTGGGTAACTGCTGACGTCATCGCTGACGTCATCTCTGCCACGTCAGCATACACGTCAGCCCTAACTAAAGTCATCAGGTGACGTCATCAGCTTACGTCATATTGCTGACGTCATCTCGGAGTTGACCGTTGACTTTTCTGTTGACCGTTGACTTTTTTCCAGTGTTGACTTTTGTAGTCCAGGTTCTCCTTACCCAATTTTTCGCGTAGATTCCATTTTTGCAGTTCATTTTTGCATATTTTGCTTCTAAATGAAGAATAAGGACAGGTCTTCTTCTGGTTGCCGTAATCGTCACCAACAATCCAACAAACGTTTTTGCAATTTTTGCAAACGTTTTGGCCACAGTATTGAGACTTGCTATCGTCGCAACAAATCAGCTGTTTCAATTTCTGCTGCTACTGTTGCTAACACTGAGAGTGTCCAACTAATGGCTCCTATCTCTGCACAGTCTAAGTCTTCAGAACGCACTTTCACCATGTCCACAGATGACCTTAAAAATATCATCGCCAATGTTATTCGTATGGTTGGTAATGCATCTTACTCCTCTTCTCTCTCAGCTTTATCTGGTATGTCTCCCTCCTCTTGGCTTATGGATTCCGCTTGTTGCAATCACATGACACCTCACTCGTCCTTATTTTCTGAACTCAAACCTGCACCACACCCTCTTAATATTCGCACAGCAAATGGTTTCACAATGTCTGGTCATAATATCGGTTCTGTTTCGACTTCCAACCTTTCGGTTCCTGGGGTCTTTAATGTTCCTGACCTTTCTTACAATTTATTTTCTGTGGGACAATTAGCTGAGTTGGGTTATCGCATTATATTTGATTATTCTGGGTGTATTGTGCAGGATCCGAGGACGGGACACGAACTTGGGACCGGTCCCAGAGTTGGGCGTATGTTTCCCGTGGACAACCTTCGTCTTCCACTTGTTGCTCCTGTTTCTGTTGCTGCAGCTGCTGCAGTTTCTTCAATTCCTTCCCTTGCACTTTGGCATGCTCGTCTTGGTCATGCATCTTCCTCTCGGGTACAACAATTGGCTTCTAGAGGTTTGTTAGGTTCAGTGTCTACAGAAAATTTTGATTGTGTCTCATGTCAGTTAGGAAAACAACCAGCTTTGCTTTTCATTTCTAGTGAATCAATATCCACTGATATCTTTGACCTTATTCATTCTGATGTTTGGGGGCCTTCCCCGGTCTCTAGTATTGGTGGATCTCGATATTTTGTTGTCTTTGTTGATGATTATTCCCGCTATAGCTGGATTTTTCATATGAAACATCGCTCTGAATTATTGCAAGTATATTCTAATTTTGCAAAAATGGTTGAAACTCAATTTTCCAAACGTATCAAAATTTTTCGATCTGATAATGCTCTTGAGTACACTCAATATGCTTTCCAAGCTGTTTTGCATTCCTATGGCACTGTTCATCATCTAACTTGTCCAGGTACCTTTCAGCAAAATGGTAGAGCCGAACGAAAACTTCGTCATATTCTTGACACTATTCGTACTCTCCTTCTCTCTGCCAAAGTTCCTGCTCCTTTTTGGGGTGAAGCTGCTCTTCATGCTGTTCATGCTATTAATCGCATTCCAAGTCCTGTTATCCACAATCAAACTCCATATGAGCGCCTTTTTGGGTCACCTCCAGATTATCGCCACCTTCGCTCTTTTGGTTCTGCTTGTTTCGTTCTTCTTCAGCCACATGAGCATAACAAACTTGAGCCTCGATCAAGGCTTTGTTGTTTTCTTGGCTATGGTGAAACTCAAAAGGGGTATCGGTGTTATGATCCTGTCTCTCATCGTCTTCGTGTCTCCCGCAATGTTGTATTTTGGGAACATCGCTCCTTTGTCGAGCTCTCTCACTTCCGTGCCTCCCTATCTTCCTCCTCTGTCTTAGATCTTTTTCCAGATGAGGTACATATTCCTCCTGTAGTTGCTCCTGATCCTACTGTAGTTGCTCCTGATTCCCCTGTAGACTTCTCTGTCCAACCACCAGATATCCTTGATCCCTTTCCTAGTTCACCATTTAATGAACATGTGGAAGATGAACAGGTTGAAGACGAGCTACCCAACCCTGAGCTTGGGTCCTCTGCTCCTGCTCTGCCTAACGATCATGCACAAGACATTCCACCTCGACACTCAACTCGGGTAAGATCCGTTCCTACACATTTACTTGACTATCATTGTTACACTGCCCTTGCTACACTACACGAGCCTCACACCTATCGTGAGGCTTCTACTGACCCTTTATGACAGATTGCAATGAAAGAGGAGCTTGATGCATTATCTAAAAACTATACTTGGGACTTGGTGACTCTCCCCCCTGGGAAATCTGTGGTTGGTTGTAAGTGGATCTATAAGATTAAGACTCGCTCTGAGGGGTCCATTGAGCGCTACAAAGTTCGTCTTGTTGCAAAAGGTTTCACACAGGAGTATGGGATTGATTATGAAGAGACTTTTGCTCCGGTTGCTCGTATCTCATCTATTCGTGCCCTCTTAGCTGTTGCTGCTGCCAGAAAATGGGACCTTTTTCAGATGGATGTCAAAAATGCATTCCTTAATGGAAATTTAAGTGAAGAAGTTTACATGCAACCTCCTCCTGGTCTCTCTGTTGAATCAAACAAGGTTTGTCACCTTCGACGTGCACTTTATGGCCTTAAACAAGCTCCACGAGCTTGGTTTGCCAAATTCAGTTCTACCATCTCTCCCTTGGGTTACATGGCCAGTCATTATGATTCTGCCTTATTTCTTCGTCGCACTGACAAAGGCACTATTTTACTTCTCCTGTATGTGGATGATATGATCATAACTGGTGATGACCTTAATGGCATTCAAGAACTCAAGGTTTTTCTCAATCAGCAGTTTGAGATGAAAGATCTTGGACATCTCAGCTACTTCTTGGATCTTGAAATCACTCATTCTACAGATGGACTTTATATTACTCAAGCCAAGTATGCTTCTGAACTATTGTCTCGAGCTGGACTCACTGATAGCAAGACTGTTGACACTCCAGTTGAGCTTAATGCGCATCTGACTCCCACAGGAGGGAAACCATTGTCTAATCCTTCTCTTTACAGACGATTGGTTGGCAGCCTAGTTTATCTCACAGTCACTCGTCGAGACATCTCCTATGCTGTTCATCAGGTGAGCCAGTATCTGTCTGCTCCATGATCTACTCACTATGCTGCTGTTCTGCGCATTCTTCGATACCTAAAGGGCACTCTCTTCCATGGCTTTTTCTACTCAGCTCAGTCTCCTCTTGTACTCCGTGCATTCTCTGATGCTGATTGGGCAGGGGATCCCACTGACCGCAGGTCCACTACAGGTTATTGCTTTCTCCTTGGTTCTTCTTTAATTTCTTGGCGAAGTAAGAAACAAACCTTTGTGGCCCGCTCCAGTACTGAAGCAGAATATCGTGCCCTTGCTGATACCACATCTGAGCTCCTTTGGCTACGATGGCTTCTTACGGATTTAGGTGTGTCTACATCCTCTGCCACTCCCCTTTATTGTGATAACCAGAGTGCCATTCATATTGCTCACAATGATGTCTTCCATGAACGGACTAAACACATCGAGATTGATTGTCATTTTATCCGGTATCATCTTGTCCATGGTGCTCTCAAGCTTTTCTCCGTCTCCTCCAAAGATCAACTTGCAGATATCTTCACCAAGTCACTTCCTAAGGGTCGCACTCGTGATTTGGTTGACAACCTCAAGCTGGTCTCACATCCACCTTGAGTTTGAGGGGGGCTGTTAATGTATATTGTGTTTTGTTATGGGCTTTAGGCCCAACTGCTTTACTTGTATAGCACACTTATACTTGTACTACACTTTACTTGTACCGCACACTTATGCCTCCTATATAAGGCACTGATGTATATAAGGCACTGATGTATATTCTTTCATTCAAGAAATACAATACAATCTTCCAGTATTTCTAACAATGAAGATTGATGAATATGAGCATGAGGACGAGTTGGGTTCCATTTATATGCATCAACTTGTATGACTTGGAACAATATGGTCTAACCATTTTTGCCCTTGACTCTCTTTGCCAAGAAATGAAAGTTGAATGGGTTAGGACTCAGAAAGAAGTCATGCAATGAATACTTTATGGAGATAGCATTAATAGCCAGCCTTACGGGTTAGGGCACACACTTAAATCAACCCTAATGCGGTCTGACCCTCTTCTAAAGTTGAAATTGTCCATTAAAACCCTAAGATATTAACATGCTAATCATGACTTGGTTAATTTTTTGTCATGGAGCAAAACTTTTGCCCAATGCGAATGGCTCTTGCTTTAATTTGTACGCGCCAGTGCATCAATTAATATATATATATATATATATGTATGTATATATATGTGTGTATATATATATATATATGTACATATATATATATATATATATATATATATATATTTATATATATTTATATAAAAATTTGAAAAGGTTGATATGATACTCTCTAAGAGAATATTTTAGATAATTTTTTAGGATTCAGTTCAAAATCAAATTATTTCCTTATCTTAATTTTGAGTATATATTATTTACAAAATCAACCAATACTCTTTCAAAATTAATTTTATATACCCTCTCTTTTAATAAATAAAATAAAATTGTGTATTCTGTATAATATAATTTTACCGTCACATGCACTTGTTATGACTTCTTATTCTCTTTGATCTTAAATTTCAAGTCAAATTTCGTGTCAATTGGAATCAAGTAACACTTGCTAAAATTATTTGTCAACTTTTTCATTTGATTATTAATATTTGTATATACTTTGCTGCTGAAGCTATAATTACAACTACTCCTAACTACTTTGCTTTCTCTTCAGGCGTTTTGGATGGAATGAAAGACAAAAAATGAAAAGGGTTTGTTAGACCTTGCTTGACTGAGCCCTGGAACCATTTGCTTTCTCTTCGGGTTCTTTGAATGGAGAAAACTCGGTTTTGAAGCAAATATTTTTCCCTTTTTTAAAGTTTAGGACATTTTGATATGGCTATATGTGCTTCCACCAAATTTCCATAAGATTTTAAGATGATAATTTATTTTTTGCTTCAATAAGATAATAATTAACATTAAATAAATTAAGGAAAAAAATGAAATATCTTTTTTTTTATATGGACAAAAAGGGCCTTACAAAATCATTCCATAATTTTAATAAATAAATAAATAATTCTCCAAGTTTGCAAAGTATAGTAAGAATTGTAATCAATTCCTCCAACTAGATCAATACGCAATTAGAGCAGTCAAAAAGTACTTGAAAGAGACCAAGGGTGAATATTTATGCATTTATATACCTTTTTTTTTTTTCTTTTGAACAATTATTCAATGAAAATAAGAAAAGAGTGATGGGCCATCTGTATTCTCTACTTGAAGAACACGCATTTTACCATATGTAATAATACCTTTTGATTTTACGTTGATTACTAAAGTCTCTCATGCTATTGAGCCTTGTCAATAATCGAGTACTATATTATTGCCTTTTTTTTTTTTTTTTTTTTAAATTATGAGAATAGCATTGCCTGTTGATATATATATATATATTAGACAAATCAACTGTTCAATTATATTACCTTCTTGTATCTCATTATAAAATGTTTTCCTATCCAAAAAATTAAAAGAAAATCTAAAATGTTTAAATTAAAAAAAATTTAAATAAAAAAATTCAAATTTTTTTCACTTTAAAATTATATGTAAAATATGAGTTTATGAATTAGATACTAAACAATATCTAAACTAATTTGCAAACTAGTCCATTAAAGTTTGAGGAAATTTTGATTTTACCCACAAATTAAAATTCAAAATTTTAATCCGCTTCCCTAACGTGTAACATTAGATATCATTTAGATTTGCTCCCCTTATGTCCACATAGGTTAAAGACCTGGCAGTAAAATGTCAAATAAGTACACAATTTTAACAATTGATCTAATTACCACTGCGCACCCTTGATGTGGTGGTCACTCCACAAGTATAATTGCTTGTAGGGTGTGAGGGGTAAGGGCCGGGGTTTAAGTTTCCAGGAGGGAGGTTTACACACATATACACTTAGATTAAGCTTGAGTAGAAATTCTATCTTGTATTTAAAAAAAAAAAAAAACAATATTAACCTTAAAAAATTATTAGTTTTTATCAAAAATAATATTTTCATATCTCTTCTCACTCTCATGGTTAGTCCAAGTTATAGTATATATGTTTGGGGCTTCTCAGCAACTGCCTATGGTGGCCAAGCTTTGTGCTCCATGGTGGCCGAGTGAGTTTGGGGGTTTGGGCAAACAGGGTGGTCATCTCGTGATGTGGTGATGCAATAGGTCCATCAATGGGTTTTGGCTATAATTGGGTCCTGGCCGACCTTGAGGATCCGTCTTGATCTCTATAATATTGGCTTTGTGTAATTTGGTTCTTGTTGTAATATTGGAATTATTGAATAAAAAAAATGCTGGTTTTAATTTGTGTAATTTGGTTTTTTTGTGTTTTTTTTTAAGAAAATATTTTTTTGTGTGGATAATTTTCATTTTCTGGAAAATAAAAAGGGCCATTGTTTTTTATGTTTGCTTCCTAAAGAAATTTTAATTTTCTAAGAAATTGAGAAAGGAGGATTGGTTTTTGTGTTTGTTCTCTAAGAAATTTTTTTTTTTTTAATATATATATATAAAGAAAATGAGAATTGGCAGTATTGGAAAAGAATAGAAGAAAAAATAATAAAAGTGGAAAAGGAAAAACCTACAGAAAAATAGTTTATTTTAAAAAACAAATGTTAAATACTTGTAATTCTTGTTCAGCAATTCTTGTTCTCTCCCATGCTTTCCCTTCCCCTAATGGTTGGTTATTCTGATATTAGGCGCACTTCCCCTTTTGTTGCCTTCTTTTTCGTTCGCTTGGGTGTGTTTTTAGGCTCCTCTAGTGACCATTATCCATGGGTTAGGGATTTTGTTCTAGGTGATAGTGGTCTAGGTCTAGTGTTGGGTAATCTATGTCCTCTATTGCGCCAATCCTTAAATTGGTTTGGGTGTGTGCAAGAATCTTTAAGAAGAGAGAACATGGATTCTGGGTTAGATCGGGTGACTTAGAGACTAACTTGTCATCTAGCGCTGGTACGATTGGGGCCGAGACGGACATCGCTACCTCTATACCTTCATATGTACCCTCGTCCTCCCATCCTTTTATCTCTGATACATCTCAGCCCTTTCACACCCTTAAAGAATAGTGCTCTCTAAAAAGGGATACTTTTAGGAGGTTCAAGGATAAGTTTCAGTTCCCTGACGAGACTAGGGTTCATCTTCCTAGGAAGGGTGAGAAGTCTTGCGCTTTTGCCCAAGGTGAAGTTTATATTTATGAGGCTGCGTTCTTATGTCGCCTCAGATTTCATGTCCATCCATTTATAATGGAACTTCTTCATTATCTAAACATAGCTGCAGGACAGCTTATGCCGAATTCGTGGAGAATCGTCATAAGCTGTATGGTGATTTGGACGATCATAGCCGATGAGGATATGATCACTTTGAATGAGTTCGTCTATCTTTACCGTCTGAAAGAATCTAAAGAATTCGGGTATTATGAGCTCGTGCCTTGGGATAGGAGGTCTCGACTCATCATCAATCTACCTTCGTCCTTCCATTACTAGAAGTCTAGATACTTTTTCGTGTTAGGTGATGGTTGGGAGACCCTTTCTGATGACTTCTGGTGGGATGTCCCTAGGCTGCTGCGTCGGTGGGAGACTTCTCAGCTTGGTGCATTCGTCTCTTATGTGAGGCATTTTTTTTTCTTAACCTTATTCATTATGATCATCCATTCTAACCTTGTGTGTTTTCCTATTTTGTAGTTAAAGAGTGTCCAGAGCTTGAAAGTCAGTTTGTGGAGCGTGTCTAGGAGGCTATAAAGTACGCGAGCACAATAGACGATTTTGACAAGTTCGTTGACCCTCGGACCTTAGTTAGTCATTGTTTAGGACCGGAGCCCTCTCCTTTCGTCCTTCATGATATTTGCAAGGAAGAGAAAAGTAAGTCACTTTGGAACGAAAGTGGATTGTCTTTCTTCCATTTCTTCTTCTTCTCCTCTTCTTTTCTTTTAACTTCCCTATTGTTTTCTTTTTCTATAAAGATGATGACAAAATTTAACTAGGAATTGTATGCCCGGATGAAGGCTAAAAAGAACGAGTCCCTCTCCAGTATTAGCCAGCAGAGGTTAAGGGTCGTTGAGAAGGAGAAGGAGAAAGAGGCAGCGGAGAAGGGTTCATCCACACCAACTCTGGATGAAGGTCGTGCCGCTTCTCCGGGCATCTCTATTGAGGAGGTTGTCCCTCTTACGAAGAAGCGCAAGACAGGAAGTAAGGGGAAGGAGAAAGTAAGGACCAGCGTCTGGGCTATTGTGTAATCTTTGGTTGTCAGGTGTTGGGGGAGACGATGCACATCACCTCCCAATACTTGGCAAATGAGGAGAAGGTCGTGGTAGTCACGTTTAAGGTAGAGCCACTGGAGGCCGAGGCTTCTAGTCTGAGGAAGGATTTAATCGCTACAATGGATACCAACAATACTTCCAAAGAAAAGATCTAGGCCTTGTCTGAGTAGTTGAACTCGAAGAAGCTGCTGGCAAAACAAAAGGACGAACAGCTCACGATGGCCAACCAGAAGATGAAGACCGCCGTTGCCAACGTCGTCCACGCCATTCAGCTTATAGACAAATACAATGCAATTTTGTTTGGTTGGTACTTCAAAGGTTTTGAACTATTGAGAAGGTATTTGATAAAACACAGCCCAGGGACGGACTTGGAGGACCTAGACTTTGAAGCCATTGACAAAGAGATTGAGGCAGACGGGGTGGCGCAGGTTGCTACAATTACTGGCGAGGATCCTCCAGAGCTTGAGAAAGACGGAAATGACGCTTCTCCAACATAATTTCATTGCCTGTTCCCCCCCCCCCCCTCTTATTTTTTTGGAATGCCTTGCCTGTTTTAGGGCTATTGAACAATTTACAACTATTTCATATATATCTATGTGTTTTACCTTCTTTGCATTCATATGGTTTGTGAGTACTTCTGGTTTATATTTCTTGTTTTATCGTAATTTGCTTTTGTTGCGGCATGCTCTTGTCTATCTTGAGACTCAGAAATTTTTTTACTAAGACATACCCTTCGTCCATCTTGGGACTTAGAAAATTTTTTGCTGAGACATGCTCTTTGTCCATCTTAGGACTTAGAAAAATTCGTCGCATGCTCTTTTCTGAACTTTTCTTTAACAAGCCACATTTCCTTTAAGGAATCTTATCCTTTCAATATCTGTTCAAAGACTGTTCTAGTCAGAAAGATCCTCCTTGCCTTAACTCGGTTAGGACGATTTACATCCATTCAAGGAATCTTATCGTCTTTAGGTGAAGTGGGCGACGTACATCCAGTTAAGGAATCTTATCGTCTTTACTGGGTGTGAACGATGTACATCCATCTAAGGAATCTTATCGTCTTTTCTGGTTAAAATGATTTACATCCTTTGGAGGAATCTTATCATTTTAACTTGGTTAGGGATGATTTACATCCATTCAAGGAATCTTATCATCTTTAAACGATGTGGACGATGTACATCCATTTAAGAAATCTTACCGCCTTTTTTTGTTAAAATGATTTACATCCTTTGGAGGAATCTTATTATTTTAACTTTGTTGGAGTTTTTGCATCCAGATGGTGGTTTTGGTTTGAGCCTGAAAAAGATAGTCAAAATATGTTAATCATTGAATAATACGTTTATTTGATTCTACTTTAAAAAGTATAAGACAACACTAACTGCTTACAAATGAGCTATGGTTCTTATTCATAATACCTCTTTAGGTGTTCAACATTCCAAGGACGGGGTAATTTATTCCCATCCAAATCTTCTAGGTAATAGCTTCCTCACCGAACAGTGGACGACTTTATAGGGTCCTTCCCATGTTGGCCCCAATTTGCCTTGTGTTGGATCCTTCGTTGCAAGTGTCACTTTTTGTATGACGAGATCTCTGATGTGGAACCTTTTGAGTTTTACTTTCTGGTTGTAGTACTCCGCCATCTTCTACTGGTACCTGGACATTCTTTGAGAAGCTTGGTCTTTGACTTCGTCTAAACAATCCAAGTTCAACTTCAATTGGTCATCGTTGCTGTGTTCGTTAAAGAATTCCTTCCTTAGGCTAATGGGCTGCTTCTGTGCCATAAGTCAGGTTGAAGAGTGTTTCTCTTATTGAGGTTATTGTTGTAGTTCTGTATGCCCATAAGACACTTGGTAACTCCTCGGGCCATGCTCCCTTCGCCCCCACTAATCGGGCCTTGATAATCTTCAGCAATGTTCGATTCGTTACTTCAGTCTACTCATTCCCTTAAGGATGTCCTAGGGATGAATACTTGTTCTTGATGCCAAGGCTTGAGCAAAACGATCTGAATCCTTGATTGTCAAACTGACGACCATTATCTGAGATGATCGTTTGTGGGATCTCAAACCTGTATACAATATTTTTCCATACAAAAATTTGTACCTTTGCCTCTGTGATCGTGGCTAGTGCTTCTGCCTCCACCCACTTTGTAAAGTAGTCTATGGCAACGAGTAAGAACTTTACTTTCTTCTTTTCTTATGGCAGAGGCCCTATGATGCCATTACCCCATTGCACAAATGACCATGGCGAGGTCATCTTCTCTCCTGGGACTCGCTAAATGTTCCCATACCTTTGGTAGCTATCACACTTCTTGACGAAATCTGCTGCGTCTTGTTGCATTGTAGGCCAAAAATAACCTGCCCTCATGATTTTTCTTACGAGGGATTTTGCTCCCATGTGGTCACCGCAAATGTCCCCGTGAACCTCTTCCAGAACATATTTGGCTTCTTCTTTAATGCACCTCAAGTAAGGCTATGAGAAGCCTCTTTTGTAAAGTTCATCATTTAACACCGTGAATCTAGCAGCTCGTTTATTGATCTTCTTGGCTTCTTTAGGATTTGGTGGTAAGCGTCCATCCTTGAGATGGGACAAGATTGGACTCGTCCATCCAACGTGAACGTGCACTAGGAAGGTTTGAAATTCTTCGATGCTGGGAGAATTCTGTTCTTCCAACCTCCAATCAGTCGCCTTTGCCTAACTATCTGCTGATGCATTCCTAGCCACTTCGTCAGCTTCTACATTTTGATCTCGTGGGAATCGAGTAAACTCTACCTGATCAAACTTGCTAACCAATTGGTTTGTCAACTTGAGCTATCTTTGCATCCTTGTCTCCGTTACTTCGAAATCTCCCTTGACCTGCCTTATGACGAGCTATGAATCACTTCTTAGCAAGGCGTTTTTTGCTCCAAGAGCCTGGGCGATCCTCAACCCCATCAATATAGCCTCGTACTCCACTTCGTTGTTAGTTACGGGAAATTTAAGTTGAACTTCATACTTCAAAGTATCCCCCTTAGGGGAAGTGATGATGACGCCTGCTTCGCCTCTCTTCTGCATGGATGACCCATCCATATGGATCGTCCAGAGTTCTTCCTGGTTATTCTCGTGTTCGGGACAAGTGAATTCCACTATGAAATCTGCCAGCGACTGGGCTTTTATGGCCGTTCGTGGTCGATATTCTATGTTGAACTAACTAAGCTCGATGGCCCACTGTACCATTCATCCAGTGGCCTCAGGTTTATTCATTGCTTTCTTAATGGGCTGGTCCGTCATCATTATGATTGGGTTAGCCTAAAAGTATGGACGAAGCTTTCTGGAGGCCACTATCAAGGCGAAGGTGATCTTTTCTATTCGTGGGTATCGGGTTTCAGCTCCTTTGAAGGCTTGGCTGATGAAACACACCGAGTGTTGTACCCTATTTTCTTCTCTGATCAAGGCTGTGCTTACCGCAGTTGTGGACATAGCTAAGTACAGGAACAGGAATTCCCCTTCTTTAGACGGACTCAGGAGCGGGGGGTTGCTTAAGTAACGCTTTAGCTCCTAGAATGCTGCTTTGCACTCGTTTATCCAGACGAAAGCCTGCTTTAAGGTCTTGAAGAAAGGAAGGCATTTGTCTGTTACTTTGGAGATGAACTTGTTGAAGGTTGCCACCTTTCTTATAAGGGACTGTACTTCTTTGATCGTCTTTGGGGAGGACATCTTGAGGATGGCTCTCATCTTTTTTGGATTTTCTTCTATTCCTCTCTATGATACCATGAAGCTGAGGAATTTTCCAGAAGAGACTCCAAAGGTGCACTTAGTCAGGTTTAGCTTTATACTATATTGCTTAAGTGTATTGAACGTCTCCTTGAGATCGTCTAGATGATCCTCCTCTTCCTTGCTCTTGACGAGCATGTTGTCCACATATACTTACACGTTTCTCCCAATCTGCTTACTAAACATCTGGTTTACTAATCTCTGATATATGGTTCCCACGCTCTTTAAACCGAAAGACATGACCCAGTAGCAATAGAGCCCCTGGCTGGTGATGAAGGCGGTTTTCTCTTGATCTTCCTTTGCCATATGTATTTGGTTATACCTAAAGAAGGCATCCATAAAGGTAAGAAGTTTGTGCTCGACCGTTGAATCTATGAGTTAGTCAATCCTAGGCAGGGGGAAGTTGTCCTTTGGGCAGGCACTATTTAAATCTGTGAAGTCGATGCACATTCTCCATTTCTCATTTGCCTTTTTGACCATGACGACGTCGGCCAACCACTCGGGATAGTATACTTCCCTGATAAAGTTAGCAGCGAGCAGCTTGTTCACCTTGTCCATAATTTCTTGTTTCATTCATGAGCGAAAACTCTCCTTCTCTACTGGACGGGTTTCTTCTTAGGATCCACATTTAGGCGATGTTGAATGATGTCTGCTGGTATGCCAGGCATATCTTTATGACTCCAGGCGAATACGTCCAGGTTATCCTTCAAAAAGCTGATGATTTCTTTCTTCATCTAGAGGTTCAGATTTGTCCTTACCTGGGTCGTCTTTGTCGAATCTCCTTCGACCAACTCAATCGTCTCCAGTTTCTCGACAATTTCTAGTGTCTTTTCTTCAATTATCCATGTATGGTTTTCTTTTGACACCAAGACTGCCTGGTAGTCTTCTCGCGCCAACACCTGGTCTCCTCTTATTTCCCCAATTCCTCGTTCTGTTGGAAATTTCACCTTCAGGCAGTACGTGGAAGTGGCTGCTTTCCACCAATTGAGGGTAGGCCTTCCTATGATCTCATTGTAAGACGAAGGTGAGTCTACTACCAAGAAGTTGTGTCAATTGGTTACCTAAAAGGGGTATAACCCAGCTGTGACCGTCAGTGTTACTATTCCCCGTGGATACACCTTGTCTCCACTAAAACTAGCAAGGGGAGATTCGAATGGACGAAGTCTTTTCAAGTCTACTTTTAATTGATGGAAGGCAGAGAGATAAATGATGTCTGGCAAGCTCTCATTGTCCACCAAAATCCTCCTGGTATTGAAAACTTCAATCATGAGCATAATAACCAACGGGTCATCATAAGGTTGTTTCACCCTTCTGGCATCTCCTTCTGAGAATAGAATATCTTGGTCCGTCCCCATCGCTTCAGAGGTGGCGTCCCATGAATGCTATTCACCTGCCTTTGGTATGACTTCCTGAGAGATTTAAACAATCCCCCTGTTGACAGGCCGATTGTTTTTATTTCCCCTATGGAACTTTGTGGACGAAGGGGCATGTGGTCTTCGTCCCTCTGAGAGACTTCATGTTGACCCTTGTTATCATCCCTGGATTTGCTGGAATCTCCCTTCTTCACGAACTTCTGCATCTTCCCTTTTTCGTATAAGCGCTTCTATCTGCTCCTTTAGGTCTCTGCAGTCCTCTGTGTAATGCCTGTGATCTTTGTGGAAACGGTAGTATTTTCTTTTGTCACGCACGTTAGGTGATGAGTATAATGTCCAAGGCCACTTAAGGCAGTGCACATCCTTAATCTACGCCAAAATCTGGTCAACGGGCATAACCAAGGGAGTGAACTTTACCGTCCGAAGGTTTTTGTCATCTCTCCGTCTATTCCCTTCAACATTCTGACGATCTGCTCGATCCCTTTCTTCCCCTCTTCAGTCGTCCTCCTTCTCTTTCCTCTTCTCCTTGGGCTTTTCTATTCCTTCTATTGATGTTAGGGCGTCCTCAGCATTCATATACTTCTGTGCCTTCAAGAGTATTTCTGCCATCATCTTAGGAGGATTTTTCACTAGAGAGACCATGAATTCCTTGGACTTCAATCCAACTTTGAATGTCATCAGCTATACTTTATTATTTGCTTCGTCCACCTCCAAAATTTCTCAAGTGAAACGCGTTATATATGACCTCAGGGTCTATTTCTCTCATTGCCTAATTGTAAGCAAATGGTCTGTCGGCCTTTTCAGGCGCTGCCCACCGACGAAGTGACGGAGGAAGGAACTACCTAGCTGCTCGAAGTTGTCGATGGACGACGTTGGTAACTTAGTGAACCACTCCCTGGCTGCTCCTTTGAGAGTGGTGGGGAAAGAACGACATAGTATCTCGTTAGGGGGCTGTTGGAGACCTAAAGTCATCTTAAAAGTGTTGAAGTGATCCAGGGGATCCTTCAGTCCGTTAAATGGCTCGAGCTGTGGTAGACGAAATTTTAAGGGTATCGGGCATTCCAGGACTACCATGGTGAAGGGTGAATTTGTCTTCCTGACCATTCTATCTAGACTTTGGTCTGTTTTCTCCTTGATCGCGTTCTTCAGTTCATCCATCTCGTTTCTTGTTTCTCTAAGAAGATCCAACCTCGCCTCTTCTAAAGTACTTAGTCACCTCCTTTGGCTCTCTCCATCATCGTCCCGATTGGTCTCCGAGCGATTGTCTTCTTGTTGTAGTCACAACCTCATCTCTTAGTTCTGCCTGGTGAGCTCCTCCACGCTGGCTACGAGTGTCTGAATTTGCAAAGCTAATGCTACAAGATCTTGGTTAGCGTTGGAATCCATCTGGAATTGTGAGTTGAATGGAACTACGTTCTCAAACCTAGGTGCGAAGAAAGTCATCCCCACAAATGAAACTAAATTGATGATGCCGAGATCGTCAGTCAAAGTAATCGTCCAGAAAGAAAGCCATCTACAGCCGACAAAGATCCTGACAAGGTGGATGAAGAATGGGAGTAGTGTGGGTCACCGGTGTGGTGCTTGCCACAAAGCATCCAATGGTAAAGTCAAATAGCTAGAAGAGAAAAAGAAGATTCAGTGTCAAAATATGAGTGTGTATTAGTTAGAGTTTCCGTACCGTCTCAGGTCTTAGGGTGCTTGTATATATATATATATATTTGCTTGCTTCTTCCTTCTAGCTGTTGGAGGTGTTTTAATGGTGGTTTCAATGTGGTATCTCTAACACCCCTTTGAGGTGTTAATGACAAGATTTCTGCCTCTCCAACAGTACGAAGAATCATTATTGTCATGTAACGCTTCTCCATTGATTGTGAGAGAATGGCCTTATCTTCGTCTGACGAGTACTATGATGGACGAAGATTGATGTTACCTTCGACCATTGTCTTCTTCTATGGACGGGGATATTGCTGGGCATATCAATTACAAAAAAACTTAGGGGTGTCTATTTTAAATAATAATTAAGTATTAGAAACGTAGGTTTTTTTTTATAGGAAAAAAAACAACAACAACGTGGATTGTTTAACTTATTTTTCTATTTAAAAATAAATAAATAAATAAACATATAGTTGCTTTGAAGAAGTGGGTTAATGAGAAAGTGTTCCTTTTTTGTAGGCAATGTTTTAATGCAAGATGCCCTCTCTATTTTTACCAGACTATCCTTTAGTTTTGTCTCTATTTGAACCTGGGGATATAGGGGTATATTGGAATCAAAAAAATGTCCAATCCAAACAGAGAAACCCCCTTAAATAGTACTCCAATATAGATAATATATTCATTTTTTAATATATTATGTATAGTAGTTTACTCTCCTTAATATTATTTCCCTATCATGACATGAATATAATTTGAAACTAAAGTGAGAATTACACATTAGCTACATATAAAACGAATCTTTTAAATTTTTTTTAAAAGGTTTTTTTTTTTTAGAGAGTTTCAACCTATGGCGTCCGCTCCTAATGATAGTTCTTTATCATCAGACCAAGACAACAATCAGTTTTTGGTGTAGGCGAGAATTGAACCCCAAATCTTTTATTCAACCATCAAAGACTTTACCAGTTGAGTTAGATGAAACCCACTTTTTAAAATAAAAAAAAGGTTATATCATGCATTATGCGCATCATGGAATTCATTAGTTCATCACACCTAGTAAGACAAAATGAATTAGGATATATATAATGTTACTTTGTAGGACATAAATAACACATCGATGCACTTAGACCAATAAAAACAAAAAACAAAAAACAAAAAACAAAAAAGAAAGAAAATAATATCGTCATATTCATTGCATTCTTTCAAATACAAATATTTGTAGCAAAATAATTAACAAGAAGTGCAAAGGAATATTGCAAAACAAAGTGGAAAGAAAGGCTGTTATCTGTGTGTGTTTTCCATTATTCATGTAGTTAAATACATTCACAACTCCATTGTATTCCCTCTTTTTTTAACTAATATTGATTTTAAACAAGTTAGTTTTATTCTTTTGAAACCCCTTTGGTTGATTTGAAGTGTGGGTTAATTACGAGGAGAAGGGATGTAGGTGGGTGGATTAGGTTCAGATCGAGGGACAGTACCCTTTGCAAGTGAAGTTTTGAAAGGAGCCATATTGTGGCCTCCGAAGGCCTTTTGGTTAATTGTTGAAACCGGAATATTGTGGGTGCCTGAATTAGATGTAGATGAAGCTGGGTTGTGTGTGGGTGGATTAGGTCCTGATGGAGGGACAGGTCCCCTTGGTAGCGAGCTTTTGAAAGGAGCCATATTGTGGCCTCCAAAGGCCTTTTGGCCAATTGTTGAAGCAGGATGGTGGGTGGGTGGATTAGGTCCAGATGGAGGGACTGGACCCCTTGGTAGTGAGCCTTGTAAAGAAGCAGCATTGTAACCCACGAAAGCTCTTTGGTTAATTGAGTTTTTTTTAATCAATTCTTGTTCTCCTTCATGCAAGATTCTGCCAGCCTCATTTGCATGCATGCTCATAAGAACAAGCAATGTTATGACTACTAGAAACACGTTTAGATGCCCCATCTTGTTGTGTAAGCTAAGATATAAAAGTTAACAATATATTTGATGAAGATTGATGAATATGAGGACGAGCGGGGTTCCATTTATAGGCATCAACTTGTATGACTTGGAAGTAGAACAATGTGAGTTTCTAACCATTTTACTCTTGACTCTCTTTGGCTCTTTGCCAAGAAATGAAAGTTGGGACTCAGAAAGGTGGAAACTGCTTTTTACTTTGAATTCTAAAGTCTCCAGTGATACAAGACAATTAATAGGGGAAAAAAAAAAAAAAAAACGAAGAAAAGTAAAGGATAAACCTAAGAATCAACACTTAGGTCGCTTGGAATCAGCACCAAGCTAAACCCTTAGGAATCAACACCTAAGGACCCTTAGGAATTAGCACCTAATAATTGGAAAAATATCCAATCTGAATTTCATTAATCACTTCTTTACCCAAAATACAAATAAATTAGTCTCTTATATAGAGCTAGAACTGGAAAATAAAGAGATAAAGATAACAACATAATGAAAACTAATCCTAACTAAACTCAAATACTAGTCCCTATCTAATCTCAAATCTAATCCCTATCCAAATAAAAGTCTACAATTATTTAATTTCTTATGAGATAAATACAAAAATATGAAAATGTAAATTCTAAAATAATTTTGGTTTTACTCTTGCATAATCGAGCCTTCACGCCCTTCACGTGCCTGAAGAAGTCATGCTTAGGGCACAAAAATAAAATCAAACATCAGTTTAATTGTAATCAACAATTACCATATAAATTAATATCCTTGATTATATTAAGATTTTGACTCAAATACTAAAATGATGGAGAGGTGGATTGGAATTAGGGAGACATTATAAGAAGAGTTTAGGTGATATGTGGCCCAATATTTCCAGAGTTTTCATTCTCTATGTATAATTGTAAATCTCTGATCAATAGAATAATTAAGGTACCACAGCCCTTAAAATTTTGAGAGAGAGAGATCAAACTACATTAATATAAATCTCTATTATTACACTATTTAATAACATTTTACTACATCAATATTTTAAAAATTCCACCGTCACACATATTATAAAAAATTTTTTTTTCCTTAACATTCACATCAAATTTCGTGTTAATCATGATCAAGTTACATTTGTTAAAAGTCTTTGCAAACCTTTTAATTGGATTAATATATACTACTTTTCTGTTGAAACTACAATTACAATTACTTCTAACTACTTTGCTTTCTCTTCGGGCGTTTTGAATGGATTGAAAGACAGAAAATGAAAAAGGTTTTGTTAGACCTTACTTGACTCATGACTGAGCCCTTGAACCAGTTGCTTTCTCTTTGGGTTCTTTGAACGGAGAAAACTCGGTTTTGAAGCAAATATTTTTTTCCCTTTAAATTTTTGGTAAGTGGAAACACGCTTACTTTACTCGGAACTTGAATTTCTGCAGCTTAAATGTTAGGTTCCGGGTTTAGTTTTTTGCAAACCTTTTACACGATATAAATACTTTGAATAAGAATTCAAAAGTATGGAAATGGAAGTCTCATTCTTATTCTTAAACATATTTTGACGCGGTGGAAAAAAATAATGATAATAATCTGCAGCAATTTTTAACAGAGAGAAGGACTTTGGCACCTATACCATCAGAGCCTTGAACAAAGTTGAAGTCTCATTCTTACTCATACAGTCATACAATGATCTTGTGTCTTTGTTTTTCTTACTTCTTACACAGGCCTCAGCTCCATTCAATTTGGTCTTTGCGATTTTTCACTCCATCTTCGTAAAGGGAGATCAAACCAACTTTGAAATTGATCCATCATTTGGAGTGAAAGCTTCACGGCTATATTATGATGTTAAATACACCCCAGTGGATGAGTTTCTCGATCAGTTTGTCTAAGAGTCAAACTTTGCTCATGTTAATCTTCTAAAGTGAGTTTCACTGCCTTAATTAATGGATAATTAAGTAGGTTCTGTCTGGGCTGGGAGCTACAGAAGTAGAAGATAGTTGCTGCTGTCTCAGGATGTGTAATTGAAAGTAGGTGCTTGCCTCTTTGTGTGCCTACTTTGATTCTGTAGAAATGTTGGGTTACTATGTTAATATAATCCAAATAGAAATCGATGAATACTGCCTTCTAGCACTTCTTCTTTAGACATGACTGTTCCAGTCTTGAGCAACCATAGGTCCATAAAACAGGGATTTGGTTAAAAAATTTATGAATTTAATAAGTACAGCCATACAGGGCCTAAAATTGACTTGAAATGTTAATCCTCTAACTTTTTAGTTTATTCAATTAAATTTTTTTTTCAACTTTTTTTATATGTTGTGGTTAATTTTCCAAATTTTTTAAATTTTCTTCAAATTTTTTGAATTGAAAAAATTCCAATTTTTTCCCTTTTTTTTTTTTCCAAAAAATTTTAATAAAAGTTGACGAAAAAACCTTAATTGAATAAATCTGAAACTTAGAGAACCGAAATGAACGAAGCAAAGTTAGAAGATTGATATGAATTCTAAAGAAACTTAGAGGGTGGGTTTTACATTTCAGCCTTATAAATAATTACATTAGAATATATGTTATCAAAGAAGAAAAAAATAACTAAATTATTTACATATTTGAGAACAATTGAAAAAGAAAAAAAGAAAAAAAAAAGGACAAAGTCACAAAACACAATATTTGTGGAGTTGTGTCAATTCATAACAGGTCATAATAAAATAAATTAAATAATAAAGTATTATTCAAGAGACCACCACAACTAAAGACAAAAATATTATAAAAATATTATTACATTTTGTTGTGTTTTTAGACTTTCTTTAAATATATAAAACCCACCTTTTGCACAAGTAATTTCTATTTTTATAAGACCTTGTTTGGAATGGGTTCCTAAATTGACTGGCTATCATGTACTAGTTGTAGTGGATCTATTGGGCTTGTATGTGTATAGTTTTTTTTGTGGTAAATGTAATATTTATAGCTGAAGAATGTATATATATCCCAATATGTCGATTAAATTTTAAGATCGCACAAATATAACAAAAATAGAAACTAATAATTATGTAGTTTCTTTATTTATGAATTCTGAAAAGTTGCAAGTTTATGGTGGGTTGCACTATATGTAAGGTTATGTGATTCTAAAAGTTAAACCATGAAATTTTCAATTTTATTAATATGAGCCTTATAATTTCAAAATTGTTGTAATTTGGAGTTTCGTAAGTCTTTTTTTTATTTAAACCAATAAATAAATAATAAGAAATAAACCCAAAAATATATAAATAAATAAATGGGTTCTTGGGATTTTGAATTGAAATATGTTGCAAGTTTCTCTCTGCTTGCAACGTATTTCAATTCAAAATCCCAGGATCCCATTTATTTATTTATATATTTTTATGTGAAAGCAATACAGACAATCATAAGATTGACCCAACTTGTGAAAGACTGGATTCAATTGTAAGAGCATCCACAATGGTGAATGTTATCATATTCTATTTTACTATCTCAAAAAACTATTTTATCAATTATATTATACCATTTTACGACACTCCCAACATCTCAACTTTTATTTTACAATACAAGACATTAAAATAATATAATTATATAATAAAATAATATATTTTAAATCATAAATAAAGGCCAGCACTAAGAGAGAGAGATAGAGATTGAGACGTGAGAGAGTGGGAGCAGAGATGATTGAATAAAAAAATATTACTTCTTTTTACAATTGGGCTACAATACCATCACAAATTTGTGATGATACTGTAGCACAATTTTACATTTTTTTAGGATATAACACATGTACAAGACTTGATGTTGGCTTGTTTTTTACTTTGAATTGTAAATTTCTTAACATATACTATTTACCTTGGGTCACTGCGGATGCTCTAAAGGTTATAAATTTTACAATCTGCTTTGGTCTAACCTATTTTTGACTTGAACCTGACTTGACCTGTACACAAAAGAGTTGAATCCAAGCTTTGCTAGGTCTACGAAGTATGAACAACCAAACAAAGGGCATTAATTTGATATGGCTATGTTTGCTTCCACCAAATTTCCATAAGATATTTAGATGATAATTTATTTTTTGCTGGAATAAGATAATAATTAACATTAAATCAACTAAGGAAATAAAATAAATAAATATCTTTTTCCATGTGGACAAAAAGGGCCTTACAAAATCATTTCATAATTTTAATAAATAAATAAATAATTCTCTCTAGATTTGCAAAGTAGCGTAAGAATCGTATTCTATTTCTCCAACTAGATCAATACTCAATTTATGTATTTATTTTATTCATTATGCTTTCTTTCTATTAACATCTTTCGTTAACACACATGCACAATGAGTTTTAATTAACTTAATTAGTAAAATATCTTATGATTGAATAAAATATCTAGAGTTCAATCCCCACTTATATTAAAAACTGATTGGTATCTTAGTTTAATGATAAAAAATAAAAATCACAGAAGCGAATGATGACACAGATTGAAACTCTATAAATAAATAAATAAAATAACACACACACACACATATATATATATATATATATATATATATATTTTGAATAATTATTCAATGAAAGTAAAAGGAGGGTGAGGGACCCATCCCATTTGTATTCTCTGCTTGAAGAACATGCATTTTATTTTTACCATATGTGATATTATCTTAATACATTTTGATCTTATTATGACGAATCGTTGACACTCATCTTTTTTTTTTTTTTTTTTGGAGAATCGACGCTCATCCTTATTATAAAGCTTTGTACTTTTATTCAGATTCTGACCAAAAATCGAGTACTATATTATTGTCTGGTATTAAAAAATAATAATAATGAGAATATTATGGCCCTGTTGAACTTTATTTGTTTATATTCAACAGGAAATTATTGGAATTTTTTAAGACAACAGTAAGTAAGTCCGCTTATGCGGATTTGATAGCTTGATGAATATGAGGACGAGTTGGGTTCCATTTATATGCATCAACTTGTATGACTTGGAACAATATGAATTTCTAACCATTTTACTCTTGAGTCTCTTTAGCTCTTTGCTAAGAAATGAAAGTTGGGACCCAGAAAGGAGGAAACTGCTTTTTAATTACTTTAAATTTTAAAGTCTCCAACCTTCACGCCCATCACGTGCCTGAAGAAGTCATGCTTAGGGCACAAAAATAAAATCAACCCCAATGTTGTCTAACCCTCTTCTAAAGTTGAACTTTACCCATTAAAACCCTAAGATATTAACATGCTAATCAATATTAGCTTTAATTTGTACACACATTAGTGCATCAATATATCTTCAAAGATTTAAAAAGGTTGATATGATACTCTCTAAGAGAATCTTTTAGAGAATTTTTAAGGATTCAATTCAAAATTCAAACTATTTCCTTATCTTAATTTTGTGTATTATTTACAACATCAACCAAGATTTAGTTTCAAAATTAATTTGTTGTATCCTCTCTCTTTCAAAAGATAAAATAAAATCGTGTATTCTATATTAACTTTACTGATCAGTTTAATTGTAATCAACATTTATCATATAAATTAATATCTTGATCATATTAAGATTTTGACTCAAATGCTAAAATATAGAGAGTTGGATTGGACACAGGGAGACATTATAAGAGGAGCTTAGGTGATATATGGGCCAAGATTTCCAGAGTTTTCGTTCTCTATTATTGAAACCCTTTGATCAACCCTTTGATCAATAGAATAATTAAGATACTACAGTCTACAGCCCGACAAACTTTTGAGAGAGATATATATATATATATATATATATCAAACTACATTAATATAACTCTATTGTTAAACCATTTAATAAATTTTTATTATATTAATATTTTAAAATTTTCATGGTCACACATAATATTATAACTTATTATTCTTGTCGTTCTTAACATTTACGTTGATTTTCGTGTCAATCGATCGAGTTACCTTTGTTAAAATTCTTTGTCAACCTTTTAATTGGATTAATTAATATATATTTTGTAGCTGAAACTACAATTACAACTACTTCTAACTACTTTGCTTTCTCTTCCGGCGTTTTGAATGGATTGAAAGACAGAAAATGAAAAAGGTTTTATTAGACCTTGCTTGACTGAGCCCAGCTGGAACTATTTGCTTCCTCTTCGGGATCTTTGAACGGAGAAAACTCGGTTTTGAAGCAAATAATTTTCACTTTTTTAAGTTTTGGTAAGTGGAAACATGCGAATTTACTTGGGAGTTGGGACTTCAATGTCTGCAGCTCAAATATTAGGTTCTGGCTTTTGTTTTTTTTGCAAACCTTTTACACGACATAAATACTTTGAATAAGAATTCAAAACTATTGAACTGGAAGTCTCATTCTTATTCTTAAACATATTTTGACGCGGTGCAAATAATAATAATAATAATCTGCAGCAATTTTTAACAGAGAAGAGGACTTTAGCACCTATACCATAAGATCATAATAAAATATTATTCAAGAACTCATCACAACTAAAAAAAAGTACGTTTTGAAAATGTTATAACATTTTGTTGTATTTTTAGACTTTATGTATATCCACCCGTGGCACTAGCTATCATGTACTAGTTGTAGTGGATCTATTGGGTGTAATATGTACAGTTGAAGACTGTGTATATATCCCAATAATCGTTTAAATTTTAAGATAGTAAAATGTAAGGGTATTCAATAATAGAAACTAATAATTATGTGGTTTCTTTATTTATGAATTCTGAAAAGTTGCAAGTTTATGGTGGGTTAGATATGTACCATTGCACTATAAGGTTATGTAATTCTAAATATTAAACCATGAAATTTTTAATTTTATTAATATGAGCCTTATAATTTCAAAATTGTTGTAATCTGAAGTTTCTTAAGTCTCTTTGATTTAAATAAATAAATAAAAATAAACCTAGAAATTCACAAAAGTTACGTTGTTCTTCCAACTTATTCCAATTCGAAATCCTAAGAACCCATTTATTTATTTATATATTTTTATGTGAAAGCAATGCGGTCATGTTGACCCAAGATTGAATACAATCATACGGGTTAAGGTTTTACAATCTGATTTGGTCTAACTGGTTTTTGACCCGGCTTGACCAATACCCAAAAGAGTTGAATTCAAAGCTGTTTGCTAGCTAGGTCTTTTTTCTTCTTTTTTTTAACTGCTAGCTAGGTCTATAAACAAACAATTATAGGGCATTAATTTGATATGGACAAAGTTTTTATGCAACCTAGATTGTTTTTCTTTCTAAATATAAAAATAAATAAATAAAAAGATTACAAAAAATTTTATTCAACCGATGTGGCAATTAAAAGAAAATTATTCATATATATTATTTAAGTAAGTTATGCAATTCATTAAAAATGTCATGAAACTATAAGTATATGTGAATAATTTTTTTAATTGTCACATAATGAGTTGCATACAAATCTCTGCAATGGCATAAAAACCTTGCTTGCTATGTTTGCTTCCACCAAATTTCCATAAGATATTAAGATAATAATTTATTTTTTGTTGCAATAAGATAATAATTAACATTAAATAAATTAGTGAAATATCTTTTTTCATAAGGCCAAAAAAGGCCTGACAAAAATTAATAAATTTTTCTATGTTTGCAAAGTAGCGTAAGAATTGTATTCATTATCTCCAATTAGATCAATATTTTTTTTTATAGAGTTCCAACCTATATATGGTATTCGTTTCTGATTATTGTACTTTTTATCATCAAACAAAGACACCAATCGGTTTTTAGTGTAAGTAGAGATTGAATCTAAGATTTTCTATTTGACCATAAAAGACTTTATCAATTTAGTTAAATAGGACTCAGAACTATATTAATATTTAATTAGAGCAGTCAAATTCAACAGCGGAGTATCAAAAATTTAAGCATTTATTCATTCATGATTTTCATTAACATCTTTCAATTCAGTCTTCATTAACACGCATATATATAACTTTTTTTTTTCTTTTGAACAATTATTCAAATGAAAATAAGAAAAGAGTGAGGGACCCGACCCGACCCATCCCATCTGTATTCTCTGCTTGATGAACACGCAGTTTACCATATGTAATCTTACGTTGATTAATAAAGTCTCTCATGCTATAGAGCCTTGTCCTTTTTGGTTGCTTATTACTAGTATTCAGGTTCTGGCCCAGAATCGACTACTATATATATTCTTATAAAATAAACCCTAAATAAGTTGGCTGATGTGAATTTATATATATATATATATATATATATATATAGTCTTGTTATATTCTCTATGCTTAAGATGGTCGGAAAATAATAACTATCTCATGATAAAATGTTCAAATTTAAGGTTTGTTTAGTAAAAAAAATAAAAATCAAATGTTTTTTACTTTAAAATTATATTCAAAATACGAGTTTATGAATTGGACAATGAAAACTAAATAATATATAGGCTAAATTGTAAATTACAACCTTAAAATTTGAAATGATTTTGATTTTGTCACCTAAAATTCAAAATTTTGATCCCCTGTCCTAACATTAGATATTGTTTGGATTTTCTCCCTTTTATCCATATCAATTAATGACGTGGCAGTTAAATGCAAGCATACAATTTTAATAGTTGGTCCATGGCCAAGCTCTGTGCTCTATGGTGGCCGAGCATGTTTGAGGGTTTGGGCAAACGATGTGGTGATGCCATGGCATGGTGGTGGTTTTTGTGATTTTTTTTTTTTTTTTTAATCTTGATTTTTGGGAAAATTAATGAAGGCTGCTGATTTTTATGTTTGTTTCTCAAAGAAAATTTTATTTTATAAGAAAATAAGAATGGAGGATGGTTTTTGTGTTTGTTATCTAAGAAAATATTGAGAAAATGAGAATAGGCAATATTGGAGAAAAATGGAAAAGTAAAAACTTATAGAAAAACAATTTATTTGAAAAAATGTTATATAATTTTTTTTTTTACTGATATGAATGAAATGAAGTCGTTTTAATTCATTAAAACTACATTGTATTGATCTGAAATGGTGCTTAATGGCCACCTGAGTAATTGAGATTAACGGAATGGAGTAGATCCAAATGATAACTAACATTAGGGAGCGGATCATAATTTTGAAATTTGAAGGAGCAAAATCAAAACCCCAAATTTTAAGGGTGTAATTTGCAATTTAGTTTAATATGAAACTTTTGGCATGTATGTTAAGAAAAAAAATGTAATTCAAACCATTATTTTTAAAATTTTAATATAATATAAGGTTATACAGTAGTGTAACATGGTAAAGAATTATACAAAGGCTAATTTAGTTGATCCTAATCTACATAGGCTTCGTTGATCTCATCCATATTAATAAACCAGCTAAGGGATTAAATCACATGGAAAGCTTCTGTGCTTTCAATTAATATTTATATACGACACAAGTAAAATAAAAATTATATACAGTATTAATTATCATTCTTTTATTTATTATCAATTGAATAACTATATTTCTAACCTTGTATAAAATTTTAAAAAATAATTGAATATATATATATATATATATATGTGTGTGTGTTTAATAATCTACTCTCCTTGATATTTTTCCCTATTCCCAGTGACATGACATGATGAATAAAATTTGAAACTAAACTGAGCATTACACATTAGCTACAGTAAAAAAAATTCTTATAAATTTTTTAAAGAAAAATAATACTTGCATGCGCATCATGCAATTCATCACCTAGTGAGATAAAATGAATTAGAATATATATACTTTTACTTTGTAGGACATAAATAACACATCGATGCACTTAAACGAAGAAAGAAAATAATCTTGTCAAATTCATTGTATTCTTTCAAGTACACACATTTGTAGCAAATAGCAAGAATAATACAAAGAATATAGCAAAACAAATTGGAAAGAAAGGCTGTTAGCCGAGTGTGTTTCCGTTATTTTGTTAAACGGATTTTATTTCATCTATCTGTACGGATTTTATTTCATCTATCTGTACACCATGAGTAACCATGACTTCAAGGTGCCTTGGGAAACCCCTTTGGTTGATTGGAAGTGTGGTTTAAGGGATTTGGGTGCCTGGATTAGGTTTAGATGGAGTGACAGGACCCTTTTGTAGTGACTCTTGCAAATGACCTACAAAGGCCCTTCCACTAATTGCTGGGTTGTGTGTGGGTGGATTAGGTGCAGATGGAGGGACAGTACCCCTTGCTAGTGAGCTTTTGAAAAGAGCCATATTGTGGCCTCTAAAGGCCCTTCCACTGATTGTTGAAGCTGGAATATTGTGGGTGCCTGAATTTGTTGTAGATGAAGATGGGATGTGTGTGGGTGGATTAGGTCCAGATGGAGGGACAAGAACCTTTTTTAGTGACCTTTTGAAAAGAGCCATATTGTGGCCTCCAAAGGCCTTTTGGCCAATTGTTGAAGCAGGAATGTGGGTGCCTGGATTTGGTGTTGATGGTGGGGTTGGACCCTTTTTTAGTGAGCCTTGTATGGAATCCAAATCGTAACCCACAAAGGCTCTTTGGTTATTAATTGTTGAAGCAGGAATGTAGGTGCCTTGATTTGGTGTAGATGGTGTGACTGGACCCTTTTGTAGTGAGCTTCTGAAAAGAGCCATATTGTGGCCTCTAAAGGCCCTTCCACTAATTGTTGAAGTTGGAATATTGTGGGTGCCTGAATTTGTTGTAGATGAAGATGGGATGTGTGTGGGTGGATTAGGTCTAGATGGTGTGACTGGACCCTTTTGTAGTGAGCTTTTGAAAAGAGCCATATTGTGGCCTCCAAAGGCCTTTTGGCCAATTGTTGAAGCAGGAATGTGGGTGCCTGGATTTGGTGTTGATGGTGGGGTTGGACCCTTTTTTAGTGAGCCTTGTATGGAATCCAAATAGTAACCCGCAAAGGCTCTTTGGTTATTAATTGTTGAAGCAGGAATGTAGGTGCCTCGATTTGGTGTAGATGGTGTGACTGGACCCTTTTGTAGTGAGCCTTGTAAAGAAGCAACATTGTAACCCGTGAAAGCCCTTTGGCTAACTGTTAAATGAGAATTGTGAGTGACTGGATTGGGTGCAGATGGTGGGGTTGGACCCTTTGCTAGTGAGCCTTGTATAGAATCCATGTTGTGACTCACAAAGGCTCTCTGGCTAATTGTTGAGACAGGAATATAGGTGTCTGGATTAGGTGCAGATGGTGAGACTAGACCCTTTTGTAGTGACCCTTGTATGGAATCCAAATAGTAACCCACAAAGGCTCTTTCGTTAATTGTTGAAGCAGGAATATGAGTGCCTGGATTGGGTGAAGATGGTGTGACTGGACCCCTTTGTAACATGCCTCGTAAAGAAACCATGTTGTGACCACCCACAATAGCCCTTTGGTTAATTGAGTTTTTGTTCATCAATTCTTGCTCTCCTCCAAGCAAGATTCTGCCAGCCTCATTTGCATGCATGCTCATAAGAAAAAGCAATGTTATGACTACAGGAAACACATTTGGATACCCCATCTTGTTGTGTAAGCTAAGATAGAAGTTAACAATTTGATGAAGAATATTGATGAATATGAGGACGAGTTGGGTTCTATTTATATGCATCAACTTGTATGACTTGGAACAGTATGTTCTAACCATTTTACTCTTTGAATCTCTTTGCTAAGAAATAAAAGTTGAATGGGTCAGAAAGTAGGAAACTGCTGTTGCTTTGAATTTTGAAGTCTCCAGCTTTCACGTGCATGAAGAAGTCATGCATTGAACAGTTTTTTGGAGAGATAGCAAATTAGCCAGCCTTAGGGGTTAGGGCACACAAATAAAATCGAGCCCAATGCTGCCTGGCCCTCTTCTAACAAAGTTGAAATTTGTCCATTAAAACCCTAAGATATTAACATGCTAATCATGACTTGTTAGTTTGTGTAATGGAATAGTTTTGAATAATGCAAATGGCTCTTTGCTTTAACTTTTACCCATCAGTGCATTAATAGTATCTTCAAAGATTTAATAAGGTTGATATGATACTTTCTAAGAGAATTTTTAAGGATTCAGTTCAAAATTCAAATGATTTCCTTATCTTAATTCTGTGTATTATTTACAACATCAACCAATAGGTCCAACATTTACTTTCAAAATTAATTTTGTGTATCCTTTCTTTCAAAAAATAATATAAAATCGTGTATTCTATATAATAAACCTTATATCGGTTTAGTTGAAATCAATGATTACAATATAAATTAAAATACATGATTATATTAAGATTTTGCTAAAATGATAGAGAGGTGGAATGGAATTAGGGAGATATTATAAGAGGAACTTAATTAGGTGATATATGGCCCAAGCTTTCTGGAGTTTTCATTCTCTATAACTTATAACCCTTTGATCAATAGAATAATTAAGGTATAATTTTGCAAGAGAAAGATCAAAGCCATCAAACTAAATATAAGTTTTTATTGTTACATCATTTAATAACTTTTATTATGTTAATATTTTAAAAAATTCAACTATCACATTTGGTATAATTCTTTTATTCTCTTATTCTTGACATTCATGTCAAATTTCGTATCAAACACAATCAGGTTATACCTGTTAAAATTCTTTGTTAAACTTTTTAGCAATTGGATTAATATTTGTATAATGAAAATGTATTTTTAAGCTCTTTCTTGACTGAACCCTTGGACCAGTTGCTTTCTCTTTGGGTTCTTTGAACGAAGAAAACTCGGTTTTGAAGCAAATATTTTTCCCCTTTTTAAAGTTTTGTTAGGTGGAAACATCAAACATGCTTACTTTACTTTGGACTTGAATGTCTAAAGCTTAAATATTAGTTTTCGGCTTTAGTTTTTTGCAAACCTTTTTACACGTCATAAATACTTTGAATAAGAATTCAAAACTAGGGAAACGGAAGTCTTATTCTTATTCTTAAAAATATTTTGACGCCGTGTAATAAATAAATAAAGGAGTCACGTGCATAAGGTATAAGCACTTAATATAGGATTACGACATGACATAAGCACATGACCCATTTTGGAATTGTGGAAAAAAAAAAGTCCTTAAGAGATTTATATGAAAGATCATACACGAGTTTACAAGAAAAAAAAAAGGTTCAAAGTTCATTGCATAGCTTGTGAAATTGTCCACCATTTTTGCCATACCATCACATCATCAGTGATTTGCCTTTGCAGCTTCTGCACCTCGTACCTCGTCGTTTCCTTTTTTTGATTTAGGTTCATGCCACTTTCCCTTTTTAACAGCAGTAGACTAGAGAGATGGCATATTCGAGTGAATAAACCCATCTACTCACAACAGTAATGTGACCTACAGTTATGAGAGGGTCAGTGCATACACTCAAAACATAATATTATTTAACTTATGCTACTTTCCTAAGCTTTAGGCTTAGACTAGAGACAGTGTATATTATGTTTCGAGTGTATATACCTACCCACTCATGCAACATGTGACATAAGACCCGCAGTTATGATAATGAGAGTAGTGTATACACACGAAACATGATATTATTTTACTAGACTACACTATTTTTACAATAGATAATTAACTAATTATAGGTTTACATTGAACTAACAAGATAAATCTTACATTATAATTAAACAGATGTATAATGTTGTACATACAGATATGGACGTTACACATAACACGTTTGTTTAAGAAATTTTCTTTTACAATACTTAAATTGATAATTTTTTATTCGTTCTTACTTGCAGAGATAAAACCATGTCAAACCAAGGGGTCACCTCCAAATTTTTTAATAATACATGTCCCCTATCATCTCAAAATAAAATTGTTTATAACATATATGTGTTATATAAATCAGCTAAATTCACTGGACCCAAATGGGTCATAAAAATAAATAAACAAAAACGAAATGGTCGACTAGTCCATGAGCAGTGGCCATGCATGGCCCTCCTCCCAAAAAAAAAAAACTTTTTAACATAAAACATTTAAAAAATAAGTTTTTATGTCTTTTGTACGTGTTTTATGCGGCCAAAATCGTTTAGTATTCAAAACATCATCTCCTAATCAGGATTAATCAAGGGTAAACCAAGAAATAAGAAGCTAATGACTTTAATTTCAAGCAATTTTTTTTTTAATAATATATTTCCTCTTTTTTTATCAATATATTTCATATTAGGTTTTTTTTCCCTCAAAATTTTGATGAGTATGATAGTAATAATCTAAAGCACGTATATATTTTTTATTCATCAATTATTTTTAGTAAAGAGTAGAAAATCAACAATCTATAAACTTATTTATAGAGTTATTGTACTCATGCTTTCTTTTTCAATGTTTTTATTGAAACTATGAAACGAAAATTTTCAACCATGAATATTAATAAAATTATATTTTGCAATATATATATATATATATATATATATAATGATTCTTTGAATTTGTAAATTAAAAGGGAAATTGCTAAAAAAAATTAGTAGATAATCGATCATATACAATTTTTAGGATTTAAAAACTTGTTTAATTCAATTTTAATAGATGATTGATAAGAAATGTATTAAGAATATTCATTTGTTTATATTTTGTTAACACCATATAAATGCATGCAATTTTTATTTTTCATGGATTAATTAGTTTTAAATCTTAGTATTTTTTGTTCTTGAATTTAAATATATATAAATATATAGTTCATACATTGCACACCCTATATCTAAAATTCTAGCCTCATCTGGCTTATTTCAATCCATTACGAACATTACTTTATCATCTACTATTAACAACTTACTATATCAGTAATTATGAAACTTTTTTTGTGAACATATTTGTGTTTGTAGAGTTATTGGTTCAACAAATTAAACCCCAACTAATAACTTGGTATTTGTGAAATATAATCATGTTATCAAACCCCAGACCACGTACTAAGAGACGTATCAATTACGAGTCAATTTTTTCAAAGTTTAGCAGGGTGTTTAACAAACCAGAGAACTTATTCAATTGGATTCTGGGTCAACTTTGATATAAAATCATATCATAAGTTGAACTGATTTTGTTCTATATGCATTTTGTCTAATACCAAGTTCTAAAATTACACAAATTGACCAAATTTTCTGCCTCACCAAACGTGTATTTTTGGTTAGCGTACGCAAATGAGAACTAAGACTGTAAAGTAAAAACTTAGATCGACCCAATTACGCAAAAATATTCCCTTAAAACGACCCAATTTTTTAACTAGAATATATATATAAACAAAGTCGGCCCATGAATTTCTTCTTCCTTTCTCTGGGTAAAAAAGTCTCATTAACGTCGGATATATGTATACATTACATATATCATTTTCTACTAGTGTTTTTTACCTTGCAAAGATGAATGTCATGGGGCTTTAAATAAACATTGAATCTGACGAGAAAAATAAACATGAATTATGTAGTCAGAGGAATACCTATCAAAGGTTTAAAATTTCTAATTAAGCATGCTCGAATGTTGAGTATTTCAAATCTCGCAAGTTATAAATTCTTGAGAATTTATAATCACAAGAATTAGATTTCCTAATAGTGATATAAGGAATTTGAATTTATATCATACGTTTTAGACAATGCTATACTTAAAAATATTCGTTTTAGTTGTTTAAAATATCATTTATTAAGTGGAGGATTATTACTTTGACTACTAGTAATATTTTAAAATGAAAAGTATACTTAAACAGTTAAACCTGCCTTGGTTCTGTTAGAGTTCAACTTGTTTTTGCTAAAGATCTTGTGCTACTTTCGTGGCAACAATACAATTGAAAATATTCGTTCTAAAACCATCTTCAATTTCAACTTTTTAACATAAAACATTTAAAAAATAAGTTTTTATGTCTTTTGTACGTGTTTCATGCGGCCAAAATCGTTTAGTATTCAAAACATCATCTCCTAATCAGGATTAATCAAGGGTAAACCAAGAAATAAGAAGCTAATGACTTTAATTTCAAGCAATGTTTTTTTAATAATATATTTTCTCTTTTTTTATCAATATATTTCATGTTAGGCTTTTTTTCCCTCAAAATTTTGATGAGTATGATAGTAATAATCCAAAGCGCATATATATTTTTTATTCATCAATTATTTTTAGTAAAGAGTAGAAAATCAACAATCTATAAACTTATTTATAGAGTTATTGTACTCATGCTTTCTTTTTCAATGTTTTTATTGAAACTATGAAACGAAAATTTTCAACCATGAATATTAATAAAATTATATTTTGCAATATATATATATATATATATATGTATATAATGATTCTTTGAATTTGTAAATTAAAAGGGAAATTGCTAAAAAAAATTAGTACATAATCGATCATATACAATTTTTAGGATTTAAAAACTTGTTTAATTCAATTTTAATAGATGATTGATAAGAAATGTATTAAGAATATTCATTTATTTATAATTTGTTAACACTATATAAATGCATGCAATTTTTATTTTTCATGGATTAATTAGTTTTAAATCTTAGTATTTTTTGTTCTTGAATTTAAATATATATAAATATATAGTTCATACATTGCCCATCCCATATCTAAAGTTCTAACCTCATCTAGCTTATTTAAGTCCATTACGAACATTACTTTATCATCTACTATTAACAACTTATTATATCAGTAATTATGAAATATATATTTTTTGTGAACATATTTGTGTTTGTAGAGTTATTGGTTCAACAAATTAAACGCCAACTAATAACTTGGTAGTTGTGAAATATAATCATGTTATCAAACGCCAGACCACGTACTAAGAGACGTATCAATTACGAGTCAATTTTTTCAAAGTTTAGCAAGGTGTTTAACAAACCAGAGAACTTATTCAATTGGATTCTGGGTCAACTTTGATATAAAATCATATCATAAGTTGAACTGATTTTGTTCTATATGCATTTTGTCTAATACCAAGTTCTAAAATTACACAAATTGACCAAATTTTCTGCCTCGCCAAACGTGTTTCTTTGGTTAGTGTACGCAAATGAGAACAAAGACTGTAAAGTAAAAACTTAGATCGACCCAATTACGCAAAAAAATTCCATTAAAACGACCCAATTTTTTAAGTAGAAAATATATATATCAACAAAGTCGGCCCATGAATTTCTTCTTCCTTTCTCTGGGTAAAAAAGTCTCATTAACATTGGATATATGTACCTTGCAAAGATGAATGTCATGGGGCTGTAAATAAACATTGAATCTTTTTTTGATGAGAAAAATAAACTTGAATTATGTAGTCAGAGGAATACCCATCAAAGGTTTAAAATTTCTAATTAAGCATGCTCGAATGTTGAGTATTTCAAATCTCGCAAGTTATAAATTCTTGAGAACTTATAATCACAAGAATTAGATTTCCTAATAGTGATATAAGGAATTTGAATTTATATCATACTCTAGTCATAGAATTTGATTTTATATCGTACTTTTTAGACAATGCTATACTTAAAAATATTCGTTTTAGTTGTTTAAAATATTTCATTTATTAAGTGGAGGATTATTACTTTGACTACTAATAATATTTTAAAATGAAAAGTATTCTTAAACCTGCCTTGGTTCTGTTAGATTTCAACTTGTTTTTGCTAAAGATCTTGTGCTACTTTTCGTGGCAACAATACAATTGAAAATATTCGTTCTAAAACCATCTTCAATTTCAGAGAAGATGCTATACTACTTCTGTGATTGTTTCCTATGGAGCTGTGTCATTATTTTATGCCAGTTAATGAGCTAATAGTATAATATATATTACATACGGCATAAACCTGGTTTAGATTTCAGTACCATCTTCTTAACTCGATATGGTTCTCGAAGAGGAAGAGTACAAAGAAATCAATTGTTCAGACTTCTGCAAGAAGTGTTAGTGATTCTCAGTTTTAACAATTTCGTCATACGCTACAAATAAATGCAGATTATAGGGCAATAGAAAGCTGGTAATATTTTTATTTCCAATCTCTACAAAAAATATATATATTTATATAGAGTAAGAGAAAGAAAGAAAGCCCTTTGGTATCTTTGCTAAAAGAATTGGTTTGGACCTTGATGTCTACTACAGTTTTAACTCAGAATTCAAAACAACTTTCCCTCATAATTCAAGGCCTGTTCCATTAAATCCAACAAACAAAATTAAACAAAAAAGGGGGCAAAACATGAAGAACTAAACCAATAAGGCAAGTACATCAAACCTAAGTCAGCAGCAGCAACCAACTTCTCTCTGAAGTTAGCTAAAGCTCAGTTGTGCATGCCCATCTTTCTTCCTTTGCTCCCCCCCTCCTTTCCTCCCTTCTTTGCTGATCCTTTTCCTTTATGAGATCCTTTACCTTTCTGAGCCTTGGCGTTCTTTCCCTTCCTGCCTTTCCCTCCCTTACCACTGCCATGGCTCCTCAAATCTTTTTTCATCCGCCGATCAACAAGGACTTTCCCCTTGCCAACCTTCACTTGAACTCCTTTCTTTGCAACAACTACTTCCTTTTTAGGTCTTTTGGGCATAGCTTTCTTATATAGCTGTTCAATTTGCTTGCTCTTTGAGCGATCAGAGATGTCTGCTTGGTCAGATATCACATTTGCCTTCTTGCGTACCTTCTCAAGCTTCCTCTGGGCAACCCGCTTCTTCCGAGCTTTCGCCTCTGCCACTTTCTTTGCAGGCCGGGCATCAATTTCTTTGAATTGTGCTCTCATTGCAGCCATCTCCTCCTTGGTCACAGGCTTAATTGGTTGCCGGTGCCTTTTTTCATCATCCACAAACCATTCAGGCAAGCCCTTATCATCAAACATGTGCTTGTTGTAGGCATCATCAAGAATCTGCTCCCTATGCTTTTTCCGCAGCATCTTCTTTGCACAAGCCAATATCTCAGCTTTTTTAGAAGGATCATCAAGATCAGATTCATCTGATGATGAGTCATCACTTGAATCTGTATCAGGGGCAGGGACTATCTCAAAATCATCATCTGCCTTAGAAGCCTTTTTTTTAGGGTGTTCAAACCCTGCAGTGTGGTTTGCTGCCTTTTCCTTTGGCTTTTTTGGGACAGAAATTTTTTCCTCCTGCCTATCTATCTGCATTTCATGATCACTATCATCCTCCAAATCTCCCTGTTCTACAGCTTCAGCAAAGATATCCTGACTGAACCACTTGTTTGTAATCTCCTCTTGAGTTGCCACTTCTTCATCAAGCGGTACCATGAGAGGATTCTTCTCTTGATCATTCTGATCTCTGTCTGAATCATAATCTGACTGAATAATATCATCACCGTCACCACTCTGCACCAACAAAAGGAGAACTAAATCTATAAGCACAAACAATCGTACAACAAAAGTTATTCTATGACTCAATACTGCATTTCCACAACAAAATAATAGTTGTGAATTATAACTAGGCACAATTATAAATCACCCATGACCTACATACTAACAAGGAAGGAAAAGAACATGAGAAATGCTTGGAAGGGAAAAGATCTTGCAGAAATCAGAAACTGAAACAGAGTGCAATACAGCATAATGAATTCTCCACTATATACGCAATACAGGAGCTCCATACCTCCAAAAGTTTGGCATCTTCAGATTGGGCTTCTTTTTTTGCACGTTTACGCTGCTTTGTACTTCCCTCCTTTTTTGCCACAAATCGATCGTACGCCTCATCAAGAAACTCTTCCATTTGTTCATCATATCTAATATCAGAGAACCATCACTTAGTGAAATATAAATACGATATCAGCAATAGCATTCAACTTTAGCATTAGTTATAATGGATAGAAGAAAGAACCTTCTTCGTTCCTCTTCAGAGTCAATATCACTGGATGAATGTGCATGTGTTTCATCATTTACATCCTCATTATCACTATCCCTCAAGTCACCATTTTCATCATCATGTTCATTCGAGTCCACAGCTACCAGATCTTTCTTACCCTGAAGACCATCAAATCATCACAACAAATAAACTAGAGAAGAATGAAGTAACAATAAGTTATTAGGTTTGGAGAAACAATGGCCCATACTGGGTGTGGCTTGAGATTATGGAGATATCATGGTTAGGAAACCAGACATTGAATTCCCTGTTTCCAAAGCCAAGACATAAGTTGAAAGCATACCTTGATGGAAGAAAGAGAAAACAACTCAAGATCAACATAACTATCTTCCGTTACATCTTTTTGCATCCCAGTTGCCTTCCGCGCCTTGTCCTGCCACATGTAAAGGAAATGAAGAAAGAAATCAGCCAGAAGATTTCCTAACAGGCAAGAAAGTGGGCATTCTATGTTTTGGAATAACAGTGAGAATTTTTAGCAATCTTTCAAAACCAAAATAAAATGGCTATGGAAAATTGAAATATCAACATTGAAATTAGAGCAATTTAAGAGTTTGGAACAACACATATTTAGGGAGTTCTAGTTAATGAATTCCAGAAGAGAGAGAGCAAAGACGATGTGAATTTACTTAGAAGCAGGAAGAGACTGTTGTATAACCCCTAAGCATACAATCTATTTTTTTAACAAAATAAAATTTAATCCCCATAAAAAAAAATAGGAGAGGGAGTACCCAGCTATTATGCAAGATATGTCTCAACCAAATAAAAGATTACATTTTAAGCTTCTTTTCTTATCAAGATTGATTAAACTGATTTCCAAAAAATTGATTGAACCTATAATAAAAACCCATGTAATATTCATCTCTTCAGCAAATTTACAAGAAAAATGCTCAGATTTTTAAATGTACTGTGTCTAGATTTCATTTACTACCCTAATATGCTTTAACACCAAGTTCTATGACAGTGCATTCAATTGTCTTTACACTCAGAGAGACAGAGAGAGAGAGAGACTTGAACAAGGCTACAAACCTTGGCTTTTCTTCTTGCAAGAAGCTTCTTTTCTCTTTTCTTCTTGCGCTCCATAGCATATGTCAGCTCCTCCATTTCATTAAGTATCTTATCATCTTCATCTACATCCTCCTTATTCTCATTTTCAACATCTGTAGTAGTAGTAGACTTGGCCTTTGCTATAGGAGATAGAGCCTTTCTTATATGCATACGCCACCTGCATTAAGAAACAGAATTGACAACATATTACTTGATGTATAAGCAATAATGCTCTTAGAAACAGAGAGGCTAATTTACAACTATACAAAGCAACGACAGCAGCAAGAATGCTAATAAAGCACATTACATATGCTACAATTTTAAAGTGTCAGGAAGAATCTGTGTCTACACTGTCTTGTCTCAAACTCCAATAAATGCTAGAGACAAGGTTTGGCATTGCAGAAAATCACAAAGAGTTCATTTATAAGGGAGAATCTTACTTCAATAGATGCTTGAAGTCTTGCTTTCCCAAAACACGCAGATCATCACAAAGACTTTTAACCTGCCAGACAATAGCATTTAAATAGCTGAAACTGCTGACAGCGTTCTACATCATAGTTGAAACTTCTCATGGCATTCCAAGACAATAACACCTCTATAGAATGAAAAAATAAAAACTACAATAATTTACCTCTTCCGTTGTTAGGGCGTGGTCCTTAATTGGCAAACAAGCTGGATCATCAAAGGTTATGGAAGTAACTGAACCAAGGATCTCAAGAGGAGAATCAGACCAAATGAAATCAACAGCTGAAGACACTTTCCTTATAAGCGTCTCTCCATCTTCGTACCTGTATCAGACATAATTAACAACAACCATAACATAAACATTTATATCACTACTGTTTTTAAAACAAACAAGTTCTAACTCAAATGGCAGTTCCTTCTCCTATAAGACGGAGGGTGAGGTTGTGCGTCCAAAACCCATCAGGTGGTGTCTAACTTACCATTAAGGGCAAAAGAGTGTTAAAAAGTTATCTTTCCAAAAATTAAACTAACCCACAATGCCCGTACATGAATGATCAATCTTAATGAACATCAAAAAATACGTGCCATCGTTGTTTTCAATAAAACTCTTATTACATATCCCAAGCAAAAAACTTTCCCACAACCAGGTTAGACAATAATGATCAAACCTATTTTAATTGGATGTGGAAATCCATGAGCATAATCAATTCTAACAATATGAGGTATGAATAAAAAAACTGTTTACACAAGGAAGCACAGGCAGTCAACTTGCTTTAAAATAAATGGTTGAAGCTCAAATTACATTTTTAATGTGGCTGGTCAAAGAAATTCACAAATTTAATTAAACACATAATATACAGAAGGCTTACCCGTCACGATGTCTCTTTTGCTTTGTTCCTCTAAGTACATCCACCACCTATATCAAGGATTCATTCAGTGAGGAAAATGACCATATGCAATAGAAGTACCAAAAATTAGCAAAATAAAAATGTAACTGGAGAAAAGTCATTTCAATGTTAGTTCCTATTTGATTTACCTTCCTCTGTGGTTCTATAGATCCCTCAAATAAATGTTTCACATCAAGAAGACGTGGATCAATCTTTGCAGGCGCCTTGTACTTAAGACCTAAAAGATATATCTCTGCAGATGCAGAACGACTAGCAGCTGGTTTATCTACCTCAACCTTCTCAAATAACTGCAAAAAAAAAAATTCAATATCAGCACAAAAAATCAAGCGTTCTATACGTATTAGCAAAATATTTCAATAAAGAAGCAGAAGATCACCTGCTTGAGGCAGTAGAGGACAGAATTGTAGTCTTGTGACCGAAAAACCTGATACAATACAATAGACAAGCACTCAGCATGTAATCGACACAGAGTAGCATTCCATATGCATCAGACACACAATCTTGATTTAAAGGTTAATCCAATGATACAAATTGTACAAAAGAACACCTACGGTAATGAAATTGAAAACAAATAGTCTCATTATTCAACAATGATCCCCTCCCCCCTCTCCCCAATCTGTTACCACTCATAAGTTTGTCAGAATTTACATCTGCAAGCAAATACAATACATTCATGTGCGTGTTAATCCAATCCCTCAACCCAAAACAATATAACAAATATCAACAAATGAACCACAAAACAACCAAACTAACGGAATCCAAAACCCAATTCGCAAAACAATGATCATCAAAGTCCCTTAATTTTAGATATTCATTTCCAAGAACACAAACAAAGCAACCCCATTTCCAAATACAACATAAAAATCCCACAAAACCCCCCATACCCCATTCAACAACCTGAAAAAAAAAAAACACAAAAAAAGCAACCTCATTGCCACAAACAACATAAAAATCCATCAAAACCCCAATATCCCCCATTCAACAACCTAACAAAGCAACCCCATTACCACCAATAGTATAAAAATCCATCAAAACCCAATTCCCAGAGCAACAACCTAACCCCAAGCAACCCCATTACCACAAATAACACAAAAATTCATCAAAACCCAATGCCCAATTCAATAAAAATTTCACCAAAAAGCCAAAATATAGTGCAACAAACACAAACAACGCAGCCCCATTTTTATAAAAGAGATAAAAACCCAGCACCCAATTCAAAAACCGAAAAAAAGAAAATTACTTTGGTAACAAAATTAGCCTTGGGAGCCAAGAACTGCGTGGCCAGCCTAACAGAATCAATAACAAGCGCGTTCTGACTCATAGCCTCCTGAGCCCAAGCACCACCAACATTCGGCGACCCATCATGCAAAACCAAGTCAAAAGCCGCAACCCCATGTTCCTCCATCAACTTCTTAATCCTAGACCGACACTCAGACTTCGTGATATCTTGCTGTATAGCTACGGCGCCGCGAATGGGAGCTATGGGGACGAGGTCGATGCCGAGAACGAGACTCCCGACTGGGACACGCTGCACTGCGACCTGCATCCACCCACCTGGGGCGGCGCAGAGGTCGAGCACGGAGCGCGATGAGCGGAGGAGGTCGAAGCGAGAGTCGAGCTGGACTAGCTTCCATGAAGCTCGAGACCGATAGCCGTGCTCTTTGGCTAAGCGGTAGTACTTGTCTAACCTGTGCTTTCCCTTTACTTTACCCATTTGGGTTTATTGGGTTTCTGTGAATTTGCTTGTTGGGGTTGTGATTTTGAGGTTTTGGCTTCACAGAGAGAGAGAGAGAGAGCACGATGAGCTAGGGTTTTGTGTTTTTTGTATTTTTCTTTTTCATAAGGTTGGATTAGGGTTTTAGTGTTTTTTTTTTTTTAATTATTATTAATATTTAACTCCTAGGAGGGTTTTAGTGATTTTTAAGGTTAATTAAAATTTTACATTACATATGAACTCTTTTGTTTTAGTTTTTTTTTTTTTTAATTTTGATGAATTATTTTGTTTATATATTTCGTTGGATATATTTTTCAAATTATTTTTTTAATATTCAAATAAATAAATAAAAATTGTAAATTTAGCTTTACATCGTTTATTTTTTCAATCAAATAAGTTCATCTAGAGTCCAAACTCTTATTTGATGGCAAACATTAATTAAATTACATAAAATGTTTACTCCCAATTTTTTTTTAATTAGATTGGAGTTTAAAATTTATATATTATAAATAAAAGTTGTGTCTTCTGCAATTATTGTGCAGCTTTATTTATATATTATAAATGTTTACTCTTTTTTTTTTATCTATATATATATATATATATATATATATATATATATATATATATATATATATATATTGTGGGGGCATTCAACTTGAGCCTTTGCGTTGAGCTTGAGCCTCACTCTTTAATAATAATGCGTCCGAGGAGAAGAAAGCATGGGAAAATGCCCCGTAATAGATAATAGAGCAGATAAATATCCAAGGGTGTCGGTCCGAGAGGGTTATCCTCCTCGGATCTGACATATGTCAGTAAAGTGAGCTTCGTCTTACCCTAGATCACCTTCTAGGAAGGTCCAGCGACGAAGATAGACTTCAAATGTACAGGAAAGGGATAAGAACATAGAAATATCTAAGGAAAAAGCTACTACCACCGCATTAAATGCATTACAGCAGCTTTCCTGACCGCATTAATGTGGAGAGGACCTCTGAATAGTATTTTCAGCTACTTTTACTCCCAGAAAATCAAAAAGCTGTGGGAAAGGAAACAGAAACTCGAGTACAAGGCTAGAAGGTAGACAAGTGGACGGTAGGATTGAATAAAGGAGGACTATATAATAGAGCCAAGCCTCCAAAAGAAAGGGATGGAGAGAGATTGAGGAAAAACATTGAGGAAGATACACTGTAGCACTAAGAAGAACACCAACGAAAATAGCCAATTTATCCAAGAATTTCCTCCTCGGACATCGTCTGACATAGCCAACTTATCCAAAAAACTTACTCCTCGGACTTGAGCTTAGCATTTGATTGTGTTTTATCCTCCTCGGACAGACTCATAACCCCTATTAACTGTTGTAAAACCCATCACCAGCCCAATTCTTTCACCCACTCTTATAAATTTATTGTATTGGGCTCATATCCTATTCCATCTGGGTTTGGGCTACAATTTTTGACCCTACAATTGGCGCCGTCTATGAGAAGAATTAGTGCTAGTAAAGTTTATAACAGTTATGGTGGGTTCAGGACCACAGCAGATCAGTCCACCTCATGCAGAATCAGTTAACGTTCATCAACAAGGCGAGCTCCACAACCTTGAACAGGGAAATCACGTAGATAACCAGCAAGAGGGCAGCTCGCAGACGATCCATGCTGGTAGAAGTGGCTATTGACGAAGGAGTCACTTGATACACGAACAAGCTGATGAAAAGGATTTGCAACGAGAAATTGAAGATCTAAAAAAGAAACTTCATCGTGCACAACGAAAGCAAACCCCTTCAAGCTCTGATGTTTCTTCCAACGATGAAGGAGATGCCAGTTACAGGGAATGCTCAGAAACTCCACCCAGTGAATCCTATTCTTATGAAGAGGAACACCCTCACAAGAGAAGAAAAAGCTCGTCTGGGAGGGGGGTAGGAACTAAGGTCATGAAGAAGGCTCTGAGCCAAATTTCTAAGTCCCCCTTTACTCGAGGAATAGAAAAGGCAAAGCTTCCCAGACGTTTTCACCAACCTACGTTCTCCATGTATAACGGACGTACCGATCCTGTAGAGCATGTGAGTCAATTCAAACAGAAGATGGCGGTTCACTCTCAGGACGAAGCCTTGCTGTGCAGAGTGTTCCCCTCCAGCTTAGGACCGATGCCGATGAGATGGTTCGATGGGTTGAGGACTAATTCCATCAGCTTCTTCAAGAAGCTTACTCAATCATTCTGTTCCCGGTTTATTACATGCAGTAGGGTTCCTCAGCCCCTAGATTCTCTGCTGTCTATGACAATGAGGGAAGAAGAATCGGTGAAGTCGTATGTTGAAAGGTATTGGGAGATGTTCAATGAGATTGATGGCGATTTTGATGAAGTCGCTATTAGGACTTTCAAGGTCGGCCTTCCCTCCGAACATGGTTTGAGAAAATCCTTGACAGGTAAACCAGTCACCAGTTTGCGACAACTAATGGATAGGGTGGACAAGTATTAAAGGATAGAAGATGATCAACAACAGGGAAAAGGGAAAGCTAAGTTTGTCCCTCAAGAAATGAGAGAATTTAGGTCGGACAGATACAATAATAACCGGCCGAGAAGGGATTATACTGAGCAGCAGGTGTCAAATAACAATCAGTTGGTCGGAGCTGTATTCCGAGAACCCGTGCATCAAGTCTTGGAAAAGGTTAAGAACGAACCCTTCTTCAAATGGTCCAATAAGATGATGGGAAACCCTAAAAAGAGAAACCGAAATCTCTATTGTCAATACCATCGAGACCATGGTCACACTACCGAAGATTGCAAAAGTTTATGGGATCACTTGGACCAACTTGTCCGAGAAGGCGAATTGAAACAGCTGTTGCATCACTCTAGTAGTTTAGGTAGTCAAACCGATACTCGACCGGAAAGGGAGAATCCTTCACGACCCCCTCTCGGAACTATCAACGTTATTTTTGCGGCGCCCGGTAGAACGGGGTCATGCCCTTCTAGAGTAATGTCCGTGGCTCGCCTGTTTCCTGAGGATGGTAGCCACGAGTCGAAGAGAGCTAAACTAGATCGGTCCCTGGTCATGGGATTCTCAAACGAGGACAAGATTGGAACTATTCAGCCTCATGATGATGCCCTAGTGATCATTCTCTGAATTGGAGGTTATGATGTGAAGAGAGTGATGGTGGATCAAGGTAGCGCTGCCAAGATCATGTATCCTGATCTTTTCAAGGGGCTGAATTTAAGAACTGAAGATCTGACACCTTACAATTCTCCTCTAGTAAGTTTTGAAGGGAAGGTTATTATCCTGAAGGGACAGATTAGACTACCAGTGCAAACCGGTTCGGAAACAGTGGAAGTCGATTTTATCGTAGTAGATGCATATTCTCCTTATACAGCAATCGTTGCCAGACCTTGGCTTCATACTTTAGGAGTGATCTCTTCCACCCTACATCGGAAGATCAAATACCCATCCGGAGGCAAAATAGAAGAAATATTGGGTGATCAAACCATGGCGCGACAGTGCATGATAGCAGCCATCCGACATAAACCTGAAGTAGAATCTGTGACTCACAGAGACGAGTTATAGCAATTAAAACCCCCAATGATACCTATTGATGGGACATCCGATAAGGTGAAATGTGAAGATCTTGTGAAAATCACAATAGGGGATGATCCGGAGAAGTTTTTTCAAGTCGGATCCCAGCTACCTCAGCAAGAGAGGGAGGAACTAGTAGAGTTCCTTAAACAAAACATCAACGTCTTTGCCTGGAATACTTACGAGGCTCCAGGGGTGGATCCAGACTTCATTTGCCACCATTTGAATGTTAATCCGTTAACAACTCCTAAAAAACAGCTCCCTCGTCGTCTATCTAAAAAGCATGCAGAAGCAGTCCGTCAAGAAGTGACGAAACTCAAACAGGCTGGGGCTATCAAGGAGGTCTTCTATCCCGAATGGTTGGCAAACACGGTAGTAGTCAAGAAAAAGAGTGGGAAGTGGCGAGTGTGTGTTGATTTCACAGATTTGAATAAAGCTTGCCCTAAAGATCCATTCCCCATGCCCAAGATCGATCAGCTGGTAGACGCCACTGTCGGCCATCCTCGGATGAGTTTCTTGGACGCTTTTCAGGGTTATCATTAGATACCTTTGGCCCTGGACGATCAAGAAAAAACTGCTTTTGTTACTCCAGTCGGGAATTACCATTACAAAGTGATGCCATTTGACTTGAAGAATGCAGGTTCCACCTATCAGAGAATGATGACGAGGATGTTCGAATCATTACTGGGAAAAAATATTGAGATTTATATAGACGATATGGTGGTGAAAAGCAAAGTGGTGTCGGAGCACCTTGGAGACCTTCAAGTTGTCTTTGAAATTCTCAGAAGCTATAAACTACGTCTAAACGCTTCCAAATGCTCATTTGGTGTAGGATCGGGCAAATTCTTGGGTTACATGGTTACTCACCGGGGTATTGAAGTTAATCCCGACCAAATTAAAGCCATCAACAATATGCGAACTCCTCGGAACCCAAAAGAAGTGCAAAAGCTAACTGGAATGGCCGCCGCTTTGAATAGATTCATATCTCGATCAACAGATAGATGCCGACCTTTCTTCCTATTGATCAACAAATGGAAGAACTTTGAATAGACAAAGGAATGTGCCGAAGCCTTTCAGCAACTCAAAGACTACCTAGCTCGGCTGCCGGTCATGTCTAGTCTTGAGCCAGATGAAGTTCTTTTCGCCTATATTGCTGTAGCCTCGTATGCAGTGAGTTTGGTGTTGATACGAGTGGATAACGGTGTACAGCGGCCAGTGTACTACGTGAGTAAGTCGTTGCATGAAGCAGAAGTGCGTTATCTACCACTAGAAAAAGCTATCCTGGCAGTGGTGCTTGGCACGCGCAAGTTGCCTCACTATTTCCAAGTGCATACAGTGGTTGTTCTTACACAACTCCCGCTAAAAACCATACTCAGAAGTGTCGATTACACTGGAAGGATAGCCAAGTGGGGTACAATTCTAGGGGCTTTTGATATCAAGTACATGCCTCGTACTTCCGTGAAGGGACAAGTACTCGCCGACTTGGTGGCAGAATTCACCAAACCTAAAGCGGATGAATTACTGGCAGACAGAAACAAGGATGAAAGATTGGTGGATACAATCTCCCAATACTGCCCTCCGACATGGGAAGTATATGTAGACGGAGCATCAAACCAAAAAGGCTCGGGAGTTGGATTAGTACTGACGTCTTCTGAGAAGGTTATCGTTGAGAAGTCTCTGAGGTTAGACTTTCCAGCTACGAATAACGAAGCGGAGTATGAAGCTCTATTGGAAGGAATGGCTATGGTCCAAAGAATGGGAGGGAAGTCCATAAAACTCTTCTCGGACTCAAGGCTGGTTGTCGGTCAAGTAAAAGGGGAATTCGAAGCCAAGGATGAAAGGATGCGGGGATATCTTAGTCAAGTTAAAATTATGCAGACGAAATTTGAATCCTTTAACTTACTACATGTCCCAAGAAATGGCAATGTGCATGCGAACTCTTTGGCTATGCTTGCAACCTCCTCGGCACAGAACTTGCCTCGAATAATCCTTGTTGAGGACCTACACAGACCCTCGGCAACAGTAAACACGGTTCAAATCAACCAAGTGAGAGCAGGGCCAAGTTGGATGGATTCTATCATGCAATTCTTGAAGGAAGATATTTTGCCTGAGGAGAAAATCGAAGCTGACAAAATACGAAATAAAGCTACTAGTTATTGGTTGTCGGAGGACAGCAAGCTATATAGGCGTTCATTTTCAGGGCCTTATTTGCTATGTGTTCATCCCGACCAAACCGAATCACTCTTGGAAGAGATGCATGAAGGAATCTGTGGAAATCATACTAGAGGCAGATCCTTAGCACATAGGGCCATTACTCAAGGTTATTGGTGGCCAAATATGCAGAGAGAAGCTTTGGAATACGTTAAAAAGTGTGATCAGTGCCAGCGGTACTCACCGAGTGTACACCAACCAGGGGGAATCCTCAATCCACTATCTAGCCCATGGCCATTCGCTCAATGGGGCTTAGATATTGTCGGACCATTTCCTAAAGCTGTGGGAAACAAGAAGTATCTCATAGTCGGCACAGACTATTTTACAAAGTGGGTTGAAGCGGAACCTCTAGCCAATATCCAAGATGTGGATGCAAAAAGATTCGTCTGGAAAAGCATTGTTACTCGGTTTGGCGTCCCTCATGTGCTCATCTCAGATAATGGACTCCAGTTTGATAGCAAGATGTTCAGAAATTATTGTGGCGAGCTAGGGATTACTAACAGGTATTCTACTCCGGCTTACCCTCAAGGGAATGGACGGGCTGAAGCTGTGAATAAAGTCATATTAAGTGGATTGAAGAAAAGATTGGATGATGCAAAAGGTAAATGGGTGGAAGAACTTCCACACGTACTCTGGACGTACAGAACCACGCCTCGTAGGTCCACCGGAGAGACCCCTTTTTCAATGACTTACGGAGCTGAAGCTGTCATTCCTTTGGAGTCTGGGTTCCCAACGACAAGAACCAGCTTATTCAATCCAAAAGACAACGATGAACAACTAGCAAGAGGTCTAGACCTGATTGAAGAAAAGAGAGATAACGCAATGGTTCAGTTGGCCCATTATCAGCAGAAACTGAAGCGAGGTTATGATGCCCATGTAAGGATAAGACCTTTAACCCCTGGCGACCTGGTACTACGTAAAGTTGTGGGCTCGGCAAAAAATCCGGCGTGGGGAAAATTGGGGCCGAATTGGGAAGGACCATATCGTATCACCTCCAACGCTGGCATTGAAGCATACTTCTTGGAAGATCTGGACGGACTTGTAGTACCCCGCCCTTGGAATGTCAATAACTTAAAATGTATTATTATTAATAAATGTGTATTTGATCAATATTTGTTCTTTATGTGAAATGTGTATGCCACTCTTGCAGTTCTATTAAGTGTTTAAACTTAAATCCAATCATGCATGAGTCCTCGGACCAGATGATTTGGGTTAGTTAACACTCTTGCAGTTCTATTAAGTGTTTAAACTTAAATCCAATCATGCATGAGTCCTCGGACCAGATGATTTGGGTTAGTTAACACTCTTGCAGTTCTATTAAGTGTTTAAACTTAAATCCAATCATGCATGAGTCCTCGGATCAAATGATTTGGGTTAGTTAATACTCTTTCCCAGTTCTATCAAGTGTTTAAACTTAAACTCAATCATGACTGGAGTCCTCGGACCAGATGATTTGGGTTAGTTAACACTCGTTCTAAGTTCCCTTAAGTATTTAAATTTAAGCTTAAGCATATTATTTAAAGTTCCCATTCGGGTTAATTATATTTATTGTTACCTTGTTACTATTAAAGATGCTTATTTGGTTCGTATATGGACTCAAAGTTCTGGACCTTTTTGGTTGAATTAATCTTCTAAACCATATGTACAATTCAAATAAAAAAAAAATGAAATGAAATGACAACAGAAGAGTTTGCCATTATTTATCATGACTTGTAAAGCAAAAGGGGCATATCTTCATTGATAATAAGGGTGAAGTACATGTCTTTAACAGAAAAAAAAGATAATATACAAAAACAGTAAACAAAGAAAATAAATGTACTACTAAGACTAATGTCCTAAGCTTTTGCCTTGGGAGCTTCTGGGTCAGCAACTTGCTTGGACTGAGAGACGGCGGTGTCTGAAGCCTGGCCTTTTCCCTTATCGTGGTTCTTGTCCTTGCCCTGAGGAGCTTCAACTTTTTTCCCTTGGCCAGCATCTTGGCGAGAATCTATTGGAACTTCCACAGGAGCAGGAGGAGCTTGATCTGTGGTAGGAGCCTCAGACACTTGGGCAGGTTGCTCTCGGGGAGGAGAGCCAGAACCTGGGAGCTCTCGGATGTCCGAATCATAGTATATGCTCTCAGGTCGTCTTAGGCTGGAATCAACAGGGATCCCAGCGGCATCAAGGGCTTTATCCTAAGTGATGTCGCAGTAATCCCTGGCTATGGTAGAAAATTCCTCAGTAAGCCTACTCTGAGTCTCCTGTACCCCCAGGGCATACGCAGCCTGCTTTTCGGCCTCAGCTGCCTCCTTTAGTAGTTGGGCAGCCTCCTTGGCCTTTTGGAGTTCTTCGCGGAGATCTTTCACCATCTGCTTTTCTGTTGCTAGATTAATTTTGCAGTAGTGCAGCTCCTTGCGAAGGTCTTCAACCTGTCTCTCAGTCGTTTTTAGGCCCGCTTCGGCACTAGCCTTCTCCTTGAGAGCTTGTTTCACCTCCTCAGCCATTTGTGCTTGTTTATCTTTCAGTGCACCTAGCTGAGCCTCTACGGTATCTCGGGCATCCAGGGCAGCCCTCGTCTCGTTGCGAGAGTTCTTGACCCACTCCTCGGCCACATAAACTTGTTGCGTGACCTAGTATGTGTAATGATAAAGTGGCTTCTGTTATAAAATGCAAGTAAACGTAAATGAAGGAAAAATGAGCAGAATTGCTTACCATAGCCAAGTCCCTTTTTAGGGAAAGGAAGAGGTCAGGATGGTTAAAACTCCTGTAGGCCGCCATGTCCTGAGGAAGGAGGAGAGACTGTTGCAGAGCCTCAGCCATCAGGCCAGCATGCCCCCCGCGATAATGCCTAAGCATGGCATCAAACGCGATGGGCATACCATCAACCTCTAATACGGGTGACCAAGTACGTGGAGACCGACGTACTTGGGCCACCGGGGCTTCCTCTCGATTATCTATGGAGCTGGACCTCCTACTCCTATGGTCCTGAATCTGTCTGGCCTGCTTATTTCCTTCAGAGGAGCCCAGCTCCCCCTCCTCGATAGTATCCACTGGCCTTTTCCTCCTTAGGTCTGGGTTAGGTTTCAACCCAAGGTCTGCAGGAATCTGAGGTGGAGGAGGAGGAGGATTTGCAGGATGTTTGGATTTATTCTTATCTTGAGGGGATGGCGTCTTATTTCTATTCTTCATCAGTTCCTTCAGGCTTGGACCGGTCTTGGGGGCCATCGCTTCCTCGACAGTATCCACTGGCCTTTTCCTCCTTAGGTCTGGGTTAGGTTTCAACCCAAGGTCTACAGGAATCTGAGGTGGAGGAGGAGGAGGATTTGCAGGATGTTTGGATTTATTCTTATCTTGAGGGGATGGCGTCTTATTTCTATTCTTCATCAGTTCCTTCAGGCTTGGACCGGTCTTGGGGGCCATCACTTCCTCCTCGTCTGATGTGTCGGCAATATAAGTTACCACTTGGGCAGGAGTTTGTACACACGAATACTCGTCTGCCCCCTCTTCGGCCTCCGATAAAAGGATTGTTTCTTCTTCAAACTTGAATCTGTCAATTTCTTGTTCAAGGGAAGAAGAGGAAGCTGTGCCTTCTCCAATAATAGCCTCCCCAAGTGGTACTTGTTGTAATGGTCGGGCAGCAAGAGGTATCCCTTGTGGGATAGGATGGTCGACGGGTGGAAGATCGTATAGAGCAAGGAAGTTTGGCCGAGAGACGTCTATACGCGCTAAACGGTGATCGCCTGCTCGGATAGAATTGTCGACGTCCAGAAATGACCTAGAAATTGGTTCAAAATCCAAAATTAGGTAAACTGCACGAAGTTGCCCGTTGTTGTTCACAAAAATTTGTGACCTGAGCAGGTAGTTAAGTGCTGGAACGTTGATTAGGCTGAGCTTTGGGTTGGTGTACAATTTATCTGTCAAGTAAACAAATCAAATAGTTAAGAGCCTCGGCAATACAAAAATAACTAAGTAAATAAATGCAAATGTATTAAAATGATATTTAAGTGCAGTAAAGTAAAGCCGAGAACTCCTTAAATCTAATGTTAGAAACCCTAAATCTAAATTGCTCCACCTGGCTCTCCTAGCTTGGTTGGGCAGGGTAGGCCATCACTCCAAGGGCCCGACAGGATGAGGTAGTCATCTTTCATCCATTTGTTAGATTTGGGGAGGCAGGAGATTAACTTGACCACACTGGAACGGGACTTAAGGTAAAATCCTGCCCGGGATTCTATATGGCCTTCGTATAAATGAGCGACGTCGTACCAAGTCAATCCTAGCCCCAGATGTTGGTCCAAAGCATCAATTGATCCTAGGACTCTAAAAAAGTTGGGAGCACATTGGTGGGGGCAAAGTCTATGGGCACGTAGGTAATCCCTTGTAATCCTACCCATGGGGACGGTCATGCCTCCTTCTATGAAGGCAATCATGGGAATTACGACCTCCCCTACTTTTCGGTCAAACTCCACCCCTTTTGTGGTGCAGTGTCGTACCACTACCTCCTGGGGAATGTGGTACTTTTCTTTGAACGACTCTATCAAGGCCGGAGTCTTTACTAGACGCTCAAATCTACCCATTTTTAGCTTGCGAAGTGTAGAATGGTTAGCCGAGGAGGTTAGCCGAGAAGATGGAGGAAGTTCGAAGAATGAAACTTACATGGGGTAAGATGCGAACTGATCTTCTTGTCTCTGGAGGATCTTTGAAGTCTCTTTTGTGAAGGTATGATGAATGCGAGGATATGAACACTCTGAAATTGCAAACTTTGATGAAAAATGAAAAGAATGACATTTGGAGGCTTTTATAGTAGAAACGAAAAATGAAGGAGACGCAATCCCGCCCAAATATTGAAGGTAAGACCTGAACCGTTGGATTAGAGTTCCATCGTTGGATGTCTAGAGCGTAACGCAATCCAAAGCGTTTAATGATGTTGTGCGAGTTCCCAAGCGTCAGAAACTCTCGTGAAATGGCAGAAATGACCCTTCTGCGTGCCTAGGTTTAAATATCCTTGTGGACTTAATTGCAATTACGGATACACATCAAAATTATAATTTTTCTCCTCGGATGAAAGGGAAAAATTAGAATTTTGAGGGGCTATTGTGGGGGCATTCAACTTGAGCCTTTGCGTTGGGCTTGAGCCCCACTCTTTAATAATAATGCGTCCGAGAAGAAGAAAGCATGGGAAAATGCCCCGTAATAGATAATAGAGCAGATAAATATCCAAGGGTGTCGGTCCGAGAAGGTCATCCTCCTCGGATCTGACATATGTCAGTAAAGTGAGCTTCATCTTACCCTAGATCACCTTCTAGGAAGCTCCAGCGACGAAGATAGACTTCAAATGTACAGAGAAGGGATAAGAACACAGAAATATCTAAGGAAAAAGCTGCTACCACCGCATTAAATGCATTACAGCAGCTTTCCTGGCCGCATTAATGTGGAGAGGACCTCTGAACAGTGTTTTCAGCCACTTTTACTCCCAGAAAATCAAAAAGCTGTGGGAAAGGAAACAGAAACTCGAGTACAAGGCTAGAAGGTAGACAAGTGGACGGTAGGATTGAATAAAGGAGGACTATATAATAGAGCCAAGCCTCCAGAAGAAAGGGATGGAGAGAGATTGAGGAAAAACATTGAGGAAGATACACTGTAGCACTAAGAAGAACACCAACGAAAATAGCCAATTTATCCAAGAATTTCCTCCTCGAACATCGTCTGAAATAGCCAATTTATCCAAAAAACTTACTCCTCGGACTTGAGCTTAGCATTTGATTGTGTTTTATCCTCCTCGGACAGACTCATAACCTCTATTAACTGTTGTAAAACCCATCACCAGCCCAATTCTTTCACCCACTCTCATAAATTTATTATATTGGGCTCATTGGACCCATATCCTATTTCATCTGGGTTTGGGCTACAATTTGTGACCCAACATATATATATATATATATATTAATATTAAAAGCCAAAACTTAGAGAAAATTGAATTAAATTTCAATTGGTTCTCAATTTTGCGTCAGGTTTCTCATCTAATTTTTAATTATTGTACCAAATGAATTATTATGAATAAAAATTAAAGAGTCCAAATTCAATTAGATTCTAAATTGGATTTTAATTAAGTCTAATTTTGCACTACATGTTCATCTAATTTTTAAATTTTTGTGACAAGTGAATTATTTGATGCAAAAATTAAAGAGTCTAAATAAAATAAAATTTTGGATGGAATCACATTTAAAAAATAAAATAAAATAAACTAAAACCAGAAAAACCAGTTTCGAGTTAGGTTTGGGGATCCATGGATAAATATTTGGGTATTAAGTGTTTGTTTGGAATCCGCTTATGTTGCTAAAACTGAAAACTTTTTACTGAAAGTACTATAAATAAAGATAAAGGTTATTTAAAATAGTATAATGGGACTCATAAATAATATAAAAAAGTACAGTAGAATCAATGATAGTATTATTCATGAGTCTTACTATACTATTTATAGGCTCCATTGCACTTTTTGGTACTATTTATAGGTCTTACTGTACTATTTCAACTAACTTTTACCTTTATCTACAGTACTTTCAGTAAAAAGTTTTCAATTTCAGCAAAATAAGCAAATCTAAAACAGACTATAAGTATATGTTTGGCAAAAATTAAACAACCAACTTATTTTACTATTCAACTTATTTTTGCTACTATTCATAGATCTCACTGCACTATTTGGTACTATTCATGAGTCATGCTCTACTATTTTAGATAACTTTTACCTTTATCTACAATACTATCAGCAAAAAGTTTTCAATTTTAGCAAAATAAACGAATTTTAAACAGACCCTTAATTAAGTAAGTTCTTAATGAATATTAGAAACCTTATATCCATAAGTAAAAATTTCAGGTGAGTTTGGATATACCCAACCCAAACCTAGCCCATGGCCATCTCTACACCATACCAAAAGATTCTTCCCTATAATTAATTAATATAACCAATATTTCTCAGGTAGAACTTTCATGAGGAGTTAAGAACTGAAGCTTATTAAAGGTGGATGTAATTTGGGCTAGCTACTTATGTTATAAGTTCTAAAATACGCTTCAGAGTTTATTTGCACAAGTAATCATTTTCTTTTCGATAGTTTAAGTATAGCTGTCTCCATTACCACCTAACCAGAGTACTATTATTCATTCCACCGGAATGATAGGAATATGCAATGTCATATTGTTGCAACTGCAATATATGCCATCGGATGGCAATTCCAATTGGGAGGAATTTCACTTGCAAAGCATTTATTAGCACAAGAATCTTCTGCTCTCAATAATAGAGACCATTCAAGTGAAAAATATTCTGCATCATGCAGTTACATTGACAGTGATCTAAAGCATAATTCAATCTTAATGTGTATAAACAAATAAAGTTTCCCCGCAACACCAGCACTCCTGGCACCATAAAGTCGGGCAATTGAACTTATATTTGTGACTGCATATTTAAATCCATAACATGATACACGTCCAAAGTAAAAAATTGTACTATCCTAAATCTTCACAATGCCTAAATGTTTTTTTTAACAATCTGGTAAATTTAAATTTGCTCTAATCATGAACTTAGATGAGCATCAGTCTCCGCGAGAACCACTGCTACTTGCAGAAGCTTTCTTGCCGCCATATTTCTGTCGAAGATTAAAAATAAGGTTAATTTTCAAGCACCAGAAGTCAATTTTAAATCAGTTGCTCCTACTGCAACAGTAGCTTATGACAAACAAAAGGGCTTCCAAGGTGGTTGTGCCCAAATACACAAGGATAACTATAACCGTACGAATCTCACCTGTTTCCCAATGTTGAATGGAATATATTTGTATTTGATCATGTGTGCAATTTGGCGCCTCATTGTAAGGACAAACAGAACAATCCAGTAACAAAGTAATATAGGCCAGAATACCGGAACATCAAACATAGAAAAGAAGGTCATAACAAAAGCAATGCAGAAAGCTTTTGTGAAGGAGTACCTGGAACCATGACAGCAAAACAGAAAATATTATCCAATGAATAATTATCAAGAAGGAACGCATGAAGCCAACCCCAGAAAAGATGGGAAAGGCTTTTGTGACTTGAGATACATGCTTATTGATCTAGCAAGTTCACATGCTTCCGGTGGATAAAGAGATACTAGAGTGATTAGTGAAATTTTCAAGCCTTTCCAACTTCAAAGGGAGCAGAAGAATGGCATACATCAGCTCAGAGACACTAAACTTGATCAATTAAGTTGTTTCCATACAACTCTATGCTAAAATTCTCTGTTGACAAATCATTTTAAATTTCCCCATTAGGATTGGATCCCTTTCAATAAACATCATATTCTGAACATTCATAGTCTTCTTGTACTTGAAGTCACAAGCTAGTTAATGAGGCAAGGGGGGTGAGAATGAAAAATTGAAACACACTCATGATTAATAGATTTCCCAAAGGAATCTTACAATGATATGTTAGGCCAAAAATAAAAAATTGAAAGGAACAATTTAACTAGTATAATGAATCAAAGTGGTTCGGGTGATCAGAAGTCAAGTGCCTAGATAGGGTAAATAGCAAGTGGAGTTTCTGAACATAAATAGGTTAGAAACATGTCCGCTTGTTAATAAACAAGCACATCAATAAAACTTAAGGTTTTCCAAAACAAAAGACAGGATAACGCGCGTCTAAGTGCAAATAGAAATATGACATGTCATAGTTGAGAAGCATATTAAGAGAATGAAGTATACTCTAGCTGTAGGTGATGTTTGCTAATTGTGAGCAAAACCTATTGTCAACCGACCCCAAGTTTAGCATGTGACCTTTGTCACCAGTCAGGTCTGCAAAATGAATTGAGAATAGTTTGCAGACCAGAGATAAGGGACAATGAGCTTAACTGAGCATGGAACTCAGTGCAAGATAAAATTTCAACTTACACCTCACACCCCAGTATAGTTTTGATAAAAAAAAATGTAAAAGGATGCTGGATGCATAACCCTTTATATGGTACTACCTATCCGACATCTGCCTCTGCTAGAAATCCCATGCTACTGAAATTTCTGAGGCTCAGAATCAAGGTCTGACAGAGGAAGGTAATTTTTTGTCCAATTCTTTAATAATATCCTCCATTGTAAAGATGTAGTATCAAACAATAAGGCACCGAATATGTCATATCACTTATTTCTTACAATGACAATTAACAAATTTACTTGAGCTGCAGAAACAGTTATTATCATTTTAAAACAACCATCTAGTGTAATTGATATCATTTTTTATAGTATATTATGCATTAGTATTTTTCCTTGGGGGGCCTCAGCAGTCCACCATGCTCCAGGGTACACAGGCAAAGGCATGATTCCTTCCCTTATTAGCAGTCTTATTCTTTAGGTTTGTAATTCTTTTTCCCCCTCTTTCTTTAGCAGCTATCCTTGCTTTGGACTTAGGTCTAGGTCTGACAGCTATGGTACTCTTATTATCCCTAAATTTTTACATAGGCATCTAGCATGTTTGAACCCATGACCTCACCTTCCAACCCATTCTTATAGGAGGAGGAGGCACCATTTGACCAAGAGCTCACTGGCAATTCATTGATATAACTACTCATACAAAAAATTGTGAATATTGTTTCCATGCTTGAGCATAATTACTTATCCAGGTAAAAAAATCCCTCAGCATAATTAGAACTTTGGACAATTAAAATAGTTAATGCAGTCCCAAATTTTCTTAGATTCTTCATACCAAAGTTTATTTTCTTTCACTATTTCCCATATACTTTTTTTCCCTCAATAATTCCAGCATAAAAAAATGTTTTCTGCAGTAACTGATGAAAAACATTTGATATAGAAACAGAAACTTAACAGCCATAAAACCCCTAGTAAGTTAAGCCAGCCTATAAAGAAACAAGACAATGACAATCATGCAATCATCTTTTGAATGTTGGAACCAAAACCACTTAATAAAAGAACCCACAAAGCAATTTAAGCAGATAATTCAAAATAAACACCAACTAAACCAAAAAATCGGAAAGATCTTCAGTTACCAGAACTTAAACTCAGGAAGCCGGCGAATGAAGGGCTTGAATTCATCCGAGCCTTTTGTTGGCAGCAAAGGCCCTCCCCCACCCGAAACTTCCATCTCCGGATCAACCAAAGGCGACAAGAACCCAATCAACAAATTCAAGAGATAAATCCCCAGACCATAGGAGATAATGTAAAACCCTTGAATGTAATAAACCCTCAAAATGTAAATCAACACTATAACAGCACTCCCAATCCATCTATAGATCGCATGTGGAGTAGTCTTATCTAGATAATACTGATACCGCCTCGACACATCAATCCAAAACTGGTTCGCAGGTGCTGTACCAGACCCCAAACTATCGGCCCCAACTCCTTCCATTCAATTCAACCTTCACTACATAGAGTATAAACAACAAGCTCCAGTCAAAACCAAGCATTCACCATCAAATACATTGAACATAGACAGCATTTATATACAGTTTTTACTAAGATTTTCAGAGTAGCACACTAAAATGAAGAAATACTTGAACCCCATTTCGATTTATCAATCTGTAATTAGTGGTTTCCAAAAATATATATATATATATACAAAAAAAGCTCCAATCAATACCAAGCATTCACCATCAAATACATTGAACATAGACACATTTATGTACAGTTATTACTAAGGTTTTCACAGTAGAACACTAAATACTTGAACCCCATTTCGATTTATCAACCTGTAATTAGGTTTTTTCAACAAAAAAAAAAAAAAATATATATATATATATATAAACAACAAGCTCCAATCAAAACCAAGCATTCACCATCAAATACATTGAACATAGACGCATTTATACACAGCTATAACTAAGATTTTCACTAAAATGAAGAAATACTTGAACCCCATTTCGAATCAGCTCTGAATGAGCTATGAGAACAAAAGGGTATGATCAATTTTTTGAATTTATTTTTTTCGTCCAACAATTTTCTCGGAAACCAAGCAGTTTTAGGGTTAGGGTTTTGATACATAAACATGCAATGTTATACTAGATCTACAAACTAACAAAGCATAAAACAAAAACCAGAAAATAAATACAAATAAATTATTAAAAAAAAACACTATATGATACAAAGAAAGAGAAAATGAGATGGGAAAATTAAGAAAGGGAAAGAAAATGAGAGAGAAGGGTAAAATGGGAAGAGAAGAAAAAGAGATGGAATTGGTAAGAGAAGAGCTGACCTTAGGAGGACTGTTTTGAGAATTAGGAGGAGCAGGAGGATGATGAAGAAGAAGAAGAGGAGACTCAGATCTGTGCGATGACACACAGAAAGAATGACCGATAGGCTTAGCTTAGGAGGGGCTATTAGTTTTTCTTTCTTTTCTTTTTTTATTTTTATTTTTTATTGGGGTTTTTATTTTTTTGTTTTTTTGTTTTTTTACCTACAAAATGAGAATGACACAGTGGTGGAAATGGAGTCACCAGTGGTGTCGGCGTTTAATATTTTATTAGAAAAATATATATATATATTTTTCACCTATTTGAAGTGAGGGTTGTAACTAACAAGAAAAAAAGTTACCTCTAAATTTGCGTTCTCTCTAGTTGGCACTTTATAAGACCATTAGCGTGTATTTTAGTCACTAAATAGGTTAAATGCGTTTTATGAAACACTGCATTATGGGTTGGAAGAGATTTCCCCAAACCACTGATAATGATAACTAATTAGTGGTTAGGGGAGTGTGGTTAGTAAATTTGTGTTAATGTAGTTATTAACGATTTGTTTGTTTCATTTGAGAACCTTCTATAAAGATAGTTTTTCATATTTTTCAGTATTTGGTAGTATAAAAAAAAATATCATGTCTACAATATTTTCACAACAAATTTTAAGTGGCAGGTTGTTATTGGTTGGGGTAAAAAGTAATCTAAGTGATAGGTTCAAATTTGAACCAATAATAATTAACCAACTATGATTTGTTGTGAAAAAGTTGTGGATGTAGCACTTCTCTAAAAAAAATTGGTCAACAAAAAACTATCTTTAGTCAATAAAAACTTATTTTCTATAAGTTGTTTTCCTTAATATATAAAAAATAAAAAATAAAAAGTCAAAAAACAAACTTTCTCTCATGTGGCACATAACTACTCCTATAAATATTACTCCATCCATCCCACTTTATTTGTCCTGAGTCTATTCCATTTTGTGATGTCCCAAAATATTGTCCTGTTTTTAAAAATAAAAGTCATTAATTTACTAATGTTCCTATTATACCCCTATTAATTTACTAATTCAATTTTTTGATAAATTTATTTAAGGGTAGTTTGGGAAACTTATACATTTTTAAAAAGTAAACAAGACAATAAATGATGTTCCCTTAAAAAGTTTGACTTTTCAAACAGGACAAACAAAGTAGGACGGAAGAAGTATCCTCTTTTTGCTACGGGAAACAATATTTTCTTTCTCACCTTCAAGATCTTTCTCATGGTAATCTCTCTCACTTCTTCTATTCCTTTTTGCTTTTTCTCTCATCTTAGGCCCTCACTATCACTCTCTTTGATCATCAATTTTGCTCTCAGCCTGTCTTTCTTCTCCCTATTTTCTCCTTATTTCTCTTCCCCTCTGTAAAACTATTATTTTGATAAGGTTTTTTGTTTTCTTCTTCAATTAGGTTCGTAAAGCCAATTCCCCTAATGCAACAAAGGCAAAAGATTGCATTAATATAGTTGTGTTTGTCTTGTCCATGCATTTGTGTCCATTTGTATTCTGCATATTGGTTTATTTTTTGTCTTCATACTTTTAAGTTGCGCTTACAATCATAGCAGCAAGCTCCAATGATTTGGAGCTTGGGTTCTAAACATCATTAGGAGGAATCATGGTAAAGGTTTGTGGAGATGATTTCACCAAGGCACAAAACTCCTAGCAATAAAAAATAAAAATAAAAATAAAAATAAAATTTTTTTAAAAAAAAGTATTAGTCTGCATTGAATTGTGGGAAGGTTTGTGGAGAAGATTTATTAGTGGCTTCATTTTGAATTGAATTAATGCTTCATCTAGTACTTTCATATCAGTCTGCTCAAATATTTGGAATTCAATAACATGTACTAGTGTTGCAGATAGAGATAATGAAAATTGAACAACTAATTTTGAGCTTTGTATCCACTACCATTGAGTGTTGTATCCATATATATGAGCAAAATGAGTGGTAGAGATCATGAAAATTGAACAACTAATTTTGATTGTATCAGTTGTCACAATTTTAGTTTGAAACCCAAATTCATACTTTATTCTTATTCTTCTTCTTTTTCTTTTTTTCTTTTTTTTTTTATCAACTACATTAGTTGGGTTTACACAATACACATGTTATACATGTTTTAACTTATACAATAAATTTTATTTTAAAAAAATTATGCATACCAAACACTAGAAAACGTTATCAAGCTCATTTTCAAAGTTGTTATCAAACACCGAAAAAATGAGGTAGTTTTCCAAAAAATTATCTCTGGAAAATGACATATTTTTTAGAAAACGTTAATGTTGAACAAACAAAGCATTAACATAAATCCTTTTGTGAATGATTTTTTTTTTTTTTTTTTGTTGTGTATTGTATTGTATCATATCATATATCATAAAATAAACAAACACTTGATAGAATACAGATATACATATAAAAAATATATTTATTATAAATTTGAAACATATTCAACTAATGACTTTTTTTTTTTTTTTGAATGAACTTGTAAGGGCATAATTTGGTTCTTAAGCCCAAAAGGTCATAGGATCTAGGCCCAAAGAGCCAAATACAATGAATTTGTAAATAATGGGTCATAAAACTAGGCTCTAATGAGTTGGATGACAATTATAGTGAATCCAAATGACAAGAAAGCAAAGATAAACTAGTTTTATCCAAAGAAAATCGTCCTTGTCACAATCTGAGGAGATTAGTTCTTGTATATATCTTTTTTGAATTTGGTTACAAGTCCAGTTCTTGTTCCAACAATATTTTTCTCTTAATTCTTCGATCCCTTTCCCTCAGGGTCTTCTTTCTATTTTATACTATCTTCTTTCTTTCATTTCCACCCTCCACGTGTAGACTAGGTCGTTGGCGTTGATCATTATCCCATTAGCACCTTCCTGAAGTCTTTGGGAGTAGCTGTAAAGCTAAAAATTACTATTTAAGTATCACTTCCACATTAATGTGGCCAGAGAGTTAGCTACAGAGCATTTAATGCGATGATGTCAGTTTTCTCTTAGATATTTCATAGCTTCTCTTTGTCTTGTGCTTTCGTGATGTGTATTCTTATCAATAGGATCTCCTGGTTACTCTAGATGGCAAACCACACCTTCTGACCTCTGCTTTACTTAGTAGAGGAGGCATTCCTCTTCGACCCAGCTTCCCCAACCTTTTTAGTCGTAGCTTGCTCGTGGAGTTCTAACTCTTACGTCTACACTATCGTTTATCTGTCCTCAGACCATTAAGCGTCCTCAGATAAGATCCATGGCCTAATATATATTCTTGGGCCCTTTATCCCTATAGAACTATTGATTAATTTTCTTCTAAAAAAGAAACTAGTGACTAATTTAATTTAATCATCACTTATGTAATAATATTTAATAAAGCTAACTAAATAAATCAAATTAACGTGTTTATAATATCCAACTTCAAATTGATTAAACCCAAAAATGTAATATACATACAAACGAAATAATAATCTCTCTCTCTCTCATACGATTCATCATCTTGCCTAATCAATTCCATCTATGTAAATGATATTATCATATTCATTATCTTGTAAAATTATTTCATCATTGACATATTCTTTTGCACCATTAACATTTATTATCTCTTCTTGTTACTATTTTATTTTATATATTTTTTCTTGGCATTCTAGTTTTTTAGACGTGTAACAATAAATAACAAAAATAAAAAAATAATTATATTATTTAATTCCTTATTCATAGTATAGAAAAAAAATTGCAAATATGAAAGTAAAGTGCCAAATGTGTAGTCCAAATTAGGGAGAAAATCCTCATGGATGTGTTATTTTATTAGACTTAATCAAGTAGTCTGTTTTGGTCTACTTTGGTGTATTCGATCCATTTGGGTCAACTTTGGTCCTCTCTGTCCAATTTAGTCCACTTCAATCCATTATGTCCAATTCGGTCCATTCAGTCTATTTTCGTCCACTTAGGTCAATTTCGGTCTATTCGGTCCATTTCAGGCTATGTTAGTCCACTTCAATCCTACTCGGTCTAGTTCGGTCCACTTTGGTCTAATTTGGACCATAGATATCTCTTTCTTGTTCCTCCATGGACATAAACAGATTAAAATCCACCACTACTTGATGATATAGATTTGCTAACAACATCATATATCTTCTTCTCTAATTACCATTTAAGCCTTGCACAAGCCGAGCATGTTCTTTTGCAAGAGAGACTCGATCTATCATAGTTAAGTTCTTCTACTATTAGTCAATTTTTGCTTTCTCTTATTAAAGTCAGCACCTTTGGATATAGCATCGATTCAAACTCATTCAAAGATGCACCATTTTGAACATATTTTCACATTCTTGGAGACTGTACTCTGTAGTTAACTGCTCACATTGGACATTCTTAACTCTTCATATTAATGCAAGCTTCACCTTTGTGGATGTAGAATGTCATCTATTTTTTTTTTTTTTTTTTTTTAAAGTATGACTATCTCATTATTCAATCAATTATTATTCAGATTTTCTATTTCCAAATGGGTCTATGTTTTTCTTTTCCTTGAGTAAATATTTATATTTGTTCTAGATATTCATACTTTAATTTCTTACTCTTTGTTGGTGCAAACACAATAATAATAGAAATAACAGAAAGAAAAAATTAAATAATACTTCTGAATATTATTAATTTGAAGAGAAAGAAAATACACAATACTATTTGGACTGAGGCGAGACACTCACTCTCGTTAAAGAGATTCAAGCCCTTAGTTGGCTAAACTTTGTAACTGGTGTAGACCTTTTCTGACTTGTCTCCCCCAGGACACAACAGCTCAATAAGTGTCGTATGACTAGAACAACCTTTACACAAAGTATTCAAGCCCAAAACCCCACCAGAAAGAACACCCTTTCTTGCCAAGAACCTCTCTATTTGTTTACCTCCACCCTTTACCTCCTCCTTGCACACGTATCTAGCCCAATATCTAAGTCAATTCATATTAGCCCATTAATCATCACAATTAAAAAGAATAAAATAGTTTCTCTCATTTTCAATATGGGATTAAACACTTTCACTAGCTCCACATCTTCCATATTTACTTCCACATCTTTACATTTATGTAGTAATATTTATTCATTTTAATTAATTAATATTAAAATGCTACAGCAATCCCCCACTCATTTTAATATTATTTTTTTTTAATTAAAGAGAGGTTATCAGGCAAGGACAAGTCACTATGCATCATGAAGAATAAATTTTTTTTTTTTTAGTTATGACTATCTCATTATTCAATCAATTATTATTCATATTTTCTATTTCCAAATGGGTATATGTTTTTTTTTTTTTTTTCCTTGAGTAAATATTTATATTTGTTCAAGATATTCATACTTTAATTTCTTACTCTATGTTGGTGCAAACACAATAATAATGAAAATAACAGAAAGAGAAACTGAATAATACTTTTGAATATTATTAATTTGAAGAGAAAGAAAATACACAATATTATTTGGACTAAGGTGTGACACTCGCTCTCTTTAAGGAGATTCAAGCCTTTGGTTGGCTAAACTTTGTAACCGGTGCAGACTTTCTCTGACTTGTCTCCCCCAGGATATAATAGTCCAACAAGTGTCATATGGCTCTACTAAAAAGATTACCATTCTTTGCCAAGAACCTCTCTATTTGTTTTAGTGTATATTAAGATTAATTGCTGGATATTAATATGATAGATTGAAGTTAATATCTGAGTCAATTCATATTGGCCCAATAATCATCACAATTAAAAAGAATAAAATAGTTTCTCTAATTTTCAATGTGGGATCAAACAATTTCACTAACTCCACATCTTTCATATTCACTCCCACATCTTTACATTTATGTAGTAATATTTATTTATTTTAATTAATTAATATTAAAATGTTCCAACAATCCCCCACTCATTTTAATCTTAATTTTTTTTTAGTTAAAAATAGATTACCAAGCAAAAACGGGTCACTATGCATTAGGAAGATGTGCTCTGCATTAAACCTTCACTTAGTAAAATAGCGATCTTAACTCCAGAGTCGTAGTGGTCTCCGACTTGAACAATGACTACTTTAAGGAAATTAAGCGTCACTGCTTACATATAACAACCCAGGTGTTGACATGAGCTTTTATAGCTAGAATTTTACGGTCATGTATTGATCCCAGTTTCATGAGTGTATTTGAGGTTAAGTCTAAATTTCATAGGCAGTGGCCCCACCCCCACACTCACATAGGTGAAATTTTGTCAAGGGTGCTCTTGTAATTTTGACACCTCACACATACAAGTTACAAATTTCATTAAGAGTTTTTTACTCAACCTTTCCACATTACAGGATAAATGCACTTATATCATAGGAATGAACAATTAAAAAATTATTTACAAAATAAATAATTAAAAAAATAAATAGTGCATTCTTACGACCATCATATGGTTCGTTTTTTCCATGGAACCCAATTCTCAGGATCTCTAATCCTTGGGTTGGGTATCCTCATACATGGTTCATGAATCTATGGACTTTAGTCCCAACCCCCTCGATGTATTCCAGACTCTATCTTTTACCAAGGCCTTGGTAAATGAATCTGCAAGATTATCATTAGATTTAATATAATCCACAGTTATGATGTCACTACTCAAATAAGATCGCACGGTACTATGCTTTCTTCTTATAGGTCTGGATTTACCGTTGTAGTTACGATTTTTAACTCTTCTAATTACGGTAGTGCTATCACAATGAATTAATATATGTGGAATTGGCTTTTCCCAAAATGGAATTTCATATAACAAATCTCTAAGACAATTTGTCTCTTCACTAGCTGAAACTAATGCTATTAATTCAGCTTCCATTGTTGAATTAACAATTATTGTTTGCTTTTTAGATTTCCAACAAATAGCACCACTACCTAAGGTAAAAATATAACCAGTGGTAAAGAGAGAACCACTTGACAAAGTACTCCAATCGGCATCACTAAAAGCTTCAATCACAACAGGGTACTTTTTATAAAATAAGCAATAACTTTTGGTACCAATTAAATATCTCATGACTTGCTCAATAGCTAGCCAATGATCTTTACTAGGCTTGCTAGTAAATCTGCTAAGCACTCATACTGCATATGCAATGTCAGGTATAGTACAATCAATGGCATAACGCAAATTACCAATGATGCTAGCATAATCCTTTTGATTAAAAATATCATCATCATTATTCACAGGAAATAAATGAACACTAGAATTACAAAGAGTAGCTACACTTTTGTGGTCATGAAAATTATATTTTCTCAATATTTTCTCAACATAATGTGATTGATTAAGAAATATTCCATCACGTGTTTTTGTAATTTTCATACCCAAAATAAAATTAGCCTCACCAAGATCTTTCATATCAAAATGATTTTTAAGCATATTTTTTGTCTCATTTATAACATGCATATTTGAGCCAAAATCAACATATCATCCATATAGAGGCTAATAATAACATGTAAATTATTCCATAATTTAGAATAAATACATTTATCACATTCATTTGATTTATAATCATTCTCAATCATGCAGGAATCAAACTTTTCATGCCATTGCTTAAGTGTTTGTTTTAAGCCATATAGGGATTTAGTTAGCTTACATACCTTGCTTTCTTATCTAGGCTCTACAAAGACTTCAGGTTGATCCACATAAATCTCTTCCTCTAGGTCCCCATTTAGAAAAGCAGTTTTTACATCCATTTGATGAATTTTCAAATCAAAAATTACAGCAATAGCAATTAACAATCTAATAGATGTAACTCTTGTTACTGAAGAAAAAGTATCAAATAAATTAAGATTAGCTTTTTGTTTAAAGCATTTTGCAACAAGTCTAGCTCTAAACTTATCTATTGATCCATCAAATTTCAACTTTTTTCTAAGGACTCATTTACAACCTATGGTCTTACAACCTGGTGGAAGATCTACTAATTTCCAAGTTCTATTAAAAATTAGAGATTCCATATCATCATTTACAACCTCTTTCCAAAATATAGCATTAGGTGATATTAAAGTCTCTTTTAAATTTTGGGGATTTTCCTCAATGTTAAAAACATAATAATTAGGATCAACTCTAGCTCTTTTACTCCTTCTAGGTTCCATTTCAAAATTTTCTTGATTTTGTAAATGAGAAGTAGAAGAATTAGGATGTGACAAAATATTTTCTTCACCCCCACTATTTTTCAATTTAAAAGAAAATTTTTCTTCATGAAAAATTGCATCACCAGATTCAAAAATTATTTTGTTTTTAAGACCAAAAAATTTATAGGCTGCACTATTAATTGCATAATCAAGAAAAGTACAAGTAGTAGCTCTTATACCTAATTTATGTATTTTAGGGTCAGTAAGCCTTACATAAGCAAGACAATCCTATACTCTCAAATATCCCAAATTTGATTTATGTCATTTCCACATCTCAAAAGGTGTGGTACTTGACTTTTTATGTGGCACCCTATTCAAAACATTACATGCAATTAAAATAGCTTTGCATCAAAAATGTAAATGTGCACCAGATTCAATTAACATGACATTTGTTAACTCAATTAGAATTCTATTTTTTCTTTCAACCACACCATTAGAAGCAGGTGAATATGATACAGTAGTTTCATAAATAATTCCCAAACACTGAACAAATGAGTTGAATGCACTTGATTCATACTCACTGCCTTTATCACTTCTTATTCTTTTTATTTTTCTACCGAATTGATTTTCAACTTATTTTAAAAAATCTTGAAAATTTTCAAAAGCATCACTTTTATTTTTCAACAAATAAACAGTTGTATATTTTGAGAAATCATCAATAAAAATGATAATATATATATTTCCTCCACAAGTTAAAATTTCCTCAAATTCACATAAATCAGAGTAAATTATTTCAAGCAATTCGGTATTTCTTACAACACTTTTATGAGGCCTTTTTGTAATCTTAGCTTGACTACAGGTTTCACATTTTCCAAAATATTTTGACTGTCTTGGAATTAATCCTAAACTATTCATTATTCCCACATATCTACTATTTATATGACACAAACGAGCATGCCAAAAATTAATAGAAGAAAGTATATAAACTGAACTGGTAGATATTTTATTATTCTCAACATTCAATTTAAACATTCCATCACAAGCATAACCCTTGCCCACAAATAATCCATTTTTAGTGATTACATAATTATTATATTCCATATTTTGCTTGAAGCCAGTCTTGTTGAGCAAAAACCTTGACATCAAATCCTTCCTTATGAATGGAGTGTAAAATACATCTTTCAATGTTAGCACACATCCATAAGTGAATTTCAAATCAATCTCACCACTCCCAGGAACCTTGGTTTTGCTAGAGTCACCAAGCATAATAGTTTTTTCTTCTTCAAAGGAAGTGTACAACTTGAACCAATTTTTGTCATAGCAGACATGCCTATTAGCACCAGGATTTGCCCACCACCTTTCAACATATTGCACCATATTGATGTATGTAATCATAGCCACTAAAGGCTCTTCGATTATGTTAGCCTGCGGGACAGATTCACATTTCCGAAATTTGCAAAATCGAGCAATATGCCCACTCTTGCCACAAACAAAATAGGATCTATTAAATTGATCTTGTAAAGGGGGTCCTTGGTTCTTACTGTAATTTTTATTCGGGTTTCCCCTTCCTTGAGGTCTATTATTATTTTTAAAAGCTCTCCTTTTAGGTTTCAAATGACCATTTCTAGGAAAATGATTTTTGGGCATATTATTATTGGCTGAAATAAGGTTTATCTTTGTGGTGGAATTACCATTGCTCTCTTGTGTCATGAGTGAATCTTGTCCTCTAGCCTCCTCCTCCACACGGATGCGTGTGATCAAAGTCTCCAAGGATGTCTCCTTTCGTTTGTGCCGCAAAGTATTTTGGAACTCCCTCCAAAATTGTGGTAGTTTATCAACTATGCTAACTACCACCAAATTGTCTCCAATCTTTATACCTTCGAATCTCAATTCTGCCACAATCATGTGGAAGTCTTGTACTTGATCCACCACCAATTTTCCATCCACCATTTGGTAACGAAAAAATCTACTAGCAGTAGGGGTGTTCACCAAACCGCATAAACCGCACAAAATTCAAAAACCACACCAAAATTGCCTGCAAAATAGCATAACCGCACTGCACCGCAAGCAACAATACACTGCATCCCATGGTGCAGTGCGGTTTGCGGTTTTATAATAAGAAAACCGCACCGCACCGCACCGCACTGCGCCGCACCTTCTCTATATATTAATATATTTATTTATTTTTAATATTAAATGTATTATTAATAGTTTAATAACCCTAGTTTTCAAAAAAAAAAAAAAAAAAGTTTGATAATCCTATCAAGTGTTGACTAGAAAAGTCAACCCAAAATAAAGAAAAACTAGCTAAATAATTTAAAACTTGGCCAAAAAAAGGGAAAAATTAATTTTGGGATGGGTAGGAAATACCCAAAATTTGAAAAATATACCAACTTCAAATCTCATCTTATATATAGTGAGGATGTAGGCGACTTTGAGAAGACTTTCAAGTAGAAGATGACTTCTACCTCTTGAAGTGGGCTCCCTTAAAGGGAAAGGGCTGCAATCCAAATTAATTTGATTAATCAGGTCCATTATTTTGACACCTCCACCCTTCGCCTCCCCCTTGTGCATGTATCTAGCTCAATATCTGAGTCAATTCATATTAGCCCATTAATCACCATAATTAAAAAGAATAAAATAGTTTCTCTCCTTTTCAATGTGGGATTAAACAATTTCACTAACTCCTCATCTTCCATATTCACTCCCACATCTTTACATTTATGTTGTAATATTTATTCATTTTAATTAATTAATATTAAAATGCTCCAACACTCTCCACAAATGAACCCATGTTGTCTACAAAAGACATGATGTATCAAAACCCAGTTCATGCATCAGTGCATATTTCTCTCCCATTGACCTTCTTCCATCTCAAGTTCCAAACCATTATATGATGAGTGAATGTTCTTTATATTTGTTTTGTGTAGGAAGTAGATAGATTTGATTTGTTTGGCGGTGGGGAGGAAAAAAGGAACACAGTCGAGTCTTGAGAGTTGAGCTAACTTTGAATTTTAACCAAAACCTACTTATAATTTTAGTTTTGAATTTTTTGTTTTTGATGAACTGTAACAAAAAATCTTGGAAATTAAATTATTGGTGATTCGATTCTTTATGAGTGATTACAATTACAAGTGCAACACTTCATAAATAATGGCTATTATATAATATTACAACAAAATTAGAACTTGATATCGTTCTCACACACACACACACACAAAAAAAAAAAAAAAACTTGATGGCTTAGAGGCTGTTTGGCCACCATTTTTTGGTCACTCAATTTCCGTCACTCATCACTAATCACTCATCATTCATCACTCTAAAATACCATATTTGTTTGGCACCATCACTCACTTCCCATCACTCAATATTTTTCACACTATTTGTAGGCCCCATACCTGTCACCCGGTGCAGCTTTTTCTTTTCTTTTTTTTCTTCAGTACCCAAACTCACCGAACCTAGTAAAAAAAAAACCAGAATAGACTGAACCAGTGAAAGAAGAAGAAGAATAAGAAAAAAAAAAAAAAAAAAAAAAACTAAACAGCCAACCTAGGAGAAGAAAGGGAAAAAAAAGTCAAAAGGTGGTCAAAAGTTGCGGTTGAGTACTGTTTGTAGATCCCCTATATGTGTTTAATTACAATATTGTCATTAAGTTATGAGTTATGGAAACTGAAAATAACCAAAATGTATTTTCAGTTTCCATAACTCATAACTCAAAAATCAGAGAATTGAGTGATGGAAATAGAGTTATGGTGCGCCAAATGGATATTGAGCTATGAGTCTCACCATTTTTGAGTTATAAATTATGAAAACTGAAAATTGAGTTACAAAAATAGGCTATCCAAACAACCTCTTATTTTTCATTGCGTGGATTTGATGACAAGCGAATCAACTCAAGATATTTGTAGATGCTCCTATAATAAATAAATAAAGATATTTAATAAATAAATACAGATATTTGTTGATGCTACAAGTGTTCCTTCTTCCTACTTCCTTGGCGCTATCTTCCCTTTTTTATTTAAATCTGTTCGAAAAATAATAAGAAACCAATAACAGTCAAAGATGAGTAGTGTTAGAATATAGAGTTGGGTATATCAATTTGAATATTGTTATTATTATTACTAATTATTGAAGCATTTATGTGACCAAAAATGTGCCAAATGTATGATTATGTAGGGATGAAAACCACCGTGCACTTTCAGTGCAATAGTTACTCCACATGTATAAGTGCTTGTGGGATGTGAGGGGTAAGGGTCGAGATTCAAGTCTCTTAAAAGGAACTTCACACATATATATACTTAGATTATTCTAGAGTAGAATTTCTGTCTTATATATATAAAAAAAAAAAAAGTTATTGATAATATATTTGCAAAGCTAAAAGCCATTGTCATATTCAACTCTAAGGGCTTAGTCTAATGGTTTCCAAGATCTCATGAGATCCATAAGATCATGGACCACCCTTAAAGGATTTATCCATGTAATTGTCTAGTGTGTGTGAGATTGGGTGGCTACATACACCAAGGGAACAACCAGCCATGTGAGTTATCTTTTCATCTTTTGATTTCAATTTTCAAAGAATAATGAATAAGGAAATGATGGTAGTGATTAATTTTGAGCCTTTTGTGTTTGCTTGGACTCTTATAATATTTACCCTTAGAGTTTAAATTCAGTCAGGATGTGGTAGAAAAGCTTTAGATTACACCATCCAATAGTTGTATGGCATATCAGCATTTTACTAAACAACCCATACAACTTACCTCACACAATAACAACTTATTTATAACATATTTCAAAAATAAAAATCAGAATCTCCTCCTTAGAAAAGGTTGCACCGATCCAACCACCCCGCCACAGGGCCACAGATGCCATCACACACCACCGGAGACACTACCATCACCACCATTTGATCTATTTTCCCACCCTCCACATCAACAACAAATTAGATGGCGCTGCACACGCCACCTAAGAGCTAAGCTTCTTAAGGAAAAGAGGGACATCGAAGAGTTTGGATTGGAAGCAAGAAAGGAAGTTCAAGTGCAAACTCCTATGGGTTAGAAAGTACTTATGTTGTTGGCTTTAATTGTGGTTTGGAAAGTAAAATTTTAAATAAATAAATAAATAAAACCATATTTTTAGTAAAAATTCAATGAAATTATGTTGCTGGGTTTGTCATTTATTGTGTTTCACACTTAAAAAATGAATTTTTTTAGCATAAATTTTAGTCCATTAAAAAAACGAATTTTTAAGGAAAAATGAATTTGGTCTTGATGGTGGTTATGGGTTCCAAGTCATATTGAAGATTATGTGTACTTGGGTTTCTTTTTCGAAGTTTTAGAATTGATATTCTCAACCAATTTTTGCTTCCCAAACCCATTTGCCATTATCTACGTCCAGATTTTTGTTTCTTTAATTTTTTTTTTTTTCCTATAGGACATCAATTCAGATCGTGCTCAAATATGTTGTTTTTGATGTTATTGTGCGTGGGGGAGTAAATCGGGCAATGGTGACGATAGCATCTCCGGTGTTGGTGGTGGCATTCTGAGGTGGGTTGCTGAATCGGTGTTACTTGTTCTAAGGAAAAGGTTTTAATTTTAAATTTTGAAATAGATTATAATTATTGTGTTTGCACTGTGTGGTAAGTTATTCATTTGCTGATATTTTGGGTCATGGCATAGAAATAAAAGTAGAAAAACCATTTTTTAAACTTTGCATTTCACCTAAAGCTTATTTATAATCAAATTGATAGCCTATGAACAAAATTGGTAGAAAGACACGCTCTTTTTAGAGAGAGATGGTTGTTGGTTAGAGTGAGAATATGATTGCTAAAAAATCAAAATTATTTTCTATTTATAATTTTCCATTTTTTGTGCCACGTTATTATCCAAAATAACCTAAATAAATAACAAAGATAGACATAAGCTTTTAAATAAGTTATTTGTTCAATTATTGTCTATAACAATGTAAATAAATAATAGAGAAGGATAGGGGATTAAATTATTAAATTGAAAGAATTTCATAAATTAGGGAGTTACCTTCGAAGTTCAAACTATAATATCTAAAAACTTAATCCCCAAAAAACCCTTTCTTTTGTTGGGGAAAAAAAAAATCATTCTAAAACTAAACCGACTAAGAAACAATAAAAGTATCATAACAAAATCCGTGAGAGTACATATCGTTGAAGTGAGAATTAAAAATATCAACAAATTGTGACAAAAGGAATTTCAAAAAGGACAAAATCCAACTGGTAAGCGCATCGGCACACTTGTTAGCTTCAAGATTATGATTTTGACAAAGAATCAGTCCATCCTGCAACAGATCTTGGCTTCTAGCTCCAAAAATCTCTAAAATTCCCTTTCTAAACTTTGCATTTCACCTAAAGCTTATTTATAATCAAATTGATAGCCTATGAACAAAATTGGTAGAAAGACACGCTCTTTTTAGAGAGAGATGGTTGTTGGTTAGAGTGAGAATATGATTGCTAAAAAATCAAAATTATTTTCTATTTATAATTTTCCATTTTTTGTGCCACGTTATTATCCATAATAACCTAAATAAATAACAAAGATAGACATAAGCTTTTAAATAAGTTATTTGTTCAATTATTGTCTATAACAATGTAAATAAATAATAGAGAAGGATAGGGGATTAAATTATTAAATTGAAAGAATTTCATAAATTAGGGAGTTACCTTCGAAGTTCAAACTATAATATCTAAAAACTTAATCCCCAAAAAACCCTTTCTTTTGTTGGAGAAAAAAAAAAATCATTCTAAAACTAAACCGACTAAGAAACAATAAAAGTATCATAACAAAATCCGTGAGAGTACATATCGTTGAAGTGAGAATTAAAAATATCAACAAATTGTGACAAAAGGAATTTCAAAAAGGACAAAATCCAACTGGTAAGCACATCGGCACACTTGTTAGCTTCAAGATTATGATTTTGACAAAGAATCAGTCCATCCTGCAACAGATCTTGGCTTCTAGCTCCAAAAATCTCTAAAATTCCCTTTCTAAATATTGTAAACTAGCAAATTTCCTTACCAATTAATGTTGTTTATCAGGAATCTCAGGAAAGTATACTATGATAATGTCCCACAATACCATTGTTCAATCAAACTTTCAAAGTCAAGATCAAAGGAAAAGACACATCAGTATCACAGCCTGTTAAATTATACCGAAATGACGTGGACAAACCGTGGCCAGAGCTTGGAGTGATAAACCTATTTGGTAATCAAAACTGGTGCGTGGCAATTGCAGCATCCAACAAAAATTCAATGGCTTATGCAGCAACAGCTGGCGCTTTTTCTCTTTCCCATTCAGCTTATAGGCCTTTAGCCTTTGCTACTCGGCTTGACTCACACTAGCCGAGTCCACCACAGCCACAATCTTGTATACAAATTGAGCAAATCACTATTTCAGTGACATTTTTCATGACTATACAGTCTATACTGGATATTATAAGGAGGATCGAGTGTCAAATTCAGACATACATGTCGCTGATAGGCAAAAGTAGTGTGGTTATGTGAGCTGAGCCTAGAATTGGGCATGAGTTACATTCAGTTCAAAAACTCGTTTTTGTCTTATCTCGTCTTATTTTGAGTAAATTTTTTATTCTCAAGGAAATGGGTTGATGATGATTTTTTTTTTCTCTGTTTTTTACGCTGGAGGAGGAAGGAGTTAAAAATTTTTAAGTGATATATAGACTATTCCCAGAACACACTATCTCTTGCCTCTTTTTTCTCCGCCTACTCCCATTAGCACCGACACCAACTCATTAAGGACGACAATATGCCTCCATTCGACCTACCTAACCTACCACACTTTGACCTCATCCAAGTTTTTACTCTCCATAGAAGTAACAGATTAAGGTTGATGTACCCATGATCTAACTTCGCCCCCATTTCCATGTGAAAATTTTAATCGAATTGATGAATGAAGTAAGTTTATTTGATTACAATAGGTTTCAATGTAATCAGTTTATCCACTAAATGGTCATTTTCCTTGTGTCTAAGTCTTACTTAAAAATATATCAACACTTTCATATATTTTATTGTGCTAGGATTATATGAATAGTTTTCACTTAAATTTTGACTTTTATTACATAACAAAATAACATGTGTTGCACTTGCAGCACATAACTCACACCTTTTTTTTTTCTTTTTTGAAAATATTGAAAATCTATTAGGTTGTGAGCTACACAATAAGAGATGATAAATAAAAATAAGAGAGATTTAAATTGGAGGGAGCCATATCCATGATTGTATAACATCATTTTCATATATAGACCTATTATTCACATAAATTTTATGTTACATCAACCATAATTATTGTAGGGATAAAGGGCCCAAATATGGTTATTGGGCTGTGAGCCGTGTCCGAGGACATCAAGTAGTCTGAGGACAGGTAATGATGACGGAGGCTTACAGGACAATGGTCCGTGGAAGGGTTCATTCATCAAGAACAAAGCAAACAGACGATCATATTGGCATGGATAAACATTAGGTGGGGATAAGACGAAAGAGAGTTGAGAAATATCTGAGAAGAAAGCTACTACTACCACATTGAATGCTCTGCAGCTAATCCCCTGGCCGCATTAATGTGAAGGTGATACCTGAACAGTAACATTCAGTCTTACAGCTATCCATCAAGACGTCAGGAAGGTGCTGATGGTATTAGAACATATGTGAATCATGTTATGAACATATGTTAATATAGAATTTGTTAATCCTTTGACAAAATGCACTTTATTTGTAATTGAGTAGATCTAGGATGTGTTTAATACTTCAAAAAACAAGGTTTCAAGTTCAAGGGTTAAAACCATGTAAGTTTATTCAAGAATCAAATAAAGAAGTGCTGGATTTTAAAATTCGACAGCTGGTATCTATCGAGGTTTAAAAGGCTAATTAAGCTCGATGCTTGACAGTTGCTCGATAGATAGGGTATCTATCGAGACTTATGAAAATCGGTTTTTCAGATCTGATTTCACTTCAATCTGTGTATAGATGTTTGGGCTTTTCTTTCTCACAATTCTAAACATATATAAGGATTGTTTTAAGGGTCGTCACCGCAGATGCAACTCAATGCAAAAGTTTTTCACAAGCATATTGTGAACTTGAGACATATGCCCTAGTTCATCTTTCTATTCAAGAAGCTGCTGTGTTTGTACGGTGTAGAGTTTTGTAACCAAGGAGTTTCATGATCTTCATCATGTGATGAACTGAAGAATTTTGCAGCCAACATCTTTCTCAAGTTGGTGTGCAAGCCGTGTACTAGGATCCGCACATCGAATTGGTTAGTCATGTACTGGGAGCCGTGCATTGAAAGGAGAGATTATCACTACAGAACAAGTCCAATTAGATATTGGGGTAAGGGTTCAACTGTAGGTTGGTATAAGGTACTGAGATTCCTTTACTTGTAATCGCTTGTTGTGATAATAATGAATTCTCGGAAGTGGTGACCTTAAAATCACCAAGTAGGGTTTTTGCCATGTAGGTTTTCCCAATTCATAAACAATCACCGTGTCAATTTATTTTCTGTTGCATTTTTAACTTAGTTAGTGATTTGTTTGTGCTACCACGCTTATTGCATGCTAATTGAATTAATTAATTAACTTGGTTAATTAATTGGTTAATTCATCACAAGGGGCCAATATATTCTTGACCTATCAGATGGGACAAGTATCTAAACCAACAATCTGATCTACATGTAGAGAGTTTAGATGAAGTAAGGAAGGGGAATATAAAGAAGAAAAATCCCATTGTAAAAGGATCATTAGATAATTTGTAGAAAAATCATTGTACATTCAAGAACTGTAATTGTGGTTAAGTCTAAGAAAAATAAATAAGAAAAACCTTCCTCGGACATTGTCGAGGAGGATTTTCCTTACCCAAAACTGTTTGTTTATGCTTTCAAGCAACAATTAGCCTATTGTGATCGTTGTCCAACTCATTGAAGTTCAGTTTTTAGCTCATTCTCTACAAATTTATTGTTTTAGACTCTTTGAGCATTTGTCCATTTCATTTGGGCTTTAGGAGCAAAATGTACCCTTACAATCATAATATACTACTTGTAAGGGTGTAAGAAATTTCGTGTGATTAAGACAGTGTGCTATGAATGATAGCCGGACTTGCTTGCTTGTTTGCTCACATATTCAGTGAATGAAATTATGTTGCCATCAATTTTTTAAGGCGTAAATGCACTTTTGGTCCCTACATTTTGGGTCATTTCTCGATTTGGTCCTTAAACTGATTTTGCTCCTAGGTCAATCCCTGAAATCAGAAAATCGATTTTATTTTGGTCCTTGCCGTCAACCCACTAACAAAAAAAACCTATGTGGCTAACAGAGTGCATAAGTGGCATGTTAGATGTTGATGTAGCTAATAATTTAATAATAAAAATATCACGCCAGCATTCATGTCAGCAATTAAATTAATAAAAAATGCCAGGTCAAAACAAATTAAAAATTAGCATTAATCTAATTAAAATATTAAAAAAAACAATTAAAAAAAAATCTGAATTGTTAAAAGTTATTAAATTATTATCAGTTTCTAAATTAAAAAATAATAATTTATCAGTTTTAATCAAATAAAAAAAGGAAAAACAAAATTAAAAATAAAATCAATTAAGATCTGTGTTCATCTTGATCATGAACACATAAGAACAACAACCCAGAATATTCAAACACGAGAACAAAAGAATAGAAATCCATAATATTCCAAAATTTGTACCCAAATTCTTCCACAAAAATCAATTATATATTCAACCAAAATTATTATCCAAAACCCTCTCTTTCCCAAATATCCATCAAAATTCTCAATATAGCATAATGGAGGAGAGGAAGAGATGTGGCTTCACTGTGGGGACTGACCTGGGCTTCACAACACCCACAAACCCACTACCTAAGGCTTCATAACACCCATTACTTGAGGTTTCGCCGTTAGAAACAATCTGTGCTTTGCTATGAGGACCGATTTGGGCTTTGCACCTGAGGCTTTGCCATGGGGACCATCACAACAACATAGCCAGCACACCCACTGATCCTTCACAACCACCACCACCACTTGTCTAGGGTTTCACAGCAACACAACACACCCACAAATCCAAAACCAAACCAACCCACCACCCCAAACCAATCCTTCGCCTCCATTGATCCATAAAACTCCATGGTCGAGCTTGAGAACTTAATCCACAAAACCCCATTTCAAAGCATTCAATTGACTGGGAGAGTTTATAAAAAAAAAAAAAAATGATTGGGGGAGAAAGATGAAAATAATTTTTTTAATTTAATAATTTTATTTTATTAGCTTTGACATTTTAATAATTTAATAACTTTTAACCATTCAAATATTTGTTTTTAATTGTTTTTTTAATATTTTAATTAGATTAATGTTAAATTTTAATTTGTTTTAACCTAACATTTTTTTATTAATTTAAATACTGACATGGATGCTAATGTGGTATTTTTATTATTAAATTATTAGTCACGTTAGTATCTAACATGCCACTTATGCACTCTGTTAGTCACGTAAGATTTTTCTGTTAGTGAGTTGACGGCAAAGACCAAAATAAAATCGATATTCTAATTTCAGGAATTGACCTAGAAGCAAAATCAGTTTAAAAACCAAATCAAAAAATAATCTAAAATATAAGGATCAAAAATGTATTTCCGCCATTTCTCACCTGTGGAATTCACAGGAGCCGATGATATTTTTTCAAAAGAAAAGATATTTCATATTTGTAGATCTCGTCTGACAGCAATGTCAATTGCCAAGTCCCAGCAAATCAGAGTATCAGTACTATAATTTATAATCTTTTTCATTGGGGTCAGTATTATATTATTTATAATCTTTAAGTGTGACCAACCAAAGCATGCTATCTAACATTTGTTTATTCCTATTTCCTGCTCCCAAAAGTTCGACTCCATCATGGACCCATGATAGTCTTGCCATTCCTTAATTTCTGACTTCTGAGTAAGGTTTGTACTTGATTGCAGGAATTTTTAAGTAAATCATATAACTAATGATTTATTAGTATTAAAAATATTATAGGGGTATTGGGTAGAACTTGAGTAATGTTATTTGTAGTTTTTTAAAATATGTGTGTATGAAAATATATGTAATGTTATTTAAAATGTGAAAATATGAGTTTGAGTAGGCCTACCAAACAGGCCATCTATAATTATAACTACATATCATATAGTGGATTGCATAAAAAGTCTTACAACTTAAGTTTTTATTAGTTAATTAGGTTTGCTATGAATCTAGAATGAGCAAATTTATTACTAACACAATTAGTTTCATAATTTTTTTTTAATTATATGTTAAGATAATAAATTGTCTAAAATAAGATCATTTTTACATAGTATCACCATTAATACCACATTTATTATACATTAATAGCAATAAATTATGTAAATAATTATAAATATAAAAATTATATCTCTATATTTATTGACATGAATTCACCTTGGTTTTCTTGTTAAGTTATAACTTATAGGCTATGTGTGAAGTCTTATACATGGGCATAACTAGTAGTTTTTGGTTAGGGTCAAGTTATGGTACTAATATATTAGTCAAGACTTAAGAAAGCTCTACACATGCATAAACACGTAGCATTATACATACACACATAGGCAAAATAATAATAATAATAATAATAATAATAATAATAATAATAAAAGGAATTAGTATATTCTATCAAAATTGTATTTTTCGATGACTTTCATATAATAAGATTCATCTTTTATCATTTCCATAGTGAAAATTCTTTTAAAAGTGCAACCAAGCTTGTCTTGGTGAATGACAGGAAAGAAAAAGTCCACTGATCCTTCATATGGAATGTATTTAAAAACCTAATCGACTATTGAGATCATTGGAACCTTATCCTTATCATTATGAGATATTCCATGAAGAGAAAGATGCATTATAATTCAAATTTCAAACTTCACCTCAAACATTGGAGTGATCTACTCCCCTTACATACATAAAAGAGAGGAAAATCGCCAAGAAATTTATGAACAAACTTCACCTTAAAATTTCATAGCAAATATTCACTCAAAGAGCCATTATTGATTTAAGTATCAAAGAGTCTATTGCCGTCACACATTTAGTGGATCTTAAGATGTTTTTCCTATTCTTGTAAGTACTCGTGAACTAGGTTAGGTATGCGATTAATTACATCATACGTATGTGTGCGCACGCACGTGCTTTTTTATTAAAAAAAATTGTTTTCGAAGTATTGAATAAATTAGTTGGCCCCCATTTCAGTTCCATTTGTAGTAGGAATGGCAACGGGTTGGGTTCGGGCTGAGTTTTTCCATACTCGGACCTGACCCGCGGGGCAAGACTCGTGGCCCGGACCCGGCCCATTTAGGGTACCAGGTTTTTTCCTGGGGCCTGGACCCGCCCCAGTCGGGCCCCATTTAGGGCTTGGGCCCAATTTGTGGCCCAACCCAAAAAAAAAAATTTTAAGCCCATATTTATTTTTTCCTTACGTTCAAGCCTAGATTTATTTTTGATTTATTTTTGCCATTCAAGCCTGCATATTCCAAATAAAAAAATTAAGCCCAAATTTATTTTTGCCTACATTCAAACCTGCATATTCAAATTCAAGCCTAAATAACGTGACCCAAATGCCAAATTATAAACTACTAATCATAAATCAATAAATCACCTGTTAATTATAAATCTATAAATCAATAAACCATAACTAATATCATAATCATAATTCAATAAATCATAACAAAGATTTTAAATCAATAAATTACCTAGATCATAACTAAAATCACTAGCTAAACATAAAAATAAAATAAATCAAACAAGCCAAAGAAATAAGTATCAAAAGTTCAACGAGTCCAAGAAATTAAAAAGCTACAAAATAAATTCCAAAAGTTTAGAATAATTACAAACCAACATATTAATCCAACAAGTCTAAGAAATTAAAAAAAAAAAACTACTAAATTAATACAAAATGTTTAATCTTCATCAATTGTGATACAACTCCCATCAATTGTGGCACAACTCCCATCATTTTCATTTGGCTCCCCATCGTCAAGAATGGATTGAAATGTACTATCTCCAAATATAGTTGAAGAACCTACAACAACAATGAATTAAAAAATGGAATAAATTTCATCAAATTGTAACTAGCAAATATAAAAACACAATTTTAATTTTATAAATAGAAAATTAGACAATTGCTAACCGTTGATTTCACTCCATAGCCAATTTTGAGCACACATCATTGCCTCTATAGTCTTGGGATGTAGCCTACTATGGTGTGGACTTAAAAGTCTCCCATTAGTGCTAAAGGTAGCTTCTGAAGTAACAGTTGTTACGGGAATGGCTAAAATATCTCTTGCAATCCTTTGTAAAGTAGGATACTTGAGACCATTACTTTTCCACCATGCCAAAATATCAAAGTCTTCACTCCTCTTCAACACTCCCTCATCAATGAAATGATCAAATTCCATTCTACCACTCCCATGTTTCTTTGAACTACTTGAACTATTGTTCATAAACCCATCAAACCTTGACATTGACCCAATCAACCTAAATTTTATTTGTGCCACTTGATTTGAAGTACTTGCAGGCATATGATAACTTCCTTCATTATCTATAGGAGACTCATCTACATCTCCATACTCATCAAGCAAATCATAACAAAGATTCTTAATTTTTTCAATCTTCAAATCAAAATTATCACCATAAATGTTAGGATAATAAAACTCCAATAACTTCATCTTATATCTTGGATCTAAGATAGCATCAATAGCCATAACAACACTAACATTAGCCCAATAAGAATTAAATTTAGCAAGCATGCTTTCTGCCATCGTACTTATCATCTCACTTGAAGACAAACTCCATTCATTCAATGCAATTTTCAACTCACACACCAAAGTAAAATACATATTAGTTGTGGGGTATTTACGACCAGAGAAAAACTCAGTCACACTATGAAACAACTCCAACCTCCCACAAATATCTTTAGCTACCTCCCAATCATGATCATATGGTAAACAAGTATAAGATGTTTCACGTTTAGCCAAACGCGAGAAAACATCTTTATAAATTAATGCAGTAGAAAGTATTAAGTAAGTTGAATTCCAATGAGTTTTATAATCTAAAACTAACTCTTTGGTGCATTGAACACGCAATTGACGTGCATTTTCTTCAAATTTTTGTCTCCTTTTTGGTGATCCAGTCCAATAAATCACACTATCACGAATCCTTTCAATACCATCACCAATAAGAGACAACCCATCTTGAACAATCAAATTCAAAATATGTGCAGCACACCTCATATGCAACATAGACCCACCTAACATAAGAGAACTAGTATCAAACTTATTCAAGAAAAGTCTTATCATGGCATCATTAGTACTACAATTATCTACAGTTATTGTGGACAACTTCCTATCAATGTTCCACTCTAAAAAACAATCAACAAAGACTTCAACAAGGACATCTTTTGTGTGTGGAGAAGGAACATAAACAAACTTAAAAAAATAATAGGAATAATTATAACATAACTAAATAAACATTCTAAATGTAAAATTTTTAACATTCAATTTATAGATAAAAAAATTACCTTAAAACCCAGCTTTGCAATGTCCAAGTATGATCAATAAAATGAGTCGTAGTGACCATAAACCCTCTCTTTTTGTTACTTGAAGTCCACATATCAGTTGTAATTGTCATCTTACTTCCATTCTTGTCCGTCATCTTCAGAGCTTTTTCCCTCTCATTATCATAGATTTTAAGAATGTCACTCTTCAAAGTATTTCTTGTGACAAGTTTAAACATAGGTTGAAGATCAGTCACAAATTCTCTAAACCCAATGTGATCAACCATTGAAAGAGGATATTCATGTAGGATGACCATACGAGCAAGCTTATTCCTCACTCTAGCTTGATCAAATTGGTAATTATTTAAACTCACAGTTCCATCCACCTTATTTTGTTGTTTAATTAAGACTTGTTGTCGTATATCTTTAAACTTCATTCGTGGACATCTTGCTAAATGATTACGCAAATGGGTTGTACCTTGGCTAGGATCACCCAAGTAAAGTTTGCCACAATGATGGCACTGGGTTTTAATTTTTCCTTCAACTTTCTTCCTTGTAAAATGAACCCAAACATCTGAGGTAGTCTTTCTTTTTTTACTTGTATCCAAGTCCTCATTTGTAGGCTCTTGCTCTCTCTCTTCCTCTGTCCCTGGACTCCTTTGATTCCCTTCTTGTTCCTCTACCTCTAAGTCCACCATTGGGGATTTCGTACTCCTAATTGGTTCAGAAGTTTGGGAGTTAGAATCAAAACAAATTATCACAAATTTATTATTACACATACTCATTAATTAATATGCACAAATTCATAATTACGCAAGTTCACAAATTAAACATGATTAACAACAAATTCAAACACTTACTCGTTGTTTAATGGGCATAAAGGTGATGGTGATCCTGAGGGTGAGCTGCCAGGCGACAATGGCGAGGGCGATCGTAAAAATGGCGAAGGAGGCCGCACAATTGGCAAGGGATAACGTCCGGTTCTTAAGGGAGAGCCATTTGGTGAGGAAGAACCAGATTTGTTTGTGTCTGTGTTTGTGTCTTCCATCTCCGTTTTAGGCTCTGCATTCATAACAAACACAAAAAACAAAATTAACAGAGTTAATTTGAAAATCTCTCACAAAATATAACAGCTCAATAGTTAACAAACCCAATAACAGTATAACATCACAAACACCTTAACCTATAAACCAAACCCTCACCCACCCAAAACCCAAATAAACATTATTATTATCATCACAACAAATTCAATGAAATACCACACATAAGACATTAAAACTTCACATATCCTAATTATGTTAAATACACTGCAATTCCAATATTTCTGTAAAGAGCTCTAATGGGATTAGTAAGTACAAAATTATGTTTAAATATTTTCACTAGCGTTACAAACTTGCTTTTGCATATAGCAAACAATTTAACCAAAATAAAGTAAATTATGTAGGTGTCCTGCTGTAACAAACTAACAATGGTATATTATTCACTCAATAAAACTAGATTCAAACACCATAAACATTTCAAAAAAACACATTTATAGCTTACAATATCAACAAAGAATTTAAAACCATACTGGGTCTTTCTATTTCTAAAATTCATAAATGAGTAAACTAGGAGAGATACAAGCATATAGATTATGCAAACCAATATTTACAATAAATTCAACAATAATTCAGTCTACAATAATTCAGTTATTGTCTAAAACATAATAATAGCACTTTCCTAGATTTTCACAGGTACCAAACAAAGATCATAGGGCTTTTTCTCATAAACATAGATAGTATTATTATCAAAAGTAAAGAAAACCCAGCAGATATACAAAATAGAAAAAAACCCTTTCAACAACAAAGATATTTAAGACAAAGCAGTTAAGGAAAAGAATCAAAAGATAAAAACAAACTTCACGGACTCAGTGAAAATGAAATAAGAAATTAAGAATACTTGACTGACTGCTGAGTTGAGTGAGGGAGGGAAGGCTCACGGACTCAACGACTGACTGACTGAGGAAGTGTGTGAGTGAGGGAGGGTTGGACTAATGGAGGGAGGGAGGTGTGACTGAGCTGAGGGAGGGAGGCGTGACTGAGCTGATCGGAGTGAGGCGTGAGGGAGAGGGAGAGGGAGGTGTGAGGCGTGAGGGAGGCGTGAGAGAGGGAGGAGTGCGGAGTGCGGATCGGACTGAGCTGATCGGAGTGAGGAAGTGTTGGACTGCGCTGCGCGTGAGGCGTGAGAGAGAGGGAGGCGTGAGGCAGAGGGAGGCGTGAGGGAGGGAGGAGTGCGGAGTGTTGGACTGGGCTGCGTGTGAGGCGAGAGGGACTGCAATTGCTTAGTGCAGAAAGGAGGGAGAGGGGTTGTGGCAGCTGAAGATTGAAGAGTGAAGAAGAAATGAGGGATTAGTTAGGGTTAGATTATAGGTTTATATATATAATAGGGTATTTTTGTAATTTTAGGTACCGATTTTTTAAACGGGTTTTTATACGGGTCGGGTCTCGGGTCAGGTCTGGGTTTTTTTAATAAAACCCGGACCCGTTTCGGGTTATTTTTTTAAAACCCATATCCGACCCTATTTCTAATCAGATCGGGTAAAATCTAGCCCATTAGGATCGGACTGGACCGGATATCCGCGGGTCGGACAAAAATTGCCACCCCTAATTTGTAGGAATAAAATCATTAAACAAAACACTTGCACGTGTACACAAGACCAAAACAAGGAAAAAAAAGAAGAAAAAAAGTAGTAAAGTACCATGTGCAATGAATTTCTTCTTTGTGGGTCAAGGAAAAATTAAGATTTTAAAAGAATGAGTGGGACCCTCACTTTCCAACTCTGCAGCTCTGATTCTCTCTTGCCGGCTCAGTTAAGCAAAGCATATATAGCAAAGCAAAAGGCCAAAAGGCCAAAGAGAAGCTCGGCTTCCTTTTACACTGTTCTCTTCAACCAAAAATTTTCACCGACCCGTATTTATTCATTGCTCTTTTCATTCCTCCCTGTCCACAAAATTCACATCTTTCTTTTTACACTACAGAGAAAAGAACAAAGAACTTTCTTTTCTTTTACTCTGGTTTCTGCTTTAATCTCATCCTCTGGGATCTAATGTTTCTCTGAACTTTGATATCTCTGTCATCAGCTGGTAAGTTTGTTTCTTTTCAGAATTTATTTACAGTTCTTGCTTATTCAAGCTCTTTCTCTGTTGGGTTTTTTCTATGGTGGTGTATAAGTATAACTCTGTATGTGTGTGTGTGTGGTTCTTGATTGCTTGAGGTGTTGTTTTTTTTTTTTTTTTTAGAGGAAGAAAAATGAAAAAAAAAAAAAAAGAGTTTGGAAACAGAAATGATTGATTGGGAGGAACTAATTATCTCAAAGAATTAACTTTACCTATGCCTTGTTTGTTTCATAAAACTAATGTATATTTGATAAGGCCCAGAAGAGTCTGATGTGGAAATTTTGTAGGTTAAATATCTGGGGTTTGTGAAATTGAGGTGAGAAAGGAATATTGGTTAAGCATATTGGGTGTTTGCCAGGCATCCACAGCAGATGTGCCAAATGTCAAATATTTGGCACACCACCACAAAAACCCGTTCCAAATCTCATAATTTTTGCCGCACTCATCATTTTTGCCGCACGGACAAGAATGCTAAAAAAAAAAAAAAATTTTTTTTATTCATTTCTCTCTCATCCTTTTTACTTTGTTGTTGTTGCTGTGGTGGTGGTGCTTGATGACGATGGTGGGTAGAGTTAATATATTATTTTAATGAATAGTAAATATTATTTTAATATATAGAATTGAATTATAAAATATTTTATAAATGAGTTGTCGTAAAATGAAGTGATAAAATAATAAAGTAGGTTTTTAGTGTGTCAAATGATTTTTTTTTTTAGAACATTTGCTGTGGATGCTCTGGATGTTATTAATGTCTTCATTAGTTTATGGTTCTTTTTGCTTGTCTTGCCAATCATGCATTTCTATATTTCTGTGATAATTGGTCGTGTTGTTGACAGAACAAGAATATTTTGTAATGGGAATATCTTTAAAATAATGAGTAAGACTTCCTTTCTCCATACTTTACAAAGAGGGGCGTGAGTGTAAATTCCATGAATGCTGTAACTGACTATAATACGTTTGGTGTTTTTAAAGATTGTTGTTGTAGTGAAAGAAGTTTTTTGGAATAATTTCGACTCATGGTAATCTCTGAGTTAAATCTTGATGAAGCGACCGAATTTTATAATGGACGATTAATTTGCATAACCATGAAACCACCCATTATGTTTTTTTTATTTTTTTGGGTTTTTGGTTTGTGTATCCTTCATTTCTTGAATTTATTTTTGATGTGTTCGTTTGTTTAATAATATTCATGTATTTGATAAAAAGTTGGAGTCTAAACGCTTCATGCTGAATTGGTTGTTCAGGTGATTTTTGATGAGATGCTGCGTGATAGTAATTGATTTGGATACATAATTAAGTACCATGTCTGATCGTGGTGTACAATCGTATCATGGTGGTGACACAGTGGATGGTAAATCAGTGGATCGTTGCAAATCTGTTTGGATGGATCATTGGATGCACACAAGCCGTAAGTCAGCTACTCAGGCTTGCAGTCATTTATCAATTCATTATGAGTCCAAGGAAGAAGTTCATGATACCAAACAGCATCCTGTACTCAATGGGCCAGATATAGCAACAGAGGTTTACACTAAAAGGTTTAGAGAAGCAAGTAAAGCCAAGGCAGTTGATAGAGAGAGATTAGATTGTCAGCCCTTTCCAATGTTCAGTATTTCTAAAAAGAGAGAGGGTATTTTGGCTTTAAATAATGGTGAAGCCATGTGTCATGGGAAAGATTCCAACTCTGGACATGATACTGTTTTTCTCAATGGGTGCAAGCGTCGTTTACCTTCAACGTTTGCATGGGCTACTCCTGAAACAGACACTCTTGAATGTCATTCTCAGCCTGGAGGCATCTCAGGGTACTCAGAGCAGCCTGCGAAATCTCATAAAGATCTTGAAACAAACAGCTTAGCTGTTTCAACATCTCCTCAGGATAGTTCTATGAGGTCCAGTTTAAAAATTGTGCCATATGGATTTAACAGCAGAATGACTCCATTGCAGTCTGTTGTTCATGAGAATAAAATCAGTAACCAATTAGACTCTAGAACATCTGGGAAGTCATTGTTGAGTCAGAAAGATGCAGCTCTGTTATTACATGATCCTTTAACCAGCAGTAATCAGCAATCAAGTTTTATTGGTAAGCAGTACCAGAATATGCAAAATCATTCTGGTATGTGGTTGTCCTCAAGCCAGAGTAGCCCCCCAAAGGAGACCAAATCAGAAAACTTATATCATGGATGTTATTCACTTCCAAGACTGCCACATTCTGTTCATGATGTAGAGACTATGAGAATTTACACCACTGTTGACTCCAAAGAAGGATCATCTAGAGGCCCGTCCAAGTTGTCTCAAACAACTCGTCATTTTCTGATTACGAAAAAGACTGATGTTAACTTATCCGATGGAGGTCAAATGTTTAGAGAGTCAACGGTATCAACCAAATTCAAACGAAAAACTTTCACTGAGCTTCTCAGTTTATCTCCAGATTTTCAATTCCATGTTCAGCAAGGAGTGAAACTGCAACCTCTAGAAAGCTCCGCAGACAGTGATGGAAAAGAAAATCTCAGAGATGTAAACGCAGCAGTTGGATTGAAGAATGAATCATCAGCTGAAACTGATACTATGGATATGGATGCTTTCCAGGAGAACCATCTTTCCGGTATGTTCACTCTCTATCTCAGAAATTCTGGTTTTAGTTAATGGCATTTTGTAATATGTTAGATGGATAGGATTCTAGGCTCTACAGCATTTTGTAATATGTTAGATGGCAGTTGGATTGAAGAATAACATGCATTTTTTAGAGTGCTGAAAAAAAATATTTACAGTCTCACTGAAGTTTACTTAATAGTTTTTTAAGTATCATGCATAATTTGCATGTTTTTAGTAAGTTTTATGCTCTCTTTTTCGGCTGATGGTGGCCTCTTTGTTGCAGGTGTTGCTTTGTCCCCATCAAATAAGGTAATGCTTGCTGTGTTTTGATATTTGCGTAATGTGGCCTCTTAGTAGTTTTTGAGTCTTCCCACATGGGCTTATTTGTCTTCCAAGTAAATTGGACTTGTAGTAATCATGTTATCCAGGAATATATCTGGTAATATTTAGACCTAATGTGGTGCGATACTGAAGTCATTAACAATTATAATTTTGCAGTACCTCAGTGGGGAGTCACCAATACATCAAGCTGTAGATGCTTCAGCTGGAGAAGAAATGGGGGGTAGACTCTTGAACATGGAGTTTCGTAATTTAAATAAAGTGCTTCCTGATTTTCCCGGTTTGGCTAGTCCAGCAGACTGCAAGGATACAAGCACCTCAAGAACCCAAAGTTTGGATGCAGAACACCTCCTTTCCCATGCTGAGCAGCCCATGACTTTTAAGTCCAGTGGTTGTCGTGCTGACTCTCTGGGACCGGAGCCAAGCAGCAGATGGGTCAAACGCCTCAAGTACGGTGCTTCAGATTCTGCTCACGGTACCAAGAGCTCAAAAATGGGAGAAGCCTCTTCCCATGAAAATGTCAGTAAGTTCTTCAGCAGATTTTTGAAATGTGGCATAACCAGTTCAGAAACCACAATGGCTAGATGTCACAATAAAGAAAAGATGACATTAGATCAAAATGCAATGTTGTTAAAGAATGGCGAGTCCTCTTCTCTTGATTCAGTAAAGAAATGTCCAGATGTTACACTGTCACATCCTTGGATTCAGAGGTGGTGTCGTAATCAGACTGCATCACCCCAAAAGAAGCCTGAAGCTGTGATGGTTTGTGAGCCACAGTGTTCAAAGGTAGCAATAGATGAGTTTCAAAAGAAGCAATTTCCAAGCACTGCTGCTATGGCATTGATGGGGAAGGCTATGTGTGGTTTCCATCCATGTGAGTTTAAGAAAAGAGGATCTTTTGTGGTTTGGAATACCGAAGGGGCTTTGAGATAACTCTGCCCTGAGTTGTAAAGGTTCATGAAGAGTAATCAAAGAGATCAAAGGGATAGTGCCCGTTTTAGTTTTTGAAAAGGGGCAAGAAATGCTTTGGCCATTTATCACAATCAGATCAGAAGGAAAAGCTGTGGAATTTTTTGGGTGATTCTGAATTATTAGTAATTTTTCATCTCTCTTTACTCTTTAGGAATATGTTCTCTTGATGAGCAGTCAGAAGAATTCCAAAGAGGATATGTTTCTCGACGTGGCAATCTGGGGAGGAGGGGGTAGGGGACGCTGCCATCACTTAATTTGATGAAGTTGAAAGCATCTGCCATGCTGCTGATGTGGCCTCCTGTTCCTCCCAGAATACCTGGAGTGAAATGTTGTAATGCATGGGAACCAAGAATTAAAATTACACGAGGAGATAAAGTATGTGCATCTTAATGGGCGCACATGCTAAAACACACAAGGACAGGCAGACTTGCATGTAATATAATTAAAGAGAGGGAGAGAGGCCTTAAAATTCTGCTTTTTCGTAGATACTGTCAAGCTGTGCATGCTTCAATAGTTTTGGTATTAACCTTTCCTATGATATTATTAATGTATCTTTTGGTTGACCACTTTGTGAGAGAATAGTCTAATTATGATTACTCAATGATTGAAGTGGACAGGAATTATGCGACGCATGTGCTTTGTCCTAGTAGCCTCAACTGAAATGTTCTTGAGCTATCATTTTTCACTTGGCTGAAAAAAGGAGGAAGGTCCTGTACTTCTGTTATTCACCAAGAGATTCATTTCTTTTCCATTTTGATATTCATATCTGATTATGGCCTATTTTCGGCTGGCAAGTTTATTTTCAAGGTTATAGGCCAGGTGTAATTTCCTACTGTATTTTTTTCATTTGTTGCTGTTGTGCTTTCATGATTAACTGATTGAGATGTAGTTTACTTTGTTTGGATTGCTTTGAGGTCTGTTTCAGGTTCTGTATCTTTCCTTTTCCCCTTTTTTTGTACAAGGGCCTTCCTCTATTGAACGCGAATTGGTACAGTACTTCCGTACAAACTTGTCGATTCAGTGTATTATTATCAGAACTTGAATCTGACTGGAAAAAAAGAAGGCATAGAACTTGTACATCTAGCTTTGCAAGAAAGCTAAACCAAGACAAAAAATTCAATTGTTTTTTACTAAACAATGAATACAAAAGATCAATGATTACAAGCTAAAGTTCCATTTTCAACATGACACCCAGTTTGTTGTAGAGCAGATTCAAAAAATCCACCTCCATGTATGCTTGAATCTATACATGGTGGAGCAAACTGAATGATTATGTCCCTCAATGTCAGCACACCCGTTGCTTGCTGCATATCATCAATTAGAAAACTGAAACTACTTTTTGTCTCTGCAATGTTTTTCATCGCTTGCTTGAGAGTGTCAGTTTTCTTGTTGGTAACTGGTGAGTCCATTCTTGGCAGAAAACGGTTTCTTAGACAGAGTGTTCCTGATGATAAAAGGGCCCCAAGGTCTTGTTCAATCGATGGATCAAAGTCTTCACTATTGGTCTCCATGTGAACGAACTCCTCTGCAGTTAGGTTCCTATGGTCATGTCAAAAAGTGACATTAGCTCTAATTGGCAACAAAGCTGGCCTTATACTGGTCTAGTACTCATAGTCATGTAAATAGTTTATTAACTATCTACAATAGCTGATAAGGTAGTAGCCTTCAATCAAACACTGTTAATGAGAACTTTAGGCTGGAACATAAAAGAGATGGAAGTGACCTACTTTCTATTATGAAGAAGATTGTCATTCTTTATAATAAGATGAATGTCACTTCTCCTTATGCTACCAATGAGCTTCTTACTTCCTCGATTTATGACAGCAATGGCACCAATTTGGCTTTCCCGCAGAGCGTGAAGGGCTTCTGCTATACTTTGGTCCCCATATACATAAACAACATGCTCTTCATTCTCAAATCTGAATTAAAAAACAAAAGATGGGATAAGATGTGAAATGGGTCAACCACAAGGAGTAAATAAATTGTCAAAAAGAAAAAAAAAAGGATAAAACTCATTAGCTTATGTACCTGATCTCTGATAAAGTCTTGTCTGCAATGCTATCAAACCACTCTAGTCCACTTGATTTAAGAAGCAATTGGATGACTGCATTCTGCCACAAAACAATCAATTATTTATCCAAGCATTAAACTATCTTCAAGAATTTAATCATAATTTTACTTCAATCTAAACAAGCCAAAGATCATGCTATATCATAAATGTTTTGATCATATAATGCTTAACAATTTGATAGCCCACAAAGGTTCACATTTTGTACTGCAACTACAAAAACTCCATTGGCTTCTCAAATTTCTAGTACAATCACAAAACAAATTTGTGCCGATATACGTACCTGCGTAATGAAACCAATGACATTAGAATTGGACCGCTCTATGATAGGCACAACTTGCACACGATGTTTTGAAAGAAGCAACAGAACATGAAACAGTGTTTCATCTAACTGCACAGGGAAAAATGGATCCCACAGGAATGATTTGGCTAGCTCGCTGACCTGTTGTACACAGATGGAATTGGGTAGTTATTCAATGAAACAGAACGCTAGATTAGTGTCTTCTGTGCATAAACTATCATCTTGTAAAGTTCAACCCAAGGATAAGAAATTGAATCAATTTCTTTTGGGTAAGTTACATTATTGAACAACATCACTGACATGAACCACATCTTTGACACCAAAAATGTTGAAGTGCATATAACTATGTATTGAAAGGGAATTTTTATTTCCACCATAATATTTTAGAATTTTTTTAATGGTTCCATCACATGAGAGAAGATGTGCAGAAACAGTTATTTCTGGTGTAAAAATTGTGCCATCCTTTTTATCAAAGACCTTAATAATATGTGGTTACTGGTTAGTATAGGACCTGAAATTCAATCATTATGGAATATAAAAAAAAGAACTGCATCATATATCTAACTTGTACCATAAAAAATAAGGATAATTTGATTATAAATATGAAAGTAACATAAGGAAAAGATAAAAGACCTTGGTTTGGCCAATGTCAGGATTTTGTTCTAGCATGGTGGTGAAACCAATCTTCTTAATCTCTTTACCTCCATTGCCATCTGTATGCCTTTCTTCCATTTCCAATTCCTACAAAAGACCATTGTTTAAAGAAAGTGTTTTGGCTTCCAGTGTGTGCAGTACATTGCAGTTTGCAAATGCAAGATGGTGGAGAAACAAATCACCTCAAGACACCAGAGAACCATGCTTGCAAAATCAATGAAACCAATGTACTTATCCGAAAATCTTCTGGTGGCACTAGTGCTCTCATCAAGGTCTAAGACATCAGCAATGGGAGCACCAAACACATCCTTCTCGTACAACATATGTATTGCATCCCTCACACTATCCACAGTTCTCAATTCCAAAACTTCATATAACAAAATTGAAAAAAAAAGAAAAAATCATTGAAAGTGGCATCAAGTATTAACATGTTGGCAATATTTAAGTACTGTACCATAAGTTCCCAATTGAATTCAACCATGCAATTGTATTGACCAATGAACCACATGGTTGAATTCAATTCTCATACAATGAAACTGGAAAAGATAAAGCTTTTATAGCCTACCAGACGAGTTTTTGATGCCAGGAATGGAGCGGATGGGGATGTGATCAAGAAAGAGTTGGAGAGCAGTGCCATAATCAACATCTTGGTTGCCATGCTCAGTCTTATTACTACTGGAAATAAGGGTCTCTTTCTTCTCCATCATCCCACTTTCTGAGTCTTTCATTACATTCTCTATGTACCTCAGATCCATGTTTGCAGTGTCTTGTCCTACGTTGTGTGTTCTGCTCTAATTCTCCACCTTGCCTTTATACTCTCTTGAGTTCGAGATTCATGCACTAGACAGGTGTCAGAGCTGTAACAGTTCCACGTGTTGGTTGTTATAGCCGACACATTTTAGCCACGTGGCAATGTTACCTGAAGATTCTCAATTTCAATCTTGTGTCAAACAAAAAATAATGAAAAAAAGCTTTGATCTAGAAGTGGGTGTAAGCTGATTTAACTCATAAAATTTCTTGTTATGGAATAAAAAAAAAAAATACTTGATTTGGATAATCTTTGATTTCCTTTTTTTTTTTTTTTTTTTTTTAATGATAAATAACATGAGCTGTTGTGATTGGTGTATGTTAAAAATGATGTTAATAATGGGTCAATATAAATGTAATGATTGTTTTAATCATTAGGTGTGTTTTTGTGTTAGCATTCCTTCTCTCTTCTATGTACGTGTTTGTTTCTAAGAAAAACGCGGGCAGAAAAGAGTTTTAATAGAAAACGCCATTATTATAGAAAAGTAACTTAAAATATTCATCTCCTTTAAACACCAGGTAGAAAAGGAGATGTTATTGTTCGCAGGAAAACCTGTTGTTACTTGTTATTGGATATTGTTGATACATTTCTCAATGATTCTTTAAGCGGTTGGTCATCGCTTGATGGTGAATTTGAGTCATATGATTCATGTATCGTTGATTCTTACGTGAGGCCTAATGTTGGCATACTCATTTGGGCTGGTATGAACCAAAGCTTCTAACAAATTTTCTGCTGTTAAAAAGTCCAACTTGCCAAAAGAAGCAAAGCTAGTTTTTAGACTAATTCAAAGGGTACCAGACACTGAATATACCTAGAAAATTCAACTTTCAAAGTTGAAGATAAAAATCAAGTGTACTAAGAATCTGCAAACAAAAATGCACCTTAAAAAGAAGGCCTGCATCACCAATTAATGTTTCTAATCTTGGATAACATATTGATGGGTCTTCTTATAGCTATTTAGGGTTTGTTTGGATACCGCTTATTACTGAAAACTGAAAAATGAAAATACTGTAGCAAAATAATTTTTAAATGTGTGAATAGTGTCGTGAGACTCAATTTTAAAGTTATTTTTCTAAAAAAAGTACTTGCAAGTCTCATGAACAGTACACGAGCCCCACTAAAAAACACTGGACGCAGCTGAAATTGCCTTTTCAGCTCTATCCAAACTTACACTTAGTTATCATATGCCAATGTAAAAGTACCGGTCTGTCTCATAATCTCATAACAATTATTCTCAATCTTTATTGATACAGAAAGTCTCTATGTCTCGGCATTGAAGAGAACTCGATAGAAAGGAACAAGCCAGCCTGCCCTCTGATTTATTTATGTACTTCTCTCTCATCCGTGAACTCTTAAAGGATAAACAACTCTTTTTTTACATGCAAGGAACTTCTAGTTTACATATATGGTACCAAGTACGATGCTTGCTTCTTTCTTCGAGAAAAAATGCTGCAGATTTCATCTCATTTTCCCTAGCAGCAGTTGCAATTTTCTTTACAGCATTCCTCTCCCAACACCTCACCAATCTGTGTAAGTACTTGAGATCCATTTATATAACAATGCCATCTTTTACTGTCGCCTTCTCCAGGATAACGGTGATTCCTAACCGAATGTAAAATCCATCTTCTGGCCTATCTGCTTCTTGAACACCCTACAAAGACATTATTCAGATAGATGTATAAGATGGGGTATGCTAATACACACTTTACTTCAATCAAAAGCTGACTCTCTGAAAGAAAGTCTATGCTCATAAAACTTAGTTGAAAAGGCAAAAAGATGAGCTAACATGGGGAGCTATGCTTACATCTTTGTTCATGATGACCACATCTTTTCCAATCTTTGCATTCTTGTCGATTATGCAATTCCTTCCAAGGAAAATAATGAACATAGTCAGAACTAGACTTTATAATATTCTATCTAAATTTAAGAATTCTTAATTTTTAATTCCAGTCACCTAATTTTTGTATTCCGTCCAATCCCAATTGGGACCTTCCCCTCCGCCACCAGAGATGCAATTTCAGATTCAGTTTGATAATAGTCTGCACCCATCATCACGGTATCCTGAAAAGGAAAATGGACGCTCAACTTGGTCAACAGAGAAAACATAATAAAGTGCTCCAGTCAATTAGGATCTTTGTGTTGTAAGAATACAAATTCAAAAGGCTTGATAGTTTACTTCAAGCTCAACGCCATAATCTAATCTTGAGCGTTCACCAACTATTGAGTGTTCAACACTACATTCTCTCAAGAAACATCCATGCGAGATTATTGCATCCACAATCTGCAAAACCAAATTGAAGCATGAAAGGCAGGTACCTCAAGGAAGCCAGAAACAAGAGCCTAAGTCTGTTAGCATACCCGGCAATTATCAATCTTGGTTGGTGGTAAGAATCGAGGAGATGTATAAAAAGGTGTCTTTGGGTCATAAAATTCAAACTTTGGAAACTGCAAAATTGAAATGTCACCATAAATGTTAATCTCTTTACAAGGAAATAAGAAGATTTTATAAGTTTCGTATATGGAATGAAAGTCTGACTAGCAATAGCAATGAGCTATGAACAAGTTGCCTAAACTAGAAACTCTGAAGCCTTCAATGGGTTGAAATGCAATGCCATAAACAGATTCATATGACATCCAGATTCCCATGTTATAATTTGCATTACAGGTTGCCTGTGTGCTTCACTAAAAAGGCATAGGATGTGGATTTTTTAATTTTCTTTGTAAGCTATGCAAGAACCCAATGTGTCTTGAATCCAAGTCCTAGCTTTCCAAATTCCACCCCCGTCTCAGAGGAAATGCCATTTGAACTAGAGTCATTATGTCCTTGGGTGTAAGGACCCTTTTGTCATGTGCTATTAATGTGCATTTCATGAAATTATGAATGGGGATTAAACCAATATGAAATTCAAAGATGTCAGTTTTAAAAACAATGAAACAAACCTCTTCAGTGAGGGCCAAACTAGCATCATAATAGGACTTTATTGTTCCAATGTCCTCCCAGTAGTCTCTAAATATGTATGCCTGACAAAAGAAAAGACATCAGCATTATAACATTACCTTTTCTTCATATTCAATTAGTAAGTATGCATACAGCATGTAGAAAGTACAAAGATAAGATGTAAATGAACAAATGGCTGATCCGTATGGTGCTTCACTCAGTAATATAATGTTCTGTCCTATCAGAAATGATCGTACATAAAGTGGTGAAAGAAAGAGGTGGGGGGGGGGGGGGGGGGGAGAGAGGGGTGGTTTTAGTCAAGCCAAGCCTTAGTAACTAACAAGCCCACCATCTAGCAAGAACAAAATGGGGGTACTTTCAAAATAAGAAGACAGTCATCTTTTTCAGCTTTTAGAATTTTCTTACTTGGACATTGTGCTCCTTCACAGCTGCTGGAATGATTTCAGATCCAAAGTCATTTGCCGTAGGATATCTCCACTTCAAAAGCTTCAGTAAAATATCTGTCTTAAAAACATAGACTCCCATTGATGCAATATATGGGAATTTTACAGCGTCTTGCGGGGACAACCCAAGAAGAGTTGTATCTACTTGCTGCATAGAATTAATTAGAAGGTAAACTTCCAAGATAGAATGTTCTGATGTCTGCAGTTAGCTAACAAAAGGTTCAAAATAAGAGTATGCAAGAACTTTCTAGCTTCATTAAGATAAAATAATTAGCAAGGTAGTGCTTAAATATTTTCTTACTGGTGAATATGATAAACTCTAGTGATTATCCCAAGGAACTTATCAGGCAAAAGGAAAAAGAAAAAAAAGAATAGGAGAATGCAATCAGTTCTAAGCATTAGATCTGCTTAGTGGTTACCATTGCTTTCAGAGCAGCTCCCTTCGGTTTCTCAGCAAACTGGACAATTTGGCCTCTGCCATCTATCTTCACCAATCCATAATCTGATGCACGGCTGGAAAATACTCACTTAGTTTTAGATGGAAATTAAATTCAGAAAAAAAAGGGAAGGAAAAATAAAAATTTTCCTTTTACTACTTTCTCAGCAGAACAGATTTGGGTTTTATGATCATAATATATCAACCAATAAGATACATTTCGAAGGATGAAATAACTGAGGCAAAAAGAAAACTGAACAGACCTGTTACCCACAGCTGCACATGATAGTGTAATATCAGCATTTCGATCAACATGATTCTGTCAATTCATTGCAGATAGATAATCAAATTATTTCTAAAAATGTGTAAAAAATTCAACCGAGTCTACTTCATTAGGAAATTAGTTGTATACCTGCACGAAGTCCATATAATCCATTCGGTATAGATGATCCCCAGACAATATCAATATATTTTCAATGTTCCTATTCTGGGCCTCCTACAAAAATCATTGTAATATATCAGACTCCATTTCCAGTTGAGAGGAATGAAAAAAAATCAAGTGCAAGGTCCATCTATTTCTATCTGGGTTTTTTTTTTTAATTTTTTTTTTTTTTTTAGATTTTAAAGTGATTACAAAGTTCCATACACACCTCAAATACCCATGAGAATTGCCTCACTGCATCTGCTGTTCCCTGGAACCACTTCATTCCTGCTTCCCCAGGTGTCTGAGTGGCTGCCAGAACCTATTAGCCAAGTGAGCTACTTTGAGTCATGACATTCAAGGAACTTGCAGCAATATCATAAAAGAACTTAAATATATATAATTGGATGCACTTTTCCTTCCAATCCTATATTAACATAAGACAATTGTGATCTGTATCACTCTCCTAATAACTGAATACTTCATTTGGCATTGATTATATCTCAGGGCTTTTATATCAGACTCTGCCAATGGTACAGATTTTACTTTGCAATACTCAATAAAATAGCTATCAGAAGAGAAATCTATCAGACCTAAGTATTTTATCTCTTGTATAACAGGCAAACTTTTCATGTTACTCTAAGTACCAATGAATTCAAAAAGGAATTGACGTCAATATTTTGCCTCTAGGTCTCCATACCTCCACAAATCCATCCCCAAAGTTAATACCATTTCCAAAATACGTGCGTGAAATGTGGCGATTGAGGGAAGTAGAGTTAAACTGAGTCAGTACACAAATCTTGTTTATGCCACTGTTGATGCAGTTGCTCATTGGGATGTCTATGAGCCGGTAGCATCCTCCTACTGGAACCTGCACATCATACCAGACTATCAGATTCATTACATATCAATACTGCACAAATTGAACAATTCAATGTGGGAGAACATAAACTTCTCCAATAATAACAGCTAAACTAGTTTTTATTAGATTAACCAAATATATGTGTAATTGTAAATCTATTTTCTTACTGCAGGTGTTGCTGCTCTTCTGGTAAGAGGAAAGAGTTGAGCCCCTGCACCTCCTCCCAATATGATCGAAGCTACATTTTTTGGGTCCACTTTTTGTCTATAAAATATTGGAGCTTGTATGGTCTGAAATCAAACCAAAGATCATTAATAAAAGCATTCATAAAACTGCCAGATGAACTTAAAATTACAAAGACAATGGAACTAAATTTACAAATTCAATTTGACATGCATAATTACTATGATCCTACAGCATTTTAATGTACTTTAATGAAGTGATTGCTGTCATAGATTTCAAATAGATCACAGAATGGAATGAACTTACCACAGCCTCTGGGGCATTATTTGAAGTAATTACAGCAAAAGAAACACCAGGTCTGAACTTCCTGGCCTTCTTCTCAGTTCTTAGACTTTTTGCCAACTGATTAACCCAAACATCATTTTTCAGGCTTCCCCTCATTCTGTCCCCCCAAAACCAATCATTTTCACGACTGAGACCACCTTTAGCTTTTGCGAAATGGGAATTGGGTTTCAAATTCAAACAGCAAGAATCCATTACAGTTTCCTCACTGCTAAGATCAACCAAGAAAATCAGTAAGCCCAGATGGTAATGGATCAGAGATAAATGATGCTCTCACAAAATACTGAAACTGATCCCAAATCCCAGTACACTTTTTTTTTTTTTTGGTTAAGCAAAGTAGAAGTAGAACTCTAAATCTAAGTAAAGTATAGATCACACAAAGGTAACATAAAATAGTATATGACAGTTGTGTCAGACATGCAAAGTTTTACACTAAGAATAATATATCTAAAGAAAAAACCTTAAAACCAAGCAACATCAAAAGGAAGTTTCTGAAGCAAAAAGCTAAATCTAAATCTAGGAAGCACGTGAGAAATGCTAAGTTCTTAGCACTCAGACCAAGTAAGTTCCTAAGAAACTATAATCCCAAGTACCCAGAAGTGATCAATAAAAAACAAAACAAAGTCATGACAATAAAGAGCAAAAAGAATCAAAGTGACCTGAGGTTCTAAACCACCAAAACTGTGATAGTTCAGAGTGATCAGTGAGCTATGTGGTTGTGGAAATGGAAGTAGAAGTCAAGTTTGAGAAGGAGTGAAATGCGTGAACGGTGTTGAAGGTGGTTCAACTTTATTGGCTTGTGAGCTCACGAGAAATCCAGCATTTTTTGTATTTATACTATATTTGAGAGCAACCACGTCAGCTTTGTAAGCAAAATAAAAAAGTAACTTATTTTGATAAAAAATATCCATTTTAATGGGTGTAATAATAACAGTACATATATGTACGGTTATTATAACTCTTCTATATATTATTTTAGTATTATTTCTTTCTCCTCAATTTCTTTCTTTTATTTTCTCTCTCTTTAATTTATAAAAATATTATTTATATAAAATATAATATATAATAGATAAATTGATGTGAGTGTTTTATAAAAATAATAATATAAAATAAAAAAGTAGATTTTTTTCTGAATAAAATAAGCAAAATCTTTTAAAAAAACGAGTTGCTTAAAAAACAAGAAAAAAAAAAAAAAAAAGGTTGCTTAAATTAATGTGGCCATGCTACAATGCTCTATGTGAGTCCACTGTTTACCATTAATCTAATTTTCTAGGCTCCTCTAATTGTACCATGAGAGGCCATTTGAGCCAAACATCTGTTCCTTTCAAGAAAACTAAATAAAAATAACTTGGTGCTTTTCTCTGGCTGAAATTCATTGGTAAGAATTGGTGGCAAAAAGAAGAAATTAGCTTATGTCCTAGGCTCCTCAATCATCATGCATTTTGCAGCAGTGAAAAGATATTTGCTACCACTTGACATGTTGCTAATTAGACGGTAATAATGACTTGACTGATTTTCAAAGGTGTAATTATAATTTTGCTGAATCATTGAGACCCAAATTTGTACTTTGCCATCACGGGAATTTTGATCTTTTTTGTACGTGTATCTCGTGTGATAATGATATAATAATGATTAATGATTAGTGTTTTTTTTTTAAAATTTTTAAAATATTATTTTTAAATTCTCTGTTTGGGTTTTAGAATATGATGTAAATTATAATAATAAAAAAAAAATGGCAATTTCAGACATACTACAATTTTCTTCTATTGACTTATTCACCGAAGAAACCACACAACAAAAATTACTCAAATTAAAACTAGTGTTATATTTTTTCTATTACCGATTAATTTTAAGTCTAGACAAAACGAGAGGAATATAGTAAGTCGAACTGTCGAAGGTCACTTTTCATAAATTTTTTTTATTAGATTCAAGTTTGAACACCCTAATTAATTTATTGAGCATTCGTAGTTGATCTTAGAGTTTTGGTTACGTAGATCCGGCGCTATTGTACTACATAAATACCGCTTGAATGTAAGATGTAAAAGTAAATTTAGTCCTTATCAAAAAAAAAAAAAAAAAGTAAATTTAGTCAAAAGTCAAAAGTTAAAAAGGTAAGAAAAAGGTAAAGTGTTAATTTTTTGTGGAAAAAAACCTTTTAACTTTTACATGTCACATCAAGTGGTAATCGCACCATGCAATATCCAATATGAGTTTTGGAAGGATTTGGTATTGTGGTTTTGACCATTAGAAATATATGATTTTATTTATTTATTTAATTTTTTTTATAAGATAAAAATTCTACTTTAATCTAAATTAAGTGTAAATATTTGTGAAACTCTCTTTTAGACACTTAAATTCCAGCTCTTATCTCTATACATTGCAAACATTTATATTTATAAAGTGATCATTGTCCCAATAGTGAGCGGTGTTAATACAGGTAGGATTTTAAACCTTGACGTATTGAAACAAAATCAGAAAATATATAGAACATATTACAATGTGTTAAAATTTTCATGCAAATTTAACTATACAAGTTTCTCAAAAAAAAAAACCTATACAAGTACAACTATGATCTCAGAAGGCAGAAAAGGAAAGGCAAAATTAAAGAACCTAGACCATATTTGTGTATTTTCATGAGCAATTAAATGGGAATTTCTACTTCAAACATAATAGTCTGAACTGGGAGCCTATATAATAGTCTGAATTGGAAGCCTATATAATAGGCAGACAGAAGAATAGCATGTCTCAAAAAAGAAAAGAAAAGAATAGCATGTCTCATTGTTGAGGCTCAGTGAGACTTGCCAAAGTGACATTCCTTTCCATTTTCTACAGTGGTTTTATATATACCACAAGGACATCAATGTTTTTTTGGCTGCTTACTTATACAACTCATTTCATTTCTTGGGTATGGAGTTTGGATAGAGACATGAAAAAAATCATTTTGTGACTATCAAGTGCATGACTTGCAATCAATCACCTTTACAATATTCTTAGATCGGTATATTCCAAAGAAATTGCTTTACAGCAATGCCAATTTCATTTTCCATAAAGCTATCATATATTATAGAACCAATAAACGTGGAAAAAAATAATTCTCCATATAAAAAAACCCTCAATTTCATAAAGCAAAACTTAAAGAAAAGTGAAAGAGTAACATATTTTTTGATTAAGCTAATTCCTACATGATTCTCCATATAAAAAAAAAATAACCTACCTTTATTAAAAAAAAAGTTAATCAAAACAACCACATTTATTTGGATCTAATCCTTATAAGTCCTGATATTGAAATGAACCACCAAATCCATAGGTTAGTTGCAGCTTCTCCCTTTTATTTTTGGGTAATATTTCAAAATAAATTACGATAAGACTTTATTTATTTATTTATTTATTTTTATAAAGTTTCAATTTATCTTGTTCGATTATGATGATTACGCTCTTTATCATCAAACTAAGACACCAATTAGTTTTTGGTGGAGGTAGAAATTGAATTCCAAATCTCTTATTCAACCATCAAATATTTTACTAGTTGAGATAATTGAAACCTACCATTATAATAAGACTTAAGTCCAGTGTTTTCTTGCATTAAACCCTTTGAAATGTGCACATGATACTTATAAATTTGGGTCTCAATCACTGATAAACAACTAGTCAAACAACAAAAATACTACCATTCATAGGATGACTCCTCAAAATTTTTAAAGAGAACTGCATAGGATTAGGATGTTCACTCAGCTTATTTTTGTCGTACAATATCAAAGTTATATTTGGAAGAATATTTTTTAGAAGCAATGGGTGTTGTGGGGCCCAAATAAACCCAAGTCCAAACAAGTAGATCGTTCAATCATAGGGTGTGTTACTATCCATCGACAATGGGACCTCTTAGATTTTGGACAATAATATATGAATATGAATATCGCACCAAACCGCGTGGACGGTTCTTATTACATTGCACATTAAATAAGCCCATGATGTGTCCGCACTTTGACACTCGTGGCTTTCACCAGTATCTATGTTGTTTATTGGTGGACCCACTTCACCAGTCTAGTCCTAATAGTTGTATGAAAAATGAAATGATAGATATTTTATAGATTGACAACTTTTTACTATTTTTTTAATCGTGTCGGACAGAGTAGTTTTGAATAGAGGTGGGTAACCTGCTAAACCCGATTTGACCTAATCTAACTTGTCAGGTTGGGTCGATTTTTAAGACTTAATGGGTTGGGTTGGGTTACATTTTTTTTTTTATAGCGGATCGGATTGGGTTTAGGTTATAAAATTACAAATCCGTCAAACCCAACCTGACCTACCCATATTTTATGTTTAAAATATATTATATATTTAATAATTTAAAAAAAAACCAATTGTAGAGTAGTTCCTCGGTTCCTATTATCATATATAATATAAAATCTTATTAGTTTACCATAAAAAAAAAAAAATCTTATTAGTTCTTTTAATATATACTTAAATATATTATATAATTAATAAAAAATTTTAAAAAAATTAGATATATTTTGTTTATAATTGAGATAGGAACTTTTATGAGGCACTATTCCCCCTCAGGCCATTCATCATAGGATCCACCACGATGATGCCACGTGTACAAGGCCTTGAACTTGTTAGGTCTTGGGCTTTGAGCCTCGAGACAACGTGCGCGGTTGTGTTCCGTTGGGCTTACGGCCTTGGCCCAGACAAGCCTAGACGCCCATCCAAAGCCTAGGAACCACAATGGAGCCATTATGGCATGAATGGTAAAGGTGAGATCTTGCCAGTTAACTCTAACCTGGACGGGGAGTGTAATTTCCCGGGAAAATGAGATCTCAGATGCTTGGTATTGCCTTGGGAAATATCACTACTGGGCAAATCCTCTGGTGTAGGAATCAGTTCCGATGCCACTTTTACCACACTTCACTCCTACCTAAACACCCACTTAAGATTAATAACACTGGACCTCCTTTCCCACTCACCACAAAAGTAATCATAACCCCTCCACTAATTTTGGGCTATAGATATGAGAAATTAAGGGAGAAAAATGGGTGGTTGAATGGCTCCACAAGAAACTAAAAACAGAGCAAGCAAGAGGAGCGTCAGAAGTGTAATAACAGGGAGAGTAGAGGAATTCATAGTGTAAGGTTGCTTTGTGGAGTCTCTGTGTGAGGAACTATCCAGAGTAGGAAACCCAAAACCCACACTACAAGTAGATTGTGAGCCCAAGTGAGGGTCGGCCCATCAACCTCATTTTTGGTGCACACAGAACTCATGTATATTTTGTTTATAAGTGAATTAAGATATTAGTTCATTTATATTTTGTTTGTCAACTCAGTTAGATACTTAAACATATTTTGTTTACAACTAAGTTGGAATATTAGTTTATATATTAATGTATATTTTGTTTATCAACTTAGATGACAAGTGTGATATATATTTTTTTTTACTCAATTTAATAATAATAGTAATAAAAAAAAAATTGTCCAACTCATGGGTTCAACCCGACCCAGCCCAACCCATGTGGGTTGGGTTGGACTTATGTGATGGATTGGGTTGGGTTGAATTTTTTTTGACCCACCATGGTGGGTTAGGTCAAAAAATCCCCTCAACCCGACCCATGCACACCCCTAGTTTTGAATGACGAGTCGAAATTAAAATAAGTAAAAATTTTGTTGATTTAATTGTTATGAAAAATGTTGTGAATTTTTTTTTTTTGGGGGTAAAATTGCTATAAGTAATATTTAATCAGATTAGTTTTTTTTTTTTGGGTAATGAGTAGTAAGATCATATGATGTTTAATTGATTTTACTAAGTATATATTAGGGGTGTTCAAAATGTCCTATCCCACCTAATTAGTCTTTGCCATTTTGCACATTTTTCTAGTGGTCTACAAAGGTACAGGGATGCCTTTCAACAATCACATGATCAGAGACAAAGTCAGAAACCAAAGCCTAATACATATCCTTAATCAGAGCTGACAAATATGTATCAAGGTGGCAGCATCAGGAATAGAAGAAAAAAAAAGATGTGGCTATGCATTTGAAGCAAGGAAGATGGATGGTACTCTTCTATTTAGAGGGGGAGCTAGTAGTGGAAGACAAACTCAACATCTTGTAATTTAGGAAGCACTAGTGGAGGCACTGATCAAATCAACAGAATTGGGACTTGACAGACTTGTCATTGTGTGTGCTGATAAGAGGTTGGTAGATATTTGCAACAAACACATGAAGATAGCATGGCAGGACCAAGCCTTACACTAATGGATCTCCACAATGTGCACCAGCAGGGGGTGATCACTCAATTTTTGTTTGTAACTAAAGCAGTGATTGCTCAGGTTTTAGATATGGCAATTAGAACTACTAGATTTCCAGTCCACTGCTTACAGCAAAACATGTCTAATATCGGCTAAACTTTGTTTGTAGTACTTTCTTTAAGCTTAATATATATGTTTGATCCCTTTAAAAAGAAAAAGAAAAAAAGAAGGAAATCTTCTGTCCCACCTCGAGTGTGTTTATATAAAAATTTTTAATATGTGAATTAAATTTTTTTTTTCATATTTTGTTTATAATTTAATTTATGCTTACATATTTTATTATCATTCTCAAATCTTTGTCTAGCATGCTCTATTTTAATATTTTTATTGTCACCCATTCACTTTTTTTTTTCCTCTCATCTATATATTAATAACGTTGGCATCATCTCATTAGAAATGATTAATTTCTTCATCTTGTCTTGTCCAAATTTGTTGAGCATCCGTTTGAGGGGATTTTTTTTTTTTTTTTGCTTGAAGATAGGATAAGACAGGGATGGCATACCAATAATAACTTATTAAGTTTCTTGATTTTTAGATGTGATGATTTTAGGTGGATTTTGATTGGCCAAATTTTTTCGGTTTAAATATTGTAGAAAGTTAAACATAGAAGTTCAATCAAAGAATTGTACTTAATAGTCTCACAAGCTTTCATACACAAATTATGGTGGTTTGTCATTTCAATAGTCTGTTGGTCCCACTATTTGTTACTGGTTAATAAAGATCAAAGACAGGTCCTTATGCATGAATATTGTGAAAGCATTAGAGCTTTGAAAAAACCATGAATTTTTTTGTGACCCTTAGTATAATTTAGTAAGTTTTTTTCTCATAATTTGATAATTGGAGGGAGATTTGAACCCTAAATGTCTCTATTGAACACAATAAAATGTGCTAATTGAGCTCCAGCCTATAACTATACAAGGCTTTTATATATTTTGGTAAGTTATAGCAAACATAAATTCAATTAATTAATTATTTTTGCTTTGAAAAAAAGAGCAGGAACAGTTATAGTGTGCAAAATGGAAAGCTAGCAGACATTTGAAGCAGTATAGGGTGCACATCCCAGAAATATATAAAAAGATAAAGACAGTGAAAGGGAGTGATGAGCAACTTTGTGATTTTGGTTATTGATCCAACATGACATGAGTAGATGAGCTTAACAATCTGGGAAAACATCCAAACATATGATGCTGATGAGTAATTTGACTTCTAATGTTTGAGAGTGACCCAAGTGATTAATTTAGTTGGTGGGTATTTCTTCACGGTACACTTGTCTTCATATGAAAGGATGTCATTGTGCAAGTGCAAGTGCAAGTGCAAGTGCAAGTGTAACAATAAGATATATAGTGTGAGTTTAGATTGCACGGTGCGTTTCCCATGTCTGTGTTTGGTGTTTTAAAACTGGGATCCACGATTACTGTTCACATTTTAAAATTATTTTATTACAATGTTTTTAGTAATAAATTTTCAGTTTTCAACAAATAAGCGGTATCCAAACTCACTCATATACTATTTGTACTTGATTTTGTAATGCCAACCTTTTTTTTTTTCTTTTAAGGGTTTCCGGTATGGCTCATTGATTCCATACCACGTGATGATGCTGATGAGTAATTTGACTTCTAATGTTTGAGAGTGACCCAAGTGATTAATTTAGTTGGTGGTTATTTCTTCACCGTACACTTGTCTTCATATAAAAGGACGTCATTGTGCAAGTGTGCGTGTGCAAGTGTAACAATAACATATATATACTCTTTGTACTTGATTTTGTAATGCCGACCCTTTTTTTTGAAGTGTTTCTTGTATGGACTCGTTGATTTCATACCACGTGATAGCAGTTAGTAATACCATGTGTATCACTAGAACTTTATTGGGGCTATTACTTGAACTGCTCACCAAGTGAAATAATTTGAGAATTTCTACCATGAAGTCATATCCCAATGTAGTTGTAATGTCGACCTGATTGTTCTATATATTATTGTATAATGGGGTAATTTGCAGGCTAGCACAACTGTGGGAAACAATATAATAAGTAAGCTCAATTTTGAAACAATGTTGTAAACTAGCATCTCGAGTTCGATGACAATAATCGCGGCTTTCAAACTCGAGTTCTACTGCTGGCGTGGAAAAATTTAGCTATGTGGAACTCGAGTTGGAGAGACTCGAGTTCCATAGGAGTAGATTTGAAGAAGAAGAGGAAAAGAAGATCCTGATCAAAAGAAGAGGAAGAAGATGACCTGGAGAAGAAAACTGGATTTGAAGAAGAAGATCTGGAGATGGAGAATGGAAAATGCCGAAGAAGAAGAAAAAAGATGCTACTGTGTAAGAACTCAAGTCTTAAAGACTCAAGTTCCAAGTGGATATTTTGCCCACATTAGCATACCATCCCTTGCAAATTGAGGGGGTGTTTGATACATGCACTTAAAAATTGAAAACATGTATTTAAAAACATGTATGGAAATAAGTGTGGGTGAAAAAAGTGTGTGGAAATACGTGTAATGTTGTTTAAAAATTGAAAATATATGTTTGAGTGGGTGTACCAAACGGAGCCTGAGTGTTAGAAACTCGAGTTCTACATTAAACTCGAGTTTTAAAGTTTCGAGATGCTAGTTTGTTAAATAGTTTTGCAAACTTGACAACTAATTAAAATGTTTAAAAAATAATGCTAAATGCAAAAAAAGAAAAAAGAAAAAAAAAAAGATCACTGTATAATAATAGAATGTTATACCATCAAAAAGGAAATGGTAAAAGGTTGAGCTATGAAATACTAGACTTGTGGGTCCACAAAAGAAGTAAGGTTGATGAATAGAAAATAGAGCTCAAGAATATCAAGCATATGGGCCCTTTGGTTTGTGACACCTAAAGCCTACATTACAAACAAGAATGGTGTAGGATGATAAGTACTTGCACAAAAGAAGAAAATAAGGATCATAAAACAACAATACATTAGGTGACAAAAACTTCACGTGGTATGCTAGTAAATTATGAGAAAATCCATTCCTCTGAGATATCCTGATTGGTGGTGTGTGTATGAAGAGACTCTATGCTGCACAGAATCAAGAACTTGAGGATCTCATAACTTTAAAGTTGTGTAGTGAGAGAAATATATGAGTAAGAAATTGGATTTTGAGCTTAGTTCTTTTGGTTAGTGACAAGTCAAATTTGAGTTACTCAAGAGCAACTTGGTTTATAAAGGTTCATTTATAAACCATAGGAGTAGTTGTCAGTATTGGTCAGGATGACTTGAGTTTTAGAAAACAACCTCACCAAAACTGTAGGGATTAGGTCGAGTTGGGCTATTTTGTTATATAATAAATGTTTATAATTCGCACAATTTATCTTTGTAAACATAATTATAAAAATACCAAAATAATAAATTTAAAAATATGTATTTTCCAAATGATTAATAGCGTTAGTCGGATCAAATTACTTGGGTTGAAAATTTTGCCAACCTAAACTCAAAGCACTCCAAGCTTCCAAAAAGTTTAGAAACCAACTAAATCCGACAATCCATAAAAACCAATTTGAGACGTCATATTGGGTCAGATTCATCGGATTGGTAAGTTGAATGCACACTTGTACACCCAAGAGAACATAGGCAAAGGTGCCTAAGTTAATACTTTTAAAAATATATTTCTTTGGGGAGCCATCACAAAGTATGGACAAAAAGGGGTGATGTTTAAACTTTGAAGCCCAATCTCTCAGATAGAGAACCCAGAAGACTAAGCCCAACAGCCAGAAAAACTGAAGCTTGTTCCCAGTCAGTTGTTAGATTTGAAGTATTGAAACCCCATTTTGGTCTTCACATGTGATGTGAATCCACTTCTATGAGTTTCTAGGTATGGAATAAAGTCCAGGTTAATGAACGACCATAGAGCTCCAACAATAACAGCCATTTCACAAGGCAACATTTGCCTTTTTGACAATTGTCCAGCTTCCATATGTTTCCCACCGATTCATAATTCAGTGGCAACATCTAGCAACACAATGGCTGTTCAATAGTCGGAAATATTATATAGAACTTATATTTCAATAAGTAATATGCCTCCAAAGCCTTCTAGCTTATGCTGAAATGGATTTTTTTTTTTCAGGGGATTCCAGTAGTTACCAATCTGTTTCTTGTGATCTTCTCTTTATATTTAAGGAGCAGCCTTTCCACATGACATTAAAGCTGAATCCATTAGCTTAGGCCCCAGATATCAGTGGAACCATCACAAGCTGTAATGCCAAAAATGCTAATGCTAATTGAGCCTAATACATACTACACAAATTTCCTGCCTTAAGCGCGTAGAAAAGAGCATAATATGAAATGATGAAGATCAAAACCAACATATCCAAATTCCCATTTTAAGAATAGATACTATATTCAAAGCAAAACTCAAAAACAATCTAACTCACTCCATATGTTCTCTCCATTAAGCAGACTTCTAAACAAAAATATGATCTCCCCTAATAAGATTAAAAAATGGCCGATAGTCTAGAACTGAGCTGATGCACACTAATAAGATTCCCAGAAGGAAAATCTTAAGATGGAAATAATAAAAGTGGTCAAACTCAGCACCACTAGATAAAACTAAATAAGCATAGACAATAAGAAAACTAGGTGTTTGTTGCTCGTGTGTATATCTGCTGGCTTGAATGTGCAGAGACCATCCTGATCAAACCTCTTGCCATCAATTCTCTGATTGCTCTCCTTGCAAGTGATCCACTAATCTGTGAAATGAATACAAAGTCAAATGAGACATTAAAAGGAACTGCTTTTATTATTGCTTGGGGAGTTGTATTAAGAGCATGTAGCTGCAAGTTCAAATTGCTTAGGCCAATGTTCATCTGGAACGTACTACTTATCAACTTTGTAGACAAACGCTAGTAAAACTAGGTGATGATCCTATCAATAACATACACCTAGAACATGGAAGTAGTAAGCAGAAATGTTCTAGATATCTATAGATGATGCTGAGACTATCAGCAAATCCGCATTATTAACCAAACTTTTATGCATGATTAATAGATTTCTGACAAGACATCTACCTCTAACAGGACATGTTGATGAACAAACATGAACAGCACTAGAAGAAAACACCAAAAAATATTGATTTAAAGAATCACAAGAAGCAAAAATATACGTTGAAATTGAAATCTAACCAAAATTATAAATGCAAGTTAAAATTCACTACTGACCACAACTGGACAGTTTAAAGATTGCCATTCTTAATAACCTCACCATCAACACCAACAAAACCTAAGTCGCAAAACTTTGGGTTGGGTTATGGATCCTCAACAGCCTAACTAGAGTCTACCACGTGCATTATTCTCTCTCAATCTACCCTCTCCAAAATCATCATCTCTACTTCCTTAATTAATATATCCTTTTACTAAACTTCTACTAATGTTACTTTTGGCCTTTTATCTTTTCTTGTTCCCTTGACTTGAATCAAATCACTCTTTCCCAATGGTGCATTAAGGCACTCACCAACCATAAACTAAAACTAAAATAGGTTTGGCAACATCATGAAGTGAAATTGGCACTTACCTCTACTAACACCCTAGTGGCCTGGTAGTACTCCTCAGTCCTCACAAGGCCGTTTGGGGTTCAAACTACTGTGGGTGGATGAGATGATTTTGGTGAGTGAGGAATCTTCTACTGATTGGGGGGAAAGGCACTCACCAAAAATTCAGTCACAATGGGTTTGTAGAATGCATCAAATTAGGGTTTTGGATTCTACAACATTTAATTGTCAGGAATCCGCTACATCAAAGTGAGTCTTTCAGATTGACATACTTGACAGCAGGTTTCTTTAATGTGGCATCTTCACTACAATAACCTATGAAAACAATCAGCCACCTCAAAAATATGTGGATCAATACATGACCATTCATGATTATTGCCCAACTCTTATAAATTTTTCCATTTTTGGATTGTCCACCTGCTCATATAATGAGTAATCAAGTTTTAAATCAGGTTCAAACTATTATTCCTTGGAAATTTTAATTTTATCATGTATAACACTAGCTACCTAAGTTTGATATTTCTTTTACTAACAGCCCTGATGGTCACATCTGAACTAATCCCAAGTCCAGTAATTTTAACATCTTCACTAAATTTTATTTATTTCCCATAATTTCTAAACATATATGATTTGAGATAAACATAATAACAAAAATACACACTTAGAAATTCCAGTTAAGAAAACCACCTAGATGAAATCAATACAGATGCTTACTAAACTATAAACAAAATCAGAACACAAAATACTCAGTCAATACAAATTTTTTGAAAAAAGGTAAAAAAAAAAGTACCCTCATACGATCGGAGAGAATGGAGGGTGTGATGAGTTTGTATTTGGGAGCCTCGGAGAGTAGCTTGTCATAGGTGCCCTGGTCGAACAATACCATGTTGTTCACCTTCTCCTTTTGCTTTCCCTTGCTCCACTTCTGTAATGCACCATTAAAAACCACAACTTTACAACATAATTCCACTTTATATCATCAAAACTTAAATACCCACGTCTCATTTCTACCAAATAGTCCTCACAACATATCAAACTTGCACTGCACCCCCCACAAAAAAGAAAACCTTTAGCACGCACACAAACGCGCACACATAATTCCACTATATAAGTATATATCATCATTCATCAAAAATTAAATATCCACTTCTCATTTCTACCAGATAGAAATAGTCCTCCACAACATATCAAACTTGCACTACGCCCCCCACCCCACAGGGAAAAAAAAAAAAAATCTTTAACACACAACACACACACACACACGCATACCCCTCACCAAAAATCAAAACTTTACACCATAATTCCACTTTATATCATCAAAACTAAAATACCCACTTCTCATTTCTATAAAAAAAATTCATCACAACATATCAAACTTGCACTACACCCCCCATTCCACACACAAAAAAAAAAAAAAAAAAAAAAAAAAAAAAAAAAAAACAACAACAACAACAACTTTAGCACACAACACGCACACGCATACACCCCACACCAAAAACCAAAACTTTACAACATAATTCCACTTTATATCATCAAAACTAAATACCCACTTCTCATTTCTATCAAAAATTCATCATAACATATCAAACTTGCACTATACCCTCCCCCACCCCCACAAAATAAAAAGCACAATTTTAGCGTGTGTGTGTATATATTCAAAAGGATGGGTCTGAGTTTAACCTTCTTCTTCTGCTTGCCACCGCCAGATTTGGCAGGCTTGGAGGAAGGTGGAGGAGCCTTCTCTTTCTTTGGAGCCTGCAACCAATAACCCAACACTTATTAGTTGAACTTTGCTGATAATGGTGAAAATCTACTGGGTAGGCCATGAGTACAGTGGTGCATACCATTGGATCAGATCAGAGAGAGAGAGAGCTGAGGCGCTTATAGAAGAAGACGAAGTAGTAGGGTTTATTGGACGAGATAAACCTGTGCAGGAACGATGCCGTTTGTTTGTACTCTTATATATTGCAGCCAAACCTTATAAACGACTTGTCGTTCTTTTGGGCTTGTTTCCCCTGAACTTAAAACGTTGTTGTCGTTTTTTTTTATGCTGTAGGCCCTCTCATGTACAATGAGAAAGTGGGATCAATCTTCTAATCACTATTTATTTATTTTTTTGAGAATCAATCTTAATCACCATTTTGATTCAGAAACAATCACCAAATCTTTGCCTAGTGATGATGTTTCCTTTGTCTCTTATGGTCATTTGATTGGTGAGGCGAAACTTCTTATAGATTCCTTTGGTGATTTTATTTATTTTTTATTTTTTATTTTTACTCTCGGAGACAAAGGAATTGTATTGTTTGAAACCTTACTGCTAAATATGTTTTACCTTTTCGTTTGGGAGTTCATAAAGGAATGAAATGAAATGAAATAGAATGATTATAAAGGAATGGAAAAGAATGGAACGAAATGTATTTGGCCATTGTTTGAAAGTAGGGAATGGAGTAAAATGGAAAGGAAATAATAGAATAATTTTATAATATTCTTCCATTCTCTTGTTTGGGAGTTTTAATGGAGGGAATGGTGAGACGATGGAAAAATGAGAGAATAAAAAGATTTTAATTTCCTTCTTTTTTGTTTGGTTGGGAGTGGAAAACAGGAGGGATGGAAAAAGTGAGTTTATATAAATTTACGCATATACCCTTATTAAAAAAATGATACCCAATTAAAACCCAAAAAGTGATAAATAACCAAAAAAAAAAAATCAATCACCTAAATTTATTAAAAATTAAAAATCATGTCCATAAAAAAAAAAAATCACATCTAAACACCAAAAAAAAAAAAAAAACACAAAAGAAAAAAGAAAAAAAGAAAAAAAAGAATACTAGACAAGCCTGCCCAGTAAATCAAAAGAAAAGGAAAAAAAAGAGAAAAAAGAAAAAAAAGAAAGAGGCAGGCATTGCTTGCTTAGTAAATAAAAGGAAAAAAAAAAGAGGCAGTCAACATAGGAAAAAAAGAAAAAAAAAAAAAAAGTGTGAAGAAAAGCAACGTGGGTGAAGGTGCAATTGTACATGAGCATTTTCGTCCAAAATTGATGTCAAATTTCTCTCTTCAGTTTTCTCTCCATTTTGGAGAGAAAACTTTTTGGTGGGCCAAGGGAGAAAACACCTGGGTTCCATAATTTATTTTCTTTTCTCCCCACCCAACCAAACACACTCCAAAAAAATTTTTCTTCCCATTTTCTTTTCAAAGTTTTTCATTTACGCTATTTCACCTCCAAACAAACATACCATAAGTGGAAGGGAATGGAATGGATAGGAAGGAGCACTCATTCCTTTATATTCTCTTAAAACCTCAATTTTTCATTCCTCTCGAAATTGGAAGGAATGGAGGGAATGAAATTAGATTTAGTGGATTTTTTATTAAACTCCCAAAATACCTTTATAAATTCAACCATTTATTTTTAAATAGGGTTCTAATAGTAATATTGTCATAAATGATTCCATTTCATTCTTTCTCTATTATTCCCAAACAAGATTACTTATATTCTATTCATTTTCATTTATTTATATTCCTTTACTTAAAAACATCCAATCAAGGTTACTTAATTCCATTTAATTACATTTAATTCTTTTCTCTTACTTAAATACATTCCATTCCATTCCATTCTCTTGTGATCATTCCATTCCATTTCTTTAAGCAAGGGAAAAGAATAAAAAAAAAAATGGAATGGAATTAAGTAACCTTGATTGGATGTTTTAAAATAAATGAATGGAAATGAATGGAATGTAAGTAATTTTGTTTGGGAGTAATATAGAAGGAATATAATGGAATCATTTTATGTCATTATTATTATTAGCAATTTTAAAATGAATGGTTGAATATATATGAGTATTTTGGGAGTTTTAATAAAAAATTCATTAAATCTAATTCTATTTCCTCAAATTCCTCCCAATTTCGGGGGAATGAAAATTTGAGATTTTTTAAAGGAAATAAAGAGTAATGAGTGTTCCCTCCTACCTAATTCATTCACTCTTATTTAAACTCCCAAATAAGGAAATGAACTTTTCATTCTCTCCATTAAGGTTGCGTTTGGTTGAATGTAAAATATTTTTCGAGTGTAAAATATATTCAGATGAAAATATTTTCAAAAAAGGAAAATATTTTCAAGTGTTTGGCTGCATTATGAAAATTGTTCTAGAAAATGTTTTCATGTGTTTGGTTGCATTCTGAAAATGCTATTTTTCTACTAGTTTCTCACATTTTCTCAGCTTCCAAACAAATTTTATAATAGAAAATTTCAATATATAAACTTAAAAAAAACAAAAATCAAAACAAAACCATTCGTTAAACTCAAACAATTCGGTCAAACTGAGAGAGAGAGGAAGATAGAGTGATCAAAAATTGAGGGAAAGGGATAGGTAGATCGAGAAAGAGAGAGATCGGTTATGCGTGGGTCATGGGCGATGATCTCAGCGGTGCGATCTCGATGTGATCGCAGAGGTGAGGTTGAGTGAGAGAAGAGAAGAAAAGGGAGATGAGTTTGAAGGGATGTGGATCAGGTATTGTGGAGGGTCGGTTTGAGAGAAGTGTTTCACTAACGGCGTGGGAGCTGCAAATCGGAGATGTTAGAGGTGAGATGGGCTTTGCCGGCGTGAGGGTGGGTTTTGCCTTGGTGGATCAGGTACATGCAGAGCTCGAAGTGGGCGAAGGTGAGGTTGAGTGAGAGAAGAGAATAAAATGGAGAAAACCCACCGGCACGGAGGGGAAAACGACGGCACTACTCGTCAGAGTGTGGGTGGACCTCAGACCGGCGTCGGTGTGTGAGGTGGAGCTCTGTCTCCCTTTTGTTGGTGAGTGGGGTGGAGTTGAAGAGCTTGGTGAGTCAGACTGTGTGGAGTGAAGAATTCCGAAAATGCTTTGAAGGTAAAATAACTCCTGCAATTGTTTTCCATGTCTATGGGGTTCATTTTACAGTCAACGGAAATGATTTTCCATTTGACCAAATTTTCCATGTGCAATCAAACACACGGTAGGGTGTAAATTGTTTTCCCGAATCCATTTTCAGCCGAAACAAACGCAACCTAAAACTCCCAAACAAGGGAAGGGAAGAATATTCTAAAATTATTATTTTTCATTTATTTCCATTCTATTCCATTTCCTCCTCCCAAATGAGTTAGTATTGTAGTTTTAGCCGATTTGGTTAGGCATGTTTGGTAGACTATAATAGACATTGTAATGTAATAGTTATTTCTATGGCTTAGCTATAATTTAGTTTGGTTAAGTTTTTATTACAAGGAATAGTTATTCCTTATGAATAGTTATTCTTCAAAATGAGGAATAACTATTCCTCTTTAAAAGGGTTGTGTGGGGGAGTAAAATATGGGCCCATGATCTAGGCCCAAGAACGACGTTTCGTCAACAATACGCCCGAGGAGAAGAAGTCACAGAGGACCGTTGTAACTAACAGTAGAGCGCGTAAGGATCCAAAGAGGCTGGTCCGAGAGGAATACGCTCCTCGGACATGATGTCTGATGGTGAGAGGAACCTCGGCTTTCCCTTAGTCCACCCTCCAGGAAGTTCCAGAGGTAAGGATAGATTACCAATGCATATGGAAGGGATAAGGATGCAGAAATATCTTGAGGAAAAGCTGCTACCACCGCATTAAATGCATCACAGCTGCTTTCCTGGCCGCATTTATGTGGAGAAGACCCCTGAACAGTGTTGAAAGTGATCTTTATCCCCAGGAAGTCAAAAAGCTGTAAGAAAGGAAATGGAAACTCAAGTACCGTGCTAGATGACAGACAAGTGGACGATGAGATCGGGTAATGAAGGACTATATAATGGAATAAACCCTTCATAAGAAAAGGGGAGGAAGAAAAAAGGAAAAGAAAGGAAAAAGAAGAACATCAAGAAACAACTACTGTAGCACCGGGAAAAAGGCAACCTAAAAGAAAGCATCTTATCCAAGATCATACCCCTCGGATTTGATTATAACCCGTGAAAATTACCCAAACCTTACTCCTCGGACGTAAAATCTTAGCTCGATTATGTGTTTTAGCCCCCTCGGCCAAGTACCCAGATCCCAGTAACTGTTGTAAAAATCGCTGCTAGCTCAACTCTTTAACCCACTATCTCACAAATTTATTGTATTGGGCTTGTTGGGCCCATTTCCTGTTTCTATTAAGGTGTGGGCTACAATTCGTGACCCTACAATTGGCGCCGTCTGTGGGGAGAATTAGCGCTGGTAGAAAGTTACGGCAGTTATGGCAGGATTGGGACCGCAACAGGCCAGTCCGCCCTATGCAGAGTCAGTAAACGTCAGTCAGCAAGATGAACTCCATAATCTTGAATGGGAGAACCACGTAGATAACCAGCGTGAGGGTAGTTCGCGAACGATCCATGTTGGGAAGAGTGGCTATCGACGAAAGAGCCATCTGGTGCAAGGACACGCTGATGAAAAGGACTTGCAGCGTGAAATAGAAGGATTGAAAAAGAAGCTTCGTCGAGCACAACGAAATCACACCCCTGCAAGTTCTGATGTCTCCTCTAACGGTGAAGGGGATGACAGTTACATGGATTCCTCAGAAACTCCCCCCAGTGAATCCTATTCCTATGAAGAAGAGCATTCTCACAAGAGGAGGAGGAAAAGTTCGTCTAGAAGGGGAGTGGGGACCAAAGACATGAAGAAGGCTCTGACCCAAATTTCTAAGTCCCCCTTTACTAGGGGAATAGAAAAGGCAAAGCTTCCCAGACGTTTTCATCAGCCTACGTTCTCTATGTACAACGGACGTACCGATCCTGTAGAACACGTGAGCCAATTCAGACAAAAGATGGCAGTTTACTCTCAAGACGAGGCTTTATTGTGTAGAGTATTTCCCTCTAGCCTAGGACCGATGCCGATGAGATGGTTCGATGGGTTGAAGACTGACTCCATCGGCTCCTTTAAGAAGCTCACTCAATCATTCTGCTCCCGGTTTGTTACATGCAGTAGAGTTCCTCAACCCCTTGATTCCCTGCTGTCCATGACAATGAGGGAAGGGGAATCTGTGAGGTCATATGCCGAGAGGTATTGGGAGATGTTTAACGAGATTGACGGAGATTTTGATGAGGTCGCTGTCAGAACCTTCAAGGTCGGTCTTCCCTCCGATCATGGTTTGAGGAAGTCCCTGACAGGGAAACCGGTCACCAGCTTGCAACAATTAATGGATAGGGTGGATAAATATAAAAGGATAGAAGATGATCAACAACAACAGCAACAAGGAAAAGGGAAAGATAAGCTTGTCCCTCAAGAAAGAAGAGAGTTTAGGCCGGACAGGTACAATAATAACCGGCCGAAAAGGGATTATGCCGAGCAACAGGCATCTAGTAACAGCCAAATAGTTGGGGCTGTATTCCGAGAGCCTGTGCACCAAGTCCTGGAGAAGATAAAAAACGAGCTCTTCTTCAAGTGGCCTAATAAGATGATGGGAAACCCCGAAAAGAGAAACCGAAATCTCTATTGTCAATATCATAAAGACCACGGTCATACCACCGAGGACTGTAGAAGTTTGTGGGATCACCTCGACCAGCTTGTCCAGGAGGGCAGATTAAAATAGCTGTTGCATCATTCCAATAGCTTGGGTAGCCTTATGGAAACTCGGTCGGAAAGGGGGAATCCTCCGAGACCTCCTCTTGGAACCATTAATGTTATCTTTGCGGCACCTGGCAGAACGGGGTCATGCCCCTCCAGAGTAATGTCAGTGACTCGGCTGTACCCAGAGGATGACTCGCATGAGTCAAAGAGAGCTAAGTCAAGCCGATCCTTGGTCATGGGATTCTCGGATGAGGACAAGATCGGAACTGTCCAACCTCATGACGACGCCCTAGTAATTACCCTCCGAATCGGAGGCTATGATGTAAAGAGGGTAATGGTGGATCAAGGCAGTGCAGCCGAGATCATGTACCCTGATCTCTTCAAGGGGCTGAACCTAAGAGCTGAAGATCTGACGCCTTATAATTCCCCTTTAGTGAGCTTCGAGGGAAAGACTATTATTCCGAGGGGACAGGTCAGGCTGCCAGTGCAAGCCGGAGCAGAGATAGTGGAGGTCGATTTTATAGTGGTGGACGCCTACTCCCCTTATACGGCGATTGTTGCAAGGCCTTGGCTTCATACTTTAGGAGCAGTCTCTTCCACCCTGCATCAGAAGATTAAATACCCCTCTGGAGGCAAGATAGAAGAGATATTGGGTGATCAAACCATGGCGCGGCAGTGCATGATAGCAGCTATCCGACATGAGCCTGAAGCAGAATCTGAGGCTCAAAAAGAAGAGCTATAGCAATCAAAACCCCCAATGTTGTCCAAAGATGGGCTGTCCGAGGAGGCGAAATGTGAAAATCTTGTAAAGGTCATAATAGGAGATGACCCTGATAAATTCTTTCAAGTCGGATCTCAACTACCCCAGTCAGAGAAGGAGGAGTTGATAGAGTTCCTCAAGCGAAACAGAGACGTCTTTGCATGGGATGCTTACGAGGCTCCGGGGGTAGACCCAGACTTCATTTGCCACCATCTGAATGTTAATCCGATGATGACCCCCAGGAAGCAGCTCCCTCGTCGGCCGTCTAAAGAGCATGCAGAAGCGGTCCGTCAGGAAGTGTCGAAGCTAAAGAAGGCAGGGGCTATCAAAGAAGTCTTCTATCCTGAGTTGTTGGCAAATACGGTGGTGGTCAAGAAAAAGACTGGAAAGTGGCGAGTATGTGTTGATTTCACAGATCTTAATAGAGCCTGCCCTAAAGATCCGTTCCCCATGCCCAAAATTGATCAACTGGTAGATGCCACAGTCGGCCATCCTCGAATGAGTTTCTTGGACGCCTTCCAGGGTTATCATCAGATACCTTTAGCATTGGACGATCAGGAAAAAACTGCTTTTGTCACGCCAGTAGGGAACTACCACTACAAGGTGATGCCATTTGGTCTGAAGAATGCGGGTTCCACCTACCAAAGAATGATGACGAGGATGTTCGAATCATTATTAGGGAAAAATATGGAGATTTACATAGATGACATGGTGGTGAAAAGCAAAAGAGCATCTGAACACCTTGAAGATCTTCGAGTAGTCTTCGAAATTCTCAGAAGTTATAAACTACGTTTGAATGCCGCCAAATGTTCGTTTGGTGTTGGCTCAGGCAAGTTCTTGGGTTATATGGTTACTCACAGGGGAATTGAAGTCAATCCCGACCAAATTAAAGCCATCATCAGTATGCGAACTCCTCGGAACCCAAAGGAAGTGCAAAAACTAACAGGAATGACCGCTGCGCTGAATAGATTTATATCTCGATCGGCGGACAGGTGCCGACCTTTCTTTCTGTTGATCAATAAATGGAAAAGCTTTGAATGGTCGACGGAATGTGACGCGGCTTTTCAACAACTCAAGGACTATCTTGCTCGGCCGCCTGTCATGTCAAGCCTTGAGCCGGACGAGGTCCTTTTTGCTTACATTGCAGTGGTCTCCTATGCAGTAAGTTTAGTATTGATAAGGGTTGACAACGGCGTGCAACGACCAGTATACTACGTGAGTAAGTCACTGCATGAGGCAGAAATACGCTACCTTCCACTGGAAAAGGCCATATTAGCGGTGGTGCTGGGCACACGCAAGCTGCCTCATTATTTCCAAGCGCACACGGTGATTGTTCTTACTCAACTCCCATTAAAAGCCGTACTTAAAAGTGCAGACTACACGGGAAGGATAGCCAAGTGGGGTACAATTCTGGGAGCCTTCGACATTAAGTACATGCCTCGCACCTCAGTTAAAGGCCAGGTACTGGCCGACTTGGTGGCAGAATTCACCGAACCGGAAGCGGATAGTCAATCAGCATTAGAGGAAAGAGGTGCAAAACTAGCCTGTAGTATCACCAGGTGTCCCCCTCCGACGTGGGAAGTGCATGTAGACGGAGCATCAAACCAAAAAGGAGCGGGTATTGGGCTAGTGTTGACATCTTCAGAGATGATCACCGTTGAAAAGTCGTTAAGATTAAGCTTTCCTGCCACGAATAACGAAGCAGAGTACGAGGCGCTACTGGAAGGAATGACTATGGTCCTAAAGATGGGAGGAAAGTCCATTAACCTCTTCTCGGATTCAAGGCTAATTGTGGGTCAAGTCAAGGGTGAATTTGAAGCCAAGGATGAGAGAATGCGAGGCTATCTTAACCGAGTGAGAGCCATGCAAATGGAGTTCGAATCCTTTAGCTTGCTACATGTCCCAAGAAGCGGTAACACGCATGCGGACTCCTTGGCCACTCTTGCAACTTCCTCGGCACAGAACTTGCCTCGCCTAATCCTTGTTGAGGACCTGCATCGACCCTCAGTAATAGCAAACGTAGTACAGATCAATCAAGTAAGAATGGGGCCGAGTTGGATGGACCCCGTCGTGCAGTTCTTAAAGGGTGATATTCTACCCGAAGAGAAAACGGAGGCCGACAAAGTAAGAAAGAAGGCTCCTAGCTATTGGCTGTCACAGGATGATAAGCTATACAGGCGTTCCTTCTCTGGACCTTATCTACTCTGTGCTCTTCCCGATCAAACGGAATCGCTCTTGGAGGAAATGCATGAGGGAATCTGTGGAAGTCATACTGGAGGCAGATCCTTGGCGCATAGGGCCATTACTCAGGGTTATTGGTGGCCGAACATGCAGAGAGAAGCTTTGGAGTACGTCAAAAAGTGCGATCAATGTCAACGGTATTCACCAAGTATACACCAGCCAGGAGGAACCCTCAATCCAATATCTAGCCCATGGCCATTCGCTCAATGGGGCTTAGACATCGTCGGACCATTTCCTAAGGCTGTAGGAAATAAGAAGTATCTGATAGTTGGTACTGACTATTTCACAAAGTGGGTTGAAGCAGAGCCTCTGGCTAATATCCGAGATGTGGATGCGAAAAGATTTATCTGGAGAAACGTTGTTACTCGGTTCGGTGTCCCGCATGTACTTATCACAGATAATGGACTTCAGTTTGACAGTAAGATGTTCAGAAACTACTGCGGAGAATTGGGTATCACTAACAGGTATTCTACTCCGGCTTACCCCCAAGGGAATGGCCAGGCCGAAGCTGTAAATAAGGTCATATTAAGCGGATTGAAGAAAAGACTGGATGATGCGAAGGGAAGATGGGTGGAAGAACTCCCACATGTACTTTGGACGTACAGGACCACACCTCGTAGGTCCACTGGGGAGACCCCTTTCTCAATGACTTATGGGGCTGAAGCAGTCATCCCTTTGGAGTCCGGGTTCCCAACGACGAGAACAAGCTCATTCAATCCAAAAGACAACGATGAAAACTTGGCGAGAGGTCTGGACTTGATTGATGAAAAAAGGGAAAACGCAATGGTTCAATTGGCTCATTACCAATAAAAGCTAAAGCAAGGTTATGATGCCCATGTAAAGACAAGACCTTTGGTCTCAGGTGACCTGGTGCTGCGCAAAGTCGTGGGCTCGGCAAAGAACCCTGCTTGGGGAAAACTAGGGCCAAATTGGGAAGGACCATATCGCATCACCTCCAATGCTGGCATTGGAGCATATTTCTTGGAAGACTTGGACGGACTTGTAGTACCCCACCCTTGGAATGTCAATAATCTGAAAAGGTATTATTATTAATAAACTTATGTTTGATCAATATTCGTCTTTTATGTTAAATATGTATACCTCTTTTCATACCTCTCTACTGTTCTGTGAAGTGTTTAAACTTAAATCCAATCATGCATGAGTCCTCGGACCAGATGATTTGGGTTAGTTAACACCCTTACCGTTCTGTGAAGTGTTTAAACTTAAATCCAATCATGCATGAGTCCTCGGACCAGATGATTTGGGTTAGTTAACACCCTTACCGTTCTTTGAAGTGTTTAAACTTAAATCCAATCATGCATGAGTCCTCGGACCAGATGATTTGGGTTAGTTAACACCCTTACCGCTCTCTGATGTGTTTAAACTTAAATCCAATCATGCATGAGTCCTCGGACCAGATGATTTGGGTTAGTTAACACCCTTACCGTTCTCTGATGTGTTTAAACTTAAATCCAATCATGCATGAGTCCTCGGACCAGATGATTTGGGTTAGTTAACACCCTTACCGTTCTCTGATGTGTTTAAACTTAAATCCAATCATGCATGAGTCCTCGGACCAGATGATTTGGGTTAGTTAACACCCTTACCGTTCTCTGATGTGTTTAAACTTATATCCAATCATGCATGAGTCCTCGGACCAGATGATCTGGGTTAGTTAACACCCTTACTGTTCTCAAGTGTTTAAACTTAAAACCAATCGTGCCTGAGACATCGGACCAGATGATCTGGGTTAGTTAACACCATCACCATTCTGTGAAGTGTTCTCATTCGAATCTAATCATGACTGGGGACTTCTGACCAGATGGTCTGGGTTAGTTACTACTTGTTTTATTTCCCTTTTTAACATTCCAATATAGATAAAAGCGCATGACTCAAATTTCTTGTTTGGTTATGTGTTTAACTAGTATGTCAACTTCCGGAACTTTTCAATTAAGTCAGCCATTCTTTTAATGCAAGTAAAAAAAAATGAATGGAATGACAGCGGAGGGATTAGCTATTACTTGCCATAATACGTAAAACAAAAGAAGTATACTTTCATTAATGATTAAAACAGTACATATCTTTAAAGTGATGAGCATAAAAAAAAAAAAAAAAACAAACAAAACAAAACAAAAAGAAACACTAAAACAAATGTCCTAGGCCTTGATCTTGGGGTCTTCGTGGCCGACTGTTGGTTGAGGCTTCGAAGAAGCAGCACCCGGAGCTTTACCCTGGGAGGTCTCGGCCTTTTCCCCTTTACTGGCGTCCTGACGGGTGGCTGTTGGGCCTTCCACAGATGCTGGAAGGTCTAAGTTTGCCGCAGGAGCTTCAGGCGCTGAGGCTGGCTGCTCTGGAGGAGGAGGATCAGAATCTGAGAGCGGTTGGATTTCAGGATCGTAGTACACGCTCTCAGGCCTCCTAAGGCTGGAGTCAGCCGGGACCCCAGCGGCGTCAAGGGCTTTCCCCCACGTGACGTCACAGTAGTCCCTGGCGACCGAAGCAAACTCCTCAGTTAACCTGCTCTGGGTTTCTTCCACCCCCAGAGCATAAGAAGCTTGCTTCTCGGCCTCGGCTGCCTCCTTCTGTAGCTGTGCAGCTTCCTTGGCCTTGCGGAGCTCTTCGCGCAGACTTATCACCATCTGCTTCTCCGTTTCTAAGTTGATCTGGCAGAGGTGCAGCTCACTGCGAAAAGTCTCCGCCTGCTTCTCCATATTGTTCCTTCCAGCCTCAGCGCTGGCCTTGTCCTGGTTGGCCTTCTTCACTTGCTCGGCCAACTGCTTCTGCTGGGTTCTCAGCACGCTCAAATGGTCCTCCGCAGTATCTCGGGCCTGGTGAGCAGCCTTCGTCTCATCGCGAAAGCGCTTTGCCCACTCTTCGGCCACGTACACTTGTTGCGCGACCTATTATGCAAAAGGAAAAAGTGTGTTAGACTTAAGAAATAATGCACAAATAAAAAGAAATCAAACTGAAGTAACTTACCATGGCCAAGTCCCTCTTCATGGAAAGGAGCAGATCAGGGTAATCAAAGCTCCTGTACGCCGCCAGGTCCGACGGAAGTAGGAGTGGTTGTAGCAGAGCGTCGGCCAAACGACCTGCATGGCCACCTCGAAAATGCCGAAGGGAGGCATCCATCATGATGGGACCGCCATCGACCTCCAATTCAGGTGACCAGGTTCGTGGTGGCTGACGAGCCTGGGCCGCTGGTCGCTCCTCGTGGCTCTCCACGGAGTGGGACCTCCTACTCCTTCGCTCTGGTGCAGGCCTGGCCTGCTTGTTGCCCCTTGATGGGCCTAACTCCCCCTCCTCAGCAGGCTCCACCGGCCTCTTCCTCCTCAAATCCGGATTCGGTTTGAGCCCAAGGTCAGCAGGCACTTGGGGCGGAGGAGGGGGAGGGTGGGCAATTTGTTTGGATTTGCCCTTATCCTGAGAGGGTGGCTCTTTATTCCTACCCTTCATTAATTCTTTTAAAGAAAGGCCAGTCCGGGGAGCCATGTCTTCCTCCTCGTCGGTGGTATCGGCAATGTAAGTTATCACCTGAGCCGGAGGGTGCACGCTCGACTGCTCGTCCGCCCCTTCCTCGGCCTCTGATATATGTACTGTTTCCTCTTCAAACCTGAACTTGTCAATCTCTAGTTCTAGGGACGAAGAAGAAGCTGTCTCTTCTCTAAGGATGGCTTCCCCAAGTGTTACTTCGCGCAACGGTGCGACGGCGAGGGGAATTCCCTGTGGAATGGGATGGTCAACCGGCGGAAGGTCGTAGCTGGCGAGGAAGTGTGGCCGAGACACGTCTATACGCGCCAAGCGATGGTCCCCGGCTCGGATAGAGTTGCCGACGTCTAAAAAGGACCGAGAAATGGGTTCAAAATCCAAAATGAGGTGGACCGCTCGTAGTTGTCCGTCCTCGTTCACGAAAATTTCTGACCTCAGCAAATAATTCAATGCTGGAACGTTGATCAGGCTGAGCTTCGGATTGGTAAAAAATTTGTCTGTCAAACAAGAAAGTTACGTTATTAAGCCTCGGCTATAAAAAAAAAACATATGAAAAGTCACTAACACAAAATAACTAAGCAAATGAGTGTAAAGGTAACGTAACAATCCTTAATGCTAAAGTTAGAAATCCTAGGTCTAAAGTGTTCCACCTGGAGTCTCGGCCTTGGTTGGGCAGGCTAAGCCGTCGCTCCAAGGCCCCGACAAGATCAGGTAGTCGTCCTTCATCCCCTTATTTGACTTGGGAAGGCAGGATATCAGTTTGACCACATTGCTACGGGACTTAAGGTAAAAGCCTGCCCGAGTCTCTATATGGCCCTCATACAGGTGGGCAACGTCGTACCATGTCAATCCTAACCCCAGATGCCGATCCAAGGCGTCGATTGACCCTAGGACTCTAAAGAAGTTAGGAGCACACTGATGGGGACACAGCCTATGGGCACGAAGGTAGTCCCGTGTAATCCTACCCATGGGAATGGTCATCCCCCCTTCTATGAAGGCAATCATGGGGATGACCACCTCTCCCATCTTCCGGTCAAACTCCACTCCCTCTGTGGTGTAATGACGTACCACCACCTCTTGGGGAATGTGGTACTTCTCCTTGAACAACTCTATCTTGGCCGGAGTGTCCACTAAGCGCTCGAATCTACCCATGGTTAGTCTCTATAAGGTGAGGTGGTTAGCCGAGGAGGATAGCCGAGAGTACAATGGAAGTCGGAATGCGAAACTTACGTAGAAATGAACACGGATTGCTTCTCTGGTCACTGGAAGATCGTCAAGCTCTCTTTCTTGCAAAAATTGGTGGGCGCCTGGATATGAACACTCTGAAGTTGTAAGTTCTGATAAGAAGCAAAAAGTCACGCTTGGAAGTTTTTATAGTGGGGTTGAAAAAAGAAAAGAACCATAATCCCGCCCAAATATTGAAGTTGCGATCTGAACCGTTGGATTTGTATTTCACCGTAGGATGTCTGGTTGAAATGCAATTCTAAGCGTTTAATGATGATTGTGCGAGTTCCCAAGCGTCAGAAGCCCTTACGAAATGACAGAAATGGCCCTTACGTGCGCCTAAATTTAGATACTATTATGGACTACATCGTAATTACATTTATACATCAAAATCCTAATTTTCCTCCTCGGATCAGAAAGAAAAATTAGAATTTTGAGGGGCTATTGTGGGGGAGTAAAATATGGGCCCATGATCTAGGCCCAAGAACGACGTTTCGTCAACAATACGCCCGAGGAGAAGAAGTCACAGAGGACCGTTGTAACTAACAGTAGAGCGCGTAAGGATCCAAAGAGGCTGGTCCGAGAGGAATACGCTCCTCGGACATGACGTCTGATGGTGAGAGGAACCTCGGCTTTCCCTTAGTCCACCCTCCAGGAAGTTCCAGAGGTAAGGATAGATTACCAATGCATATGGAAGGGATAAGGATGCAGAAATATCTTGAGGAAAAGCTGCTACCACCGCATTAAATGCATCACAGCTGCTTTCCTGGCCGCATTTATGTGGAGAAGACCCCTGAACAGTGTTGAAAGTGATCTTTATCCCCAGGAAGTCAAAAAGCTGTAAGAAAGGAAATGGAAACTCAAGTACCGTGCTAGATGACAGACAAGTGGACGATGAGATCGGGCAATGAAGGACTATATAATGGAATAAACCCTTCATAAGAAAAGGGGAGGAAGAAAAAAGGAAAAGAAAGGAAAAAGAAGAACATCAAGAAACAACTACTGTAGCACCGGGAAAAAGGCAACCTAAAAGAAAGCATCTTATCCAAGATCATACCCCTCGGATTTGATTATAACCCGTGAAAATTACCCAAACCTTACTCCTCGGATGTAAAATCTTAGCTCGATTATGTGTTTTAGCCCCCTCGGCCAAGTACCCAGATCCCAGTAACTGTTGTAAAAATCGCTGCTAGCCCAACTCTTTAACCCACTCTCTCACAAATTTATTGTATTGGGCTTGTTGGGCCCATTTCCTGTTTCTATTAAGGTGTGGGCTACAATTCGTGACCCTACAGGTTGTATTAGCTATTCCTTAATGAGTGCAATAATTTTAAAACTTAATATATTTCCAAATAAATAACTTTCCATATACATTTTATAATTATAAAAATAAAATATCATAAAAAATAACACATATCTCTCTTAAATTTAAAAAATAACAATTTTTAAAGAGATATAATTGTACGAGTAAGATATTTTCTAAAATAAATCTTAATTTTTATTCTAATGTTATAATTTACAACCAAACTTATGAATATGTTTAGTTATTACATTACAATAAATTTTATTCCTAGTAATAAAGATTACAATTCTTGTCATAATCTTTATTCAGTGTACGAAACATACCCTAAAAGTTACAGTTTTTTTCTTAAATCTTAATCACCATTTAAGCTTTAAAATTTAGTAATGTGACAATATCTCCTATGGTCTATAAATAAGATAAATTGTCTCCCATTGTTAATGGCTTCATCATAGTAAAAGCAGACAGGCATTGGTGTGGTCATTGGATATAATTTTGGTAGAGTTGTTGCTGTTGTTGGGTATACATGTGGAATGAGTGGTTATTATAATATAGTTAAGCACATATCCATTGGACTTAGACCTTTTGGGTTAAAGTGTGTCTTTATATGTTATATTAATTACTCAAGGAAACTCTTCAAGGTCAAGGTGTTTATCTTCCCAACAGCTGCTTTATGTAAGAAGGTTAATGTCTTTTTGGGTGCGGTGGAAAATGAAGCTAAGGCCCTTGAAGAGGGTCTTTTATTTGCAAGGGATGTAGGCATTAAAGACCTGATTATTGGAGAGGAGACTCCTAAATATTTGTTAACTCTATGTTTGAGATGACTCCTCTTCTCGTACTTCTATAGTGGCAATAATACAGAGAATTAGGCTCTTTTGGATATACATCATTATCAGTTTCTTTAAGACATTCTCTCCTCTCTCTATGTGTGTATATGTGTTAAAAATACTTAGTATTCTCATAAAAAAAAAAAAAAAATAGAGAGCAACCAGCTTAGTTAAATACTTCAGATACTTTGAAATTTCTCACGTGGGTTGCCAAGGCAACAATTTTGTATATTTGCTAATAAAACATGCTTTGAGTATTGATAATTATGTAACTTAGATAAAAAAGAATATGAGTTTTTTAAAACATTGCTCTATCTAATTGATATAAAGTCTTCATTTCATTGAATATAGTTTATTGAATCCCTTAAAAAAAGATTACCATCAATTTTAAAATTTATTACGGAACATATATATGTGTTTGTGTTTCATGTCCATGTAGGATTATATCTCCTTAAACAGAATTTTATGGGGCTCACATTTAAGTGAAGATGAAACTCATGTCTTAAATTTCTTATTTCATGTCTTAAGTTTCCTATTTGTGAAAGTTACATGTTAGGTGTAACATCCTTAGTAACTCTCAATTGGTTTAACCTCTTTGGTTAATAAAACCCCATGAGGTTACAATTTTTAAGCTCCTTGATGGAAGGAGAGTTATGAAAATCTTCATCTAAAAGGGTCCCTAGTCTAGCCAATATATATAGCATGTGTTTCCATCAAAAGGATATATGTGAGGTAAATGCCATAGACTAGAAAACTCTTTTATATATACTATCATCATATAGTGAGTCTTCTTTTCTCCAAAGACTTTAACAACTATGGTTGAAGGTATATTTATTTTATTCCGCAACTCTAAATTTATCTTACACTCTGATCCTATTCTCATTTTTTGGGTTGATTAATGTCCCATCATTTTATCATTTACATATAAAATAACCCAACATATTGATAAACCCTTGAATTCAAAAGGGTAGGTTTTTTTTTTTTTTTTTTTTTTTTTATCAAAAAAAAATTCCTAAAATGAGCTTGAGTTTCATGGTCATGTCACTTCCCCCAATAGAATTACCCTTAGGCACAAGCAACACCTTGTAAACTCAAAAAAAAAAAAAAAAAAAAAAAATCATAGCAACCAATTCTCTCTAATTGAATCGCTAATGTCACCAAACGTTGGAAAAAAAAATTTTAGAAGCATTTTCAAGTACACAATTAAAAACAAAAAATTAAACTAATTTTCTATAAAAAAAGTTTTCGGTTGATTATTATTATTATTATTTTTTTACATAGAACATGCAATGCCGAAACAAACTGACATAAAATTTTAGAGAGGAAAAGTTATTTTAACTTCAATTAACTTAGAGTTTTAGTTTGGCCCATGATTAATTTGATAAGTACCTAACAATTGGGGGTCATAAACAACTACGAGACACCTAACAACTATGAGACACTTGCCACAATGACGAGAGCATGCCAACTTTGCAACGTGAGAATCTAATTTTACCCAAATGAAATTGCAACTTCAAGATGCGATTTTAATAAATGATGAATAGTTTAAAATTCAAAAGTGAAATCTCACTTTCAACGATCTTAGTAAATGGTAGTTAACTGAAATCTTATATTGAAGATGAGATTTCACTATCTTCAGCAAAAGAAAAAAGAAAAAGAAAAACACTCATCTTCACCAAATGCGATTTATTACACATTTGTATTGTTCAAGAAAATAGAATACATTAGACAACGATACTTTTTATAACGAGACGAAAATACTATTTTGATCTTTACATTTAAGCGTATGCAAAAGACAATGCATTTTTAGGATTGACTGTATTCAGCAATGGTCTTTCATAGTAGCTGTAGCATGCATGATTGAGTAGTCCATGACAACCTCCGGAAAATGCATCCTCCCACTTCGCGCATTGCTCAATACAGCCATCATTTGAAGTATAGGAACACCACCCGAACCATGTTTTGCTCTTGCAATAGAGAAGGGTATATGGCTCTAGAAGCTCTGCAGTTGACATCTCTGCATCATGTAAAGAAATCATAACAAATTAATAAGACCAATGTACAATAAGGGTCATTATATGTGTGTAGCCAAATGAGAAAAAGTTTGAAAACTTACAGATCCAGCCATGGGAATATGATTCTTTGGCCAGTATGTCAACGATGGAGGCCCCATCAACCTTGTTGCCTCACTTTAGCGGGTGAGGTGGAATGCATCAGAGGAAAGGACGTAGGAGGCCTTCATGGACTTGGGTGCCATTGGAGGAGATGAAGAGAGTTGGAGAGAAAATGAGAGAATGAGGGAGTTTGAGAGCTTGATTGAGTCAGAAAGTGAGAAGAAAAGAGAGGAGAAAGAGGTTTTTGTATAGAGAAAAAAAAGAGTTATAGAGAATGTGAAGAGATGAAGAAGATGAAGAGAATGAAGAAGTAAAAGAAATTTTTGGTAACAATTGGAGAAAAAAATAAAAAGGCGGGAACACACCTGATGGCTAAACTACGTGTAGTTTAGGCCATACCACTAAACTACGTGTAGTTTTAGTCATGAATAGTAAAAAAAATAAATAAATAAAAAAGGAAAACAATCTCAAGATTGCCCCAATTAGGCATAAAATTATCAAAGGACTCCACAGTGAGCAGTAAAGGAAGCAGAAGACTCTTCCCCTAATAAAGCATGTACATCCCAAAGCCATTTCCAAGCAGATTACACAAAATCAAGAACATTAATCCCCAGTAAGGAGGCAGAAAATTCTTCCCCAACGAACCAAGTACACCAAGAACACTATCCCTATGAAGGAAGTAGAAGACTCTTCCCTAATGGTTCAAGCATATCTAGAACATCATTCCCATGGAGAAGGCAGAAAATTCTTCCCCGATGGACCCAAGCACATTTAAACAATCCCAGTGAGGAAGCAGAAGATTCTTCCCCAAAATTTCCCTGGCGAATCAGGTACATCTAAAGTATCCCCTATGAGGAAGTAGAAGATTCTTCCCCAGTGAGTCCAATACACCTAAAAATCCCCTGCAAGGAAGTAGAAGATTCTTCCTCAAAGTTCTCAGCAAACCATGAAGGAAGTAGAAGATTCTTCCCCAATGGATCACGCATCTACACTACTCCTCAACGAGTCCATTCCTACTACTCCCCAATGAGTTTCTCATCCTCGAGTAAGTCATGAAAGAGGCAGAAGATTCCTCCTTATGCACACCTACTCCTCAGTGAGTTTTCACCATCCCCAGTGGATGCAACAATTAAGACTACTCGTGCACATATCCTTTGGGAATTAAACATGCAAGCACGGTAGAAAAAGGTAGAGATAGAGATAGAGAAAGAGACCAAGTCAAGAGCCTTACCAGAAAAGTAGAGAAAGAAGTGAAAAAGACGAGAGGAACAAGTCACCCGGAGAAGTTTGAGGCAAGAGCCTCGGATGGACACCACAGAGACTATATCCTTTTGTTGTGTGTTGGGTTAGCTTGAAGAGCGCCCTTGTTTGTTTTTCTTTTTTTTCTTTTTTAATTGACTCTAGGATGGTGAGTCACTTGCCATTTGCTTGCAAGTGGCAAAACATGTAAGCGGCAAAACATGTTTTGGGATAGTGAACCTGTTGTTGCTCATTTCCCAAGTAATAAAGGTGGGACTTCGGACATACGAATCCCACGTAACTCTTCGAAGTTACACCCCACCCCATGTATGCATGATATGTGTTGTGTGCATGGGTTGGGCCCAAGCCATATGTCTAAACAAAATTTTTTGTCTCTTTTTTTTTTTTTTTTTTTTTTTGATTCCGTTAGCGAAGCTCACAAATCAAAAGATGGGCATCTGTAGACACCATATTTTGTACCCCTACGACTCGGGCCCCTATTCCCTAATGATGCTCAAACTCTAAGGCCCAAGGCCAGTTCAGAGCCCAATTAGATATTAAATTGACTTGAGGAGTGTTAAAATGGAAAACATAACCTTTTAAATGAGAAAAAAATTTTTGGAAATAAAATAACCAAAGTGGCCAAACGTGGGCCAAAGCATGTGTATGCATGCACATTCCTGTATACGCAACTAGGGTTTCAGAAGCATGAAAAAGACAAGTTTTCTGCAATAATGGCTGAGGTTTGCAATGAATCCCACATTGATTGGAAGCCGCTCCAAACCCCATTTTTTCCACTATATAAAGCCTTATATGGTGCATTTTCAAAACACACAGAAATCCCAAGGGAAAAACCTAAGATTCACTAGAAAATAGTGAATCAAAATGGAGTTTTTTTCACAAAACACCTTCACGTCAATTTTATTTGATTGAGACCTTTTCTGGGCCTAATCCTTTGAGTTTAAAATACTAATCACGTGTTTATTGACTGTGATAGATTTGACTGAGGGGAACGGTCAAAATCAAACACCCTCAAGTCAATTTTATTTGATTGGGACCTTTTCTAGGCCCAATCATTTGAGTTTAAGATTACTAATCACGTGTTTAATGACCGTGATAGATTTGATTAAGGGAAACAGTCAAAATCAAAGCTTGGGAACTCCTTTTGAGGTATCAAGCTTCAACTCTTTCTTTTTATTTTATGCTATTCTTCTTGTGTTTTAATCTTGTTTTTTGCTTGGTTTATATTTATGCATGTTTGCCTAGGTTAGTTTTATATTTCTTTTATGTTATAAACAAGTTTGGTTGTTAGAATTGGGGTTTTTATTTGTGCTTTGTTTTCTATTTCGTGATTATGGGTTAGGGTTGTTGAACAAGTGCATGCATACGTAAGTTAAATCTTGCGTACGCAGGCACTTGCCCAGAAACCCTAATTCATATTCCTTATGTTGTTTGGTTTGCTTGTTTTGCCTCCACTTGACCCATTTTCCTTATGTTTATATGTATCTGAGACTTTGTCTTGTGTGCTTGTTTGTCTCTAACATGCTTAGATTAGAGTTTTATGTCCATGTCTTGTTTAAATACCATGTCATGCATTCACATGCCCATCCATGATGCCATAGGTGCTGAGATGTTGCAAGGTAAGTAAGGTAAGTTATGCATTCACATGAACATGCATGTTGATTGTTTTAATCCTCCTTTGATATATGTGTGTGAAGTTGATGTCTTATTTTGATTTATGATATGATTTGCTTGCTGCCATATTGATGTTTATGCTTGCTGCCATATTTTGAATTACTGCCTAGTTTAGATGTATGATAGGGTTTTCACATGTTAGATGAATGCTAGGGTTTGTATATGTGTGTGGTTTGGCTCTCTCTTGCTTTATGGATAGATATGTTGTTTTGGGATGGAAGATGTCATGTTGTATGTTAGTGTGTGCGTGAGTTAGGATACAATGTTGAAATTTTTTTTAATAGGGTTAAGACGTAAGACACAATGATGGGAGGCCAACCTTAGGGTTGGGTGATCTTGGGTGCCTAACACCTCCACAAGAGCATACCTAAACTCTGAACCCATACTCTAGTAGTAAGATCAAAGGTCCTTCCTTAAAAGGACACTATATATATGATTCCTAGACCATTGCAAAAACTAGGTGGCGACTCCCCCCTTGTCCTTACAACTAATTTAATGAGAATTTTTCATCCCGCCCGTATGAAAAAAAAATTTCTTTCCAAACTTAGATTTATTTATTTTTTGTTTTCCATATTATCCTCCACTTGATCCCCTGAAAGGTTCAGTTTCTTTGATTTCTCAATGAGAAAAGAAGTCCTTAATATTGGTCGCTTGAACTTTAGAAGTGATTCCCCTATTTTCTCCTGAACCTCATTCCTTTTGTATTTGCTGAAGAACATGGCGGTTTTGTCCTTGTTTATCTTTTGGCCCAATGCTTCTTCATACTCTTGTAGAATTTTGTTGGTTCCATTGTTGCTTAACTAACTATCATTTGCGAAAAAGAAAAAAATTGTATGATGCTTGGGCTCTTGTCCATGGATACTTTTCTCAATTAGTGTCCTTCTTGTGATAAGAGGAGAGTAGTAGGGTAGTAATCTAGTTGAACTAAAGCGTAGTTTTGACATTTTGGTCTTGAATTGAGTCAAACTAAAATATTGATGTTTTCATACGAGAATTTAGTCCTTATAAAAGAAATGGGAAATTTAGTTTCATATGGGCATTGGAACAAACACACGCATAAATTGGAACTGAATGAACCCCTAAAACATCATTGTAGGCTTTAATAAATATCAAATTGTAGAATAAGTTAACCTCCAGGTACCTTAGGATCTAATTCTACATGATATCTTATCGAGATTTGTATCCAAAATCGAGACAAGAATCGTTTCAAAATTGGGGACAAGAACTGTTTCAAAATTGGGGAAGATGAGCCGCTTGAACTGGAAGTACTTGAGTTGTGGTTGAGATTATCGGTGAGATGACCAACCTTTAGCAAACTCCAAAATGAAGTAGATACGGAAATCTCATGACGATAAAAAGGCGGTTCATCTCGTGCTTGACAATCAAATGATGCTGAAAGGGGGAGTAACAGACGAGGAGTGATTAAGATGGAGGGAGAAGAAGAGAGCAAGCAATGTGAGGGAACTCTAGGATCCGGTTGCATAAAAAAGAGAACCTAATTAGCCAATAATAGGTTTTCATCTAGAATCTTAATGGATGGTCCAAATTAAAGCAAGTGGTGTTTCAAATTATAAAAATCGAATCATTCAAAGAACTGAGGAAGAGAGACATTTAAGGTTTTTGAGATTGAATAGTGAAAACGTTATAATTAATACAAAAAAGGAACAATTTTGTAAAAATTGAGAAATCTTGGATTTAAAAATGTAAAGAAATTACTTTTTTAAGAAGAAGATAAAAAGAAATTAAAATGTACATTAAATGTGTGTGTATATATATATATATATATATATTTAAAAGAAAAAAAAAAAGATCTCCTTAAATTTATTTTTCCTTATTTGTTCGGTTTTTAGCTTTTGCATATAACATTTTAAAATCTCATTTGTTCTCACTTTTTCAATGTATAAATATAATTTAATACACTTTTAACAAAATGGTTTCGTTAATAGGTGTCCTTTAGGCATTTGCTGATGGATCATTTTAAAAAAAAATTAATATTACTTTTATAAAAAAAATATAAAAACATTTTTATTTTTCTATAAAAGGATTTTAAAAATACTATATAGACCAATGTCCTTGTCCCAAAGGCATAGTAGATCTGCGTCTGGCGTCTTGCATCTTGCGTCTGCGTCTGCGTCTTGCGTCTTGCGTATCTTGTGTCTGCGTTAGGGGTGTGCACGGTTCGGTCAGTGCGGTTTTTTCCCAAATTTATCACCGAACCGATAAGAATCGGTTACCCCATAATCATAACCGATGCACACTACCAAGGGTCGGTTTTTCGACCTATTGTGGTTCGGTTTTTTTGCAGTTGGTTTTATCGGTTTAAGTATTAAAAATGTTTTTCTACTTAGACATTACTCAATTGGACAATCAATAACAATAACATAATAATAGTTTGACCAAATAAATGCTCTACAATGAATTTATACTACCTCAAAGACTAACTTGGTTTATTTAAAATTTTAAACTTCTCAACATATTATAATTCATAATCAAATGCAAAGCCCATTGGGCTACTACTAAAACAAAACAAACAAAAAGCCAAATATCCAATAGTCACTTAGGTAGTTAGGCAATAGCTCATCTCAGTAGCTCAAAATCCTTAAAAATAAAAATATAGTGGTCATTGGTGAATCATACGATTACCACTTTTCTGCAAATTAAAGAGTAAAGACTAAGAAAGTGAGAATAGTCTCCCTTAAAATCGATATTATGTGAAAGAAAAAAAATGTCAATACTCAGTGCAAAGAGAGACGAAGTGGTGTTGAGAAAATAAAAATTGACTTACGAGTTATTGGCAGTCCAGCGCTGTTGCAGTGAGTAGCTTTGGTGCTGCACTGCTGTTGTGTTGAGAGTGAGACTTAAGAGGCAAGAAAGGCTTTCTGTGGAGACTAAGATAAAATAAAGTATTTATATGTGAAAAGTGAAAACCTAGCATAAAACATAGTCATTTTATGCTTCTTTTTTTCAACAACCCAGTGAAATGATGCCGTTTCACTATCTTCTTTTGTTTTTTAACAACCCAGTGAAACCAAGAGATTCAGCACCAAGTTCTTATCTGTATATATAAGAATCGGTCGGTATCGGTTTATGGGTCAGTTTTGAAAATCATCTATAACTGTGTCACCACACCGATGTCGAAAGGGTCACTAGGTTCCGCTCACCGGCATTTGCTCCTTCAGTTGGTCCAAATTTCGGTGCGGTTTCGTAGGCGAGGCTCGGTTTTATCGATGAGGTTCGGTCACTGCTCATCCCTAGTTCGTGTTGCAACTTTTTTTCAAAAGCGTGTTTCTATGGTTTTATGTCACACCAGTGGGTCCCGTGTACTATTCACTGGACCCACAAATATCTTTTTTCAACAATTTTTTCATTAAAAATGGATCCCACAGCACTATTCACACATTTAAAAATTATTTTGCTATAGTGCTTTCAGTTTTCAGTTTTCAGTGGTATCCAAACGGACCCTAAGATCTATAGAAATGTCAGATTATTTTTGGATGAAGCCAAGATACCCTGACCTGAAAACTCATTGCGACTTCAACAATGTTCCTTGCGTTTGTACTAATTTACCAGCTCTGGTCGATTTTGAAGAAGGATTCAAAAGTTCTTATCTTAATCTTTACCTGATTTTTCTTCTTGATTCCAAGTTTTGTTTGTTTGCCTTTCTTTCTCAATCTTTAGCTTTCCAAAATAAAATTGGTGAAACTTTTTATTTATTTATTTTTAAACAGAATTTTCATATTTTTTTTAATTGACTCCCAAGTTTAGATCTGTGGGAACGTGGGATTGACAGAAATGTTGTCAACTTCAGCAACATTGGTGGATATGTTTTCTTGTCTATAGGGAAAATATTAGTTCACTATTTTCTAACAGGAAAATTCACTGGATTTTGATTGGCCAAATACAAATCCAAAACGACTTGACCGTTTCATTTACTTCTCCTGTTATAGAAGGAAAGGACTACGTTTCTTCTAAGTATAGTCTTAAGACTGATATTTTGCACTTTCGGCACATGGTAGCCCAGGTTATTTTGAAATCACTTAGTCAAAATAACCTGGGCTACCATGTGCTGAAAGTATAGGGCCCTATACTTTCCGTATCTTTTAAGCTATTCTTCTCGGAATTATTCCTCTATCATAAAGATCTCTATGTGCTGCAATATTGTCATCCCATTTTCTTTAATCCCAATGAAAGATTGAGTTTCATTCACTTAATTTTAGACTACACTGATAAGAATCCATGTGCACGTTGGATTGGAGATCACTTCAATAATGAAAAATATTCTTTCCACGATTGGCAATAGAGGGTGCATGCTGATTGCATATGTGTTTACTAGTTTGAATCGAGTAATGCATATGAAGAACCTTACAGTCTCCCACATTTCATGAAGAATTGCGGGTTTCACTTTAGGAAGCGTACATGAATTTTGGTATATTCTTTTATTTGTGTTTATTTAATTTAAAAATGGTATGAGGTTTTGCCTTTAAATATAAGAACTTAATTTATTTTTTGTTTTGTTTGTTTGTATTTAATAATAGCATCCCATTGCTGAAGAGATTAATGAGCAATCACATCAAGTATATCTTGGAGTTTGTGAGCTATTTCTCGATGGGTACATTAGGGTTGTGGAGGGTTTTTTCAGGATATAGAAGCACCCTTTTGGTTGGAATCGTACTTTTGATCCTGGCGATTTGGAATGCATCCACCGACCACTGGCAGAGCTCCTTTTCAATAGACCATATGCCTTCACCATTCTATTGTATACCTACCACGGTGTTCAACCATAAAGCTCTTGATGTCAAGAAGAAAGTGGAGCTACTACTTAGATATTGGGGGTAGCTATTAGATAGATAGAAAGGGGGTAAAAAACAGTTATAGTCAGTGGTAAATTTTTTGCTTAACGCATATATCATTTAAGTTTGTTCAACTTGTACATACTACATCAAATTACTTGCTATTGTTATGTGTTCAATTTTCTTATGCTGACATTCCACATATTATTTTGTTTAAATTGTGTGGATGTTTTTGTGTGGCTTAAATTTCCCTATGCTAACACTCAGAATAGTTTAGTTTATTATATTTGAAAACTTTATATATTCTTTCAGAGCCTTTTTGGAGTTGCCTTATGAAGTCCGGAACTATTGATCCTAATTTAAAAGTTGTGGACGGCTTCCATGGTCTTTCTTTTTTTGAATTTAGATTGTAGTATTTTGGAGGTCTTGTAGACCTCTTTTGTACCATTTCCAAATTTTTTAAGAAACTAATGATCATGGTTCATCGACTCATTTACATCTAAGACAGATGCAATAGTATATAACCCTATAATGCCCAAATCTCCTTGCTGTCATTAATTTTCATAGCTCCACTTTCTTCTCCACTTGTGTGTAATAATCATGCTTATAAATATTTGAAGAAATGGCAGAGGTAAATTATGTACCCTATATTACTGTCATTATATGTAGACATGCCATGAGAACTAAATAAATTCAAATTTAACATTTAAGAAACTCTATGCAATGTATACTTATGGCTTAATGAGTTATGTTATGGTGGAATTTTGGCTCTGTTTTCCTTTATAAGCTCTAAAGTTCTAATTTTTTGAGTTTTCAATTTGGGTGCAGCAAATTTTGTTTATTTAAGATACTTCCCTTGTATTATGTTATTTAGATGTAATCCTAGTGTTTTATTTTTGTTTTCTATATAAGCATTGCTGTTGAGTTATTTACTTGCTACAGGTCCAATATGTGGATGATAGGGTCAAAGATTTGCTTATGTAAATAAAAGAAAAAGTGCATAATTTTTGTGTTTTATAATAAAAGGAAAAGTGCATAATAATATTTGCTTCTGCAAAGATTTGCTTTAATGCACCTTCATTATTTTTGCTCCATGTTTGATGTAGCTTTCTTGTTTGAAATTTTAAATTTAGTTTACATGTTTCTGGTGCAAACTATGGTTAATCCATTATATAGGGCCCTATATATATATATGAGGAGATATGGAAGCCAGATGTTGTTGATGAATATATAGTATAGGGCCCTATACAACAAAATCCGATCACGTATTCATTAACAACATCTGGCTTCCATATCTCCTCATATATATAGTATAGGGCCCTATACAACAATTATAGCCCAAACTTAGTATTTAGACTACCAACTAGTGACTACCATAGGATTCTTATAAAAAAAAAATAGATAGGGCCACATGCGCAAGGCACGTGCTAGCTTTAGTATTAAAAGAAAATAATAATTAAGTTTAAGTTTAAATTTAAATTATATTTTTAACGTGAAGGCAAAATATAAATCAATTGATTTTTAAAGTACATATGTATTTTACCATCAAAAGAGACATTAAATTGATTGCATTTGAAAGAAATACAAAGATTATAATAGCTAACATAATACATCACAGTGTAATATATTAACACACTTCAAATATATACATGTGCTTTGAAAATCGCCATAACATAAGTATATAGGATGTACATGCTTCAAATATATACATGTGGACCATATCTTAAGTATATTTGATGCACCTACTTCAAACATATACATGTGCTTTGAAAAGCACCATATCATAAGTATATATGATGGGCAAAAATAACCCCAAAATGTTGATTTCTAATAATAGGCACATAATGGAGTAACAAAAATGAGGTAGTGTTTTGGCTACTTCATTTAGTTATATCAAAAGACAAAGTGATACATTATATAGGAATAATGTATCTATTTGGCTTTTGTATGTACCTATTTTTTTAACATAGTTCCAAAAGGACATGTCATGCATTATATAGAACTTTTTAAACTTCATTTTCATGGATTTTCTTGAGGCGGATCATGAATCGCAATGATGTTGAACTTATAGTGCAGTTCTGCAGGGATGTCCAACTTTACTGCTCTCACTTGGATGAGAAAGTTCTTATTAGAGAAGAGTCTGACAAAGCTTTCAATATTTTTGATTCCATCCTATAACCAAAAAAGTACACTAAATTAAACTAAAAAAAGGATTTGATCAAACTTAAATTGACAAGGTGAGGGAAGTGAAGCATTATAATATCACTTTGTAATATCAGCTTTGAGTCTCTTTTCTCATGCAATATTGATTTATTATAGGCGTAAATGTACTTTTGGTTCCTACATTTTGGACCATTTCTTGGTTTGGTCCCTAAACTAATTTTGCTCCTAGGTCAGTCTTTGATTTTTTAAAATCGTTTTTAAAATGGTCCTTGTCATCAACCCAGTAACAGAAAAATATGAGGTGGCAAACGGAGTGCATAGGTGGCATGTTAGATGCTGATGTGGCTAATAAAATAACATTAATAAATACCACGTCAGCATCCATGTCAGCATTTTAATAAATAAAAAAGCCATCTTAGAAAAATAAAAAACAAATAACGAAATAAATTTTTTTTAAACACCTTTTTTTTTTTTTTCATTATTTTTCGGAAGAACATTGTTCTTCTTCTTCCCCAGGACATGAACTTCATGCTTCATGCTCTTCCCCAAATCAAACCCAATAAATCCAAGAAATCAAACCCATAAACATCCAGTAAATCAAACCTAATAAATCCAATAAATCAAACTCATAAACCACCCAATAAATCTAAGAAATCAAACCCATAAACATCCAGTAAATCAAACCCAATAAATGCAAGAAATCAAACCCAATAAATGCAAGAAATTAAACCCATAAACCTCTAGTAAATCAAACCCAATAAATCCAAGAAATAAATATACAAATCCACATAAAAAAAAAAAAAAAAAAAACAAAAGCACAAACACGAAACCAAACTCATCGAGACATCTCCATCTCCGAAACACAAACATGGCCACACCGATCTCCACGACCATACCAATCTCCACCTCCACTACCGACCACCTACCCCTACAGAAACCCAAAAAAACCCCACCTACAACCAAACCTGTAAACACAAATCCAATACCCACACCAATCTCCACGGCTACACCGATCTCCATGGCCATAGCCCACCCCTACTGAAACCCAGAAAAACCCAGCCTCTCCAACCAAACCCATAATCCAAGACCCATGGATTTTCAATCCCCACCTCCATTACCAACCACCCCACGAAAAACTAGAAAAACTCAGAGATTAGAGAGCCGGGTTTAGAGGGAGAGTAATGTCAGAGATTAAGAGACAGAGAGAGGGATTGAAAGCTTGAACAAAGAAAGAAGAAAAAGAAAGATACAAACACAAATACGCACCAAGAGACAAAGAAAGAGAGGATCTGGAAAAGAAGAAGAAGAAGATATAGACACAAACACAGAGAAAGAGAGGATCTGAAATTTTTTTTCTTTTTTTGTTTTCGATTTTGATTTTTTTCAGTTTAATTTTTTTAATATTTTTTAATTTTTTAATTAATTAAAATGTTGACCTTTCATTAAAATATTGACATGGATGTTGACGTGGTATTTTTTTTAATATTATTTTATTTTCCATATCAACATCTAACATGCCATCTATGCACTCCGTTTGCCACCTTAGATTTTTCTATTACTACGTTGATGGCAAGGATCATTTTAAAAATGATTTTAAAAAATTAAGGACTAACCTAGGAGCAAAACCAATTTAGGAACCAAACCGAGAAATGGCCTAAAATGTGGGGACCAAAAGTGCATTTACGCCATTATTATATTATAGGCTTGAGCTAGATTTCCAAATAAATGATAAGAACATAAAGAACTTAAAATAACAATAAACCTAATCATGAAAACTCCAAGAATTTACATGACTCAACAGTAGACTACATCCACGAGTTGGAAAGGTGAATTCACTGAACCATGTTTAGGATAATACAAAAATAGTGTAGAGACACTCTCACAAAGTCTAAAATCTCAATGCACCCAAATACCCATTTCACACAAAATTGAAGATTAGGGACTACACCTAATACAAGTTCAGCACGACACCCTCAAGGAGATTTCTCTCTATCTTAAACCAAAGAACCAAAGCCACACATAATATCAAGTTGCAGTTCTACACAAAAATCAAGCGACAATCATCTAAACACAAGACAAAGACACACTACCCAAATTAAATAACAAATTGCCACACCACTAAGAGAGCTTCTCACAAATTAGTTTGCAGCACAAAACAGTGACACTCCCAAAAGACCAAAGCAATGCTGCATAATGAAGTTAGAAAAGAAACTCTCACCAAAAAATACCAAAACCAAGCCATAAATACAAATTGCCAAAGAGACCTGAGTTCATCTTCTAATTGTGTCCTCTCAAACTAATTCTTATGTGGTATTGTGACTATTGTCTATGTATAAGATTTAAAAACCTATTTTTTGGTGGATAAGAAATGTATTTTCTTTATAGAGAAAGAATATTTTCTTAATGAGCAAAAAATACTTTTTCTTAGTGGATAAATGATAGAATTTCATTTCCCATCAAATAAGGATTTGATTATTAGAGCAACTACAAAGTAACTTTATTAAGGTTGTATCTCTTACAATCTTGATTTGACTGTCTAGATTAGTTTTCAACAAATAAGTAAATAACTTTCATCAAAAAGCTACATCCAAACACAATCTTAGAACAAAAATTGCATTTGATTCTAAGTAAAATTGGGGTGATTGGACTCCTAGTCTTGACTTTAAAATATATATATATATATATATATATATATATATATATATATATATATAGAGTTTCAACTTTCAAACCTATAGTGTCCACTTTTAATGATTTTTCTTTTTATCATTGGACCAAGACACCGATCAGTTTTTGGTGTAGACAGTAATTAAATTCTAAATATCTTATTTAACCATTAGAGAAGTGGAACCCACTATTCCTAGACTTAACCCCACAGAGAAATATAAGTAAACATGGTTTTGTTATTAAGATTATTGTTGTTTTGATTACTTGCAACGTGAATAAGCATTGTGTTAAAAATGTCACTGTTTAAATGTTTGTGAGATGTGGGGAGTAAGGGTCGGGGTTCAAGTCTCGAGAAGAGATCTTCACACACATATATACTTAGATTATGCTAGAGTAGAAATTCTATTTTGTATAAAAAAAAAATGTCACTGTTTAGAATATGAATATCATTTTGTAATTAAGGCCCTTTCGTAGTTCTTACATATAGACCAAAGGTTACTCTGCAAAACGACGTGGTGTGGGCTTATAATAAGTCCAATACAATGGACGAGCCTAAAAGAGTGTTAATATATTATACCTTAAAAAAAAAAAAAAAACATAAGAGCACATAGGCCCAATTCATGGCAGAACATAGAGCCTCAATATGTGTTTTTTTGGGGGTTGATAAAGAGCCCATTATCTTAGGGCCCAAACTGGACATTTTACATTGTGATCCCAAATTGATGAACTTTTTACAACAGATTCAAGAGCCCATTATGCAATCTAAACAACAGATTGTTGTAGCTTTACATTGTGATCCCAAATTGAAGACATTATTTACTTACAACATCAGCAATCGATGTTGGAAAAAACTTGCGCATCACTTCGATGTACAACCTGGGTATCCTTTCTCAATTTATAGAAGTCCTGTAGCTGTTGGTAATACTCTCTATTGGGGTTCTGTTCAGTTCAATAGAGGCTATGATGATATCCATATACATGCACGTGCTTACGATTTAGATAGCTCCACGGCTCTTTCAACATTTTTCGCCGCGGCGTCAATAACCCAATTCTTCTGGAGGATGAACTTCTGGTAGATAAAGCCCATACTGGGGGTTTTAAGCTTAACATGGTAGACACTATAACATGCTATATACACAATCATAGACAAAACATTGTTAGGAGGAAATAAATACCTTGGGGAGCTTCCTTGAGTAATTAATATAACATATAGAGACACACTTTAACCCAAAAGGCCTAAGCCCAATGGGTATGTGCTCAATTATGTTATATTAATCACTAATTCTTCTCATTTTTATTCAATGTGGGACTTCACTCACACGTGTAACCCAACAATCTCCCCCTCACGTGTGAGTCTCTGCCTCTCTGTGGGGTTCAAGACCTCTCTATGGGCCATGAACAAGTCCTACTCACTCCCCCTTGCCTAATGGGCTTTTCACTTCATCAATGCATCATCCATGGGTCTCTCGTACGCCATCCATGGGAACCACGTGTCAACCCCGCACGCACATCCATGGGAACCCCGCACGTCTATGTCCATGGGAACCTCGCACCACACCATTATTTAGCACCATTAGCAATATTCCTTTGTTGGGCTTTTCTTTTCTTTCTTTTTTTTCTCCAGGATCTTTGTGTGTGGGCCATTTAGGCTTTCTTTGTCCCCACTGGATAGGGACCATGAACACCTCACCACCTTCGCCGCACACCACCATGGGCTCTGATACCACTTGTTAGGGAGAATAAACACCTTGGGGAGCTTTCGTGAGTAATTAATATAACATATAGAGACACACTTTAACCCAAAAGGCCTAAGCCCAATGGATATGTGCTCAATTATGTTATATTAATCACTAATTCTTCTCATTTTTATTCAATGTGGGACTTCACTCACACGTGTAACCCAACAAACATAACTTAGACTAAAAACGTCTAGTCTTGTGCAAATTGATGCTTCCAATAATAAAAGGTGATCATAGCAAAAGGATGATAATAAGATTGAAGTTGAAAGGGGTAGAAGATCAGTTTTTAGGCTCAAGCTACCTACAATGACCATATAATCCTAGCCCTTCATCTTCCATATAAAAACTGAATATTAACCTTCAAATTTTATTCAAAGTCACGTGACTATTAATTGCCGAGGGCAACAATAAACAGAACATAACTTAGACAAACAAAAGACTAGTCTTGTAATAGCTAATAGGCTGAACAAAATGGGCAATGGACTAATAGGCATTCTCTGCTCTAGTTTTGACTTTTCATGCACCTACATCTTTTCTGTATTTAATGTAGTTATTTACTTGATAAAATAAATTGCTATGTTGTACTAACTAAATTATTAAAATAGTAATTTTTATATAGGAAAATTCTGCTAACCAAATGCTTAACGTTTTAACAATGATGATTTGAGGAGTTCATGCCATTTTACTTATTATTTTTACAGATACCAAGACAAAGTTTGCTGAGTAGAAGCTTCTTGAGGAACTATAATAGTAATGGCAATGGAGAATTATAGCTGGTTGGTCTTATTCCTCATTCATTTTGTTATTGCTTTTGCTCATGAATTTTAGATTTTTTTAGCTTGTAATATTTTGTTGACTTGACGTAATGGATATTGGAATGTGAACTTCTAAGTATAATGCATTTGGATTTTTATTATCTTTTTTTTTTTTTTTAAAGAAAACTTTGTTGATATGCCAAGTTCATTTTGAAAAATCTATGAAATATAAATTTGGGTCCTTGGATGTTTGGTCCAAATGTATGAATCTGGCGGCTAGATACTATGTGATGATAACTCAGATTAAAAATCTTCTGCTTATTAAAAAAACCTATGTATTGTTGGTTTTAGATAGATCCATATTCATGATTTTATTTATTTTTTTTTTTTTGAGAATCTATTATTGAAGAACTTAATTTTAGAAATGTTGATAGGAAATTTCAAGTTAAACACTTGTCATGCTCTCATGAATTTTAGATTTTTTTAGCTTGTAATATTTTGTTGACTTGACGTAATGGATATTGGAATGTGAACTTCTAAGTATAATGCATTTGGATTTTTATTATCTTTTTTTTTTTTTTTAAAGAAAACTTTGTTGATATGCCAAGTTCATTTTGAAAAATCTATGAAATATAAATTTGGGTCCTTGGATGTTTGGTCCAAATGTATGAATCTGGCGGCTAGATACTATGTGATGATAACTCAGATTAAAAATCTTCTGCTTATTAAAAAAACCTATGTATTGTTGGTTTTAGATAGATCCATATTCATGATTTTATTTATTTTTTTTTTTTTGAGAATCTATTATTGAAGAACTTAATTTTAGAAATGTTGATAGGAAATTTCAAGTTAAACACTTGTCATGCTCTCATGAATTTTAGATTTTTTTAGCTTGTAATATTTTGTTGACTTGACGTAATGGATATTGGAATGTGAACTTCTAAGTATAATGCATTTGGATTTTTATTATCTTTTTTTTTTTAAAGAAAACTTTGTTGATATGCCAAGTTCATTTTGAAAAATCTATGAAATATAAATTTGGGTCCTTGGATGTTTGGTCCAAATGTATGAATCTGGCGGCTAGATACTATGTGATGATAACTCAGATTAAAAATCTTCTGCTTATTAAAAAAACCTATGTATTGTTGGTTTTAGATAGATCCATATTCATGATTTTATTTATTTATTTTTTTTTGAGAATCTATTATTGAAGAACTTAATTTTAGAAATGTTGATAGGAAATTTCAAGTTAAACACTTGTCATGCTCTCAGGAAGCTCTTCTTCTTTTATTCTTTCTGGGTTTATATGCGGTTGAAAATTAATAGATTAATTAATGTATTAAGAATTTGGTCAGAGAAGAGCTGAACTTTGCCTAAATGATTTTTGCATATAAATAAAAGTTAAAATATTGGACGTAGCAAAAATACGGAGGGTGCAGTTTTGTTCTAAATTTAGTTTGATGGTAAGAAAAGGTACCCCAAAATAAGAACTATGTCCTCCAACTTTATTTACTCTTGTTTTTGAGTGTAACAATCAAAGTCACGTGACTATAAAATGCAGAGGGCAACAGTAAACAAAACATGACATAGTCAAAGAAAAGACGAGTCGTGTAATAACTAATATGCTGAACAAAATGGATAATGGACTACGGCATTCTCTACTTTAGCTTTGATGCCCCTACATCTTTTTTCATGTTTAATTTGGTTATTTACTTTGATAAAATAAATTGTTTGATGTTGCTTTCTTGTTTGAAATTTTAAATTCTGTTTTAATGTTTCTGTGCAAACTGTGGTTTATCCATTATATTTATTTTTTGTTAGATTAAATTTATCTTGCAGTACTAGCCCTTTCAAGTTAAGAAGTTGTGAAAGTGCTTCTCTCTTTCTCTACATATGTTCCTTCTACAGCAGATTTCTTTTATATCTTCCTCCGTGCAAGAATTTCGTTCCCATTTGGACCTTACAGTTCTTGCACAACCTTCTTCTTCTTTCTATCTCTCTTGCCCATTCTTTGTGAAGCGTGGAAAGGATACTTCAATTGTTAGTTTTGTAATTTGAAGAGGTAATAATGGTACTTTCTTCCTTTTCTTCAAGACCACATTTTGGAGCTCTGGTGGTCTTTGCTCTTTTCTCTTCTATTGTTTCTCTGGCTATCATTGAGGTCGAGTCTCGTCACTGTCCGATCCCTGATCCTGGTGAAATTTTCTTTCCACAGAATATATATATGGACAAGTTATTTACATTTGCACATTAATGCACTTTAAAAGGATTTTTTTTTTTTTTTTGATCTGTATATATGATAATGATACAGGAAAAGAATGTGGGAGTGCAAGCAAAATCTGGCATGGGAGATGCGCATCCGGAAACAATTGTTATAGAAAGTGCAGAAATCTGGAGGCGGCAGAATATGGAAGATGCGTTGGATATATACATTCAAAGTGCTTCTGCTATATGTATATATCCAACGCATGAGAACTATTGTTATAATGAATGTAAAAACATGAGAATGTAAAAACACAAGAATGTATATATCCAACTATTGTAAAAACACAAGAATTTTTATTCATTTTTTTTAATTAATTAAAGCATGAGAACTATTGTTATAATGTATTAGTGACTACTCATACCATATATATAACGGTTGACAAAACTTAGGTACAATACTTTGGATATTGTTGTTTAGGTTCTCCACTTAAGATTGAACTATATGGCCACTTAACTAAAAAATACACTTCAATCCCATGGAGAAAAATTCACATGGCAGAATCTTAAGAATGGAACCTAAGGAACAACACCTAAATACTGTACTTAAGTCTTGCTTTATCACGATTATGGCTATTTTATAGTATTAATATTGGAAAATTCGGTGCTGAGTGGTTTGTTTTAGGATGATTGTCTAAAATGTTTCCCTGTCCACCTAAGATGTTTTATCTAATTTGGTGATTCTCTTATCCATGAAATTAGTGAAACAGAAATTAGAATGTTAATATAAATAAGTGAGAATATATGGAAAAGTAGGATTCAAAATAAAGAAATTCATTTAAAGATTGAGTTCTATATTGATGGAAAGATTAGGTACAGTCACTTAAAATGGTTTATTCATGATTTACATTCAAAACAGAGAGTAATAAACCAATACAAAAGAGTTATATATAATATACATTCGAATCAAGCCTTCAAACACTTCCATGAGTTTCTGGGTACGCCGTACGTGCACTAAATAGAAATGACCCTTTATCCTTCGTAACACTAATCATAATTTTCTTTTCTTTCATTTTAAAGTTTACATCATGATTTGTCTCGATGGTGGATTTTACTCCACAAACTAAATCCGGGTCAAAAAGAAAGGCCAACCAAGTACAGATAAGTGGCAATTCGAAAAACAACCCTCAACAACAATATATATACATATCATGTGTGTGTGTAAGCTAACCAAAGATATCATTCATGAGGGCCTCATGATGCCAATGTCCCAACACATTGGAGTGTCAATTATTTTGTGATATAGAAGTACAGAAAAGAGCGAGGAGTGTCAATTATTTTGTTCATTTGAGATTAGTGTCATTTTTTTTACAATAGGGTTTAACGAGTGTAATTTCGCTATACCTAGGAGGGTGTAACTGTAATTTGCCCATTATATAATTTAATAGTTAAAAAAAATAAAAAATAATAATAGAGGTGAGAAACAAGATCATATTTTGTTGAATTTTTTGATGCAGCATTATTGATGAAAAGCGTAACTTTGTCTAAGTTGGATTCCAAAGTCCTATAGCAAAATAACTTTTGACTGAATCGGCTTTCAACTACTATATATAAAGACTCCAATTTGAGAGAGAGAGAGAGAGAGAGAGGTGCTAGTGCAAAAGCTGCATTCGTTTCCAAATTATGCAAATTTTTTTGGTCCACTTATTACTATAAGGTTGCATGGACCTATGCCAGGTGAAAGCTTTGCCATAATCCAACGTATTCAATCTAAACTTTTTATACATCCCACACATTCAGCCATTAAGATTAAGTCATCTTCTAGTTTACCTGCATTTAGAGATAAGGCCGGTGTAACTTTCTTTTCCCACCTTTTTTATATATATATATATATATATATATATATATATATATATATATATATATATATATATATATTATTTTTTTTAAATGGCATTCATTGTCTCAATTCAAATCAAAGAAGACAGTGCAACAAACAAACCAATTTTTGAGGTTATATATAAAATAAAAAATTTTAAAAAAACTTATGAGTATCATAAAGCAAAAGATTACACACTTTAATACTCTATTATTGCCCTTCTTCTTCTTCTTCTTTTTTGTTGATAATCCTCTATTATTGTTGATTCTCTTGGAAGAAGTCTAAAAGTTAATAGGGGGGGAGAAAAGTGAAAAGGAAAGGAGAAGAGAGAGTTGAATGCCCAAATATAAAGGTGAAATTTTGAAAGGAAGAGACCATAAAGAGAGGAAAAGTTGCTATTACGTGGCATTTTCTTAGTGAGAAAGAAATGGGTTTGGAATCCTTTTGATTGTGATGCTAGTTATCTTCTAGGTTTGCCATTTGCCAAGCCTTTGGAGATGAAAAGGCTACTACAAAATCTTCATTTGTAGTTTCTAGATTCTACTGGATACCTTTTTAAGAAAAAATTTTGAACCATCAAATTGGTTTAGTTGAATGATTCTTTTATTTTTTATTTTATTTTATTTTTTTAAGTAATTTGAAAAAATAAGGGAAGGTGTTTATGTGTCTCATTAGAGTCTATTTAGATAAGGACAAAATTTGGCTACAACACCTACTAAAAAGATTAACATGATTATATATTTTGAAAATTTAACTGTTGGATTGTATGTTATTTATATTCTTAACGTGCGTGTCAAATTTCTTACCAGCTAGATGTTATTTACTATTCGATCCGTAAACTTATATTTTATACATAATCTTTTTTTTTTTTTTTTTTTTAAAACCTGAAATTTAAACCTTTGATGATAACATAGTTATTGGTTTTTAATTTTCTGAAAATTTTGCAAGCATGAAGGATATGAGAAGAAAATATAATCTAATAGTGGATTTGCCAAATTTTACATTCGATAAAAAGATATTAAATGGTGTTGTAGCAATTGTTTGGAGCCGAACTTTTTCTTTTGGGTAAAGGTGAATTTTTTTTTTTTTTTTTCCTTTTAGTGCAAATCAAAACTAGAACAAGAAAAATCAAACAAGTTGGGATAAATTAAAATAAAACAAAATCTCCTTAAACAATAACTGAATTACCAGTGGCAACAATAAGCCAAAAACCTAGAAGGAGGAAGAGATGTGTGGAAAATGGAAAAAAAATATACACATAAGATTTTGAAATAATGTGAATAAAATATATACACTATTGGAAGTACTCGTTAAATTCATTGGAGATATTGGTTAACAGGAATGTGCACACATAGTATATACAATTTGGCTGAATGCAACAAGAAATAGTAGGTGTCCATCCGGACAAAGGGAATAAAAGCATATGTTGTCTTCTTCCTAAGACATATTGGAGGTTTGAGAAGAGAAGCTGCATTTGTGTGAGAGAATAAATGAGGGATTTAAGTTCCCCTTGTCTTTTTAAAGTACCCTCTCCCTCTCTCTCTCTCTTTCTTTCTTTCTTTTTTTTTTTTTTTTTTTTAAATTCTACTCTAAATGATCAATGCATAGTTTTTCTTATTATTATTCTTATACCATATAAAGCTCATTAAATCAATGAATAGTTTTTTCCTAAACATACATAAGTTTATATAAATTATTAATGAATTATTTTTCCTCTCATTGCTCTTACACAATGTGTCTGTATATTTAGGTGTTTGTGTAGCCTAAACTTGCATTTTCAAAGAATTTGCATCTTTAAAGATGCAAAAAATTGCAATTCAAATATGCAGCACCGACTAACTTTTTAACAAATACTCATTTTAAACAAAAATCACATTTTTGCAATACATATTTTAAAATGCATGTTTTTACAACAGTTTATCCAAAATGGTTCAATATTTAACTCATTAAATAAAAGCATATTCAAGATATGTGTTATTACAAATAGATAACTTTTTTTTTTTATAAGAACAAATAGATAACTAAATATCTTTAATAGAAGTCTTCTAAAATTTACATGCATAAATAAATACATACAATCTGTTAAAACAATTAGAAAATTAGAGATATGGACACTAAGGTTTTTTTTTTTTAGTAGAAAAGAAAATTGTTGTTTTTGTGGTTAAGAGTTGTAGATCATTATTTTTGTTAGGTTTTAAAAGTTTACAACAATTGGAAAATTGTGAACACAAATTTGTCTAGATATAGATTCCTAAGTCTATAGATATGATTAGATAATACTCAAGGTGCTGCAAGTCAGAATACAAGAATAAGGAAGCCACAAGTTCAAGAATTCGAAACATGCCAGGTTCGACCGATCAAGAAGAAGGTTTGACCGATCAAGATGCAAATTCTGCAGATTTAAATTTCAGTCCAATTACTCATTAAGCCTATTTAGTGATTAAGGTTCTTGATCTAATTCTCCTAGTATATAAAGGAAACCCTAAGACACATTTTGTTATGACTTTGGAGGTGCTTTTGTGAGATCTAAAAGTTATTGTGTCTTCTCCTATCAAAGTCACTATCGGAAATCATTCTCATACCATTAGAATCGATAGATTTGAAGTTGCTGCAACAAGATCATATATAGCTAAATATTTAAAGTTTTGAGTGGGATTTCAAAGTCACAAACATGGGAGTTTGTGTTCAGCAAACTCAAGATAGAAGAGTTCGTGGAGTCGGAACTGCACATGGTCATGTGAGTAAGTTTTACAAGAGGTAGCTTTAGATTTTAGTAAGAAAATCTATTATAAACTTCCATTCTATCATAGTGAATTTGTTTGCCTTGAGGATAGATTAGGTTAAATCCTCTCCAAGTTTTTTTACTTTGAAAATGTTGGTTTCATTAGTTTTCCAGGGTCATCATAATGCTTGCCTTATTTACTTTTCCGCACTAAGTAATATGATCATATGTGTTTAACCTAGATCTCATAATAAACCTAAGTATTAATTTGGTTAATTAATTAGGTTAAACAAATTTGAGTATACAAGAATCTAAACAACAACAACAAAAACAATTTTTTTTCTTGTAAAAAATAAATAAATAAATAACTGTAGGGACACGCTTTGAAACCCAAGCCCAAAATGTAAATGGATCCAAGCCTAGCAAGCCCAATGCAATGAATTTGTAAAGAGTGGGTTGGAAAACTAGGCTCTAACAAGTTGGATAACGGTTAGAATGGATTTAAAAGACAATCAAGCAAAAGTAGGAAGGATCTACTTAAATAAATTCATTCTCGGCATAGTCCGAGAAGGTCAATTTTTCTATAAATCAACTGAAAAAGGTTACAGATACAATTTTGATTGCTACAGTACTTTCCCTCTTCAATTTCCGATCCCCACTCTCATTACCTCCCTCTTCTTTTATACTATCTTCCTCTTTCATCTCTACCCTCTACGTGCAGGTTAGATGGTTGATGTTGATACTTGTTTTATCAGCTCCTTCCTGAAGTCTTTGGGGGTAGTTGTAAAGCTGAAAAATACTGTTCAAATATCACTTCCTCATTAATGCGGCCAGAGAGTTAGCTACAGAATATTCAATGCGGTGGTAGCAGCTTTCTCTTAGATATTTCTAATCTTCCATCCCTCCTATAGGTTCATAATGCACATCCTTATCAGTAGAATTTCCTGGAAGATCACTTTGAAAGATAGGATATACACTTGGTCTGTGCTTTGTTTATCCGAGGAGAAACTCCTCCTCGGACCACTTCCCCCAACCTATCAATTTGCAACATATACACAGGACTTTAAGCTTAACACTCTCACTACTGTTTTTTCGTCCTCGAACCAACCAATGTCCTCGGCCAAAGTCCAATGACCAATATATAATTTTGGGCCCTTATCCCTATAATAACAATCTCAACTCCTAACCACAAAATCAACAATTATATATCTTTTGATTTGTATATGTTCAAACATGTAAAGTATATTTGTTATTTGTCTTGATCTAAAATGTAAAAAAAAAAAAAAAAAAATTGTGATCAATATGATTGAAAAATGATAGTTCACAGCTAACAAATTGATAGAATAAACAAATTATTTTAAGTTATGTGAAGACTAATTTGATGTAAATACTTAGGTTACATATGAGAAAAATATTTTTTAAATCATGTTGTAAACATATTTTATGTGTATATATATATATAGATGATTAATAGGTTTTTTTTTAATTAAAGTTCTTTTTATATATTTAGCTTGACCCTCTAAAAAAAAAAGATATAAAATTCTGGCTCCCCCACTAATTATCTAGACTCTGTATTAAGGAAGCTTCTAAAAATAAGTTGTTTTCACTTTCTTAAAAGATGATGTTATGGACGTGGAATAATAGTATTTCTCCCAAAACGTAGAGAATTTATCTAATGGTTTACATTTTACTGGGCTAAATGCTATGACCAACGAACTGCACTTGAATGTGAATGCTCGAAAAAATAATCTTCTAGAGTCATATTTTTTCAAAGTACATTATCCAATAAAGGAGTCCACAAATTGTACATTTTTTTGTACTACACATTTCCCACATTTGAAATAAAGTAAATAAATCACTTAGCAAAGAAAAAGAAAAAAGAAAAAAAAGTAAATACATCTAGATAGGAAAAAAGAAAAAATAAAATAAAGTTAACAATTGGAATAAAAGAAAAAGTGGACAGGCATATATTCTATGCCTATATGAGAAAGATTTTACACTTCTGAGCAAACAGAGCATATGGTTCACTCTGTTTCCTCTGCCTACCCTAAATACCTCCCTCCGTTTTCCTCTGCCTAGCCATCTGTTTTTGCCTCTTAAGGCTTTCAATTGCTTTAACTCTGTCTCTATGCTCCAAAACCTTAAAACCACCTTATCATCTTCTATGATGGTAGCAGTTTTTCTCTTTTCTCTCTTTAGGGAAATGGTTGCTAATGAAGCTTTGATGAAAATCCAAATTCCTTTCGAGTGAAAAGTCCTGAAGAAGAAGAAAGAAGGAAAAGAAAAAGAAAAACATCCACAACCCTCTCAATTTTTGCTCATTCTCCATCCTTGTCTACAAATGGATTCATTCGATTTCTACAACATCAATGTTAAGGCGAACGCGATGCAAAAGCATCGCCAGCTTCAAAAGATGGCAAACTTTTTACGGGTAATCGAGGTATGCATTGTTCTTGTCTTGATTTCCAGGCTTTCCTTGCACCTCCCACATGCTATGAAGAACTCTAGTGGGTACTTCCATAACTTGTCCGTTCTCTTGGTTAGTCCCCGGTTCGTTTTTGTCGTTGGAAATGTTATAATCATCACTCTTTTCGCTAAGTCCGGGCAGTTTTCAGCTCGAGATTCCACAAAAAACACTTCAGGATTGGATATTTACGAGGAGATCACTAAGAATAGTGAAAAGAACCAGAAAGTTAACCAAGTTGAGACCCGGAACCTCGATAAGCATATCATATCTGATAAGAGTGTAGTTAAGGATTACAAGAAGACTCAATCCGAGAAAATAAGTCGGGGGGTTTGTGAGAAATCACACCGCGGACTACGACGCATGCAGACAGAGAATTTCAGGAAGAGTGATCATTCTTGTCAGAAATTGGCCAAAAGTTCATGTCCTGAGGATGAAATGAGCAACGAGGAGTTCCAGCGCAAGGTGGAGGCTTTCATTGCCAGGCAACAAAAGATTCAAAGGGAAGAAGAGTACTCTGTATTCTAGAATTACTAGAGTATATATGAGGAAATTCAAATCTTGTACATTTCTTCTTCCATTGTGATGTGACTGTGTGTGTGTGTGAATCTATGTGTACATATTACTATATGTCATAAATGCAATGGAAACTTTACCCCTTAAGTTGTTTTGTTTAAAATCTCTGAAATTTTTGTTTCTAAGTGTTAAAAAGTACTAACCATTATGTTAGTTACTAGTAATGTCAAGTTTTGATTTTTCTTTTCTTTTCTTTTTTCTTTTTTTTGGGGGTGGGGGGGGGGGGGGGGGTGAAAATAATAAAAAGAAAATTGGATTTTTTATAGAAGAGAATAAAAATGAAAATATATGTATGTCTGTCAAGACCCACATGTCTATTCTAGAATCTAGATCATCACTGTAAAATGAGATGCCAATTTCTTGAAGCATATGGTAATCTAGATTTCAGGCATTGCTTGATTTGGATATTGGATATGCGGATGAGAGAATTTCAAGAAGGTGATGCCATCTTCTGGATAAGAGAAAAATATGTCATTATGTGAGGAATGTATTCTAATTTCTAAATTCGTAAATGTGCTGAATTCGCATATAAATTCGTATGCTTTGATGCCAATTTGCCCATTGGACGTAAGGTATTCCATTTCAAACGCGGAGTACACACGAAATTGCCATCTACAAAGCATCTTTATCTCATTATCTGCAGCCCTAAAACAAACTAAATTAATTAACATAATGATGGGATAAACTCGATTTTTAGTACATAATTGTTGAGTTTATTATAACCGAAGTCTTTAACTTTTTATTGACCTCTCTAGAGCTTGCCACATCATTATCATTTTTTTAAAATAAAATTATTTTTGTTTAGTTCAAACTTAACAAGAAGTGAAACTTTATCTCTCTAACAAGTCCAACTTAAACTCAAACTCATCATTATCATTTTTTTAAACAAAATTATTTTTGTTTAGTCCAATTTTAACAAGGAGTGAAACTCTATCTCTCTAACAAACCAACTTAAACTCAAACTCAAATATTGATAATTTATCTCCAAATTTGCGAGGTTAATCGTGAATACTATGAAAGCAGTGCAAACCCCAATACTTTTTTTTTTTTTTTTTTTTTTAACCGAGTAGAGGTGTGAACTCTTCTTCTTTTATTTTCTTCTCCTCTACTTAATAAAAAAAATTTAAAAAAAAATTATGGTTTTTTGTGTATTTTTTAAAAAGTAATTTTCGTACATGAACAACCAAACTCTTTTTAGCTGTTTTTTACAAGATAAAAAAGTTTGCAATAATTGAAATTTAAGGTTGCTACTACTGCATACGTCTTTACTTCACCTCACGATATGAAAGTATGTTAATTTCTTGGACCGAAAGCTTATATACAGTATATTAAGAGGAGGTATGGCTTTCATTATTTCAACGTTGGCTCCTGCTCAACATTTTTTAGCGTGGGCCACATGTTGATAAGATTCGTTTAAAGTTTAGACCCATTAAAATTTAAAAGTTATTGCTTTATGGGTTCGTGTACTTTTTTCTTTTTCTTATATTTCTCTTTTGAATAGTCATATATTTTTTGAATTGTTTCAATAATTTATTCTTTAATTATATATCATTTTTGGCATTTTAGAAGTTTTAACATCTAAATTTGTGTAATCACACACACACACACACACACACACACACATATATATTATCTATAAATTGTAAGCTCTGAATCTTTTGATTCCTTTTAATAGTTATAGCCATGGATTATTCTTTTGAATGTAACCCATCTTTCTCTTATATTTCTCTATTGTTTAGTTATATATATTTTGTGTTGTTTCAATAATTTCTAAGCAATGAATCATCTAATTCTTTAATATTTTTTGGTCTTTTAAAATTTTTAGTATCTGAATTTTTGAATTATTTTTTTGTAGTATCTGAAATTGTCTGACAAATTTTTTGTAAGTCATTGCACGTTTAAGCAATGGCTTCTTTATCAAATTGTAACACAAATTGAAGTCATATATGAGCAAATCATACAATGGCATAATTTCTTAATCAATTTAAGATTTTATCAAATTATTTTAGTCTACCTCATGAATAGGTAGGTTCCCGTGCATAGCACGGGTTAGCGAATAGTTAGATTAATTATGCAAGTCTTGGTTTAACAAACAAACAAGTACCAATATCAATCACACAACGGAGAAGTTAATAAGGTAGGACATGGTGACCTAGGAAAACCAAAGGAACTAACCGTCCCAAGGAAAAAAAAAATTAGAGAAATTAAACCAAACAATCCCAAGGTAACAATTTCACTATTAGATGGAAGTTTATAGACGGAATAACTCTATTCTTTGTAAACTTAACTATAGTTACCAAACTAAACTCCAAGATCCACAGTTGTCTCTAAAAGAAACCCGTTACAACGTGAACCTCCAGTCCACAACTTCAAGATCACATTTGAAGGTTTTAGATTCAATACACTTGATGACTTAACAATAGCAACTCCAACTCACGGGTATTAAATTGATGGCAGAAGATCACTGGTAGAGGCTTTTGAAAATAGAAGGCATAAAACCTTTAAATCTATATGAAAGAAACTCCTAAAGTCTTCTTAGACGTACGTATTTAGGGTTTACTTATATACTAGGTCAAGTATAACTGAAACCTAAATATATTCTTGATGGGCTAATAGGTTGAAATTGCAGTTAAGTGAAAGTGCAATTTGATCAATCAAGATTTAGATTCGATTGGTTATGAATGAATCAAGATTAATTGAAATTATTTGACTTACACATTGATTTCCAAAACTTTGAGCACCTATCTTGACAAACTTGTATACTCTAAAAAATTATAAGAAAGAAGACTTGTTTTGTACATGTGCTTGCCCACACAACCTTGGAATCTTAAATCCTAACAATAATGATGGTTTTTTTTTTCCTGGATAACATAATGATTAGTTAGTATAACATTTAAAAAAAAAAAAAATCACAATTTCTATTCTATTTGAAAAAATAAAAATAAAAAAAAATTTCTCCCCTTTTGCAAGCACTAATTTTAAATTTTATTTTATTATGAATTGAGTATAAAAATATTAGTATTAATTTGATTCCATTCATGAACTTTAACTTTACATTTTCTAGTAATAGATAATTGTCACGTATATGTTATCTTTCAGGAGTATCTGATCCTTTATGAAACATTGGCTGATTTTGCATAGTTTTATTTACAGTAAGCTTTTTCATAATTTATTTTTTCCATTTGAAAATAATGTGTTACTGGTGATTAAGAGAGAAGTTTAGTTTGCATTTCTTCAGTGATACGCTATTTGTGGTGATTAAAAATTTAAAAGGTAAGATGATATGGGTGAAATCTAGGCGGTTCATGAGTGGCCGACAGTGACAAACTTTGCATAAAAAGTAGTTAGGTATATTGCTAAGCTAGCTCATATATTGATTTAGAGAATATTGCTTTTATATTCCTTAGGAGAAAGGAGGAATTTTTGGTTTTGGCGAAGCCAAAGATGTGGGCATTTCTTGTGGAGAGAGGGGACAAATTTGTATTTTTCCTATTAATTAAAAGTTGAAAACCTTTTTTTTTTTTTTCCTCTTTGGTGGGTTAAGGAGGTAATTTGCTCTCTCTTGACTCCCTTTGTTCTGCTCACACATACATGAGCGAAAGATTATTAGTTCTGCACGTATGAGTGTAAGTCTTACACTGAAGAAGAATATAATTAACTTAAAATTTTTATAAAATATAATATATTTAGACTTATAAATTTAAGATTCTAGATTAAATGGTGTTTTTATGTATTATATTAAAACTTCACTTAGAGTTAGGAGTTTCCCCGGTATCTTATTGTTACCTCTCCTATGTCCTATATACTTGTGGATGATTTTAAAAGCTCTTTTCTATGTCCAAATTACCTCATGAAAATGATCCACTTTATATTTGGTTACTAACACTTTTTCCCCTCTTTTCTTTTACTTTTGAAGTTAATGACTGTTCTACAATTAATAATGTAAAAAGTAGAGAATTTTTTATTTATTTATTTATTTATTTTAAAGAATAGTAGAAAGTAGAGATATAGATACCATAAACTTTAACTGCCCAATTGACAATCATGTAATAAAAATAGCATAGGATCAGAATAAAACTTTTATAACCAGTGAGGCAGTGACGAAACCAAAATTTAACTTGAGAGGATCAGAATATAAATATATATATGACGCGCAATTGTGCCCCTGAATGTAAAATTAAACAAATAAATTTTATATTTATAGAGTATTTGAGACCAATTTGATACATTGAAAGCTATTCATTTAAATACTAAGTGATGTTTAGTCTAAGAAAACTCAAAAGAGATAGCATATTTATTATTTTGTGCTTCTGTATTAGGGTTTTTATCACATGAATAATATATTTTTCAATTTTTTTAATGCAAAAATTCATTTTACGAATAGAATGGTTTTTAGTATTTAGATATATCACATGTATTTATTGGCAAGAACTTATTGAATCCATTTGGGCTCGTGATAAATTAAAAGTTGCCCCTGCTATCCTTGATATAAATTCATATCAAGATAAATTACAAAATTAGTCTCTATATTTTACATCATATGTTAATTTGGTCCTTTGATTATGTCAATTTGGCCCCCAACCTTTCAGTATTGTGTCAATTAGGTCTCTTCTGTTAAGTGTTGAATGAAAATTACTGACATGTCTAACGGACTGAATAAATTATTATTTCCATGCCATGTAGGTAGAAATTTGGAATGCCATATCATACTACATTAAAAAATAAATAAATAAATAAAAAATAAAGTGTAAGGGGTTGATTCAGATTCAGTAACTCACTTTCACGTGAGTGTCTTTTTGGGATTAAAATCATAGAGCAGCCAGCACTTGGTCAAGAGAGAGAGGGTGAGGCTACAAGGTCTCGGCGGTGAGGAGCGGCTGCAAGGTTCGGCAGCGAGGTTTAGCACTATTCTGATCAGTTTTCACTGTGTCTCACGATCTCTCTCTCTGTCTCGACTTAAATGGGTCATAGGATGCTCACTAGGCTTGAATATAATGGGTTTTGCTTATTTTGGATGTTGGGATATGTTGCAGACTTGCGGGAGTATTTTTTTTTCATGTGCTAATTTTGGGTTTTTGCTTGTTTTGCATATCTACGATTTCCATTCATGATGAATGCAATATGTTTCAGAATGGGACCAAACAGAGACAACATGGAAAATGCATTTGTGGAGGAAAGTAACAAAGTTCTCAAAGATCCAATATATTCTATTCTACTCACCCCATCTTTCTTCATCTAGAACCTTGTATAAGTACTAAATCTCCCAAAGGAACCTATCAATACAAAATCAAACTTCAGTTTAATTTGTTAATGAAGAGGATAAAATATGAAATCAGGCTTGGCAAGCCTAATAGGCCCATGTCCGCAAGCCCAAAGAAGGTAGGGCCCATCCTTCGCGTGGGCCCCTGATAGGGCGAAGGCCCGGACTTGCCCACAAAGTTTCAAGAAACTTGCCCTGCAAGGGTGAGAGGCTTGCCCAGCAAGCATGAGAGGCTTGCTCTACAAGGATGAGAGGCTTGCTCAGCAAGCATGAGAAGCTTGCTCTACAAGGAAAGGAGGCAGGACCTCACCACTATAAAAAGGCCCCAACACCCTCACAAAAAGGTACGCGTGATTAACTCCTCTCTAGCACTCTAGAGTTGTAAAAGCATTTTCTGACTTAACCTTCGGAGGGTGTTTGGCCGGCTCCACACCGGTGCCCTTTGAAGGAGTTTTTGTGTTGTTTTCCCTTTCAGGCAACGGTTGTTAGAACGCAAGGACCGTGCATCTCACTGGTGAACATTTCGGCATCATCAATTGGCACCGTCTGTGGGAAACGGCGATCGTAACAGCTTAAGCCATTGTCGCCTCCCGGACACAAGAGTTGCATGGTACTCACCCGCTCGATGGCCACCACCAACGACGTGCAAGGCGACGAGCCGCCAAGGCCCACCGCATTAGAAAGGCAGGTTCAGACCCTCGCGGCTGCAGTAGAACGCCTCACGAAGCAGAACCACGACCTGGAGGAACAGTTGCGACAGAAGGACCCGGGACATAACGGTTAGGAGGAGAACCAGGGGGACAGCTCCGAAAGAGGAGGGCTTGAGAAGCAACAAGGCAGTAATGAGCCCAGTAGAACGGAGAAGCGGAATTCGAGCATGCCCTCCCTCACGAATGCAACCCCACCGCCCATCCTCGTAGAGATGCAGGCGATGAAAGAGCAGATGGAGGTCATGATGAACGCCCTCAAGGGACGCGTCTCCAGCGACCTTGACGATTTGGTGAATAGGACGGACTCGCTGTTCACCGCACCAGTCAACTCTTGTCCCCTGCCACCGAAGTTCCGGATGCCGCAGGTTGAGAGCTACGACGGGATCAAGGACCCATTAGATCATCTGGAATCTTTCAAGACCATGATGCACCTCCAGGGAGTGCCGGACGAGGTCATGTGTAGGGCCTTCCCTACAACACTGAGGGGCGCGGCGAGAGTCTGGTTTAGTAGGTTGGCGCCAAATTCGATTAGCACTTTCAAGAAGCTAAGTGCCCAATTCATCTCGCACTTCATCGGGGGACACAAGTACAAGAAGTCTACAGCATGCCTAATGAGCATCAAGCAGCGGGAGGACGAGACGCTGCGGTTATACATAACCCGCTTCAACAAGGAAGCCCTTTCCATTGATGAGGCCGACGACAAGATTCTGGTGGCAGCCTTCACGAATGGCCTGCGGAAAGGAAAATTCCTGTTCTCCCTGTACAAAAATGATCCGAAGACCATGTCTGAGGTATTCTACAGGGCCACGAAATACATGAATGCGGAGGATGCACTATCGGCCAGGGAAGACAAACCCAGAAAGAGAGAGAGACCGGAAGATGCCGGGCAGAACCACGGAAAGAAGAAATCAAGAACGGGAGACAGGCGCGACGATAAGCGTTCTAAACCCCCAAGAGGGAGATTCACAAGATTCACACCTCTGAACGCTCCGCTAGACCAGGTGCTGATGCAGATCAAAGACGAGGGATCTCTGACGTTCCCAGGGAAGCTAAAGAGCTATCCGGCCAAGCGATCCAGGAACAAGTATTGCCGTTTCCACCGCGATCACGGTCACGATACTGCGGATTGCTACGATCTGAAACAGCAGATAGAGGCCCTCATCAGAGAAGGAAAACTGCAGAAATTCGTCAGTAGAGAGAGGATGGATGCTCATGCACGGGAACAGGCCCCCCGGCGGGAGAACGACCATCAGAAGCCCCCTATTGGGGACATAAGGATGATTGTAGAGGGCACGACAGCGACGAGATCATCCAAGAAGGCCCGGAAGACCTACCTTAGGATGGTCCAAAATGTGCAGACAACGGGTTCTGTACCCAAGATGGCACGGAGAGAAAGTTCGATTATTGGGTTCTCGGAGGACGATGCGAGACGCCTCTACCATCCGCACGATGACGCCCTTGTCGTCAGTTTAAGGGTAGGAGATTACAATGTACACCGGATGCTGGTCGACAACGGCAGCTCGGCAGACATCCTGTACTACCCAGCATTCCAGCAGATGGGAATGAACAGAGCACGGCTAACACCAGCGCATGCCCCGTTGGTCGGCTTTGGAGGAACAAGGATACTCCCGTTAGGAGCAATCACACTCTCAGTGACGGTCGGTGACTACCCGCAGCAGATCACTCAAGACGTGACCTTCTTAGTGGTCGATTGCTCATCCGCATACAACGGCATAATAGGGCGACCAACACTAAATTCTTGGAAAGCAGCGACCTCAACATACCACCTGATGATCAAGTTCCCTACGGAGTACGGAATTGGAGAGCTGCGAGGAGATCAGGTGGCCGCTCGGGAATGCTACGTCGCCATGCTGGAAATGGAGGATCACCAGCAGACCTTGTGCATTGGCGAACAGCGGACCGTCGCAGAACCGGTAGAAGAGTTGGAAGAAGTCACGATCGATGATTCGAGACCCGGACGGACGACAAGAATGGGCACCCTGGCCAGCTAGACGGTAAGGCAAGACCTGGCAAGTTTCCTGATGAGGAATCAAGACATATTCGCGTAGAGCCACGAAGATATGCCAGGAATCGATCCGTCAGTAATAGTCCATAGGCTGCATGTCAACCTGGACTCCCCCCCAGTCCGGCAGAAGAAGCGGGTGTTCGCGCAGGAACGGGACAAAGCGGTGGCGGAAGAAGTCAGGAAACTGCTGGAGGCGGGGTTTATCCGAGAAGTTTACTACCCCGACTGGCTAGCAAACGTGGTCATGGTGAGAAAGAACAGCGGAAAGTGGAGAATGTGCGTTGACTTCACGGACCTTAACAAGGCGTGCTCGAAAGACAGCTATCCGCTCCCAAGGATAGACGCTCTGGTAGACTCGACGGCCAGACACGAGTTCTTGAGTTTCATGGACGCCTTCTCAGGCTATAACCAGATCAAAATGGAGGAGGAGGATCAGGAGAAGACCTCTTTTGTAACCAGCCAAGGACTTTTCTGCTACAAGGTGATGCCATTCGGACTCAAGAACGCGGGGGCCACATATCAAAGGTTGATGAACAAGATGTTCGCGCACCAGCTCGGCAGGAACGTACAAGTCTATGTCGACGACATGCTGGTGAAGAGCGTGCGCGAGAACGACCACCTCAGCGATCTTCAGGAGACATTCGACACCCTTCGGTCGTACAACATGAAGCTGAACCCAAGTAAGTGTGTGTTCGGGGTTACAGCCGGGAAATTCTTGGGATTTATGGTGTCCCAAAGGGGTATAGAAGTCAACCCCGAGAAAGTGCGAGCGATAATGGAGTTAGAGCCCCCGAAGACGGTGAAGGCAGTTCAGAGCTTGAATGGGAAAGTTGCGGCCCTAAACAGATTCGTCTCCAAAGTGACAGATAAGTGCTTGCCTTTCTTCCGAGTGCTGAAGAAATCATTCGAGTGGACGGATGAATGTCAGAAAGCGTTCGAGGACTTGAAGAAGTACCTGTCGTCCCCACCACTACTCAGCCCGTCCGTGCCAGGTGAAGAGCTATACCTCTACATCGCGGTCTCGCAAGCAGCCGTCAGCGCGGCCTTGGTACGGGACGACGGACGCTCCCAACGACCAGTCTATTTTGTGAGCAGGGCGTTTCGAGGAGCAGAAGAAAGGTATCCCCGGATGGAGAAATTGGCCCTTGCCCTCATGACCGCTGCGCGGAAACTCAAACCCTATTTCCAAGCTCATGTAATCGTGGTCCTGACGGACCAACCTCTGAAGAAAGCAATGAGCAGCCCCGAGGCGGCAGGAAGAATGGCCTTGTGGGCGATTGAGCTGAGCGAATTCGACATACGGTACCGTCCACGAACTTCGATGAAGGGGCAAGTAGTGGTAGACTTCATAGCCGAGTACACTCAGCCAGATGACAAAGGGACTGAGGAACAGAAACTGTGGATCATTCACACGGACGGGTCATCAAATCAGCACTCAGGAGGAGCCGGCGTAGTTATACGAACACCAGAAGGGGACAAGATCGAGTGCATGATAAGACTAGACTTCCCTACGACCAACAACGAGGCGGAGTACAAAGCCTTGGTAGCTGGATTGGATCTTGCAAGGGCCGCGGGCGCCAGAAGCATGATCATACATTGCGACTCCCAGGTGATAACCAGTCAGATTAATGGCGATTTTGAGTGTAGGAACGAGAGGATGAAGAAGTACCTGGAGGAAGTGAAAGGTCGAGTGGTCGGTTTCGACGACGGGGGGAAGATACAGGAGATAGATGTTGAAGAGGATTAGACAACACCCCTAAAAGAATACCTAGGGTCGGGCTCTCTGCCGGACGAAAAGGATGCTGCAAGAAGACTGAAGGTCCGGGCCTCGCGATTCGTACTGATCAAAGACACCTTGTACAAAAGAGGTTTCTCTCTACCTCACCTAAGGTGTGTAAGCCGCGGCGAGGAAGATTATGTGATGAGGGAGGTCCACGAAGGAATTTGCGGGAATCACTCTGGAGCACGGTCTCTAGTGCATAAACTTATCCGAGCCGGATACTACTGGCCCACAATGCTCAGGGACGCCCAATCATATGTGAAGGCTTGTGATAAGTGCCAGAGGTTCAGTAATCTGATCAGACAACCATCATAAGAACTCTCACCCATGACGGCCCCTTGGCCGTTCGCGCAATGGGGGTTAGACATCATGGGCCCTTTCCCTACGGCTCTGAGGCAGCTAAAGTTCCTTGTAGTCGGCATCGACTACTTCACCAAGTGGGTCGAAGCAGAACCCCTTGCCACTATCACGGAGAAAAACATCCGTGCCTTCGTGTGGAAGAACATCGTATGCAGGTACGGGATTCCGAGGGTGCTTGTCTCTGACAATGGAAAACAGTTCGACAACAGCGCGTTCAAAAGTTTCTGCTCGGAGCTAGGCATTCGGAATCATTACTCATCACCAGCACACCCGCAGGCCAACGGACAGGTAGAAGTCACGAACAGGACACTGCTGAAGATCATCAAGACCCGGCTTGAGGGGGCAAAGGGCATCTGGCCAGACGAACTGCCAAGCGTCTTGTGGGCATACCGGACGACTGCAAGGACACCCACAGGGGAGACCCCGTTTCGACTTGCATACGGAGCCGATGCAGTCATCTCAGCAGAGATCGGCCTCACCAGCTATCGCGTACAGAACTACAGGGAGGACAAAAACGAAGAAGCTATGTGCCTCCAGCTAGACTTGGTGGACGAGGTCCGAGCAACAGCTGAACAGAGATTGGCGGGATACTAGAACCTCATGTCAAAGAACTACGACTCAAAGGTAAGGCACAGAGATTTCCAGATCGGTGACTTGGTGCTATGAAAGGTCATGGGCGCTACTAAAGACCCTACCCAGGGAAAGCTCGGACCAAATTGGGAAGGACCGTATAGAATCACATCCTGGCATAGGAAGGGCACGTACCACCTCGAGACCATGGACGGAAGAAAGCTCCAGCGTCCATGGAATTCGGAGCACCTTCGGAGATACTACCAGTAGAAGTCAAGTTTAAATCCCACGATGTATATTTACTAGACTTCGATTATTTTGAAGCAGTCTGTTAATTACTTTTGGGCTTTTTTTTTGGTACCTTTGTTGGCCCAAGAAGGGGCAGGTATTTTCTTCTACAGATTCAAATTTAATGAAGGAACATTCAGAACCCCGCTGTGTAAATCTTGCTACTGAGAGGCTACTGTCACTAAGTGAACGGACCCCACCATGGGTTAAAAATATACAAGTTCACGAAGTGAACGGACCCTACCATGGGTTAAAAATATAAGTTCACGAAGTGAACGGACCCCACCATGGGTTAAAAATATACAAGTTCATGAAGTGAACGGACCCCACCATGGGTTAAAAATATAACTTCACGAAGTGAACGGACCCCACCATGGGTTAAAAATACAGGTTCACTAAGTGAACGGACCCCACCATGGGTTAAAAATATACAAGTTCACGAAGTGAACGGACCCCACCATGGGTTAAAAATATAAGTTCACGAAGTGAACGGACCCCACCATGGGTTAAAGTTTTATGAGTCCTGAAAGAGGACGGACGCCACCATGGGTTAAAATTATGCCAGTTCACGAGGTAGACGGACCTAACCAGGGCCGAACTTATACGAATCCAAAAATGGACGGACCCAAAAGGTTCGTGAAATTATGCAAGTCCATTACGTAGGGAGCCATCAGGGGTCACGACCACTTTCAAAGGAGTGAACGGACCCGACTGAGGTCGCAAAAAATATAAAGGCCCACGACGTGGACGGATCAAATTAAGCGAGTATTTAACATCGAGACGGAGCACACATCAACATTATCAATGCGATATTAAAAGAAACATTTAAATAAATAAGTTTAAATGTCAGGTACAAATGATATAAAATAGCCCTACATACGACGGGCAAAAATCCAATGAGTTTTGAAGATAATTAAAACAAAACAGTGAACGGCTACACATCAGGAGCGACGGGGTTCTTGGCCTCTGGAGTCTTTATTTCTTCAGCTTGAAGCTCAGGGACGACGGTGACGGGCCTTTCCTCTGCGAAAAGGTCGGCTGTGTCATCAGAGGCATCTGGCTGGACGGACATACCCTCCGCGACGTTGATGTCGACGGCTGAGAAGTCAAACTTAGGGTATAGAGCTTTGGCCTGACGGAGAGCATCCTCAAAGCCATCAGTGTATGAAGTTTCGAGCTCCGTCAAGAGGGCGTTGGAATCACGATACTCTTGGACGGCCTTCTCTTTGGCTAGACGAAGCTCGTCCTCCTTATCCTCTAGGACGGCTTTGAGTTCCTCCACCGTCCTCTGGTACTCGTCCCTTGCCTCTTCTGCCAGCTTGAGCTTTTTCTCCGTCACCACCTTCCAGTTCTTGAGCTCGAGCAGCTCCTCTTCCGCCAGCCTGGCCTAGTCACGGACCCTCTCCAACGCCGTCTCATTGCGAAGAGCCCGGTCCATCAGACCCTTCGTCATAAGCATAGCCTGACGACCAAATTGGACTGTCAGAAATGATAACAATAGAAATTGAAAGATGAGTCGTGACGGATCCTTACCTGGGCAATGTTGAAGAGGCCCGTCTCCCCCATGGCCTCCGTCGAGTGGTTCCCCAGGTCCTCGTAGTCCTCGCTCCCAATGATGGAAGAGATCTTCCCCAAGGCATACTTTGGATCTTCACGGAGCAGGACAGGCGGTTTCTTCTGACTGCCCGGAGGGGGAACCATCAGACCTTTACCAGCTCCAGGCTTGGCCGGGGTCACCGTCTTCTTTCCCTCCGCCATAAGACCGATGACGGGCTCCGTTGAAACTTTCTGTTTCTTGGGAGCACGGTCGACCTTGGGCATCGGTCTCTTCACCGGGGGCCTGCTCGAGCCCGTCCCCATTGCCCCCACGTCCGTCTCCTTGTTCTTGGCAGCTTTACTTTTGATGGCAGCCCTCCTCTTCGCGTTGTCCATCTCTGTAGAAACAAGGGTAGACGGGTAAAACTCAAAGCGAATGAACAAAAAAAAAAAAGAGGTGACGGACTTACGCTGACGAGTGCGTTCCTCGTACTTTATCGCCGCGGCTGTAGGCTCCGGTCCGTCACAATACCAGTGGACGGTATTGAGGTTAACAAGCTTCGCCCAAGTCCGCTCCTCCGGCTTCGTCTTCGAGAAAATCTTTTCCAAAAAATGGAACTCCTCTAGATCCACCTGTGGACGCCGTCGCACTGAAAAATCAAAGAGGGAAACGTTCAGGACGGTCTTTAAAAAGTCAAAAAATTATTGCCTTCATGACACAATGGACTGGACTATACCAGACGGGTCCAAGATCCCCCATGTGCTGTCGACAGGCATGAAGTCCGTCTCCCCCGGGTGACACATCCAACCGTCACCTTCCAGGAAGAAATAACGACTCTTCCAGTCACGATTGGAGTCCGGGGTTTCGTATATGAATTTTAAGACGGACTTCCTAGGGACGAAGCTGTACATCCTCCTCGACTTGTCTATCTCGTCTGGACGGTAGCAGTGGAGGAACTCTCGTACGGTCAGCGATCTGGAACCATTAGACATGGCTTCGTACAGGACCTCCATTGCAATGAAAACCCTCCATGCGTTGGGGGATATCTGGCTGACGGACAGACCTAAGTGACGGAGGAGTTCCCGTTTCAACCTGTTTAAGGGGAATCTAAGTCCGGCCTTCAGTACTTGTTCGTACACCCCTAAGTCATCCACTCCGTCGTAATAACACTTCTCAGATTTGTAGGGTAGACGGATTGGGATGTGATCGGGTATTTGGTAGATTGCCCTAATTGTTTTGAAGTGGACCTCCTTAATTGTGGACACAAATTTGTGCACTGTCCACTCAGGCAGCATGACGAACTCCCTAAGTCCGTCAGCCCCAACAACGGATCTAGGTCCACCACCGTTGTCAGAACCTTCCTCTGGTTCGGCCAACCCCATATCCTCATTTGTTGAGGACGGTGAAGTGGCAGACGGAGTCCTCTCGATCAGTTCGTCCGGATCTTTGTAACTCGACGGGTACAATTCCTCGTAACCCGCTCCGTCGCGGACGAAGGACTGGTTACTCGACGCACTAGACATTGCCTACAACGAAGTGACAAAGCCTAAGACGGACGGTCTAAAATAAAAAAAGGGGAAGAGACGGATGCAAGAAGTTTAATGCCCCTACCATGACAATTATAAAAACTGAAGGTACATCGAGGGGAACGGATAGGATCACTTACCAAAGAAGGGAGCGAACGGGTTGACCTCGTTGCAGAAAGATGTGAACGGTTGAGCTCTGACAAGTGACGGACTCGCTCTGACAATGAAGTTTCTGCGCAAAGTAGAGAAATGAAGGAGAAGTGCAGGTTTTTATAGGTAGAGTGCACGGAAGACGAAGCGGCACTTCGATCCAAGACACGGACCAACCCACGAGTGACATGTGTCATCGCATTGAATGTTTCTGCAACCTGTCAGACCTCACGGACATGACGGCGTATCCCTCCGTCAACCTCCCTCCAAGAATCTTCGTCACCAACATCCGTGAAACCCTGACCGTAATCTCTATGACTCCGTCATCAACCATTTGGTCTTTGTCATCACCGTCCTAGTCCTGTGCTACCGCTCATCTACGCCATCCGTCACCCCCATGAGTGCGGCCATCATTATTGTTTGTTTTTAACCGTCACCCCAATTGACCGTTTGCACGACGGCGACGGATCAAATGGGGTGAAGGGGGCAGCTGAATAGGATAAAATATGAAATCAGGCTTGGCAAGCCCAATAGGCCCATGTCCGCAAGCCCAAAGAAGGTAGGGCCCATCCTTCGCGTGGGCCCCTGATAGGGCGAAGGCCCGGACTTGCCCACCAAGTTTCAAGAAACTTGCCCTGCAAGGGTGAGAGGCTTGCCCAGCAAGCATGAGAGGCTTGCTCTACAAGGATGAGAGGCTTGCTCAGCAAGCATGAGAAGCTTGCTCTACAAGGAAAGGAGGCAGGACCTCACCACTATAAAAAGGCCCCAACACCCTCACAAAAAGGTACGCGTGATTAACTCCTCTCTAGCAACTCTAGAGTTGTAAAAGCATTTTCTGACTTAACCTTCGGAGGGTGTTTGGCCGGCTCCACACCGGTGCCCTTTGAAGGAGTTTTTGTGTTGTTTTCCCTTTCAGGCAACGGTTGTTAGAACGCAAGGACCGTGCATCTCACTGGTGAACATTTCGGCATCATCAATTAACATAGCAAAGTTGCATTTACATCATCAGAAATTGAGAGAGATAAATCGTGAAAGAGAAAAACTGTAACTTCAAATCTTGACTCCTTGTAGGTCGGTTGAGGTTGAGGAAGAAGAGATGAAGATGATATGACTAATGAGAGAGTGTTAGGGATTTTAGGGAGATGATAATTGAGATTTTTTTTTTTTTTTTTTTAATCTCACATGAGCTTTTGATGTGGCATGGGAAATAATTTTTTATTGTTTTGTTTGATACATCAATTTTTTCCATCCAAAAGATAACAGACAAGATTAAATTGACACAAAGCTGAAAAGGTTAGGAACCAAATGACACAATTGAAAAGATAGAGACTAAATTAAAATATGATGTAAAGAATATAGACCAACTTTGTAATTTACCCTTCATATTATTTTTATTAATATGAAAATTTATTATATAAATCTATTTGTTTATACACAAATTTTATGGAAAATAAATTACAATTATAATTTTGAGATCCTATTATCATTTTAATACTTATTTAAAGGTAACAATATATTTTTTTTACCAATTAAAACATTTTCTTCTTTTATGTTTTTTTCCCTAAAATGATTTTAAGAAATTGGTAAAATATATTTCTTTCTATTTTTTAAATAAAATTTGCCACACACATACACATATACAATAAAAACATGCATATAACAATAACTTAATTTAATTACTCAAAATATTATTATCAAATAAACTAACAGATAGCAAACCTTGTTATCAAATTTAAACAGAAAATAAAAATAGTAAATCATAAAAAGGTGCCTTTGCTCGTGTATTTTTTAATTAGTTATCCTGTGCTTAATTTTTGTTGTATATAAACTAGAGCAATGTAATCAATCTTTATTAATAAGAAATATGTCTATTCCTTTCCAAATATATATATATATATATATATATATATATATATATATATGTGTGTGTGTGTGTGTGTTTGGGGTAAACTGGGTAAACTATGTATCTGGTCTTTAATCTTTTTAGTATTTGTCAATTTAGTCTCTAACATTTCAAGTATGTCAGTTTAGTCCTTAACCTTTTGGTATTATATCAAAATGGTTCATGCCATTAAGTGATGAATGGAAAATGCTGATATGGCTAACGGTAAAAATATAATATAACTTTCATGACACATAGATTGCCACATGTATTACCACACCAGCACACACGCGTGCGCGCACACACACACATACAAAGGACTAAACCGCGTATTGCAACTTGTCCTTAGTATAATTTCAAATTTAAAATTTTCTTTCATTTAGTTTTCCTTTGCTTTCTTAGTGTGCGTTTAACTCCAACTTAAAGAGTTTGCTTATTTTACTATTCAGTTTATTTTTTCTACTATTCATAGACCCTATTGTATTTTTTGGTACTATTCATAAGCTTAATGTACTATTTTAACTAAGTTTTATTTTTATTTACAATACTTTCAACAAAAAGTTTTTAGTTTCAACAAAATAAGATGATCACAAAAAGACCCTTAGAAACCAAACAAGGGTTAAATATATCTAGAATTTAAAACTCAATTTCCTTCATTTTCTCATATTTTCCCAGCAATTAAACTAACGAAAAAATAAAACAAATTCCAAAACCGAAAGAAAGAGATGCAGATAGGAATCGCAATGAAAGAAAAATTTCAAACCACCTAATTAACTCGTTTGGGCTTCCAAGTTCACTAATGTCGACACCCCACTTCAAAAATTTTAAACCAATCACTGCCATAAATCAACAGCTGGGTCCAGACTATTTAACACCTTTGACCTTACTCTAATCCCAACTCCAACCATTCAACAATTCAAAGATCCTTCTCTCTATTCCTCTGTAGATTCTCGAAACTCCCAATCGGGCCAATCCCATTTTCTTCAAATGATATATCCATAATTCCAAACAAAAAAGATCAAAAACCCCTGAGCACCTAAACAAAATGAGTTCTAAATTTAATCAAGCACACTCAACAAAAACAACAGATTCCGATTATGATTGTGATTGTGATTCTCTCTGCATCTCTCTCTAGGTTTTGGAATTTGTTTTGTTTTTTCCTTGTTTGGTTGCTAGGAAAATATGGGAAAATGAAGTAAACTGAATTTTCAATTCTGGGTTTTTTAACCCTCATAGGCTTCCTATGAAAGTAAAGGAAAAGTAAATGAAATAAAATTTTAAATCTGAAAATATACTAAGGATAGGTGGTGGTACAAGGTTTAGTCCCTCACTTTTTTTCTTTTTCATTTTTTTAGTTTGGGTTGACGTGACAATACATGTGGCAATCCATGTGGCATGAAAATTTTATTTTATTTTTACCGTTAATCACGTCAGCATTTTCCATCCATTAATTAATAGCAGAAATCAATTTGACACAATATCAAAATATTAGGAACTAGATTAACACATTTGAAACAGTAGGGACCAAATTGATAAACATCGTAAAGATTAGGGACCAAATATATAGTTTACCTAAAAATATATTTCTTCTATTAATTCAATCTTGCATAGTAATGTTACAATTATAAATTATTTTACATCATTTTTACGAACAGTTGATATGATCAATTTATACTAGTTCTCATCAAAGCTCACTTTTAATATCACTTTTTAACTTACCAATTATAACCACTCACCGTATCAAAAATTTGTAAAATAATTTATAGTTCTAGCATTTTCTTTCAGGTAAACAGGTTAACACCTAAACTGTTTAGGGCTGAAGTTCCCATCCATTGATCCCAACTTGACAAGCATGACTTAATTAAATAAAGACTTAGAATTTCCTGCAACCTAATCCCCAAAAATGAATTAAAAGTCTTCTCTCTGTGTTAGTCCCAAGAAATGAATCTACCTAACAGTACGTGTGAAAAAAATGGATGCTATTATGAGGCGCCCCCTTTCACCGCTCAAAATTTTTTATTTATAGTTTAAGGGTCATACTAACGAGTGCCCTTATAGTACTGATTAAGAATCCAATTAAATAAAGTTTTTATGAAAAAAAAAAAAGCAATTAAATGCGAACCAACTGAGAAATATTAGACTTTACTGTTTTACTTGGAGCAAACCCTATTAAATTCATGCACCAACAACAAGGGACATAGAATAGAACGACCCAGAAACTTTATCATTTTTGTCTTAAACATACGTGATAGATCACTTTAGGGTCTGTTTGGATACTGTTTATTTTGTTAAAAATATTTTAGTAAAATAATTTTTAAATGTGTGAATAGTATTGTGGAACTCATTTTTAATTAATGTTTTAGTGAAAAAAGAGGTTTGTGGGTCCCGTGAATAGTGCACAGGACCCATTTTTAACGTACTTCTAAAATTTAAAAAAAAAAAAAAACATAGATGCAAATGTTATAATCTGAATCCAAACAAATACTTAATTTGTTTGAACGTGACTCATTGCTATATCCTATGGATACATAGAAGTTTTATGAGCAAGTTGCTTTCTAGTCTTTGAAAAATAAGAGTACAATTAAATTATAAAGAGTTCGTTAACAGGTACTCTTAGAGTATTTGTTAATAGATAATTTTAGAAAAATTTTAATATCTTTTTTACTAGAAAATAAAATTTATTAAAATAATAAGTTATTTTTTATTTTTCCCTAAAAACTACTAGGGTATTGTAACTTTTTCCCAATTATAAATCCAACAATAAGACAAATTTATGTTAGTTGAAATCTTTAATCATTGGAGTAGTAAAGATTTGGGGCAGTGTCCCCACTTCGCCAAACAATAAGACAAATATGTGTTAGTTGGAATCCTTAATCCTTAGAATTAAAAATTAGGGGTGGCAAGTAGAACGTGAAAGAAAGCAAATATATATTTATGATCTAATAAAAGTGACCTTGTGTTAGTTGGAATCCTTAATCCATTTTTAATTAATGTTTTGGTGAAAAAAGAGATTTGTGGGTCCCGTGAATAGTGCACGAGACCCACTGGAAAGCATTACAGCCATAAAACGTACTTCTAAAATAAATAAATAAATAAAAAACTTAGATGCAAACATTATAATCTGAATCCAAACAAGTACTTAATTGGTTTGAACGTGGCTTACTGTTATATCCTATGAATACATAGAAGTTTTATGAGTAAGTTGCTTTCTAGTCTTTGAAAAATAAAAGGAGTACAATTAAATTATAAAGGGTTCGTTAAGAGGTACTCTTAGAGTATTTGTTAATGAATAATTTTAGAAAATTTTTGATATCGTTTTTACTAGAAAATAAAATTTATTAAAATAATTGGTTATTGTTTATTTTTCCCTAAAAACTACTAGGGTATTGTAACTTTTTCCCAATTATAAATCCAACAATAAGACAAATTTATGTTAGTTGAAATCTTTAATCATTGGAGTAGTAAAGATTTGGGGCAATGTCCCCACTTCGCCAAACAATAAGACAAATATGTGTTAGTTGGAATCCTTAATCCTTAGCATTAAAAATTAGAGGTGGCATGTAGAACGTGAAAGAAAGCAAATATATATTTATGATCTAATCAAAGTGACGTTGTTTATAAATAATAATAAAAACTAAATTATTTTGTGTTGAAGTGACACCTAATGAACACCTAAGAGACATTAATAAAAGGGACTCGAATGAAAGCCTTATAAAACATTTGGGATCACAATCTAAAATTTTTAAATTATAGGATAAATCAAAATGAACCCAAACTTAAATAATATATATATATATATATAATCAATCTGACTAATTACCTAATGTACATGGATAAACTTCTTAGGAACGGTAAATAATCAAATGCGTGTGGCTAAAGTTGATAGGAAGTGTTAAAACTTAAATTACCGATTCTCTCAAAAGTTTAATCTATTAGAAGATGATGAATTTAGTTTTTAGGAGAATCAATAATTTAACATAGTATTAGAATAAGAGGTTCTGGGTCCAATCCCGTATAACCACCTCATCTCCTATTTAAATTTCCACTTGTTAGGCCCCTACTCATTGGTAGCTCAGGTGGCCTACACATGAAGAGTGGGTGTTAGATTAAATGAATAAATTTATCGTCTCCTAATAACTTAAACTTTTAGGAGAATTGGTAATTTAACAGGAAGTTAGATAATTCAATTAAATTAAAATGCCTTTTGGATAATTATAAAGGTTGTCACGATATAATTTGAGATCTAAGGCAATGATTTTAATTAATTTTTTTTTACATTTAAATATTGATTAATGACATTTGTTTTACTTTTTAATTTTATATTTAAAATGCATTCTTATTGAATGCAAAGTTCTAATTAAATTTTTGTATTTAAGTTTGCTAACATTCTCTTTTTTGTTGGTTATATTACTAATTCACTTAATCTTGTTGTGAAGTAAGAGTTAATCAATTTTTATTTTGAAAAAATTCTCTAAAACAACCATATCAAATAATACATGTATTTAGGGGAGAAAAAAAATATTATCATGTTATATAATTAAGAATTATTATATAAAATATTTGAACATCATTATAATTATTTTCATTGTTATTTTTTCTAATTTTATTGCATTATCTTTGAACTCTTTTTGTAATTAATTTACTGTTTATTTGAGGGATTTTCATTTAAATTGTATTTCATATTTTTATATTGATAGTAAAAAAAATTTATCAACAGATTATATTTGAGATTTAATTAGTTTTTCTATTTTTTCTTAAGTCAATCATATTTAGATTGATATTTTCTAGTAGACATTTATATTTAAAATTGCTCAAAAATAAAAGAAACATTATCTACAATATAAAATTATAATACAATATATAAGTGTTAGCTTTTTGACTGTTGAGAGCTAGGAAAATTTGAGAGTTTCGCTCAAGCAAAAAATTAGAGGCACAAAAGTTAAATTAAGCAAAAAGTTCACCTATACTTTGCCTAACATTTGCTTTAGTGAAATAGTGGAATCTACAGTCCAAATTTTGCTAGAAGAAGTATTCTTGATCAACTTTAATCTTATATTGTGCACCTATATATATAACCCCATGCACAAATTTTATAGAGAAAAAAAAAAAAGCTGCTATACCATACCTAAAACCTTTAGATTTAAAGTCTTCTTCCCGAGTTTAAACAATCAAAAACCATCTTTATGCCTAAAAAAAAAACAAGAAAAGCCATTGTGTTCCTACACACCTTGAGCATCAAACCATTCTTGAAACCAGAGAGTTTGCTTGTAGTGAGTTCGTTGTCATTGCAAATCTTCGAGAAGTTCCTTAAAGTGCCAAAGATTCTGGTTCATGCAAGAAAGGTTCACTCATGGGAATTCCCACAAGGTTTAGTACAATTGCGATAAAGGAGTTTGCAAAAGTTACATAGAGAGTATAGGACTGAAAAGGATTAATTATGAGTTTAGACTATTGTAATTGTTTGTTTATAGTGGATTTTCTTAGTCTTCATTGGTTTTTTACTTCGTTAGCAAATCTTATTACATTTCTAATGCTTTATTGTTGTTCCTATAAAGTTGGTATTTGATAAATGTGGTGGTAATAAATGCTTGTGCATAGAATTTATACTAATTTGGGGTTAAAATAAGATTTTTCAATAAGGATAAAATAAACTCCATTGTATATACAAAATTATAGAATCTAACTCATTGTTAATACCCATTTTCGCAACACATTTTGTACAAGTTCGATTCAACCAAGCCCAACTTCCTTGTGGGCTCAATTCATGCATTATATTTTATTTTATTCTTTTAAGTATGGCCCAAGCCCATTCGACTTATTGGGGAAATTGAGAAAGTATATTATGGTGGGTATAGGTCGGTTCCTTTCACACCTTTTGCATAAGCCCAACACAAGCGTGCTACCAAGTGGGCAAGGGACACCTGTAGCACCTCAGGCTCATGATGGAGCTCTCGTACCTAAAATTTTTATCCCAAAACAGTTTTTATGCTCTGGCTGACTGTGGCCCAAAGTTTCTGTCCAAAACATTTTTTTTCCTTTAAAAATGGTTGGCTCTCTTTGGCCAACTTCAGCTGCTAGCCCTCATTCAAATGAGCCTCCCAATGGTCTGAAACAATAGAAAAGGCGAGGCCAATGACGGTTTGGTCAAGCATTTCCCTTAATGATGATAAAAGTAAGTCTTCCTTTTATCCAAACAAAAGCAAATCTGAACCAAACATCCGTTTAGCATCTTGGAGGTCCATAGCCTCATCTTTATCCTAAAAACCAGTCACTTAGAGCACTCAAAAATCAATATAAAAGGACTCAATCAGATTCAAAGAAAGTAGGACATTTTTACTTTGAGAGCAACACCCCAATCTTAAAACAAGAGTCTATCTTCAACTAAAAAACCAACCAACTATGTTTTCCCTATAGAGCTGAAACTTGAGAGCAAAAGCCCATTGAGCCAGGAAATATTCTCACAATTCTGAACCTTAAGGGTGGAAATATGGGTAGAGGGAAACCTTCCTTCTCTTCCTCACACTCTTCCTCACAACCTCTCTCAATTTCCTCTTCTCGCTAACTATAAGTCGAAGTTCCAGACCTTTTATGTTTTTATGTTTTTTCTGCACTTTTGTTAAGCCCATTCAACCAGCTAACATTCTCGCAATTCTGAAGCATACAGGTGGAAATATGGATATAGGAGAACCTTTTCTCTCTTCCTCACAACCTCTCTCAATTTCCTCTTCTCGCTGACAGTGGGTCAAAATTTCAGACCTGTTATGTTTTTATACTTTTTCTACACTTTTGTTATTAGCATTTTGATTCTCTCTTGTCAAAGCACCATTAGCCTTTTGTTTATTATACATTTGGAATTTTGGGCTTGATTCTCCACAATAAACACTTCTAAAGAACCCAAGGGGAGATTTGGGTCATTCTCGTATTTTCAACTCTTGTCGCAAAAACGTCCCCGACACTTATCAATGGTGTCATTCTTAATAATAGGATCAATCAATGGACTTAACTTTTCCACCAAACAAAAAAAAAGGGATTAACACATAAGATATTATTGTTTTTCAATTTCCACCTAAACTAAAAAATGATTGGTATTTAATGATAAAAGAACAATTATCATGAGATAGCTCTAAGGTATTTATCAAAAAAAAGAAAAACCAATTATAATTTGAGCCACTTTTCTAATTAGAGGCCTTAGGCTTAGGCTGTACATTTGGCGGCCTAACCGAATTTATTATATAAAAATACATGTTCACAACTTGCATCTCTCATAGGTAGGGGTGGCAAAAATTATCCATATCCATGAACCCGCCCATTACCCACCTTATTTGGATAAGTCTTAACCCAACCCATTTGAATATTTTGGTTAAATGGGTAAAGACCCATTTGGTTATTTAATTAGATGGGTCTAAATGGATAAATCCACTAATACCCACTAAACCCATCTAAAATTTAAATAAACAACAAAAATTCTAAATTTCTAGAAAAGCTAAACTAAAGATTACAAAATTACTTTCACCAACAACAAAAAAGTCCAAATCTCTCCCTATTTGGTTACTAAGAAAGTGCGTAAAATTATTATAATTATTACTATTATCAATACTAATAAACAACAATAATAATATCAACCAATTAAAACTCAACAGTCAAATAATAATAATAATTATTATTATTCACTCGATATGCCATAGTAATATCGTTGCCTCATGAAGAAATCCATGTTTGGATGCTGAGAAAAATCCAGAGCAGCAAAACTCAATAAATTTTTAGAGATCTCACCATCTTTTGCGTTCGTGATCAACATCCTTTACACCGACAACAAACAATTTCAATCACAAAAAAATAAAATAAAAAATACGAATTGCAGAGAAATCAGATTTTGTAGAATCAGATTTTCTTTTTCTCTCTGTTTTCTCTGCAACCAAATAGAGGCTAACACGTATCTACCAACATACATATACATAGATAGATAAAACAGAGAATAGAGAGAGAGATTATGCCGAGGATAGGATCTTCGGGAGCGCGAACGAGGTGTGCGAAGACGGAATCGACTCTAATTCAAAACTATTCACTTATCGTAGCTCCAATTCAAGTATCTTTCTAAACTAAAACTAACACGGGTCTAAGAAAGCATGAAAGATTTTGAAATCCAAACAGAGCTGGCTTAAAAATAACATAATTAACAGTAAATGTGTTACCAAACAGGGATCGAAGCAATTGGAGCATATTTTCTCACCTACCAAATGGCTCCCGCGAAGATTTTCCGAGAAAATTTGAGATCTAAGAAAATTCGTTTCAGAATAAAAAAGGGGAATTGTTGAGAAAAGGGTTTGGGAAGAGACGCAAGGTGCTCTCTTTGTCCAAATTCTCTCTGTGTCTCTGTAATTTTTCTTCCACTTGTTGGGTTAAATGGGTGGGTTACTAATTAAATGGGTTGGGTTGGTAATGGATAATTTATTTAGATATAAACGAGTCATAAATGGATAAATGGGTAATTACTCACTCAACCCATTTATAACCAACCAATTTATAACCCAACCCGCCCATTTGCCACCCCTACTCATAGGTAACCATTTTTGACTTGCACGAAGTTTTTATATAAAATCTTGTCGTATTCTGATTCCTGATCCAAATGATGCTTGCAATGTGAATCTTCTTTTCTAGTTATATAAATAACTAGGAATTATTTTAAAATCTAGTTGTATTTCGAACCAAGTGAGACTTGCCATGTGAAATCTAAGTACTAGATTTTAATTAAAGTCGAAGAATGCTGCCAAAGCTGATCAGCAGCGAGGTATGCGGAGGAATCTTTAATTCTTTATCCCTTATCGAAACTACAAAGCATGACATATAGACAAGGTTACGTATATATAGTACGTAAGCTCGAATAATAAATGGGTTACCATTGAGCTATATATATACGCAATAGCGCAAGGTGAAGAGCAAACCAAAATTAAGAGCATTAGAAAGCAGATATGGAGGTGAAGCAAGTCCTTCGCATGAATGGGGGAGAGGGAAAAACAAGCTATGCAACCCACTCACAACATCAAGTCTCTCTCTCTCTCTCTCTCTCTCTCTCTCTCTCTCTCTCTCTCTCTCTCTCTCAATGTTGTTTTTTATTTCCCCTAGTTGTAATGTGTTTATGTTCCATTTGGTTGTAAGAGCATTACCATCAATGAAAAAAATAAATAAATAAAGCATTTTGCATCACCAAAAATTACTTTATCTTTTTTTGTATGAACAAATTACTTTATCTATTTTACATTATTACTTAAACAATTTGTACATGTCATATATCTTATTCTTTATTTTACAATACATCACATTAAAATAATATTACTTTAATATTAAAGCAGGAGAGAAAAGAAAAAAAAGTATGATAAGAGAAGAGAGAGACAGAGAGAGTTAAAGAGGAATACTTTTTTTTTTTTTTTGCATGTTGCTAGAGTGCTTATGCATATTTGCAAGAACATTAGTATATTGGGTGTACCAAAACACCAAACAACATTTGCTAAAAATGTTGCCAAAAAAAAATTTCACTAGCAATGCTACTTTTTTTATTCTTTTCTTCTCTCTCCTCTCAGACCTCTCTCATCTCACTCTCTCAAATCTTTTTCTTCTCTCTGATTCAGTTGTGGTGGTCAGGTTGGTGGGTTCCGATCTGGTTATGGCTGGTTGTGGTAGTGGATTGGGCTAATTGGGTTGTGGACCTTGTGGTGGCAGGTCGTTGATTGGGTTGGTTGGTTTCGATTTGATTGTGGTTGTTGTGGTGGTGGATCATTGATTAAGTTATGGTGGTGGATCGTTGATTATGTTGTGGTGTTTGGGTTGGTGGGTTGTGGGAGTGATGCTGCTAGATTGTGAGGGTGGTGCTTGGTTTTTTTCTTGTATCTTTTTTTTTAATACAATAAGAGTTATTTTAGGTTATTTTAGTGCATTGTATGTTAGAATAGAAAAATGGTAGGAGTTATTGTAGTGTATATTGTTAAATAGTGGGTTAAAATCGCAAAATTAGATTTTTGGTATGCTAAAATAGCTCTTTTTTTAGGGCACCAAATGCTAATGCTCTAAGCACTTTAGGAAAAAAGTTTTGCATTTAGCTCACCAAATGTGAATTTTTTTGTGCACTTTTTGTGAAGAGAAATGATATACTCACAACATTTTCACAAACATATTATATCATTTAAATTATTTACTTGAAAAGGAAACAATGCTTGACACTTTTTTTTTTTTATACAAATATTATGAACTCTGAAATCTGGAATCTAGATATCTTTATCGAAAACTTAAAAAGTAGTAATTGAGTTACAAAATTCTTGATCATTTTCTATCATTTTTAATGAACTAAGAACATGATATTTTTCATTTCAGAGAATGGTGGCATCTATGGTCAAGCCCATAGTTCAAGAGAGCATTGAGGAGCTTTACCAGACCTTATTCCCCGAGTGCTTGAAGATTGCAGATTTGGGATGCTCATTAGGACCCAACACCCTTCTAGTTGTATCAGAAATCATAGAAATTCTTAGCACTACATCCCAGAAGTTGAACTCACCGTTACCTTCATTGCAAGCATTCCTAAATGATCTCCCCGGCAATGACTTCAACACAATTTTTAGGTCACTGCGGAGCTTCTATAGGAAATTGGAGACTGAGAAGGCAAACACCTTTGGAAATTGCTTCATATCTGGAGTGCCTGGGTCTTTCTATGGGAGGCTCTTCCCTTGCAATTCCCTTCACTTTGTTCATTCTTCTTATGCTATTATGTGGCTCTCCGAGGTTAACATATAATTCCCTTATACTTTCTCAGTTTATGGTGATGGGGTTTCAACACTTTCGATAGCATTTAATTTTGCTAGGGTTTAAACAAATAGGGACTCCACATGCATTAATATTGTAATAATTTCATGCACTATTTTCTTGAGAGAGAAAATGAGATAATCTTATTGTTTTTTAAGGTTTTAAATATATCAAACCATAATTCTAAAATCAATCTACTAAAACCCTTTGTCTTTGTCATTATTATTTTTTTAATAATAATTAACAAAATATATTATTAATTATTATTAAAAAATTATAATAATAATAATAAATAAAAAAAGAAGAATCATGGTTGCTACTATGTGAATACAATCTTTCAGACTTGTCATGAGAGTTTAATAGATGACCGTATTTTACTTCCTACATATCTTTCACGTTCCTAACCATCCGAGAATAAATAATTATTCATCTGACTTGGTACAGTATGTAAAACCATCTTTTATATGCTTAATCTAAGCCACTCGAGCATCGGTCCAAGTAATGGTAATGAATTTTTAAGTCCATGTTTTAGACTTTTAGTAGCTATATATAGGTGACTGAGGAAATTTACAGGTACCAAAAGGGTTAGTGAGCCAGACAGGAGAAGCTCTCAACAAAGGAAACATTTGCATTGCAAAGACAAGCCCTCCTGCTGTATTTAAAGCATATTTGGACCAATTTGAAAGGGACTTCACACTTTTCCTAAAGTCTCGAGCGGAAGAATTAGTTGCTGGTGGTCGTATGGTCCTCACAACCATGGGCAGCATCAAAAGCGATGATCCTCTTTCCATTTGGGAAGTCATTGGTCTAAAACTCAATGACATGGTCCTGGAGGTATTGATTTTTTTTTTTAATTTTACAAATGAGGGTATGTAAACTTTTTTGAATATGTCTAGTAGTTACTTGTAACTAAATTGAAAAAAAAAAAAAATTTATTTTTGCCAACTTATTTTATTATTCAATTTATTTTTTCTACTATTTATGAGTCTCACTGCACTTTTTAGTACTATTTATAGATCTCACTATACTATTTCAGTTAACTTTTATTTTTATTTACAGTACTTTCAACAAAAAAAAGATTGCCCAAAAACCTAGAAAAACGAATATTTAACCATAAGATTAAATCTGAATGACTAGCAAGCATTATTACTTAACTTTTTGGTTGGATTGGTGGTCAATTGCTTACTAGCAAAGGTTCAAAAGTTGGCGCTTGTGGGAATATGAATCAGAAATTTTTCTTTTTCTTTTTCTTTTTTATCAAGAAATTTAGGTTTAATTAAAAAAAAAAACAATCTCGTACGTACAAGGGAAACTATTTTGATACCGTAAGGGCTTTTTTCCATTAATAATGTATATTATAGTACTAAGTCATTTAGAATTTTAAGTAATATAACAAAAAATTTATAATATTTAATTTAAATTATAAAAATAAATTCATTTAAAATAGATGTCATCCTCTTACGTGGTGAGAATATGCATGTGTACTAAGAGTATGAAATACGTACATTCAAGTTTCAACTATCTAGCTAGGACACAATGAACAATTAATAATCTCAACTTACAGAAGACCTACATACTAATTAATCATACTCTAGATCTAACCTAGCTAATTAACGTGCTTAATTAATTACGTACAGGGCATGATTGAACAGTCAAAACTGGACAACTTCAATTTGCCATACTATGCAGCTACTATAGAGGAAGTAAAGAAGGTAATCGAGGCCGAAGGATCTTTTACTTTACGGAAACTTGAAGCTTTCAAAGTGGATTGGGACACCTATATAAAGAAGGCTAACAAGGGTCTTGATAAGCAAGCAAGAGAAGCCATACTAGCCAGTGACATAAAGGCCGTGGGTGAGCCCATTTTGGCAAGCCATTTTGGGGAAGCATCCATTGAGGACTTGTTCAGTAGGTTTAAAGAGGTTGTGCTAGACCACATGGAGAGAGAGAAATGTGTGTACTGTAATTTGGTTATCTCCTTGAAAAAGAAGGGTTGAAGGTTAATTAACTTGTGGAAGTGTAATTCTTGAGAAAAGGAAGCTTTGTAAGATTATTTCTTACTTTCTTATTGTATGCTTATTATGCCATATGGATTTCATGGTAGAAAATCTTTCCTATTTTTTCAATGCCTTTTTTAAGCTTCAAAACCCATAAAAGAACACAATAGTGAAGATTTAAAATAATAATAATATTGATAATAAAGAAGCTAGAGTTTAAAAATAAAAATAAAAAGAGAAAAAGAGAAAAAAAATATTATTGTTATCTTTCAAAAGTAGAATACAAATACTAATAGAATCTTGAATTCTTTATATAATCATTTATTCTCTTCCATAAAATTTATGTAAGCAATAAAACTTTGTGGAAAGTACCTAAAATTAGCAAAAAATACATGGTAGCTAGAAACATGAATAAGACCAAATCCTTATTAAAATAGAAAATTATGTTAGACTATTATACGATTTTAAAAAAAACGATAATGAGACAAATACAAACAACAAATCGAGTTTCCTTAAATTATATATATATATTGTAAGGTCACAAATTGTAGCCCAAACCCAAAAGGAATAGGATATGGGCCCAATAAGCCCAATACAATAAATTTATAAGAGAGTAAGTGAAAGAACTGAGCTGGTAATGGTTTTCTAACAGTTAATCGGGGTTTTAAGTCTGTCCGAGGAGGAATAGACGCATAATCAGAGGTTGAATTCAAGTCCGAGGAGTAATTTTTTGGATTGATTGGCTATTTCAGATGGTATGTTCTTCACAGTGCTACAGTAAATCTTGTTCAATCTCTCTCCTTAATATTTTCCGATCCACCTTATGGAGGTTTTTCCCCCATTATATAGTCCCCTCCGATCCATTTCCATCGTCCACTTGTTTATCATCTAACCTTGTACTCAAGTATCTGTCCTGTTGAGCAGCTTTTCTGGTTTTCTGTGGGCGGTAGTAGTTGAAAGTACTGTTCAAAGGTCTTCTCCACATTAATGCAGCCAGGAAAGCTGCTATAGTGCATTTGTTGCGGTGGTAGTAGTTTTTCCCTTAGATATTTCCGTGTTCTTATCCCTTCCTTGTACATCTATAGTCTATCTTCATTGCTGGAACTTCCTGGAAGGTTACTCAAGTCAAGACGAAGTTCACTTTACTGACATTCGTAAGGTCCAAGGAGGATGACTCTCTCGAACTAGTGCCTTTGAACATTTCTCTATTTGTCTATCTACTATGGGGCTTTCCCAAACGTTTTCTCCTCCTCGGACGTACTCTCGTTAGTAAACGGGGCTTCAAACCTAACACAGAAGCTTAAGTCTTGGCCCCCCACATATATATATATATATATATATATATATATATATATATATATGTAATTTAGAGAAAATTTTTTTGGCCAAAATAGACATAGAAAAGAGAAAAAACAGTTAATCAATGTAACTAACACCTACGTAACTAACAATAAATTTTACTCTTTTTAGCAAAATTTAAATTTAAATCCTTAAAATTTGGTCAATTATCACTTTTGTGCTTTAAATTTTATGTTTGTTATTTTTGGTCATTTAAGTTCTTTTTTTTTTTTTTGGAGGGAAAAGGTAAGTCAACTTCATTAAGACAAATCAAATTGAAATACGTCAACCAAGTCTTGTGATAGTTCTTCTAACCACACATCAGTGTCAGCAACTAAAACTGCTCTCTTAGCAAGGGAATGGGCTAATCTATTGCCCCCCCTACATGTATGATTGAAAGTACAACTTTGCATACCAGCACCTAATATTTGAATATCACATATAATATGGCTCATTTGAGTTTTGTTGGGCTTTGGATTGTTAAGAGCCTGGATAACTTTCAAGGAGTCCCCTTCCACCTCAGCCTTGAAGATGCTGATCTCCTGGGCGAAAATAAGAGCACATCGCGCTGCCAGAGCTTCCACCAATTCCACCGAGATTGGTAGAGGGATTTTTTGGCTAAGGGCCGCTATGATCAATCCCGACTCATCGCGAATGACGATACCCAACCCAGCCAATGACCTGTCCACGAACACAGCTCCGTCGAAATTGATCTTGAAAAGTCCAGCACCAGGTGGCTTCCATCTCACCTCCATCCGAGGAATAGCAAACCGTACAGGAGAGTTGCAGGTCATTTAAGTTCTAATTCGTTATTTTCTATAAAAAAAAAAAAAAAAAGTTCAAAATCATTGTTAGTAGCATACTCCAAATACCGTTAATAAAGCTACTGTTAAGTATTAAAAGAAATCATTTTCATTATTAAAATTTTCTATATTTTCTTTTAAACACCCCCTTAAAAAATTATTATACCCACTACAAATCCAAATCAAACTCAAACCTAAATTATATGCACAAGAAACCCCAAAAATAAATAAATAAAAATAAAAATAAAAATCCATGGCCAAATTTTGGCACTCACATCGTCGATCAAAGATCTACAAGGAACCTAAAAAAACATGCACCAATCATATACAAACCAAATCTATGGGTTCCAATTAGCTTAACTGGTAAAATTTCTAATGGTTGAATAAAAGATCTAAAGGTTCAATCTCTGCTACACTAAAAACTGATTGGTATCTTAGTCTACTGATAAAGTGCTATTACCAAGAGTAGACGCTATAGATTAAAACTCTCTAATATATATATATATATATATTTATATATACAAACCCAATCAAGTTCAAAGAACCAACATCTTCACAATCTCACCTATTTGGCCCTCACTTAAAACCCACAAAATCAAATTCAAAGAACTCAATTCTTTACTTGCTTTGAAAATGGATCTCACAACTTTGATTAAGTTGTAATCAATCCACCATCGCATTCACTCAAACTCAACCCAAAATTGCTAAACCAAACCACTACATAATCGTTGCCTTACAATTGCCATCATAGCCACCCCTTTTGTGTACACCACCAAACCAAGCACCACAAAAACCTCTATCATCACTAAGCTAAATGCACACAAGGTGGTCGATACCGTACCGGTACTGGCCATACCTGCCAGTATGTACCGTACCGGTACATATACTAATATCGAAATGCCAACGTTTCGTACCAGTTTAAATACCAAGCATACCGGCCATGTATTAGGCATACATGCCGATTTTGGGTGTACTAGCCAGTACAAGAAAAAAAGCTTTTTTTTTTTTTTTTTTAGTTTTGTAATTTTTGAATTTTTATAAGGGTAGAATGGTAACTTATTTGCATTAACTTATTAGTATTATTTGTTTTCTTAGTATGCAATGAACAATTTAGCTTTTTGTTTTTTATATTGTGTTTTTTTTTCTTTTTGTTGATTCTAAAGTTTAAAACTATGAATAATTTATTCTAAATTGAGGTAATGTTTTATGGTAAACTTTTATTATTATTATTATTATTATTATTATATAGCGGTAAACCCGAAACGGTATACCGGTATTGACTGGTACCGAAATATATCGTTCCACTGGTCAAACGAATACAGCTTCCAGTACGAAATTGACTTCCTTGAATGCACCACACAAAAAAAAAAAAAAAAAAAAAAAAAAATCATTTTATTTATTAAAAAATGAAAGTAAATTTTTTAGTATAACACATTGCAAAAAAAAAAAAAAAAACCTATATCATTTTAAAGGGTCTTAACGATTAGTTGTTAATAGGAATAGGATAGAAGGAATGATCAATATTAATAATAAATGAAAACTATAGAGACTAAAATGATCAAATTAAAACTCAAAAAACGAAAATGGTAATTGACGAAGGTGTAATCTATATTTTTACATAAAAAGAATTATTGACCAAACAAATATTTTACAGAAAAAGAATTATGTTTCAGAAAATGTTATTGATCAAAATAACATATAGAAAAGTGGCAAAACAGTTAATCAATCAATGTTAGCCATAACTTCTATTTAGAGCATTCCCATCCAAGATTTCAAAAAAGTTCTATTTGACAACCTCAAAACCTACTTTATCTACTTTACTATCTCATTTTACAACTCACCCAACATCAGGGCCGGCTGAATGGGTGAGCAAAAGATGCGATCGCCTAAGGCCCCAAGTAAAAAATAGGCCCCCAAATTTTAACCAATAGGGTTATTTAAAATCAATAAATAAAATAATATTTTTTTTCCAGATGAAAAAAAAAATAAAAAAGAGAGAAAAATGTAACGTCCACAATATTTTTCACAATACTTTTACAACTAATGCTAAGTAATAGGTTGTTACAACTTGTTATTGATGGCAAAAAATAATTATAGTGATATTTTCAAGTAGAAAACAAAAAGCAACTTAAAGTCTAGGATTTTTTGTAAAAAAATATTGTGAATGTTGCATTTCTATAAAAAATAAGAATAATAATAAGATTTGAGTTAGTAAACTTTTACTAGTTCTTATCTAAGTCTACCATTAATATCACTCTTTTACTTACTACTACAATCTGTCACATCAATAACTATGAAAAATTTTGTCAAATTTTTTCTATCTATAAAATTTCTAAAAAAAGAAAATTTTTTACGTAGTTCATGTTAATTAGTATTAATTTTGCATCTAAAACAAGATAATTAATTTTCGCCTTAGGCCTCCCAAATACATCAAGCCGCCACTGCCCAACATTCCAGTTTTTATTTTTATATACAACTCATTAAAATAATATAAACTACAATATCAAATAATATTTAAAAAAAAAAATCATGTTTATCTCTCTTCTCTTTCATTTCTTTTTCCTCTCTTCAACTTTCTCAATTGAAATAATAGTATTTTTATTTTTACATCCAAGTGAACAGTTGGTTCTATATATAAGAACCAACTATTCACAGGTTCTAAAAATTTTTAAGAACCCATACTCAGATAGAGCAACATTTTTAAAGTTTTGGATGTAAAATAGCAACTGGGAGGTGTTTACACCCCCCAATGCTAGTGCTCTTAGTGGGCTAGAGCATGTCACTTCACTTAGTGGAGTTAGTATCTCATGTGCCTGGTGCATGAGAGATTTTTCCTACATAGTGAGAGGGACTAGCTGACACAAGTGAACCTTTCACATATTCTTGATAAAACTATGACTTGACAACATAGAAAATTTTATAAATTTTTTTTTTAATTTTTTTATAAAATGGATAAAATTTACCTACAAAACTGGTTGTAATCTAAATTAAAATAATTTCTCTCTCTTCTCTTTCATTTCTTTTTTCTCTCTTCACCTTTCTCATTTAAAATAATAGTATTTTTTTTACATCCAAGTGAACAGTTGGTTCTATATATAAGAACCAACTGTTCACAGGTTCTAAAATTTTTTAAGAACCCATACTTGAATGGAGCAATATTTTTGAAGTTTTAGATGTAAAATAGCAATTAGGAGGTGTTTACACTCCCCAATGCTATTGCTCTTAGTGGGCTGGAGCATGTCACTTCACATAATGGAGCTAGTATCTCATGAGCTTAGCGCTGGAGAGATTTTTCCCACATAGTGAGAGGGGCCAGCCAAATCAAGTGAACCTTTCACACATTCTTGATATAACTATGACTTGACAACATAGAAAATTTTATAACTTTTTTTTAAATAATTTTTTTAGAGATATAAAAAAAGAAGATAAAATTTAGCTACAAAATTAGTTGTAGTCTAAGATTACAACCTTACTCAATATCTTTTTATTAGAAGTGAATTTTAACAAATCCACCATTGAATTACATTTTCTTCTTATATTCTCCATGTTTGTAAAATTTCTAGAAAGTTAAAGTTTAATAATTATGTCATCAATAAATTGTTTAAATTGCAAGTTTTTATAATTTAAAATTATGCATAAATATATAATCTTATAAATCATTAGTCAATAATATCTTATTGACACAAAATTTGACATGTGTATTAAGAGCGTAAAGAACATGTAATTTAATGATTAAATTTTCGAAATATAAAGTAATGTTAATAATAATGAATAAGGTTATACCTTTAAGTTACAATCAATTTTACAACTAAATTTTATTCAGACAAAATTCAAATCCTAAATGTATTTATTAGAGACATCAAAAGATGTCAACTAATTAAACTACCAAGTTCTTGTAAATATTATTGTGATTTTTTTTTTTTATAAAAATTTTTTGTTTTTGTCGTAAAATTTTTTTTTTTAATTATTTGGCTAAAAAGTGTACCGTACTCTGGGCTTGTTGTACGTGAAAACTGAAAAGTGAAAGGCCAATGCCCCACTGGCAATAGCTAAAACCCAAATAGCCTGCCCTTGACAGAACTCTGAACTCAGAAAGAATCCTAGACACCACATGTGGGTCGGTTTCACTTTTTATTGTGTAATTTAATAAAATATAGAATTATATTCATAATAATATATACTTAGATTTCGCGCGTATGCTGAGTTTTATTTATTTATTTATTTTTATTTTAGTGTCAAAATTTTTCAAAAATATAAAAGAGATAGAGGCAACTGAAAGTCAGATACAACAATCAAAATCATATGCAGCAATAAAACAATTAAAAAAATAGCAACACTAAGGGAGTGTTTGGTTTGTGTTTTTAAACAACTATTTTCAGTTTTTAAAAAACATTTCACACATTTCAACACACTTTTTCACCCACACGTATTTTCACAAATTTTTTTAAACAATAATTTTCAGTTTTTAAACACACATACCAAACGAGCTCTAAGCGTGAGTATGGATAGCGGCAGTTTTCACGTTTTCAATGTTTGCGTTTTTGGTTGGGTCTCACAGTACTATTCACGATCCAGTTAAAAACACAAAATGCGTAAACCAATGTATTTTTGGGTCTCACGACACTATTCAAATCTTTAAAAATTATTTTTCTATAATGTTTTTAGCAATAAGTTTTTAATTTTCAGCAAATAAACCATATCCAAACACACCCTTAAAGTCCGTTTGGAAATAGCTTATTTAACTGAAATTGAAAACTTTTTGCTGAAAGTATTGTAGTTAAAGCTAAAAGGTAGTTGAAATAGTATGGTAAAACCTATAAATAGTATCAAAAATTGTAATGAGGCCCATAAATAATAACAAAAATAAGTCATATCCAAACACACCCTTAGAATCCGTTTGGAAACATCTTATTTAGCTGAAACTGAAAACTTTTTGCTGAAAGTATTATAGTTAAAGCTAAAAGATAGTTGAAATAGTACAGTAAGACCATGAACAGTATCAATAATTGTAATAGGACTCATAAAAAATAGTAAAAATAAGCTAAATTGTAAAAAAAACTGGTTTTTTAAGTTAATGCCAAACACAACTTAAGAGAAAAAGATATTTAAAAAAAAAATTAAATAGAAGGAATATAAACATTTATTTATGTTTGATTTTAGCAATTAATTTGTAGTTCAGAAGAAATAAAGAGATATTGAAGTTCCTAATTTTAAGGGATATAGATAAAAAGTTATCATTAAATTAAAATAAGTTAGCTAGAAAAAACTTATGAGAGAGAGATAGAGTGAAAAAAAAAAGTGAAATTACATTATTGGTTCTTGAAATTTACTCTGTAAGTACAATTAGTCTCTTAAATTTCAAGTGTGCACTATTGATCCCTCAAGTTTTAAAAATGAATGATGTTAATCCTTATGTTAATTACAATTAATAATATTACTTATGTGGCTAACCAAATAATGACTTGTCATTTTTTTTAATGATGCGTCAATTTTTTAATTAAAAAAAATTACAAAAATTATTAGAAAATACTAAAAATATTAGTATAAGTTTTTTTTTTTTTTTTTTGGTTAAAAAAATATTAGTATAAGTTTTACAAACTTATTGTGCCACGTAAGTGACTTAAAAAATAGATTTACACGTTCAGACATCCTTATCATTTTGGTAAAAACTTCATAATTAAAAAAAATTAAAAACTGCATATTTCTCCCCATCAGTTCTTCTCTCTCATGTTCTTCGTCTGCCATCTCCTAGGAAATACCCAATATCAAACTCTAATTCAACTAACTCATTTGCACAATATTAGGGGTTGTTTGGATTTTTTTATTTTCATAACTCATAACTCTGTTTTCATCACCTATAACTCAAAAATGGTAGGACCCACAGCTGAGAAGTCTGTTTAGTTTTTGTTTCCATCGCTTAATTCTCTGATTTTTTAGTGATGAGTTATGGAAACTGAAAACACATTTTAGGTGTTTTCAGTTTTCCAAACTCAATTTTCAATGGCATTTTCATAATTAAACACATACTGAAAGTCCCACGGTCAGAGTCCCTTTTTTTTTTTTTTTTTTTCACTGGGTTCGGTGAGTTTGGTTTCTTCTTCTTCTTTTTTTTTTTCTTTTTCCTTTCACACTAGGTGATCTTCTTCTTCTTCTTCTTCTTCTTTTTTCTTTTCCCTTTCACGCTAGGTCTGGTCTGGTCTTCTTCATTAAGTTTTTTTTTCTTCTTCGTTCACTGGGTTCGATGAGTTTTTTTTTTTTTTTTTTTTCACACTAGGTTCGTGGAGTTTGAGTTCTTCTTATTCTTTTTTTTCTTTTTCCTTTCACACTAGGTGATCTTCTTCTTCTTCTTCTTCTTCCTTTCACGCTGGGTCTGGTCTGGTCTTCTTTATCTTCTTCTTCTTCTTCTTCTTTTTTTTTTTTTTCACTAGGTTTGGTGAGTTTGGGTATTAGAGGTTGAAGGAAAAAAAAAAGAAGTAAAAACTGCACCAAGTTACAGGTATGGGGCCTACAAAAAGTTGAAAAATTTGAGTGATGTGAACTGAAAACAGTGTCCAAAGGGGTGGGGTTAAGAAAATTGGGGTATTTTAAGTAATGAGTGATAAACAATGAGTGATGAGAGATGAGTAGCGAAAATTGAATGATGAGTGATGAAAAAAAAAAACCAAACTGGCCTTTAGCGTCTCTTAATAATGGTATGTTTGTATACCACTTATTTGCTAAAAACTTACTATTAAAAATATTGTAGTAAAATAATTTTTAAAAATGTAAATAGTGCTATAGAACCCAAAAATACATTAACATGCGTATTTTTATATTTTTAATTTAATAGTAAATAGTACTGTGAGATCAAGCCAAAAACATAGACGCCAAAAATGTACAGTATAAACGTCAGAATCAACTGTGAATAACTTTATTTAATTTCAAAACATTTTATAAAGTCTTTCCTTTTGTCAGGCACCCATCAACATCGGCCTTTATGATAGGATAATTTTGAAACCGTCAATTTTACTTTTTTTTTTCTTTTACAAAATAATGTGATAATAAATGATATTAATGCTATGTTTTTACAAAATAATGTAATAATAAATATAATTAATGCTATATAAACATAATAATAAATAAAAATATTAACTATTTTAGCATTGTATTTTAAATATTGACACATAAGAAGTTTATAAATGATGTAGTAACTTTTATTGTAAAATTTAAATCATAAAACAAGTACTTTTAAATTATAAAAATATTTGTCTTAATATATCTTACTCTTAATTACCATATTATAAATGCTATAAGTATAAATTATGGTACAGTAAAATATCCAAACTCACCCTCTGACGGCTTGGTTTTGGTGGGTCAGGTCATGACTCAGGAGGGAATCTTCTTTCCACTCCACCTCCGACAAGACAAGACCGCCTGATTTCATCCCTTTTCTTTTCACACTTTTTTTTTTTTTTTTTTTTTTTTTGTGACTAACTTTTCTTTTCACACTTGTTTCACCTACCTCCCAATTTCCAAATAGAGAAATAGGGACACCAATAGTAGGAGAAAAATGCATTACCACAATTGCCCGTTTAAATATAGTTTATTTTACTTGAGATTAAAAATATTGTAATAAAATAATTTTTAAATGTATAAATAATATCATGAGACTTATTTTTAATTAAAAAGCTGTTAAAATGTGAAATTTATGACTCCCGTAAACAGTGCACGAGACTCATTAATAGACCAATTCCCACATAAAATGTTTGTTGGTCAAAGAGGTACTGAGTCCCGTGCACAGTGAACGAGACCCACTGACAAACACTCCACTTGAAAGTAGCACGTCAAAAAAAAAAAGAGAGGAAAATGCTAAAAATGCAATCGCGCAAGAAATAAGCCTAATCCAAACGGGCACAATATATATATATATTTTTTTGTAGGGCAATCCTCTTCTTAGACTTGCTATGTTTTTTGCCACAATTTTTGTGCTATTATAATTTCTAACACGGCAAACTTTGAGTGATAGAGAGAAATTGGGAATTGATTTGAAAGTGATAAGAAAAATCATTCAGTCTATTGTGACAAAAAAAAAAATCATGGACCTAAACACCTCATATGTAGGAATACAACAAAATACATAGTTTTTGCTAGAGTTGCGAGTTGGTGGAATTATAAATCCACCGTTTCTTCTATATGACTCACAATGTGAACGAATTATGGCAAAATTAAATTGTGTATTTTATTGGTATAAGAAATTAGAACATGAGGTATTGAATGCCACAAGATTGCTAGGATATATATATATATATATATATATATATATATATATATATATATATATATATATATATATATATATAGAGTTGAGAGTGAGAAGATTCAAAATATGAATATCTCCTTTGAAAATACCAAGTATCAACTAGTTGAGTTATAATACTCTGGACATGTGAACAACAAAAATGGAAAATTATACTTTACCACCTTAAATTATATTTCTAATTAAACTTTACACTCTAAAATTTCATAATGCATGGTTACCACCCTAAACTATAAATTGTTTTACACTTTGCACCTTGCCCTCAATTTTGCCATTAACTTAGATGGCACCACATGAAAAGGCCTAATTTCCCCTCTTCTCAATTCCTATAAAAATAAAAGAGAAATTGTATTTTACAACCCTAAACTGTACTCTCAATTACAATTTACACCCTAAACATTAGTTTTCCATCCAAAATAATGGCAAAATTGACGGCACGCAAGTTGCAAAGTGTAACATGGATTATTGTTTAGGATACTAACTGTGCATTTTGAAAATTTAGGGTACAAAGTATAATATGATGTATAGTTTATGGTGGTAAAGTATAATTACCCAAAAAAAAAAAAAATACTAACTCAAATTTATGGCCTGTGAGTTGTGAACAACAGAAAATAAAAAGTAGAAAAGATCAACACACATGACAAGGTGGTTTATGTCCATGAAGTATCTATAGTTTTATTGTGATGTATTTAACATAGATATAGGAATCCTTCTATTATAATTGGGCTATAGGCAGGTAAGAAATTACCAAAAAGCAGGTCAAGGACATTTAAAATCTATTCAAATAACAAAAATATCTCTAATAATTGTACAAACACCATATAATACACATACATCCAAATCAATAACATTTTCCTAAAATTATGGGGATTAAAATCATCACAAGACAGAAAAGTAAAAAGTTTTATGCTTTTTTTTTTTCCCCTCTTGTATGTGACCATATGAGTAAAGGAACGTGGGAGAGAAAGTGTGATACTGGAAAAAATCTAAGGAAGAAGCTTGCTTTTGTGTGGTGAAGCCTAACATACCATACTAAGTGAACAGTAACAATTTATTCTCTTTTCCATTGACATGACGGAGCCACTTGTAGAAGAAGGACCCACCCCAAAAAAATTTATTTTTTCTTTGTAATATTATTATATTTATAAGTAATTTTTTGGAAAAATACCATTTTGTTCCCTCACTTTTTTTTAACATTTATATTCTTGTTAGTGTAAGCATATTTATACCTACTCAATGATATTATATCATAACTCACCCAAAATATATGTCAAGTGATAATATTATATATATATATATATATATAATAGATTTTTTTTTTTTTTGATTTGTATATATATAATAGATTATAACTTTAGTAAAAGGCGAAAGAATAGTTCGCTCTGTGCCCAACGTGTAACTTAGCATAAGTAGTTTTGTGTAAAATGTAATAATATCTCTTCATCGTGATTATTTTCTTATTATACCATTTTAGTTTTCAATTGTTTTTGTGTGTTTTGATTCATAATTAATTTAATCACAATCTTAGTCTCATATACTATTAGCAAATTGTAAAAAAAGTGTTTCTTTTATTATCATATGGCATATAAATCATTGAATACATGACATGTGATTTGAGAATATATACACACTCTTACATAATATTCTTTTGCATAAAAAAATTCAAAATAAAAACATAAAATATAAAAATTATTCATCAAATTATTGTACATAAAAATCATAACGACATAATTTTTTTTTCTTAAACTAGCAGTTTTGTAATGCTTATACTCTTTTATATATATAGTTACAATGAATGAGGAAGAATTTAAACTCTAAATATTTCCGTTGAAAACATCAAGAAGTGTGAACCAATTGAGCCGCAAAACTCTTGACATGATGTTTATCCTTTTTAGGTATAAAGTAATTAGATTCAATTTATAATGAATACATGCACACATATTCTTGTGTAAAATTAAGGGTAATAACATTCCTCCAAAGAAAATTTCTTAACTCTACCACTGCCCATTGATTACATACTAAATCAAAATAAAACATGGTTAAGTAAGAGAAAATCTATAAATTGACAACAAATTTGACATCTATTGATATGTGGCAAATTACTAGTTAAAAGTAAAAAAGTGATGTAAGTGATAAATATAGATGAAAACCAAATACAAGCTTATTAACTCTCTATTGGTGTAAAAAATATTGTCAAATTTTTTGTAGCATTGCTCGGTTATGTAAATCGAAAAATGTGGAGTTATTACTTTTGTAGATGTATATATATGTGTGTGTGTGTGTGTTGGGGGGGGGTATTTGATACAAATTCATTTTTTATTAAAGTATTAAGGTATGGCTTAAACCTAGCTTAGAGCATCTCCAATGGATTAGCTAAAGTCATTTTTTGGAGAGCAAACTTGCTCCAACAAATTCTTTAAACGCAAAACTTTTCCTTTTTTTTTTTTATTAAGTTGCTACAGTAGTTATCTTGATCTAGAGAACACTATAGCAACTTCAGACTATTTTTCTCACTTAAAATAATCCACACTTGAATAAATCCGAATAAAAAATTTAGCACAATAAATTAAAATTTCAACATTTATCTCAACCTCAATGGCTACAAAGACACCAAAACACAAATGAACACTACAACAAAATGTGTTTTCAATGACGAAAATATTCGTCACTAAAAGTCCAGTTTTTCATCGCTAAGAACCTTTAGCGACGAAATCTACTAATTATGGACAAAATGAGTTTCGTTGCTGAAAGTCCTAGCAACAAAAAATTTCATCACTAAAAGTCCAATTTGTTTTAAAAAAAAAAACTTTTTCGTCGCTAAATGTTTTCCTCGCTAAAAACACTATTTAGGGACGAAAACATTTCGTCGCCAAAAACACTTTAGTTTATTAAATCATATTTAGTGATGAACAATTTCGTTTCGGGTACATATAGTGATGAAAAAGTTCGTCACTAAAACTATTTTTAAGAAAGTCTAGGAACATATAGCGACAAAAATTTTCATCACTAAAACCATTTCTTACAAAATTCTGTTGCATTTAGCAACGAAATATTTCATCACTAAAACAATTTTTTGTTGTTATATTTGTGACGGAAAAATTAATCGCTAAAACTTATTTTCTGTTTTTATTTTTTTCATTGCTTTGATATTAACCTATAACTTGTCATTACATTTAGAGGTGTGCGCGGTTTGATCGGCTCGGTTTTTTTTCCAAATTTATCACCAAACCGATAGGGATCGGTTTTCTCATAATTGGAACCGATGCACACCGCTTAGGATCGGTTTTCCAACCTATAGTGGTGCAGTTTTTAGCGGTCGATTTATTCGGTTTGGTCGGTTTAATATTTTTCAACTCAAAAAAGAGGTAGAAACACAAAAATAGAATATAATGCAAGTAAAATTTATATTGATTTCCATGTAAAAAACAAACAAAGAAATTTTTTGACAAAGAAATGCTTTACAATGAATTTATCCCACAACAAATAAACAAAAGCCAATGCTTAATAGGTACTACGGTAGTACCACAGTAGATCTAAAGCCTTTACTAACTTAGTAGCTCAAAATCCCCAAGTCAAAAAACATAAAAATAAAAATACAAAAATCTAAAAATATACTGGGCAATATTTGGAATCATTAGTTATGGATTAGTGATTAGTGATTACCTCTTTCCCGATGAATGATTGAAGAGTAAGAACTGTCTCGGTCTCCCATAAAATCTCTTTGTTGGAAAAAAGGGTTTCAGTACTTGTGGACTGTGAAACAAACATTGAAACTTACCGGCGGTGTTGCGGCTGATTGGCAGAGGAGTGACTCACTTGGAGATGGAGTGAGCAGCTTTAGGTGAGAGAGTTCTGAATTTAGAGTTTGGAAAAGAAGAATTTAAATGGTTACTCAATTTTGTAACCCTAGCCTTCCACTACGTCGTTTTACTTTTCTTTTCTTTTTTTCTTAAATAGCCCAGTGAAATGGGCTATTTCACTTAGTTTTAGGGTAAAATTGTAATTTAAGTATATTAAAATATTATATATACACACACACACACACACACACATACATACATATAACGTATTGGTTTGGTTAGGATATTTTTGGTTTTCAGAAATCAATTCCGACTACATCACCACATCGACGTCGGAAAAACCCATGACCTCTGATCGCCGGCCTTGCCTCCAACGGTTCGGCCCCAAGCGCAATGCGGTTCCTCAGCTCCAGTTGGTTGCAACGGTTAATCAACGCCACTGCTCACCCCTAATTACATTATTAAAACCTCACATTTGAATAACACATTTATTTCAACAACACATTTATAAAAATAAAAAATAAAAAAATCCATACATCCTACAAGTAAAAAAATAAAAACAAATATCCAATTCAAACTCCTTCCATACAATAATTATTTGCAACACATACAATAACATAAGATGTTTTATAATAATACAAAAGTGTAGCATAATATAATTAGAACCAATAGATGATGTCCTCATTGTTGGAAAAATATGCATGTGATGTGCACAATGGAAAATAATAACGGATTTACTTCATTAGAAAATGATAACATGCACTATGTAAGTTTCAGAATTTGAGAACAAGAATGTGTACCTTGGTGCGGTGAAATTCAAAACCGAAGATCAGAAGTTCTTGGGAAGACTTTTAATCTTCACTCCAATTCCACTTGATGCCCAAGATGTGTGGTCTCTCAATCAGTTTCCAAAGAGAGAATGAAGAGTGTCCAACACTCACATACAAAATCATTTCATTCCTTATGAGAACTCTCATGAAAAGACTTAATGAAAAGTCTCTTATGAAAAACCCCTTAATTAAATTCTGTATGTTTCTCTCCTTATATATATAACTGATTATCTAATTAGGCTAGCCTTTTGGGCCTTCCCAATTGGACTTTAGTGTGTGGCTTGGAGTGAGACCAAAAGGGACCAATAAGACACTAGCTCCAATGGGTCTTGGACTTTTTTGTCAACTCTTGACAAGTCCAAAGTTACCATTAACTATATTTAATACCACTATATAAATATAGTTGCACTCTAGGCCTTATTTATAAATTATATCCCAAGACTTTATTGTACATGCAACCCCTTCATTAAAATATTCGTAGTGATACAAAGTCATGCAATAGACTGCTACTTTGAAGATTACTATATCTTAATCCTTGAGTATCCGGTTTAATCCTTTATGTTATTCAATATATATTTATGAAATCCAATTTCATAAATATATATATTACTAAAGTGATTGGGTCCAACACTTTGAATAACCAAATCCATTAAACTTATCTCAAGGGAATATTTTATATCTTCGTTAAGAAACTATGAATTCCATCTTGAGAATATATGTTCCATCAACATTAAATGCGGCTGCCCAACATACTGAGGTTTTGACCGTAACTTATAAATTTCACTCCTGATATATCAGAGCAACCTACATCTAATGATCATGTCCATTATTCTCTCAGGATTTAGAGTTGATGTAACTAGAAATCAAGAGATTTATTATTCATTTGACAGTCGTTAGGAGAATAATAAATCTCACAGCGGTCCAGTTCAATATGCCTTAACTCTTAAAACATATCAACATACCAACTAGAAGTCTCCACTTCCATGATCAAGATAAATTATCGTAGTTGATATGTTATAGTCTTCGCAAATGAAACGCTCAATTTCATCACTAACTACGAACTAAAATTATGAATTTACAAAGAACTTATGATTTATATCTTCTGTGACTTTTCACATAAATCACATATTATGCATCTCATGGACTAAGATAATGTCCCATTAGTTCATTTATAAATACTCTCATATAACTAAACAATTTAATTATTTATGTCATGCTAATAAATTGGATTTTAGGGCACAGACCCCTACACTCATATGTCTTCAAATAATGCCAAAAATAAATCTCCTAAAAGCCACCAATAAGAAATCTGCACAAATATAAAAACAATACTACATTAAAATTGTAAAGTAAAAACATTAACTATATTATAAGAAACATTTCTAACAATGCAATAAGAGTAGCCACACCAATGAATTAAAATCACAACTCTTAATGTATAAGTTGTAGAAAACAAATATAGATTTTCAAGTGTAATATAATACAATTAGTTTCAAATAATGCATTAAAAAAAGTAGTCACACCATGTAGTGTGAGTCAATTGCAGTATGAATTTAAACCACCTTATAACTCCATGCAAACCGCCTGCTTGCTCCAACACAACAACCCACCAAAAAACCAATTATCAACATTACAATATATATTGCTTACAAGTATTAAAAACAATAAAGTAATATCCATCACATATAAATCAACAATATCCATTCATAATTCAAAAAAAAAAAAAAAAAAAAAACTCCCAATATGAATTTAAATCACCTTATAACTTCATGCAAATCACCCGCTTGCTCCAACACAACAACCCACCACATAACCAATTATCAACATCACCATATATAATGCATACAAGTATTAAAAACAATAAAATAATATCCATCACATATAAATCAACAATATCCATTCACAATTCATTAAATAAATGAAAATACTCCCAATATGAATTTAAACCATCTTATAACTCCATGCAAGCCACCTGCTTGCTCTAACATAACAATTCACCACATAACCAATCATCAACATTACAAATATAGAGTTTTTTAAGTATTTAAACAAATTTTACTTACTATGCTCAAGCTAAGTGTACACCTTTAAGAAAAAATCCAAAGTTATCACAAATAATGAGTATTTAACCTACAAAATAAAAGTCTAATTTATAAAGAGTTTATCAATACACTTACAAGCTATATCATCACTACTAGTAATAGCATATAATGCTCAATGTTATAGCACAATGCTCAATATAAGTATTTAAGCAAAAAACATCTTAAAAAAATGACAACTCATACATAATGTATTTTAACATATAAGTCTATAAGCTACTTAGATAAAGTCCTTTCTCATTCATGAAGCTATTGTGTATATTAATACTTAAACAAATATACATTGCACAATCAAACACTCCCAACATCAACAACCCACCACAATACCAATCATCAACATCACAATATAAAATCACCTTATAATATGAATTTCACTTTTCATAATATGCATGATAACAATGTGATTTATTCAAAAATCTCATTAACAAGATTAGAAAAAAGCTGAATTGAATGTACAGTAAATTTTTTTACAGCTTAAATTATTTCAATAATATTTCTTTTGTTTAATTAACTAATTAAGTATTTGTAATTTTGTATAACAGATAAGTAAGATAACCGATCAAAGCAATATTAGCCACTCTATCCTAATCATAATAGCTGGACAATTTTCAAGATTATTATTGACTTATTAGTTGTCATTTTAGGTGTACCATATGCATCAAACACTCCTAATTAGTATTTACTTTTGATCAATCAACTCTTTATTTGTGAGTATTCAAGAATTTTGGAACACTTGATTAATCTTTTGAATGTGTATAGTCTCTATCCAATCAAATGATTGATTACTCTATATTGAATAAATGTTGCAAATTTAGATAACTGGCTTGATGGGATTTTTAAGACGTAAATATGGGTGTACTACACTTCTATTATACATTACTCCTATAATCATATAACTTTACATCTATTAATCATAAATTCTTGATTATATATATATGTATATATATATATATATTTATAGAAGTTTTGGCATTATTACACAAATGGTGTGTCCACTACACCTACCTAATGCACACTATTTGGAATTCTTAGCTTGAACTTAATAGATATGATGTATGGACAATACCAATTCGTAAATTCTTAAGACATATATGTTTGTATGTTTGTTTTTTACCTGACAAAGTTGAAAGATTCACTCTTTAAACCTAACAATAGGCAAGGTACAATGTATCATATAGCATATTAGAAAAAGTAAAATAAAAGATGCAAATTGTCATGAGTCATACTCTTTTTCTAAAACTTCTATATAAAGTCAATTTAGCATTATGAAAAACTCCAAAAGGTTGGTGTACATGTTCTCAAGACTCGTGATCAATAAGGTTAGTTTAAGTCTCTTAATCAAAATACTTGGGATCACTTAAAAGAAATTTATTCTTTTTATTATGTTTCTGAGATAATCCTTATAATAATTTAATGTGTATGAAACGGAGATTATATTTATGAGCAGTGAACACTTCTATTTAAAAAAAGCATTATAAAATTCACATTAAAAAAAAAGCTATAAAAAACTCCCAATAATATGAATTTAAACCACCTTATAACTCCATGAAAGCACCCGTTTGCTCCAACACAACAACCTACCACAAAAACAATAATCAACATCACGATATATAATGTTTACAAGTATTAAAAACAATTACATAGTATCCATCACATATAAATCAACAATATTCATTCACAATTCCAAAAAATAAGACACTTCCAATATAAATTTAAACCACCTTATAACACCATATAAGCCACCTGCTTGCTCCAATACAACAACCCACCACAAAACCAATCATCAACATCACAAGTATAGTGTTTTTTAAGTATTTAAACAAATTTTACTTACTATGCTCAAGTCAAGTGTACACCTTTAAAAAAAAATCCAAAATTATCACAAATAATGAATATTTAACCTAAAAAAGAAAAGCCTAATTTATAAAGAGTTTATCAATACACTTACTAGCTATTATAGCATAATGCTCAACATCTCAAAAAACAAAAAAACAAAAAAAACAAAAAACAAAAACAAACAAAAATATACATGACCAAGAACTGTTAAAATCAAAGAATCCCAAGAGAAAATAAAATTACACACACCCAAAAGCTATTATAATGCTCAGAAGCTTCACTACCACAAAACAAAAACAAACAAAAATATACCTGCCAAGCATAGTTAGAATCAAAGAATCCCCAAGAGAAAACCACTCTTTATCATCATCTAAACCTGACAAAACCAACAATAGAGAACTTAAATTTACAAAATTTAACAGATGCACTCTAAAATCACACAAAACCCATTAATTCAGCACCTAAATACTATTAACTCATACTTACACTTACAAGAAAAAAACTCAAAACCCATATCATTTAATCAAATACAAACCAAATATTACAAAAAATAAAATTAAAAAAAAAAAAGAACTTACAATGTTGAAATCAATGGAAAGAGATGATTGGTAACCAATTACAAGTAACTAACACAAAACCCATTAATTCAGCACCTAAATACTATAAACTCATACTTACACTTACAAGAAAAAACCTCAAAACCCATATCATCTAATCAAATACAAACCAAATATTACCAAAAAAAAAAAAAAAAACACTTATAATGTTGAAATCAGTGGAGGGAGGCAAAAGGAAGGAAGAGGGGAGTAGTGGAGGAAAAGGGGGATGGAAAGAAAGGAGAGAGGGAGGGTGAAGAGAGATGTCAGTGGCAGCAAGGGATTGGGTCGGCGTCGTCGATGGGGGGCTAGGGTTCGACGGTGTGAGGGAGAGAATGAGTGAGAAAGAAAATGAAAATAAAAAATGAAGATAAAGAGGAGAAGTGGGGATACATGTGTGGAGGAGAAAAAAACAATAGAAAAAAGAAAAGAAAAGGAAAAAAAAAACGTATAGATGGAAAAATGAAAGAGAGAAGAAAAAATAAAATAAAAAAAATAAAACTGTGAAATGTTACCACAATATTTTCATAATTCTTTCACAAATAATTTTAAGTAGCGAGTTGTTATTGACTATTATAGTTGAGAAAAAAAAATAATTTCAATGGTAAGTTCAAAGTAAAATCTATAATAACTTACCACATTGGAACATAACACTTCTCATTAAAATTAAATGATCCTAAGACTCACTATATCATTGCCACAAGTGCTACACAAGATTTGTTAAAAAATATCACCAAAAAATTTAAACATTAAGGGTTCGTTTGGATACAGCTGAAACTGAAAAATGAAATTGAAAACTGAAAAATATTGTAGAAAAATAATTTTTAAATGTGTAAATAGTACCATGGGACCCATTTTTAATGAAAAAATTGCTGAAAAGTAAAATTTGTGAGTCCATAAACAGTGCACGATGTGCGCTGATTGGTTGAAAAAAAATAGAAAAGTCAAAGTTTGCGGTTACTGTTCATTGAACAGTACATGAACATTAGCCGCAGACTCACAAACGCGTGCAAAAAAAAAAAAAAAAAGGAAAAACGCAAACGCGCAATCCAAACCCACCCTAAAGAAAGAATGAAGAAATAATATTTAAATAGAATAGAAAAAATATATGAAGTCTATTAAAAGGGTATTTAAAAAACTAAGTAGGTAATAAATAAGTATAAATATTTACTATTCATACGTACAAAAACGAAGAAGTTGCTGAAAATGATTTTGTTTAAAAAAACAAACACGTACACCCGTGAAACTTGCTTTACCAGACATGAAATTTTGAATCATGCAAGACAGTCCAGCTAATTATATATAGGCATCTTTTTGTTTTTTTATGGTTTTTCTTATAAAGGATTAATAGGTGCCCTGAGGTCTTTTTTTAATAAATAATTTTAGAAAAATTTTAAAATTATTTTTAAAGAAAACATAAAAAATTATTAAAAATATCAATTTTTTTTCTTTTTTTATAAATAAATTTTAAAATTAATTCATATATAAAGAAATACACTTAGAGCATATGTTAACAGAATTTATTTTATAAAAGTTCTTTTATTATTACAAAAAAATTTTACAATTTTTACCATAAATTTTCTATGTGATAAACTATTACTAGCTACTATTATTTTTCACATAGAAAGTTGCTACAAAAATTATACAAATTTTTTTTGGAACTATATATAAATATATATATATATATATATATATATATATATATAAAATATAGGCATCTAGTCGATTCTCAAAAAAAAAAAAAAAAAAAAATATATATATATATATATATATATAGGCGTCCAGTCAGTCTTACGTTGCACCACTCTCTTCGAAAAATATATATATATATATATATATATATATAAAATCCATGGTTCCTGTAGCTTATACTAGGTAGCAAAAGGACATAGGTAAACTGCGTAAACATCATTACGTAAGCTTGAATACGTCAGCTTTAGTTCCGTTTTCGCTATAAATAGACGCACCTTACAGTTTACACACACAAAATAAGCGAAGAAGAATAGCTTTAGAAACTAGAAACTAGTATTAATAAGCAACAATGGAGATACAGCAAGTCCTTCACATGAATGGTGGAGATGGAAAAACAAGCTATGCAATCAACTCGCAACTTCAAGTCAGTCCTCTCTCAATGTCAATCTTAATGTTGTTTTGTTCTTTTCTTTCTTATATATACATAAACTTGATTTGTTTGTTTAAAATTGTAGAGAACTGTGGCAGCTATGGTTAAGCCCATACTTGAAGAGAGCATGGAGGAGCTTTACCTCACTCTGTTCCCCGAGTGTTTGAAAATGGCAGATTTGGGTTGCTCAGCAGGACCCAATACCCTTTTAGTTGTATCAAAAGTCATGGACATCATTGGCACCAAGTCCCAAAAGTTGAACCGCCCACCACCCTCATTGCAAGCATTCCTAAACGATCTTCCAGGGAATGACTTTAACACCATTTTCAAGTCATTGCCAAGCTTCTATAAGAAGTTGGAGAATGAGAAGGGAAGCTCATTTGGGCACTGTTTCATAACCGGAGTGCCAGGGTCTTTCTATGGCAGGCTCTTCCCTAACAATTCCCTGCACTTTGTTCATTCTTCTTTTGCTCTTATGTGGCTCTCCGAGGTTGATAATATTCTAGCTAGCTAATTTCCCCACCAGTCATCTTTTTTTATGAATTTTAGAATTTTTAGGATGAGAAATCCGTGGACACAACTTTTATGGCATAACCAAGATTTTAAAAACTGGATCAAAGGTAACACCGTTTTTACCTCTGATTCCCAATTTAATTTAGTTTTTGACCGGTTTTGGACATTTTTACCCGATCAAACTAGTATTTGATTCCCAGTTGAATTGGTTGATTCTATCTGGTTTTTAAAACAATAGCATAACTTTTACTACAATATAATATAATTGATTACGAGTAGTAAAAAAAAAAAAAAAAAAGAATAAGAAAAAAGGAGGTAGTAAGTTCATGTTAGAGTAATAAGTAATCATTTACAATCTGTCACATTAGAATAATTCTTTTAAAATTTAGATAAATTCATGATTTTTATTTTATTTCCTCAGTTTTCAAAACCAAATGAAACTACACTTAAAGTTATTGCAAATTCTAACCCTCTATATATGTGTGTGTGTGTGTGTGTGTGTGTGTGGAGAGAGAGAGAGAGAGAGAGAGAGAGAGAGAGAGAGAGAGAGAGAGAGAGAGAGAGAGAGGTGTTAGTGTGGAACGTATGGTAGATTGAACTTGAGGCTTACGGGTTACATCACACTCCAAACCAATGAACTCACTACCTAGACATTAATGTTAGCAAAATGCTTACAAATTGTTTTTTTTTTTTTTTGATACATGCATACAAATTGTTAATTACTTGATTAATGGTATATTTTAACATAATCTTGTAAAGATAGGACTTTTTTATGAGAGATAAATAGATTAATTAACATTTTTTACTTCCTATCTTTCATGCTTTGAAAATTTCATGTAGGTTTATCTTAAGTAACTTAAGCATCCACGTAATTCAATTAGTTCTTCGTTATGTATGCAATGTGACAATGAAAAATTTTATATAGGCACCAAAACAGTTGGTTAGCAAGGAGGCCATGAACAAGGGGAACATATGCATTGCAAAGACAAGCCCACCTCCTGTGTTTAATGCATACTTGGAGCAATTTGAAAGAGACTTCAAAATGTTCCTCAAGTGTAGGGCAGAAGAGTTAGTCCCAGGTGGTCGGATGGTCCTCACAACTATGGGCAGCATTAAAAGCGATGATCCTCTTTGCATTTGGGAAGTTGTTGGACTGAACCTCAATGACATGGTCTTGGAGGTAATGAAGTGTCTAACTTGTAGAGAGAGACATATGAGCTAAAAACAATAAGTTTAAAGAGAAAAGCTTTTCACAGCTATTTGAGGTGACATGCATGTTGTAAGTAGTGCTAAAAAAAAGTACAGGAAAATTACTTGCTATTACACACTCTTTAAAATCATGTTTTTAAAATACTATTTTAGTCCATGTAGTAATATGTGTACTATGATTGTGTGACTATTATTACTTTAAAATATTTGTGTTAGTTGTGAACCATAAAAAAATATATAACTTCATTCATAACTTTACATGCACATATAATTTTAAAATTTGTAATATCTCTAACATCACTCAAAAGTAAAAATTATGGTCTTCTTATAAAAAATAATAATAATTAATTACATATTTATTCACTACGTTATTCAAGTAACATCAATTAAATTTATTATCCCATTATGTTTTGTGTGTGTTTGTGTAAAATTTATAATAACTTTAAGGCTAATGTGAACGAAAATTAAAGACCCATGTCAAAGACGGAAAGTGGGTAAATATGAGCCAATTATAATCGTGCGTCTATCTCTCTCAAAAAAAAAAAAAAAAAAAAAAAAATACTCGTACGTCTATTGGGCTGGGCACACCATTGTCGATCTTTTTCGACCTCCATCAACATATGCTGACCCAAGATCCTTCCTGCATCACGTGATTTACGTGCTGTCTGTCCTGGTATCCTACTGCTGCTGACCCTTGCAAATTATAATTGAAAAGGCATAAAATTAATGCTGCTATAATACAAGTTTTCAACAACTGCTGGTAATTTTTTGCTAGAAAAGGATAGAACATGTATTTTGGTTAATACCCTCTTTGGTTCATTAATTAAATATTTCAGGGCTTAATAGAAGCAGAGAAATTGGACACCTTCAATTTGCCATACTATGCACCAACTACTGAGGAAGTCAAGAAGGTGATCGAGATTGAAGGATTTTTTACTTTGCTTAAACTTGAAGTTTTCAAAATGGATTGGGACTCTTACATAAAGAAAGCTAATAGTGGCCTCGATAAGCAAGAAAGGGCAACAATGATTGCCACTGACATTAGGGCCGTTGGTGAACCTATATTGGCTAGCCAGTTTGGTGAAGAAAACATGGGCAACTTGTTTCAAAGGTTTAAAGACGTTGTCCTTGATCACATGGAGGCAGAGAAATGTGAATACGTTAATTTGGTCATCTCCTTGGCAAAAAGGGGTTGAATTTTAAGGTTAAAGTGAAAGTGATGCTGAGAATAACGTCCGCCAATACAGTGGCAGCTTTGGGTGGACAATATGTGTGTCATTTCAATTTGTGTCGAAGTTATTTGTGGACTATATTTTAGGAGTTGTGTTTTGATTATCTAATAAGTTGTTGTGTTGGTTAGTTTATGACCTATGTTTTGATTATCTATTAAGTTGTTTTGTGTTGGTATTGCAAGTATTGATTGGTCTCACTTCGTTTTTGCCAATAAATATTATATCAATCAGAAATAAAAATACGAGATCGTGAGTACTTTTGACTTAGAAAAGTGTTTGTAAATGTGGCCTACTAGCTACTTTAGCTCGAGTGACTTCGCCTATATGAATCAAACATGGGTCTTGACACATTGCATGGCATTCACAAATCACAACTCCCGATTGAGTGATATCATAGGACAACCTCCTTTCTGTGGGAGCCAAAACTTGAGCTTTTACGTTGGACTTAAAGCCTCATTCACTAACAATAATGTGTCTGAGGAGGAGAAGGCATTGGGAAAGGCCCCATAGTGGGTGGTAGAGCAAATAAATGTTCAAAGGCATTAGTCCGAGAGGGTTATTCTCCTCGGACCTGACAAATGTCAGTAAAATGAACTTTGTCTCAATTTGGGTAATATTCCAGGAAGTTCCAGTAATGAAGATAGACTTCAGATATACAGGGAAGGGGATAAGAACACGGAAATATCTAAGGGAATAACTGCTACCACCGCATTAAATGCATTACAACAGCTTTCCTGGCCGCATTAATGTGGAGAAGACCTTTGAACAGTACTTTCAACTACTACCACTCGTATAAAACTAGAAAAACAGTTCAACAGGACATATACTTGAGTACAAGGCTGGATGATGAGCAAGTGGACGATGGAAATGAATCATAGGGGACTATATAATGGGAAAAGACCTCCATAAGAAGAGGATCGAAAAATATTAAAGAGGGAGATTGGAGAAGATTTACTGTAGCACTAGAAAGAACATACCAACTGAAATAGCCTATCCATTCAAAAACTTACTCCTCAGACTTGAATTCAACCTCTGATTATGTGTGTATTCCTCCTCGGACAAGCTTAGAACCCTGATTAACTGTTAGAAAACCCATTATCAGCCCAGTTCTTTCACCCACTCTCTTACAAATTTATTGTATTGGGCTTATTGGACCCATTTCCTATTCCTTTTGGGTTTGGGCTACAATTTGTGACCTTACAATTGGCGCCGTCTGTGGGAAGAATTAGTGCTAATAAGGTTTATAATGGTTATGGGGGGTTCAGGACCACACCAGATCAGTCCACCCCATGCAGAATCAGCTAACGTTCATCAGCAAGGCGAGCTCCATAACCTTGAGCATGGAAATCATATGGATAACCAGCAGGAGGGCAACTCACAGACGCTCCATGCCGGTGGAAGTGGTTATCGACGAAAGAGTCATTTGGTACATGAGCAAGCTGACGAAAAGAATTTGCAACGAGAAATTGATGATCTAAAAAAGAAACTTCGCCGTGCACAACGAAAGCAAACCCCTTCTAGCTTTGATGTTTCTTCCAATGATGATGGAGATGCCAATTACAGAGAACGCTCAGAAACCCCACCTAGTCAAACCAAACACTCAATTATGTTTTTCACTTCTGAAAATATGTTATTTAAAACACGGTGCCAAACAAATTTTTTGCATTATGAGTACTTTTAAACAAGTATGCTCATAACATTTTTAAACCATAGTTTTCACGTTATTTTGAAAACTAATGTCTAAACTCTCTTATCAAATGGGCCCTTAACAACTAGCTTTGAGAAATTGCTCTTGCTTTTAATTTGAGTATGATTGTTCTATGGCTGTCATGTGTTAGGACTTTGCTTTGTGCTTTAGAATATCCTTTTGTAATTTTTCCTAAAATCATTCTTTTGATTGACAAACATCCATTTCATAAGAAACAACATTAGCATATGAAATATAAAATGTCTCTTTCACCTTGTATGAAAATATGACCTGGAAGTTAGGGTGGACATCATTCTATGAAAAAATAAAATTAGGGTTGTTTAGTTATGTCTTTCCAATGGAGCTTTCAACGGTGGACATGAATGAAAACGATCGCCTATTTAGTGAATTCTGCGCGGTTGATTAGTACTTTACATCTCTTTTATAAGTACATATCTATGTTAATATATAAAATTTTAGAGAAAGTATTAACACTCTAACTCCCTATAATTGATTCTCAAAAGAAAATCCTTTAATTATTGACTGTACGTCATATGGCTATGCTAATGATGCAAAACTGTGTTATCTTAATGAATAGTATATTTCTTCTCAATAAAAATTAATGATAAAGTGTGATTAGAAAATCTACCATCGGATTTGGATGATGTTTTTCAGCTTGATTTTCCATAATAAAGTGTCTTTACCTTTTTCTCAACAAAAAAAAAAAAAAGAATAATATATCATAATAAATAATAAATACTAACAAACAGAAGGAAAATCAAGTAGGTGTTAAATGCAAGGGAAAAATAAAAAGGAAAAGGAAAAGGAAAATTATATATATATATATATATATATATATATATATATATATATATATATATATATATATATAAATTTGTAAGTGCTAAAGACCAAAGTATCTTACATTTAAGACTCCTTTTAGGAAATTGCAAGTCCTTAGCAACAACTGAAAAATATGGGAAGTTTTTACTTTTATTCAACTTTCTATATTTGAAATATCAGTTCACAAAGAAACCAAAATTTTATTTCAAAAATGTTCTTTAAAAAAAAAAAAAAAAAAAAAACACCACCATATAATGCCTATAATAGGAAGCAATATCTATGAATATTCATAAAAACCACCTCTATCACGCGCGGTTTACAATAAAGGTGGGGTTTAATTTTTTTTTTTTTTAAAGCATATGGTGCAAATGCAACAAATTAACACCCTAATTCAATATTTTCAAAAACAGTTGAGTTAACAAATTTTTGTTGGTTATTATTTGATCACATTATTAACATTACTTTTTTATCTTTATACTAATGTTATGTTTTTAGTATCCCACATGGATTAAATATAAATTTAACCATGTATTTATAAACTTTTGAACACCCTCCTTTTACAAGCCGATTTTTAAGGGTGGGTTCTACTCATGAGTTTGTAATAACTAACAACAACTTACCACCTCAATAATTATAAAAAAATTTGTATCTTTAATCTTTTCAGTACACGGTTAATGAGTGACCTTAGAATATTTGTTAATGAATCATTTTTTAAAATAGTTTTAATATCACTGAAAATATAAAAAATTGTCAAAAAATTATTTACTTTTCTTTTTAAATAAAAAAGTTTGTAAATTTTTTTTTTAAACCAACATTCTTAGATATATACATCACAAAAATGTTTTAAATTTTATCGTTGGCATGATTTGTGGGGTCTATTAAAATAATTTTTCGTATGAATTAATGTTAAGAGATATGGATCATGAAAAAGCAAGTTTTAAAGTCACATGGATTGCTGTACTATATATATATATATATATATATAGACACACACAAAGATCATACAGTGTACATAAATTTTTAAAATTTTATCCTTGGCATGAACTGTGGGGTCTATTAAAATGATTTTTCGTATGAATTCATTGTTAAGAGATATGGATCCAGGAAAAAGCAGTTTTAAAGTCACATGGATTACATTTTCAAAAAAAAAAGAAAAAAAAGTCACATGGATTACTGTGGTGTGTGTCAGTGTGTGTGTGTATATATATATATATCATCCACCACAAAGATAATATAGAGTACAAAAATGCTTTTAATTTTATCCTTGGCATGGCATAAAATGATTTTTCGTATGATTTCTTTGTTAAGAGATATGGATCCAGGAAAAAGCAAGTATGGGTTGTGGTGGTGAGCTAGTATATAGTGTACCCGACATATATGCCAAGTACAAAATATAATTTTCAATGGTACAGAGTTACATAATAGGAGGTAAAAGATCTTGGAAGGATAATCAAATAATTAAAACTAAAAATACTGTAATAAAATAATTTTTAAATATATAAGTAATATTGTAAGATTTATTTTTAATAAAAATTTTATTAAAAAAGATATTTATAGGTCCTATAAATATGGTATGGTCTCTGTCCAATACCAATATCACTGAATGCGTTGGATACATAATCCCACCGGTGACACTCTTCTCCAAAAAAAAAACAAAAACAAAAACGTGAAACGCAAAACACCGGTACCTTGTACAGTAACGATTATGCAGAGATAGCCAATGCATCGGGACTTGAATTTTCTCTTTTTCAACAAAAAAAAATCATTGTTTAACCCCTTTTTTTCATGCTTTCGTCTGTCTATTTCTTTCGGTGGATTTTAGATCATTTCTTTTTTTGTAAATTCAAGGACTTTTGTGGATTACATATTAGATGTTCTGTTTCTTATCATTTTTGCTTCATCCACCGTTACTGTTACTTTTATTATACATTAATCAAATAGACGGAGGTTATGAAAAAGGAATAGATTCAATAAATAAAAAAAATGGTGTAAAAAGAGATATTTACACCCCTCGATGGCGATGTGTCATTCAAATATCTTGCAAATAAAATATAACTCATGTTAATGAATACCCTTAAGACAATTGTTAACAAACCAGATTAGAAAAGATTTGATACTACTTTTATTGGAAATATAAAAAGCTGTCAACAAAATTAATTACTTTATCATTTTTTCATAAAATATTTCTAAAAATAGCTTCTAAATCAATGTCCTCAAAACATTTGTTAACATTTCCCATAAAATATTAGGGACTATTACACTATATCACACTCTCACTCAAACAGTGTTACCAAATAAAATAAGAGTCTAAATTTAGTAAGGATGTGGTGTAAAACTCATGTTTTACACTATTTAATAAGAGATTGACGCATCAGCATTTTATATAAAATTCAATACATCTTACCACACCTAATAAAGTCTCAATAAACTCCTAATTTGGTTGGATTTATATATGGGTAATAGAATTGATTGAATGTGGTTATACTTATTTTTAAACATGTGATAAGATGATATGATATGTTGAGATTGGAGGAGTAAAATATGGGTTTTACGGAATTTAATCTCATAAAATAATAAAAAAATTAAATTAATTAAATGACCTAGTCCAGGTATAGAACCCTCTTTGCCTCTTTCTTTGCCTCTTTTTCTATGCAGAAACACATGGTATTATTTGTCCTTGTTCTATCACTCTGCTCTCAAGGCTCCAAACAACCAACTATGTGGTTCAATTTAAAAATTGAACCACTCAAAAGAACCAAAAATTTGAGAGGTTAAGGTATTGAGATAATACCAAAAATCAATCCATCGGATGTTAGATTGTGATGACATCATTAATAATTTAAATTTTAAATTAAACAATTTTGTAAAAAATTGAGCAATCTTAACTAAAAACAAAATCTAGAGAAATTAGATAATGTTCAAGTATATATATTTTTACAAGCTTTATATAAGAAAAAATAGAAAATAATAAAGCATAAATAACATTAAAATTATAATTATTCCTTCAGCCATAAAACATAATTGTGTAAACAAAAAAATAATTTTTGATGTTTCACATACAGTAATGCTATAAACACGTGAAGTCACAATGAATATATATAGATGATTTTAATTATATCTTACAAAAAATTTATATATTTTTCTTTTAGAGAGGGCTAAGTTCAACTACATATAACATATTAAAAATGATAAATATATCAGTTGTAAGTAATATGAAAATTTTATTTATTTTGTTGGTCACACTTGTGAGTTCAGGAGTTGCCGGATTTGAGTTGTGCGCTTCGCAAAAATACTGTGTCACAGCGCCTATAGCCCCAACGTGCCTAGAGGTGCCCCACGTTATCAATAAAAGTTTAAGTAAGTCAGATCAATGATGACACATATGCGCGTAAGGCTTTTTTGTTCATTAAAAATAAATAAATAAAATGAAGGGCAGTGTGTGGCCCAATAATGCAAGATGCTTCAAGTCCTGACAAACGATTTTTTCAAAGCAAACATCTTGTTTGAACTTTGAACCGTGCTCAGAGTCTCGGACTGAACGATTTGGTATAGATATGTATACTGTGTCTCTATTATTGTAAAATCTATTTCAACTCGAACATACTTAATTTTGATTATCGAAATTTAGCAAATATTTATGTTAATTTAGTCACATTTAGCTTTTTACTTCCAATTACCAAATCAAGCACAATATAATAAGTAAAGCAATAAAGAGATAACATGGCATTGGTAACGAAATGGAAAACCGATGGAGAACATTTTCAAGGGATAAACCGCCAAGGTGGTAACATACTCCTACAAAACAATTCACTATAATCAATTAAGTTTAAATCTACTTGCAGCTAGTTGCGAGTAGACTCTACAACACTGTAGACTTCTCGTTGATGCCGCTTGTTTCTTGTGTGTCTGAGGAGAGAGAGATTTGGGAGGTGGGGGGATGGGGGTATAAAATTCTCACTTTATAAGATTCCCAATATATTATTTTGGGTTCAAGTGATAGATATTGTGATGCTTCATTTATGTGGTTCAAATCCCGCCTAACACTCCCTCGCTATCTACCTAATTCAAAAAAAAAAAAAAAAAACTATTGTTTTGGGTAGAAGACACTTATCATTAATATCTTTAATGACAAAATTTAAAAATTCCTAATGGAAGAAATGCCCCTACAATTGTTTGAGATTGAGATGCTGAGAGATTTGCCATTTTCTTTGTATGTACATGTTGCCTTAAAAAGAATTAGAAAAATTAAAAATTAAAAATTAAAATAAAGGGTAAGAATAAAAATCTTCTACTTTTTACATTTTCTTAGTCGATTTTTTTTCTTTTACCTTTTCTTCTCTCTTTCAGCTATGAACTTGGTAAAGAGGTTTTCTATTGAATTCTATTTCAATCCATTTTGGTCTATTCGGTCCACTTGTTTTTATTTGGTCCATTTCAGTCTACTTTAGTCTATTCGGTCTATTTCGGTCCACTTTATTCCATTCGGTCCCTTTCAGTCTATTCGGCCCTTTTGGTCCATTTCAATTAACTTCGGTCCATTATATCTATTTTCGTCCACTTTGGTTTATTTTAGTCCACTTTGGTCCACTATGCCAATTTCGGTCCATTTTGATCCATTCGGTCCAGGTGCTACTTAAGAATGGGAAAAGACTAATTTAGGTTAAGAGTATCTATTCTAAATTTGAATTTATTAAAAAATATAAATCTCAAACTCATTCCAAATTCTATTAAATTTTATTAACTTAATCCCAATTTTTGTTCCACATATATTTAATGAATCCAAACTCATTATTTCAAACTCATATATTTATTTATTTTATTTTGGTTTTTAAAAAAAACAGCTTTACCTATATAAAAAAAATTATATATAAAAAAAAAGCTCATACCTTTGGGATTTTTAATTCCCCAATTAACAACAACATCGAATTTAAACTCAATCTGGTTCACCAAATTCATAATTAAAACTTGCAGTCGAATTCTTTAAATAAAGGGACATTCAAAGAACAGGTTGCAGGTGATCACTACATTTAATTTGGCTCATGCAAAGAATTCAATTATAATATATGTTAAAAAAAAAACAAAAAACAAAAACAAAAAAATCTTTCCTAACCATGCCAGCCCAAAACAACCCTCTATGGACTTAAATTTTTGCTGTCGGATTGCTTTTGCTACAAGTGATAAAAATCAAGTCTAGTTCGGGTCCAATTTTGTCCTGTCTAAAATTGACATCATATTCTTGATTGCTACCCCAATCCTCCAGGGTTGTCGCCATATTATTGTTGAATGCATCAAAATAAGAACATCAACACTAACAACACTTATGTTCAACATGTGTTTGGTTTTCATCTGCTGGTTCACGTATCTAACATGACAGATTATGAATGTGTCTATCACTTTCACATGAGCTCACTATTTTTTCTCCACCACTTCATAATCTACCATATCACAATTGTGACAAAATTGTAATAAAAATGTTTGTTGTCCTAGTAATAAAACCCCACTTACCATAGGAGTAGATGACACAAATTATGTATCTTCCATAGAAAAAAAACGCAACTACCATAGAATTCTAACCAAACTAGGAAATATAACAATGAGAGAAACTGAAACTCTAAAATTCTAATTCTAATTTTAAATTCAAATAGAAAGTTTGTGGTTTGCCTTTATGTTAGAACCCCTTTCTCTTTCCTTTGTGTGTGTGAGTGTGTTTGTTTCTCAAAAAAAAAAAAACAAAAAACAAAAAACAAAAACAAAATGACTAATAAGGAAGCTAAATAAAATAAAACATTGAAATCAATTAAAGTAGGTAATTTGTTACTTTCCCAGTTCTACACTCTTACTTTTTATGGAGATTGACATTATGTTTTTAATTTTTGGAAGACCCCAATTTGTCAAGATTGTCACCATTGCATTCAGTGAAATTATTGACTCTTACTGTAGGAGTCTTCTCTCTCCTCACATGAGTGTGGGCCCCAACATAGGACCTACACAAGGGTTCACATTTATTGTGAGAAGGTGGAGGACTCTTCCCATAAGAATAAATAATTTCTCTTGAATCCTAAGAGGACTACCATTGAATATGCTAAAATGGGTACATCAATGCTAACAACACTTTAGATGAAGAGGTGTTTGTTTGAACCCCTAGCTCTTGGGTCACACAAAATATAAATATTTGATTATTAAAATATAAAAGTAACTCTAGATCTCATGATTTGGACTAACTTATTTTTAATTCTATCAAATTCAATAGCATAAATGAAATCAATTAGAAACAAAATAGTCCTAAAAGGTGAAACTGTTTATACACTTAAAAAAATAAATGAATAAAATATGAATGCAAGCACCCAATTTTTTTTTTCCAAAACCAATTGTAAGGACCAATTTTGGCTTGGACCCTGAACATGATTGGGTTTCAGCCCAACAAGCCCAAACAATAAATTTGTAGAGCATGGGAGAAAGAACTAGTTTGATTATAGAAAAGAGATAACAATCATAGGTGATTTGGAAGAAGTATTGAGGATATAAGATACAAAGATTGTCCTCGGCATTGCCTGAGTCACTTAGTCGTAACAATTTAATTAAGAGCAAAGATCAACTAGTTCTCTAGTCTTTTTCTAGTATTTTTTCCGATCCTTTTCACTTGGCGACCTTCTCATGCTATATACCATGATTTGAGTATCATCTTTACCATACACGTGTAAATTTGGTTCTGGGAGTTTCTTCCTGTCCCATCTCACACCTCCCTGAACTCTCTACTAATAGTTGTAAGGCTACTCGATCATTGTTCAGGTATCATCTCCACATTAATGAGGCCATAGAGTTAGTTGGGAAGCATTTAATGTGGAGATGACAGCTCTCGTAGATATTTGCTATCTTCCTCCCTCATCCCTTATCCAATGTTCGACTCCCCGTCATGATGCCACTTTAAAGTAATATTCAGGATGACAGGAAGGTTTTAAACCACCTCAGACAAATGTTTCCGAGGTGACTTTTCACCTCGGAAAGATTTGGGACTATCATAAATAACTTTCATTTCTTCCTTCAACGTCATTTCCATTATTACCTTAGTTGACCATCCTTGGACCGGTTCCTTGGACCGGTTAGCATCCTCGGATTAGGCCATTGGGCCATAGGCCCAGTCCATACAACCTCAACAGTACTTCATAGACAACTAGTCCCCATAATAGCCCCTCAAAATCTTGCTTTTCGACTCCTCAGGAGGAAAGGAAGATTTTGATATCCTCATCCTACTCCTTTTGTGATCTTGTTGCGTATAGCCGAGCCCCAAATTGCTTTTTTACCTACCTAAGGCACGTCTCTGATGCTTCGGCATCCAAAGCGTGCCTTCATTTAATTTTGGCGACTCCCTTGTCTCCCACATTCAACGGCAGAATGTAAATCCAATAGCGGAGGATTTCTCTTGGTATACGAGCGGGAAATCTCCCGCTTGCAGTTTCTGTGCCACTATAAATAGCCTTTCAAATTAATTCTTTTTTTACTTTCAACATTTACATGATCCTAGAGCTCATACATTGAATATGTCTCTTTTTCTCTCTTACTTCCCCGTGCATCTACAAATATAAAAACTTTGTCCGAGGACCTCCTTTTCAAACCTGTAAGTTTCCTTGAACTCCTTTAGTTTTCATTCCAACTTGTGAAATTTTCTTTAAAGACTTCTTAGAAAATGGGTAGATTCAAACTCCTAGTTGACTCCAAGGAGGGTATGAGGAAATTTAGGACCAAGTACAACATTCTCCCAAACGTAGGCATAAGATACATTGCCCAGGGGGAATGGTTTGATGATAGGAAGACAGGAGAAGTGGTCATCCCTATGATTGCCTTCAGAGGGAGGATTGGTATACGAGCGGGAAATCTCCCGCTTCCAATTTCCGTGCCACTATAAATAGCCTTTCAAATCAATTCTTTTTTTACTTTCAACAGTTACATGATCCTAGAGCTCATACATTGAATATGTCTCTTTTTCTCTCTTACTTCCCCGTGCATCTACAAATATAAAAACTTTGTCCGAGGACCTCCTTTTCAAACCTGTAAGTTTCCTTGAACTCCTTTAGTTTTCATTCCAACTTGTGAAATTTTCTTTAAAGACTTCTTAGAAAATGGGTAGATTCAAACACCTAGTTGACTCCAAGGAGGGTATGAGGAAATTTAGGACCAAGTACAACATTCCCCCAAACGTAGGCGTAAGATACATTGCCCAGGGGGAATGGTTTGATGATAGGAAGACAGGAGAGGTGGTCATCCCTATGATTGCCTTCAGAGGGAGGATTGGTATACGAGCGGAAAATCTCCCGCTTCCAATTTCCGTGCCACTATAAATAGCCTTTCAAATCAATTCTTTTTTTACTTTCAACAGTTACATGATCCTAGAGCTCATACATTGAATATGTCTCTTTTTCTCTCTTACTTCCCCGTGCATCTACAAATATAAAAACTTTGTCCGAGGACCTCCTTTTCAAACCTGTAAGTTTCCTTGAACTCCTTTAGTTTTCATTCCAACTTGTGAAATTTTCTTTAAAGACTTCTTAGAAAATGGGTAGATTCAAACACCTAGTTGACTCCGAGGAGGGTATGAGGAAATTTAGGACCAAGTACAACATTCCCCCAAACGTAGGCGTAAGATACGTTGCTCAGGGGGAATGGTTTGATGATAGGAAGATAGGAGAGGTGGTCATCCCTATGATTGCCTTCATAGAGGGAGGGATGACCATTCCTATGGGTACCCTCACTAGGAACTTCCTTAGGTTTTTTAGGTTTTCTCCCACACAGTGTGCCCCGAACATGTTTAGGGTGTTAAGGAGTATAGAAGTCTTAAATGAAAGAATGAACCTAAACCTAACCCATCACGATGTGAACTAGATATACAAGCTGCACAATATGAAGGGGCAAGGGTATTACTTCAAGTTGAGGTACCCTGAAATAAGGTTGATCCAGTGCCTTCCTATATCAAACAAAGGCTTAAAGGAGGACTTTTTAATTTTTTCTGGGGAGTGGCATGATGGTCTACCTTGTCCAACTAAGGAGGGAACACTAGGTGGGGGGTCCAACTGTCAATTTATATGTCTTGGTTTGTGCCATTCTTTCATTTCCCCTTATTCTCTATTCTTATCGAAATGCATTTCTTTTTGTTTTAATGGTTTTGTAGATAACCACTCTACCAAACCTTTGCTGAGCTTAGTTAACAGAGCGAGCCCAGATAGGATCCTGCGAGCCTAGACAAGCCAACTGAGAGCAGCACACCTAATCCTTGGATACACGCCTATTTCTCGTGCATTCCAAGCTCCTAGGTGTATGATAAAGGCTAGAGATCCCCGACTCCACCGTATTAGCGTTGCCTATGAGGGGTTCGTGGTTCCTAAAGGCATTCCAATCCCTGAAGGTACACCATTCATCCAGCCACTTCCTGTAGCCACTCTCTCGGCAAGGATATCATCATCTCCGTCCGTTCCTCAAGAAGAGGGGGAAGGAAAAAAAGAAAGAGAAGAAGAAGGTTTTGTGGACCTAATTGACTCCGTAGACGAGTTTGAAGTATTTAATCAACCATTATCTCCCAACAGCCTACTAGAAGAGATGGGCATTCAAAGAAGACCCCAAAAAAGCCTAATGGAGTTGATAGAGGACCAACCAGTAAAAGGGGGTCCTGGGAAGTCAGCTCAACCCAAGCTTCCGCCTCCTCCATCAAAGTCTCCTCCCCTTGCTCCTCGGCCATCCCTGCCCTCTAGGACCGAACAAGCTAATTCGAAGAGGAAGAGAGAGTAGAAAGGCAAGGACGTGATGGAGACTGGGAGATCTCGTCCCACTCGCGAAGAGGAGGTTCAACGAGCTGTAAAGCAGCAAAAAGTTAGCCAAGTCTCCAGCCGAGGTGCGGAAAGGACAGATACTCAGTCCATAGGGCCCCAAGCTTGGTTCCCAGCACCTATGCTTGGTGGTGAGCCCTTGATGGATGATGCATCAATCAGGGACTTCAATGGGGGCATTGGATGCCATGTCGCCTTGGCTCTGGAGTAAACTCTGTTGCTTCCCAAAGACATGGTCGAGTTGTGAGGTTTAAGGAAGAATGAGGTCTTCCTCAATACCAAAAGATATTTGGGCATGGTATGGTGCTAACTCTTTGTTGTTATTGTTGTTGTTGTTGTTGTTGTTGTTTTTTTTTTTTTTTTTTTTTTTTTTTTTTTTTTTTTTTTAACTCATAACTACCATGCATATATATATATATATATATATATATATACATATACACTTCTTATTTGTTATGGTACTAACCCTTTTTCTTTAAGGCTATCCAAAATACTTTTAGGCTTGAGGAGATAACCAACTCCTGTTACCAGCAGCTGGATGAAGAAAGGAAAAGAAGGGCCACGGTTGTGCAAACCTTAAATGTTGCTAAATAGAGCAATGTAGAACTGAAGAAAAAGCTGGCCAACGAGGAGCATGCTCGGAAAAGTGCTAACTTGGCTCTGGAGGGTGCATAAAGGCAGGCCAAGGATTAAAGGAAACTCGTGCGTGAGGCCAATGACTAGTTGGCTGCTTCCAAGGAGCAATTGGCAAACCTTAAGAAACAATTGGAGGAAGCCCAAAAGCTCAAAGATCAAGCGGATAAAGCCAAAGCTGAGGTGGAGAAGGCAAAAGTCGAGGTTGAGAAAGAAAAAGATGAGGCCGAGTAGCATGGCTATGACGTCGGTGTGGCTAAGACCGATGATACCCTCAGGGCAGAGGTCCCCGCCATATGCCGAGCCTACTGCGCTCAAACCTGGGAAGAAGCCCTCAACCGAGCTGGGATTGATGCTTCTTCCAAGCTGAGAAGGCCAGAAAATATCTTCTTCCCTCCAGCCATACGAGCTCCAGGCCTTGCTCCCAATCAAAAGGAAGTTGCCCCTTCAGTCACCAAGCCAGCCGAGGATGCTCAGCTTTAGAATCCTCCCCCTCCCAGTCAGCAAGAGCAGGCCAAAGAACCTGAAGTTCCACAAGGCACCTCCTCAGACAAAGTAGCAAAGGCTCCTCAGCTTGGGGCAGCTTCTCAGAGTTTTGAGCAGGCTTTAGCCTTGACTACCTTGCCCGTTGGAGGAGCTTCTAAGGAAAAAGATAAAGAGGTCCCTCCTAAGGCAACTGACAAAGCCCCCAAAGCCAAACTACAAATAAAATTGAAGCCATAGTTCTTCTTCTTCTTTTTTTTGTAGGATAGTCAAAGCTAGTGTAATGGAAAATTTTTGTTTTTGTTTTTGAAGACAAGTTTTTTTGAGATATGTACTTTACCTTTTGTTTAAATTTATATAAGTTATTATTACCTTATCATTCATGTGTGTGATTTTTATTTTGACCGTTCTTTGTTTGCATATGACCATATGTCATAAAAGAGCAAAGTTTGTTGATACAAGAGAAAGCGTAGTTTTATTTATTTTAACTAAGAATCCAAGTAAACTATGATCGCTTAATTCGCATAACTGTCAAGATGTACTTTTAATTTATCAACTCTTGATAAGTTCCCAAATCTGAGGTACGATCTAAGTGTTTAAATCACAGGCAAGTCATCATTACCTTAAAATGCTTTCATCGATGCTTATGGAATTTACATTAACTTATAAATTGGGTCAAATGCAGTTCAAAGAGTATCAATTTCCACCAAGTTTATGGTCTAGGGAACCTAACAAAACTTAGTTTCTGTTTAATACTTCAATAGATTTCAAAGGATATTAATTTCCACTAAGTTTGTGGTCCGAGAAACCTGACATAATTTAGTTTCTGTTTAATATTTCAATAGATGTCAAAGGATAATAATTTCCACTAAGTTTGTGGTCTGAGGAACCTGACATAACTTAGTTTTTGTTTAATATTTCAATAGATGTCAAATAATATTAATTTCCACTAAGTTTGTGGTCCGAGGAACCTGACATAACCTAATTTCTGTTTAATATTTCAATAGATGTTAAAGGATATTAATTTCCACTAAATTTGTGGTCTGAGGACCTGACATAACCTAGTTTCTGTTTAATATTTCAATAGATGTCAAAGGATATTAATTTTCACTAAGTTTGTGGTCCGAAGTCCTGACATAACCTAGTTTCTGTTTAATATTTCAATAGATTTGGAAGACACATCATACACAACTGGAAAAATTAAAAAGGAATTAAAACGAAACTGCTCTTATTAATAGTAGTACATTTTTAGGTTGTTTACATTCTAAGGATGGAGTACAGTTTTTTCATCTAAATCTTCCAAGTAGAACGCATCTATTCTTGCCACCGATGTGATGCGGTATGGTCCCTCCCAATTAGGTCCCAATTTTCCCCAAGCGGGGTTCTTAGTACTTCCCAAGACTTTTCTTAGTACCAAATCTCCTGGGGCTAACGACCTTAGCTTCACGTTCATATCATAACCTTGCTTAAACTTGTGTTGGTAATAAGCCAGTTGTACCATTGCATTTTCTCTCCGTTCTTCAACTAAATCTAAACTCTTCTTTAGCAGCTCATCATTGCGATCCAAGGTGAATATGCTAGTTCTCAATGTTGGAAACCATTCTCCAGAGGGATTACAGCTTTGGCCTATACGTCATTGAAAAAGGGGTCTCTCTTGTTGATTTTCGGGGCATTGTTCAATATGTCCAAAGGACGTACGGTAGTTCTTCTATCCACTTTTCCTTTGCATCGTCTAATCTCTTTTTGAGTCCGCTCACTATGACCTTGTTGACAGTTTCGGCCTGCCCATTTCCTTATGGATAGGTTGGAATGGAATATCTATTCTTTATACATAGATCAAAATAGTATTTCCTGAAGGCTTTGCTATCAAATTGAAGGCCATTATTTAAGATGAGAGCATAGGAAACCCCGAATCGAGTAACAATGTTCTTCCAGATGAACCTTTTGACATCTACATCCCTGATGTTAGCTAAAGGCTCAGCCTCGACCCACTTGGTGAAATAATCTGTACAGACTAGTAGGTACTTTTTATTTCCTACTGCTTTAGGGAAAAGTCCCACAATTTCCAAGCACTGGAAAGAGGATTGAGAACTCCTTTTGGCTAGTGAATGTTCGACGCGAATCTTTGACACTGATCACATTTCCTGACATATTCCTGTGCCTCCTTTTGCATGCCTGGCCACCAGTATCCCTGAGTAATAGCCCGATAAGATAAAGATCTACCTCCTGTGTGGCTCCTACAAACCCTTTCATGTAACTCCTCCAAGAGTGATTCTGATGCCTCGGGGTGTACACAAAGCAGATAAGGACTAGAAAAAGAACGTTTATATAATTTTCTATCCTCGGACAGCCAAAAATGAGGAGCTTTTCTTCGTACTTTTTCTCCTTCGAACCTCTCTTCAGGTAGTATATCTCGTTTAAGGAACAGGGATATAGAATCCATCCAGCTTGGCCCTAGCTTGATTTGGTGGATCCGAGGCATATCCCTATGTAATGGAGTAGGAGTGTATAAGTCTTTAACAAGTATTACTCGGAGCAAATCCTGTGTCGAGGACATGGCGAGGGTAACCAAAGAGTCTACATGAGTATTTCCACTTCTAGGAATATGCGATAAGTCAAAGAATTCAAATTTTGTTTGTATGCGCCTAACTTGACTCAAATACTCCTGCATTCTTGGATCCCATGCTTCCAAATCACCTCTCACTTAGCCCATAACCAGTTTTGAATTTGAAAAGGCCTCCACCGTTTTTCCACCCATTTTTTGGACTATCACCATTCCCATCAACAAAGCTTCATATTCTGCTTCGTTGTTTGTAGATGAGAAGCCCAACCTCAAAGATTTTTCAATGGTAATCTTTTCAGGGGATACTAGAACTAGCCCCACTCCTGATCCTCGCTAGTTTGCTACCCCATCCACATACACCTCCCAAGGCAAGGAACATTGGGCAGAGATTAGGCCAACTGATTTTTCATCCAGGTCATGCTTTTCCACACTTATTTCTTCAGGACATTCAACAAACTCGGCCACCAGGTCGGCGAGGACCTGTCCCTTTATAGAGGTACGAGGCATGTATTTTATATTAAAAGCCCCTAGAATTGTACCCCACTTGGCAACCCTTCCAGTATAATCTACACTCCAGAGTATTGACTTGAGTGGAAGCTGAGTAAGGACAACCACGGTGTGTGCTTGAAAATAATGGGGAAGCTTTCTTGTAGCATGTACCACCGCCAATATAGCATTTTCCAATGGTAAGTAACATACTTCAGCTTCATTAAATGACTTGCTCACATAATAGACTGACCGTTGTATGCCATTGTATTATGATTATATACTAAGTACAAGGCAATATATGTGGCTATTAGGTGGTTAAGTTATTATATATATAGTTGTTCGTGTTTTAATTGAGTACTTAAGGTTTAATTTACCATTGGTGTATTAAGTGTGGATTTAAATCTAAACCAATCAAGGAGATCAAGGATTGATGTGGTTTAATAAAGGAAATTTTGAACTTGTAAGTATATATATATATATATATATATATATATATATATATAGTGTTTTAAGAAGTTTTGAAACTTTGTTGGTGACTTTTTACGTTTAGGGGGTATATTTTGGTCATTCTTTTTGCCGCCTTTTTTTTTTTTTTTTTTAAATCATGTTTTATGTGGTTGTAATTTGATTAAAGACATAAAATTTATTAAATATATAAAATAGTTCTTCTATTTGAATTCAGAATGAAATTTGTTATTTGACATTTATGACCCTATTTCTAAATGAAGTTACCTTTCATTGATGAAGGTATTTTCGAACCACATAAAAGTGCAGTTAAAAGAGGGGAACATAAAAGTTACATTTCATGACTCAACATTGTCCTTTTAGTTTTGTTTTTCACCCTTTCTTTTTAATGGAAATTAACTGTGAAGAGTTTTTGATTTTATTTGCATTATTATCCATTGTAAAAAAATTGTTGGCTTCCTCAATCATATGTCATTTAAAACTTGACACAACTTGGGGTTCTAGTAATTAAGATGCTTTGGGTGTGATTGCTATGGTAATTTTGTGTCTAGGATTCAAATTTGTTAAGGATGTAATGTGGACCCAGTCTTTAGTAGATTGATCTCAGGCCCTGCGAAAAGTGTCTTTTTTCATAGTCAACTACATGTATACTATATAACCATTAATTCTTGGCCCACTAAAATCCTATTATGAACTCATGGGTTGCTTGCATTTTCTTCTTCAAAGTGGGGGTTTGTGTCTGAATTAGATATAGTGATAAAAAAGAAAATTTAAGAGTTGGGAATGTTCATGAATATGTGGAGCCTTAGAGTTGGATTAATCATGTTTTTTTTCCCTATAGTTGGTCACCTGCTCTATCCAAATAAAGATTCTTTTTAGTTTTTTTTTTTTTTGGTAAACAAGATTCTTTTTAGTTATTTTACCAAAAAATAGTAGTAATAAAGATTCTTTTTGTTTATCATTTATAATTACTTCTTTTACTGTCTAATTTAGATTGTATTAGTGTTTATTTATTTATTAGTAGGAGGGTGTCATGTCAGGTCAGGTCTATTTTGCTTGGTGTGTGTAGAGAGGGAAAAATTCCCGACCTATCACAAGCTGACACATCATACTACTGAGTCCACAAAATACAGCCAATTACAAAGCACCACGTATTGCTACTAGGTTTTACTATCACTACTCAGAAACCAACAGAAATTTGCCAAGTGTCATGCAAAAACCAATCACATCTCAGCACGTATAAGGGATGACACAAGCAACCTCACACGTGTAAGCAATGACACAAGCAGTCTAGCTCGTGTAAGCGATGACACAGGCGGACCAATCAGGTTGTGACATGTGTCACCAATCGGACTTCGCCACGTGTCGCTCACCCACCCCCAAACTCCTATAAATAGAAGCCCTTCCTAAGGCATTTAAAAGGAGACAGAGAGAAAGGAGAAGAGAGGATTCAGAAGTACAAAAGCTCTGCAAAAATCAAGCCTCAAAGCCTTCAAGAACTTCAATCCCAAAATTGAAGAACACTCGAAGTAGAATCATCCAAAATATCTGCTTAGATTCTAAAGTTTACGGGAATCAAGCTCAAAGGTCCGAAAAACATCAACAAACCACAAATCGGTGAAGTTCTACGGATTCAAGCCTCTAAAGCCCCGAAGAACTTCCACCATAAACCTTCGAAGACAAAGAACACACGAAGAACACGAAGAACGTGAAGAACAAAGGATTTCTAACAAGCTTATGGCTAGAGATTCATTGCAATTCCGTTTCAACAATCTTCAATCCATCCTTCAACCAAATTGAAGGATATTTTGTGTTCAGGTCAAAATCACATTACCACAAATCCAATTAGCAAATCTTTCAAGGAGATTGAATCAGAGGATCACTCTTTTGTAATCACAGAGAATTGTACCACACAATCATCAATACAAATTCGCATTTGTGAAACTATTTTACTTGTTTGATTTATTTCGAACTAGAAATTTAGTCGCACTACAAATTCTGGAACACCCAGTGGGACATCTTTGCCTCTCATCTCTTTCTCCTTCAAAAGAAAAGAAATTCGACATCATTTCGCTATCAGCTTCAATGGCTTCTAGCAAGAATGTTCGAAAATCAGTGGTTGATGCTTCCAATGATGATGACTATGTCGGCCCAATCACTCGCAGTCGATCCAAAGCTTTTGATCGACTTCAACCCCAACCAACCAAAGGAAGCCAACTTCATACTGTCATCTCTTTGGACTCTCTTGCAAATAGGAAAGCTACCACTAAGGATTCATCTACCTCGAAAGATTTGGAGATTAGTAATGAATCATCCCCAGCAAAGACCTTTTCTATCAACTCTTCACTCGTGATGAGAAACTTAAGGAATGAACTACCTTTGACTCATCCTGTTTCATCACTTTCTCCATCATATATAGAGGTTATGCCAGTAATGATGACTAATACCTCTACCATGGAAGAAAAGATGGTTGAAATGGAACAAAGGGTCACCCTTCTCACAAAAGCACTTGAAGAAAAGGACGTCAAAATTGCAACCCTAATGAACAAGCTAGAGTTACAAGATTCGGGTGAATCAAGTCTCGGCCCTGAGCACCCACCTGGCTTTACTTTGAAAGGAGAAATCGCTAGAGGTGATAAGGGAAAAGGCGGTGAAGGCACTTCTCAACACGGACATTCCACCTCAATGGCCTCGATATCTATCCAACAACTACAAGACATGATAACGAACACCATTCGAGCACAATATGGAGGTTCTTCTACAAGTTCTCTCATGTATTCGAAGCCTTATACAAAGCGCATCGATAACATGAGAATGCCAAACGGGTATCAACCCCCCAAGTTCTTGCAATTTGATGGCAAAGGAAACCCTAAGCAACACGTTGCTCACTTTGTAGAAACTTGTGAGAATGCAGGGACTCAAGGAGGACTCTTTGTAAAGCAATTTGTCCGTTCACTAAAAGGCAATGCCTTCGATTGGTATACAGACTTAGAACCCGAGTCAATCGATAGTTGGGAACAACTTGAAAGGGAGTTTCTCAACCGATTCTACAGCACACGACGCACGGTAAGCATGATGGAGCTTACCAATACTAAACAGTGGAAGGATGAGCCCGTCGTTGATTATATCCATTGATGGCGTTCTTTGAGTCTAGATTGCAAGGATAGACTTTCTGAAATATCTGCTGTAGAGATGTGCATCCAAGGCATGCATTGGGGACTTCTTTACATCCTTCAAGGGATAAAGCCCCGAACATTTGAAGAGTTGGCAACTCGTGCACATGACATGGAATTGAGTATCTCTAGCCATGGAAATATGAAACCTCCCGTTCCTGAGGAAAGAAAAGAAAGACAGGAAGTAAGAAAAAATGACAGGAATATGAAAAGTAATATCAAAGACTCAATGAATATCAACCCTGCTCGAGTCAAAATTTCAACAAGAAATGTGAAGGCTAACGAGAAGAGGCCCGAGGGAAGCCAACATCGTGAGATGCGTCGCTTATCACTTAAAGAGTGGGAACAAAAGGTGTATCCTTTCCTAGATGATGATATGCCCGAAATGCTAGAACAACTGCTCAAGTTGCAATTAATCGTATTGCCAGAATGCAAACGACCGGAAGAGATGGGAAAAGTTGATGACCCAAATTATTGTAAGTATCATCGCATCATAAGCCATCCAATCCAAAAATGCTTTGTTCTTAAAGAACTCATCATGAAGCTAGCCAAGGAAAGGAAAATTGACTTGGATTTTAATGATGTTGCTCAATCAAACCTTGTAACATTTTCTTGCGGGTTACCTATTTGCATGTCTCCAACCACTAAGCAGGGGGCAAATACTATGCTCATTCAATTTGGTTCTCTAAAACTTGTTCCAGTTCAGCTTTCACAAGAAGCATCTAATTATAATGATGATAAAAGGTCAGCAGTGGATGAGGAAGAGGGTTGGACGATGGTTACTCGAAGGAGATGGAAAAAGAGACGAACATTCCCTCTTTATTTGATCACCCAAGAGTCCAGAAAAGCACAAAACCAGATTCAACCTTGGTCAAGAGAAAGGAGCGATAAGAGGCAAAGGAGATTGGGAACAAGAATGTATGATAATTCAGCACAAACCCAAAAACCTCGAAAGCTCATCACATTGGAAGAATTCTTCCCTAGAAAATTCTTTCAAAATAACTCAGCCGAGGCCGTTCACACGGTCACTCGTTGCGAAATTCAGGATGAAAAGGAGGAGGTTGACCATGGTGGTCCAAGTGAGACATTGTCATCTTTGGAGGAACTCCAATCTCGAGTCGATGAAGTTGAACCCTTGCAATCCTCTATTCCATCAAAAGAAGTGTTCACCCAAGCTCTTGGAAAGCCAGAGATGTACACTCCTTCTACCAACACGCTTCAACAAACCTAGGAATGTTATGCGTGCTCTCCAGACTTAACTTTCACTGACGAGGACCTATTGTTAGGCTCTAAGCCCCACAATCGTCCACTTTATGTCTCTGGTTATGCTCGTGAACAAAAGATCGATCATATTCTCATTGATGGAAGTTCAGCTGTTAATATACTACCAAAAATGACTATGAGACGACTTGGCCTTACTATGGAGGAATTATTGCATAGTCGTTTGGTCATTCAAGGGTTTAACCAAGGAGGACAACGTGCAATTAGCATGATCCACCTAGAATTAATCATTGGAGAATTGACAAGCAATGTTTTGTTCCATGTCATTGATGCCAAGACAACCTACAACATGTTGTTAGACCGTCCATGGATCCATGGAAACGGAATAGTGCCGTCAACTTTGCATCAATGTTTCAAATACCTTCAAAGTGGGATAAAGAAAGTCAATGCCGACTTGAAGCCTTTTGCTGAGACTGAAGCTCACTTTGCTGATGCAAAATTTTATGTAGAAGATGACATTCCCAATGAAGTTCTCCCAGTTGAGATCCCGTCCAGAGAAAGCAAGCAGAGTGAAAAGGAGCATGATAAACTCGTCACTAGAAAGGATATCCCTATCCCAAAGAAAGGTCCAAAATGTGGGAATGATCATTCTAGTGAATCTACTAGTAATTCAGTGAGAGCGAAAATTTCAACGCCCTCCAACAACCCTCCATTACTCTGTTATGTACCATTGTCACACCGCAAGAAAGGACAATCACCATTCGCGGAATGCCTTCAATCCATAGCAGGCATGGGAAGGCCTACTGCAAAGCTCACAATGGAGAATGTGGCCATATTGAAAGAAAATCATGTCATGCCTTTAACTTCATCCACAAATCCTTTGCCCTCGAATCCATTAAATGGATTCGTGAGGTCTTCACAATGTTTGACAGAGCATGGTATTCTACCAAGTGAACAGACAAAAGAATGGTTTGACCCAAAGGCATATCCGCTGCTGGCCAAAGCAGGCTACGATTTCTCAAAACAAGGGGACTTAGGGAAACTAATTCCAGAAGTCACTGGAGAAAAGACGCATGGCCTTAGCAAAACACAAAGCAAAATGCGGCTTGAAGAGTATGAAATTCCTATCCCAAAGACCGGATTAGGTTATACTCCTGAACAACCAGCTCAGATATGGATCAAGAAAAGAAGCAATGCTTCAAGTTCCCAATACATAACAATGGAGGTCGATGAAAGTTCGAATCAAAGAAAAGATCATTCTTCATCGCGCGTCTCGGTGTTTGATCGCATTGAGGCCTCGTCGTCACGAATCACAGTGTTTGACAGGTTAAATACAACTTGTTTAACACAAAATCGCAACACTCTTGCATACAAATCAGTCTTTGATCGATTGGGGGCAATAAAGAAGCCTGTTGATAGTCATTCTTGAAATCCAATAAATTTCGAGGTTCAACGGGAGAAGAAAGCTAATGATGAAATCCGCAGTAGCATTCCTTCACGCATGAAGCGTAACTCTACCTTAGACATCAGTACTGAAGGATCACTCAAAGTCAAAAGGCGAACGATTGTACACACAAGTCAGTCACTCACCCACAATGAGCAAATTGAAGAGGTATCATCCTCGTTTCATATTTCAGTAGAACAGGTATCATCCTCGTATCATCCTCGCCCACAATGAGCAAATTGAAGAGGTATCATCCTCGTTTCATACTAAAGCAACCAATGAAGAGGTCGATGAAGCCCCCCCGACCTTGGAAGATGGAGTACAAGTTACAGTTGATGAACTTAAAGAGATCAATTTGGGAACTACTGAAGAACCTCGACCAACTTTCATCAGTGCGCTTCTCACTCCCGAAGAAGAAGAAGGGTGCCTCAAGCTCCTAGTAGAATACAAAGATGTGTTTGCTTGGACTTACAAGGAAATTCCTGGGCTCAATCCAAGTATTGCTTTACACCACTTGGCAATAAAGAAAGGCGTGCACCCAGTCAAACAAGCCTAAAGACGCTTTCGGCCAGAACTTATCCCTTAAATAGAAACCGAGGTCAATAAGCTGATTGAGGCAGGCTTCATTCGTGAAGTACAGTACCCGGAATGGATTGCTAACATTGTCCCTGTCAAAAAGAAGAATGGACAAATCCGGGTGTGCGTTGACTTCCGTGATTTGAATAGTGCATGCCCCAAAGATGATTTTTCGTTACCCATCATTGAGGTTATGGTTGATTCCAGTACTGGTCATGAAGCTTTATCTTTTATGGATGGTTCTTCAAGATACAACCAAATTCGAATGAATCCTAAGGATGAAGAACTTACAGCTTTTCGTACCCCTAAGGGCATTTACTGTTACAAAGTGATGCCTTTTGGACTAAAGAACGCTGGTGCTACTTATCAACGGGCCATGCAAAAGATCTTTGATAATGTACTTCATAAATACGTGGAGTGTTATGTTGATGATCTCGTGGTTAAAACAAAAAGGAGGGAAGACCATCTGGTAGATCTGCGATCTGTGTTCAACCGCTTAAGAAAGTATCAGCTTAAAATGAACCCCCGTAAATGCGCTTTTGGTGTGACATCTGGGAAATTTCTTGATTTCATTGTGAGGCACCGCGGTATTGAAATTGATCAGTCCAAAATTGAAGCTATCCAGAAAATGCCAGAGCCCAAGAATCTACGAGAACTTAGAGGCTTGCAGGGAAAACTAGCCTACATACGACGATTTATCTCGAACTTGGCTGGTCGATGTCAACCTTTCAATCGATTGATGAAGAAGGATGTGCACTTTGAATGGGATGAGGCTTGTGGCAATGCTTTTGAGCGCATCAAAAGATACTTGCTTAATCCTCCAGTTTTAGGTGCTCCTATTCCAGGAAAGCCTTTAGTGCTGTACATCGCGGCACAAGAAAAGTCTCTAGGTGCTCTTATGGCGCAAGAAAATGAAAAGGGGAAAGAAAGAGCCCTTTATTATTTAAGTCGAACTCTCAATGGGGCTGAATTAAATTATTCTCCTATTGAAAAGATGTGTCTCGCTCTTTTCTTTGCCATAGACAAACTAGAGCACTACATGCAAGCATATACGGTCTGTTTGATAGCAAAGGCAGACCCAATTAAATATGTCCTTTCCAGGCCAGTGGTTTTGGGTCGTATAGCTCGATAGGCAGTCTTGCTACGACAATATGTCCTCGCATATGTTCCACAAAAAGCTGTCAAAGGACAAGCACTGGCAGACTTTTTAGCTGATCACCCAATCCCGTCCGATTGGGAGTTCTCTGATGATTTCCCGGATGAAGATGTGTTTTACATTGAAGTAATGCCACCATGGATGATGTTTTTCGATGGGGCTGCACGTCGGGAAGGAGCGGGGGCAGGTGTAGTGTTTGTTTCTCCACAACGGCAAATACTTCTATACTCATTCTCATTAAGTGAACTTTACTCTAACAACGTAGCCGAATATCAAGCATTGATTATTGGTCTACAAATGGCTATTAAGATGGGTATATCGCAACTTGAAATCTTTGGGGACTCCAAATTAGTTATCAACCAAATCTTGGAGCAATATGACGTCAAGAAAGAAGACCTCATCCCTTATTGCAAATACGGGAAGAAGTTGTTAGCAAATTTTGAGGCCATCACATTGGAGCATATACCAAGGAAGGAGAATAGACAAGCCGATGCTTTAGCTAATTTGGCTACTGCCTTAGCATTATCCCAAGAAGAGACAACCAAAGTTGCTATTTCCCAAAGGTGGGTGGTACCTCTCTTGGTTGAAGAAGAAGAAAAAGAGCAAGCCAACATCGTTTCTGTATGCCTTGTTGAAGAAGAGGATTGGCGACAAGTGATCATTGAATACCTTCAACATGGAAGACTCCCAAATGATAAACGCCACAAGACCAAAGTTCGACGAAGGGCTGCTCGATTCATTTACTATAAGGAAACTCTCTTCCGCCGTTCATTTGATGGATTGTTTCTCCATTGCTTAGGAGAGGAGGAGGCTAAACAAGCCTTAAAGGAGGCTCATTCTGGAATATGCGGCGCACATCAGTCAGGTCCTAAGTTACACTATAGGATCAAACGAATGGGTTACTATTGGCCTACAATGGTGCAAGATTCCATGGAGTGCGCTAAGAAATGCGAAGCTTGTCAATATCATGCGAACTTCATCCACCAGCCGCCAGAACCTCTACACCCAACTGTAGCTTCTTGGCCTTTTGATGCATGGGGGCTTGATGCAATAAGGCCATTACCAAAGTCATCTGGTGGCCATTTGTACATCTTGGCCGCAACTGATTACTTCTTAAAGTGGGCGGAAGCTGTGCCCCTTAAGGAAGTGAAGAAAGAAACAGTGGTCAATTTCATTCGAACTCACTTGATCTATCGGTATGGTGTCCCTCGGTATATCATAACTGATAATGGAAAACCATTCTACAATAGGCTGAGGACAGAGCTTTGCGAGAAGTTTGAATTTAAACAATACAACTCCTCCATGTACAATGCCCCGGCGAATGGACTAGCTGAAGCATTTAACAAAACACTTGGCAGTTTGTTGAAGAAAGTGGTATCCAAGACAAAGCGAGATTGGCATGAAAGAATTGGAGAACCATTATGGGCATATCGAACAACATTTCGAACGCCTACTCAAGCAACGCCATATTCTCTTGTCTACGGAATGGAAGCCGTCCTTCCTTTAGAACGCCAAATCCCATCATTACGGATTGCCATTCAAGAGGGATTGACTAGAGAAGAAAATGCCAAGCTCAGATTGTAAGAATTAGAGGCGCTTGATGAGAAAAGGCTCGAGGCCCAACAACACCTTGAGTGCTATCAAGCTCGTCTTTCAAGTGCATTCAATAAAAGAGTTAAACCACGATCATTCCAAGTTGGTGACTTAGTCCTTGCTGTTCGAAGACCTATCATCACAACTCATCGTACAGGCAATAAGTTCACTTCAAAATGGGATGAACCTTATGTTGTGGAAGAAGTCTACACCAATGGAGCTTACAAGTTAATTGATAATGATGGTGTGAGGATCGGCCCCATCAATGGGAAGTTCCTTAAGCGCTTCTATGCTTGAAAATCGAGGAATGCTCCTCGGTAAGAGCTTAAACTACCCACAATAACGCTGCAAGAGTACATGATGTCTTCCTATTACCCTTGAAAGCGTACCAATAAGGAGAAATTAATCCCACTCTATGTCACCAATTGCTAGTGTGGCGTAGTGGTTGGATGCCCATGTCACGCTTGAGGCCGTCTCGAGTTCGATCAGTGGTGATACCCACTATTACACATTGAGCCCTCCTTTTTGCCAAAATACAAAAAAAAAAAAAAAAAAAAAACTTTTGAACTATGTGATGACTTGATCCCTTTCGAGGGTATGTAGGCAACTTAGTATCTTTTTGCTGAGTTCAGTCACGCACTAAAAAAAATTTATCAAAAAAAAAAAAAAACTTTTGAACTACGTGATGACTTGATCCCTTTTGAGGGTACGTAGGCAACTTAGTATCTTTTTGCTGAGTTCAGTCACGCACTAAAAAAAATTTATCAAAAAAAAAAAACTTTTGAACTACGTGATGACTTGATCCATTTCAAGGGTACGTAGGCAACTTAGTATCTTTTTGCTGAGTTCAGTCACGCACTAAAAAAAATTTATCCAAAAAAAAAAAAAAACTTTTGAACTACGTGATGACTTGATCCCTTTTGAGGTTACGTAGGCAACTTAGTATCTTTTTGTTGAGTTCAGTCATGCACTAAAAAAAAAAAACAACAAAGAATAAAAAAATACAAAAAAAAGGGAAAAAAGAAACAAAAAAAAAATCATACAAAAAAAAAAGAAGAAGCAAAAGAAAAACAAAAATCATCCAAAAAGAAATTATCAAAAAAAAAAAAGATCATTAAAAAAAAAATCATAAAAAAAAAACTGTTGAACTACGTGATGACTTGATCCCTCTCCGGGGTAGTATGCAACTTAGTACTTGTCACTAAGTTCAGTCACATGAAAAGAAGAAGGATTGCCAGTCTAGCTTGAAGAGTTTTCCAACGGTCATCAATATGCTTTTAAGGTCCCTTCGGTTGACAAGGCATTGCTTAAGGACAGTCAACTTCTCAATGTGATGATCAAGGGTCGTTGTAGCAGAAAATGAAGACTGTAAGGAGTTGACATTGAAATGATGATGAACGTAACTTGATGCATGGTTGTAGAGTAAAATGAAATCTCCAACTTCTTTTGTAAGAAACGAAGTCTTCATGGCATTGCCAGTCTTCATGGCATTACCCATCTTCTATGGATATTCTCCCACATCTTTGAAGTATGTTTGGCATCACTTATCTCCTAGGGGCATCTTCTTGTACCTTGCAAGTCTAAACTACATCATCTCTCTTCTAGGTTGTGCCACTTCATAGCTCTGAAATTTGAGCCACATCATCTCCCTTCTGAGTGGTGTCGTTTCACATCATGTCTCTGAAATCTGAACGACGTCAACTTCCTCCGGAATGATGATAGATTATATATCCGAAGTCGGTGTTGCATCATCTCTCCTCTATGGGCATGTTCGTGCAATGTCAAAATTCTTGGTGGCATGTTTCGACATCTTCAAAGTCTTCGCAGCATACTCTGGCGTCTTCAAAGGTTTGGTGTCATTTTTCCCGCATCTTCAAGGTTTTGTTGGCATTTTCTTGCATCTTCAAAGTCTTGGTAGGGACTCCTTGCATCTTCAACGTGTTGTTGGCATCTCTAAAATCTTGATGTCTGGCTACAGTACTATACACCATCAATGTCTAAGCTATGTTGCCTCTGAAAATTTATGCTAATGTGGAATGTTGTCATGACTTCATGGCAAAGATGAGTGTCAGCACGGCTTTGGTGCAAATGGAGTTTTGACGTGGCTTCATGAATGTTGGCATGGCTTTAGTAAGTGTTGACATAGCTTCATGGCAAAGATGAATGTCGGCATGACTTTGGTGCAGATAAAGTATTAATGTGGCTTCATGAATGTTGGCATGACTTCAGTGAAAATGAAGTGTTGACGTTACTTCATGGCTTCATGAATGTTGGCACGACATTGGTGCAAATGGAGCTTTGACATGGCTTCATGAATGTTGGCACGACTTCGATACAAATGAAGTGTTGTCGTGGCTTCATGGAAAAGATGGATGTTGGCATGACTTCGATGCAACTGAAGTTTTGATGTGGCTCGATGCAAATATTGGTGCAACTTCAATGCGAGTGTAAGTGCTAATGTGGAGTGTTGTCGTGGCTTCATGGAAAAGATGAACGTTGGCATAGCTTCGATACGAATGAAATGTTGACGTAGCTTCATGGCAAAAATGAATTGTTGGCATAGCTTCATGGCTTCGGTATAAGTGAAGTGTTGAACGTTGGCACAGCTTCGATGCAAATGAAGAGTTGTTGTGGCTTCATGAAAAAAATGAATGTTGACACAACTTCAGTATGAATGAAGTGTAGATGTGGCCTCAATACAAATAGAATGTCAAGGCAGCTTTATGGCAAAAGAAAAGTGCTAGTGCAGCTTCATTACAAAGGCAAATGATGGTGCGACTTCATAGCGAATGCAAATACAAATATTACTTTATGGCAAAGATGAATGTTGGCATGGCTTCAGTACAAGGACAAAGGCTAGCACGGCTTCATGGTAAAGGCTCACGATGTGGCTACGTTGCAAAAACTCTTGAAACGGCTGCGTTGAAAAGATAAGTGTTGGTGCAACTTAATTGCCAAGAGAAACATGCTGCATAACAAGAACAAGCAACAACAAAGAGCTTGTCAGAAGAAAATCTCATGGCACATCTAAACAAAAAAAAAAAAAAAATCAACAAAGAGAGAAAGCTTCAATTTTAATCTCTAGCCTGTCAAAAAAAAAAAAGTTAGTACCAAAAAAAAAAAAAAAAAAAAAAAAAGAGGCATAATTTCTTTACACTTAAAGTATCATACTACCCACGCAAGGCTGCTTATACAAATTAGTGCATGCCCTGGGTGACTTTATATAGGAATCTTCAGAAGCTAACAGACAAAAGGAAAAACACGTGTAAAAAGTTAAAGTGCCATATTTTCAAAGGATGACGTATCCACCTTGAAAAATCAAGGTGTCAGAAAGAAAAAAATGTATCATGCTGTCAGAAAGAAAAAAAATGTATCAGGCTGTCAAAAAGAAAATATTGCACTAGACCTCAGAAAAAAAATGGCTTATAGGCCTGCAAAAGTACACGTGTCATTTAAAAAAAAAAAAACTACTGTACTAGACCTGGAATGAATTTTTAGCCCAAACATTGTTCAAAGCTACTTATGTTGCCGACCTTGAAAGCAGAGACACTTGCGGCTTTACCAATGTCAAACACCGTCAGAATGACCGCCGCCAAAGTGGACCAAGGTGGTAACAAGTCCAACAACATCTGCAGGCTTCCATCCCGGATTTCTAAAAATTCTGACAAGATTTCACAAAAAATCAACCCACAGAAATCTTCTAAGGACTTTGATGTACAAAACTCAGAAAAAATCATCAACAACGGAGCCACCACGCACTGCCACGCACGGCCACAAATTTCCAGCGACCCGCGGATTTCTCATTCAAATCTGTGCAGATCTGAGAAAAATTTTACAAAACTGATGCAACCACTCAATCCACCGGCCCACGATCTACAAAACCTGAAAATTGCAAGCCTAAAAAGGCCGTACGCGCCTCCACGCGCCGCCAAAATCTCTTGATAGACCGCGGCCTATCCCTTCAAAACTGTGCAAATCTGCCCATTATTTTTGAAAACTGAATATACCATGATCTTCTACGGCATTAGATCGACAAAACCAAAAAATTTCAAGATCAAAGAAGTTTCCACGCGCCCCAACGCGCCACCGGAAGCATCGGCGTTCATCGCCTCAGACTCACGCGCCGCCACGCGCCACCTAACCTCCACCTCCAGTGACGTCACTGATGACGTCATCCTTCACGAACCTCCAGCTCTATGACGTCACCGATGACGTCATCCCCACTAACCAGTTTGACCAACTTGGAAACCTGACCCGGTCCGAACCGCCTGCAAAAAATTTTAAATAAAAAAAGAAGAAAAAGAAAATGCTTTAACCAAGTGGACCCTTGAACTTGACCAAAAAGTCAAAATTTTCAAAACCAACCTGTCCCACTCAATTTTTCGAGTACATTCCGATTTTGGGACCCGTTTCTTCATTCGAAACTCAGAAATTGTGCAAATGTCCAGTTTCCAAAAGTTGACTTTTGCACAAATGTTGACCAAAAAGTCAAAATTTTCAAGAAGTACCTGTCTTGCCCAATTTTTTGCATAGATTCCATTTTTGGGGTTAATTTCTTCATTTGAGAACCTGAAATTGCTCAAATAGTGTGATTCTACCACTGTTGGTTTTAATGTGAACTTTGACCAAGAATCAAGATGTTCGAGCAAACCTTGTCCTATTCAGATTTTCACGTGGGTTCTAATTGTGAAATCCGCTTATTTGTTTTGGACTTGGAAACCACCTATGTGACCCACTTCCCCAAAGTACCAACAGTATCCAAAAGTTAAGCTCCCAAGATTAAGATTTGAGATTCATTCACTTAGTCTGGATTTCCTCAAGGTTATTCTCTAAACTTTATTAAGACTTCCCTTCCAAAGTACAAATGAACTCTCACAAGTGTGTCTTGAGCTTGAAATTACACTAGGTCACTAATTCAACCTACCATTCTCGTTCGATGCCTACCAATCTCCAACCTACCATTCTCGTTCGGTGCCTACCATTCCCAGCCACCAGTCTCACCAAAAATTCTCAACTGCCATTCTCGACTACATATCTACCATTCTTCGTCTCTCCACTATAAATAGAAGGGCCGGATTCATCAAGAACTCATCAAAAAAAAAAAAAAAAAAAAACACACTGAATCATGAAATGAAGATTTGCTTCTTTCAAATTTTCAAGTCCTCTTTCTCACAGCCATTTCTCACTATGGCCTTATCATTTTCAATACTTAACAACCAATACTGCTTCATAATCAGTTTGAAATCAACTCTCTCATGGTTCAGTAAAAATCCTCCTCACAGTGTCATTGTAGTTTTGAGATCCAAAAAAATTTTGTTTCTCCACTTAACGACTACCGTTATCCATAAAATTACTCATAACAAGGTCTGCATTGCCCTTCCATGCTTCCGTGGATTTGGTTGGCCAAGAAATCCAAGTCCAGCAGAGACACCTGTTCCTAATCTAAGGTCTCCAGTAGTCTCTTTCCAATTGCTTGGTCTTCCAGCGAAAGTAGTGGTTCGGAACAAACACCAACTTGGCTGGTTTCTAAGACCAGAATCACAAGTTAGCTCTATCTTTCTTTTTTTTATGCTTTTCCAACAAGTGGCAGTAGGAGAAGATGGTAAAAAGTGTTGAGGTATCCTACAAATTGTTTTTCATCCAACACTTATAATGATATCCAAGGGACCAGCTCATCAGAATTCAACCTTTGGTGTCGGTAAATGGTCGCCAAAGCCTCATTCTATGTTCCCACAAGCAGGGGACCCAAAGGTCATCGTTGCTAGTACCTCAAAACACATTTTCTGGAATTACTCCAACTTAAATCCAGCTTGAGGTATTTCAGAAAGTACTCTTCTGAAATTACTTCAACTTAACATCCGTCAGCATGGTCCCATCACGCAAGCACATTCTACAACTTGCCGTCGGACCTCATTCAGCATGCAGTCAGTCCTAGATCCAAAGGTGTACTTCCCAGGAACATCTACACCAGAGGGTCCCCAACATACAGGGCCAGCACCATGGAGGCATATGTTTCACCCATTCGCTTTGCTTCATCCCCGTCATCTTCATCACCAACACCAACACCCCCAGAATCCATAAGCTTCTGAAACTACCTCAACTTAACTTGAATGATGCGATAACACAAGCACATTCAACCACATTCCCATATGGCCTCGCCGTAATCCTAAGTATACTCTTCTGAAATTACTTCACCAGGGGTTAAAAGAAAAAAAGAAAAAGAAAGAAAAAGAAAAATGAGGCTAGCCCCCCGACCCTACATGCTGTGCCCAACCAACATCTTCACATCTTCCCCATCTTCTACACCTTGTGATCACCACCAACGATCCAGAATACTCTTCTGAAATTACTTCAACTTAACCTATACTGAGAAGGTCCAGTCATGCAAGTACATTCAAATACTCGCAGACCCCTTTTTGGTCTTACCAAAGCCTTTCATGTGGGTGGATCTACTCTTCGGAAATTATCTCATCATGCTGAAAGCTCCACCACCTTCAACTACTTCACTTAAAGAGTCAAGTGTAAAAAAAAAAAAAAAAGTTTTCGAAACTCATTCCCACACTACACTCCAAAACTGTGTGCATGAACGAGTCTCGAGGGGGCACTTGTAGAGAGGGAAAAATTCCCTACCTATCACAAGCTGACACATCATACTACTGAGTCCACCAAATACAGCCAATTACAAAGCACCACGTATTGCTACTAGGTTTTACTATCACTACTCAGAAACCAACAGAAATTTGCCAAGTGTCATGCAAAAACCAATCACACCTCAGCACGTGTAAGCGATGACACAAGCAACCTCGTACGTGTAAGCAATGACACAAGCAGTCTAGCGCGTGTAAGCGATGATACAGGCGGACCAATCAGGTTGTGACATGTGTCACCAATCGGACTTCGCCACATGTTGCTTACCCACCCCCAAACTCCTATAAATAGAAGCCCTTCCTAAGGCATTTAAAAGGAGACAGAGAAAAATGAGAAGAGAGGATTCAGAAGTACAAAAGCTCTGCAAAAATCAAGCCTCAAAGCCTTCAAGAACTTCAATCCCAAAATTGAAGAACACTCGAAGTAGAATCATCCAAAATATCTACCTAGATCCTAAAGTTTACGGGAATTAAGCTCAAAGGTCCGAAAAACATCAATAAACCACAAATCGGTGAAGTTCTACGGATTCAAGCCTCTAAAACCCCGAAGAACTTCCACCATAAACCTTCGAAGACAAAGAACACACGAAGAACACGAAGAAAATGAAGAACAAAGGATTTCTAACAAGCTCATGGCTAGAGATTCATTGCAATTCTGTTTCAACAATCTTCGATCCATCCTTCAACCAAATTGAAGGATATTTTGTGTTCAAGTCAAAATCACATTACCACAAATCCAATTAGCAAATCTTTCAAGGAGATTGAATCAGAGGATCACTCTTTTGTAATCACAGAGAATTGTACCACACAATCATCAATACAAATTCGCATTTGTGAAACTATTTTACTTGTTTGATTTATTTCGAACTAGAAATTTAGTCGCACTACAGTGTGTTATGACTTTCCGGATTGATGAGTAGTGTGATTGAAGATGATAATCAAGTGCTGTAATGAGGTGTAGGAATATACCAAGGTTGTAAGTAAATGAGTGATCAGAGAGAGGATAATATGCCCAAGTAGTGGCCCAGAATTTGACAAGAACTTTTAAAGAGAAAATATTTATGTGTAGCAGGTAGGAATAGCTAAGTTACCCATTGAGTTAATCTAGTAATCTTCAGGTTCATATGATCTAATGTCCTGAGTTTAAGTCTTTTAACCGACACTTTAAATCATCTCAAAATTACACTTTCTTCTAATTATCCTGATGTGAGTATGGTATTAAAATACTACCTCAAAGAGTCTTATACACCCAAATAGAGGAAAAACAAAATTATTTGTCCCTGAATTATTGCAAGCAGCAAAGTGAGGTAAACTCATTCATTCCGAAAATGAAATTAAGCTTGTTTAGAGTTTAGACTCGCTTATTAATAGAATAAGGTAAATTTATGGGTTTTTAGAAGTTATCTTGAATTTAAAGTCACCCTATAAGTATTTTTTTATAAGTGTATTTTTATTTTGTTTATTAAATCCTCATAAAACTTATCTTAGTTATTAACTGTATTGTGGTTTTGTGACTAGGAGCTTGGAAAACATTTTCCATTTCTTTGTATTGATGGTTGTTTCGTACTTATTGAATCTTTTGCATAAATTGCTCACTAATCACTTTTTGAGAAATTTATCGAAAGATTAATACCTAATTGATATGCTTAACTAAAATTAGTCATTTTGAGTGTGTTTTAATTGCTAATGTAGCACTTGGTAGTAATACTAGTTGTTTAGCACACTAATCCATCGTGTGTTTCTTAATTCGTAGGATGGTGATGGTGATTCTGCAGTGGATATCCAATCTCCCAGTGCTCAGTGCTTATCATCTGATGATACACAGTAGGCGATACTTTGGACACCTATTTTGGAGTAGGTGATACGCAGTAGAATGTATTCTTTTGTGTAGGGCATTCTATATAGTTAGAAAGTATTCTTTTGTGTATACAATTTTAGACATTTGGGATGTAATTATTGATATGGTTTAATTAAATATATTTAGTTTCTTGGTTTAATGTGGTATGGTATTTGCTATTGGAAAATATGTATTTAAAGTACATTACAGGTGCTAAAAAAAAAAAAAAAAAAAAGGATCTATACCAGCACTTTTGAAAGTGCTGGCATAGGTCCTTTTAAATTATACTAACCCGATACCTATTCCAGCGCTTTTGTGAACGTTGGAATAGGTACAGCCTATGCCAGTGCTTTCAAAGGCGCTGGTATAGGCCTTTTAAATTATATTGATTTAAGACCTATACCGGCGCTTTTTAAAATGCTGGAATAGGTGCCCCCTATGCCAGCGCTTTCAAAAGGAAAGCGCTGGTATAGGTCTTGAATCAACGGAATTTAAAAGGCCTATACCAACGCTTTCAAAAGCGCTGGTATAGGGTGTATGCCTTTCCCAGCGCTTTTGAAAAGCACCAGTACAGGTCTGGCGACCCTATACCCACATTCATTGCCCAGCGGTTTGAAGCGCCGGGAAAAAAAACGCCGGGATAGGAATTTTGACCCTATCCCAACGCTTTTTGGGGCTATCCCAGCGGTTTTGAAAACACTGGGATAGCCTCGTTTTTTTGTAGTGAAATGATTGATTGCTCTATATTGAATAAATGTTGCAAATTTAGATAACTGGCTTGATGGGATTTTTAAGACCTAAATATGGGTGTACTACACTTCTATTATACATTACTCCTATAATCATATAACTTTAAATCTATTAATCATAAATTCTTGATTTTATATATATATATATATATATATATATATATATATATATATATATATATATATATATATATATATATATATATATATATATATATATATATTTATAGAAGTTTTGGCATTATTACACAAATGGTGTGTCCATTACACCTACCTAATGCACACTACTTAGAATTCTTAGCTTGAACATAATAGATATGATGTATGGACAATACCAATTCATAAATTCTTAAGACATATATGTTTGTATGTTTGTTTTTTACCTGACAAAGTGGAAAGATTCACTCTTTAAACCTAACAATAGGCAAGGTACAATGTATCATATAGCATATTAGAAAAAGTAAAATAAAAGATGCAAATTGTCATGAGTCATACTCTTTTTCTAAAACTTCTATATAAAGTCAATCTAGCATTATGATAAACTCCAAAAGGGTTGGTGTACATGTTTTCAAGACTCGTGATCAATAAGGTTAGTTTAAGTCTCTTAATCAAAATACTTGGGATCACTTAAAAGAAATTCATTCTTTTTATTATGTTTCCAAGATAATCCTTATAATAATTTAATGTGTATGAAACGAAGATTATATTTATGAGTAGTGAACACTTCTATTAAAAAAAAAGCATTAAAAAATTCACATTAAAAAAAAAGCTATAAAAAACTCCCAATAATATGAATTTAAACCACCTTATAACTCCATAAAAGCACCCGTTTGCTCCAACACAACAACCTACCACAAAAACAATAATCAACATCACGATATATAATGCTTACAAGTATTAAAAACAATTACATAGTATCTATCACATATAAATCAACAATATTCATTCACAGTTCCAAAAAATAAGACGCTCCCAATATAAATTTAAACCACCTTATAACACCATATAAGCCACCCGTTTGCTCCAATACAACAACCCACCATAAAACCAATCATCAACATCACAAGTATAGTGTTTTTTAAGTATTTAAACAAATTCTACTTACTATGCTCAAGTCAAGCATACACCTTTAAAAAAAAATCCAAAACTATCACAAATAATGAATATTTAACCTGAAAAAGAAAAGCCTAATTTATAAAGAGTTTATCAATACACTTACTAGCTATTATAGCATAATGCTCAACATCTCAAAAAAAAAAAAAAAAAAAAAAAAAAAGACAAAAAAAGACAAAAAAACAAAAAACAAAAAACAAAAACAAACAAAAATATACATGACCAAGAACTGTTAAAATCAAAGAATCCCAAGAGAAAATAAAATCACACACACCCAAAAGCTATTATAATGCTCAGAAGCTTCACTACCACAAAACAAAAACAAACAAAAATATACCTGCCAAGCATAGTTAGAATCAAAGAATCGCCAAGAGAAAACCACTCTTTATCATCATCTAAACCTGACAAAACCAACAATAGAGAACTTAAATTTACAAAATTTAACAGATGCACTCCAAAATCACACAAAACCCATTAATTCAGCACCTAAATACTATAAACTCATACTTACACTTACAAGAAAAAAACTCAAAACCCATATCATTTAATCAAATACAAACCAAATATTACAAAAAATAAAATTAAAAAAAAAAAAAAAAAAACTTACAATGTTGAAATCAGTGGAAAGAGATGATTGGTAACCAATTACAAGTAACTAACACAAAGCCCATTAATTCAGCACCTAAATACTATAAACTCATACTTACACTTACAAGAAAAAAACTCAAAACTCATATCATTTAATCAAATACAAACCAAATATTACCAAAAAAAAAAAAAAACTTACAATGTTGAAATCAGTGGAAAGAGATGATTGGTAACCAATTACAAGTAACTAACACAAAGCCCATTAATTCAGCACCTAAATACTATAAACTCATACTTACACTTACAAGAAAAAAACTCAAAACTCATATCATTTAATCAAATACAAACCAAATATTACCAAAAAAAAAAAAACTTACAATGTTGAAATCAGTGGAGGGAGGCAAAGGGAAGGAAGAGGGGAGTAGTGGAGGAGAAGGGGGATGGAAAGAAAGGAGAGAGGGAGGGTGAAGAGAGACGTCGGTGGCAACAAGGGACTGGGTCGGCGTCGCCGATGGGGGGCTAGGTTCGATGGTGTGAGGGAGAGAGTGAGTGAGAAAGAACCAAGAGGTAGAAAATGAAAATAAAAAATGAAGATAAAGAGGAGAAGTGGGGATACATGTGTGGAGGAGAAAAAAACAAGAGAAAAAAGAAAAGAAAAGAAAAGGAAAAAAAAAATGTATAGATGGAAAAATGAAAGAAAGAAGAAAAAATAAAATAAAAAAATAAAACTGTGAAATGTTACAACAATATTTTCATAATTCTTTCACAAATAATTTTAAGTAGCGAATTGTTATTGGCTGTTATAGTTGAGAAAAAAAATAATTTCAATGGTAGGTTCAAAGTAAAATCTATAATAACTTACCACATTGGAACATAACACTTCTCATTAAAATTAAATGATCCTAAGACTCACTATATCATTGCCACAAGTGCTACACAAGATTTGTTAAAAAATATCACCAAAAAATTTAAACATTAAAAAAAGAATGAAGAAATAATATTTAAATAGAATAGAAAAAATATAGAGATTCTACTCAAAAATGTATTTAAAAAATTAAGCAGGTAATAAATAAATATAAATATTTACTATTCATACGTACAAAAATGAAGAAGTTGCTGAAAATGTTTTTGTATAAAAAAACAAACACGTACACCCGTGAAACTTGCTTTAGCAGACATGAAATTTTGAATCATGCAAGACAGTCCAGCTAATTATATATAGGCATCTTTTTGTTTTTTTATGGTTTTTCTTATAAAGGATTAATAGGTGCCCTGAGGTCTTTTTTTAATAAATAATTTTAGAAAAATTTTGAAATTATTTTTAAAGAAAATATAAAAAATTATTAAAAATATAAATTTCTTTTTATAAATTAATTTTAAAATTAATTTTTATATAAACGAATACACTTAGAGCATATGTTAACATAATTTATTTTATAAGAGTTCTTTTATTACTAAAAAAAAATTTACAATTTTTATCATAAATTTTCTATGTGATAAACTATTACTAGCTACTATTATTTTTCACATAGAAAGTTGCTACAAAAATTATATAATTTTTTTTTGGAACTATATATATATATATATATAATATAGGCATCTAGTCGATTCTCAAAAAAAAAAATATATATATATATAGGCGTCTAGTCAGTCTTATTTTGCACCACTCTCTTCGAAAAAATATATATATATATATATATATATATATATATAAAATCCTTGGTTCCTGTAGCTTATTCTAGGTAGCAAAAGGACATAGGTAAACCGCGTAAACATCATTACGTAAGCTTGAATATGCCAGCTTTAGTTCCGTTTTCGCTATAAATAGACGCGCCTTACAGTTTACACACACAAAATAAGCGAAGAAGAATAGCTTTAGAAACTAGAAACTAGTATTAATAAGCAACAATGGAGATACAGCAAGTCCTTCACATGAATGGTGGAGATGGAAAAACAAGCTATGCAATCAACTCGCAACTTCAAGTCAGTCCTCTCTCAATGTCAATCTTAATGTTGTTTTGTTCTTTTCTTTCTTATATATACATAAACTTGATTTGTTTGTTTAAAATTGTAGAGAACTGTGGCAGCTATGGTTAAGCCCATACTTGAAGAGAGCATGGAGGAGCTTTACCTCACTCTGTTCCCCGAGTGTTTGAAAATGGCAGATTTGGGTTGCTCAGCAGGACCCAATACCCTTTTAGTTGTATCAAAAGTCATGGACATCATTGGCACCAAGTCCCAAAAGTTGAACCGCCCACCACCCTCATTGCAAGCATTCCTAAACGATCTTCCAGGGAATGACTTTAACACCATTTTCAAGTCATTGCCAAGCTTCTATAAGAAGTTGGAGAATGAGAAGGGAAGCTCATTTGGGCACTGTTTCATAACCGGAGTGCCAGGGTCTTTCTATGGCAGGCTCTTCCCTAACAATTCCCTGCACTTTGTTCATTCTTCTTTTGCTCTTATGTGGCTCTCCGAGGTTGATAATATTCTAGCTAGCTAATTTCCCCACCAGTCATCTTTTTTTATGAATTTTAGAATTTTTAGGATGAGAAATCCGTGGACACAACTTTTATGGCATAACCAAGATTTTAAAAACTGGATCAAAGGTAAAACCGTTTTTACCTCTGATTCCCAATTTAATTTAGTTTTTGACCGGTTTTGAACATTTTTACCCGATCAAACTGGTATTTGGTTCCCAGTTGAATTGGTTGGTTCTATCTAGTTTTTAAAACAATAGCATAACTTTTACTACAATATAATATAATTGATTATGAGTAGTAGAAAAAAAAAAAAAAAAAGAAGAAAAAAGAAAAAAGGAGGTAGTAAGTTCATGTTAGAGTAATAAGTAATCATTTACCATCTGTCACATTAGAATAATTCTTTTAAAATTTAGATAAATTCATGATTTCTATTTTATTTCCTCAGTTTTCAAAACCAAATGAAACTACGCTTAAAGTTATTGCAAACTCTAACCCTCTATATATGTGTGTATGTCTATATATATATATATATATATAGAGAGAGAGAGAGAGAGAGAGAGAGAGAGAGAGAGAGAGAGAGAGAGAGAGAGAGAGAGAGAGAGAGAGGTGTTAGTGTGGAACGTATGGTAGATTGAACTTGAGGCTTACGGGTTACATCACACTCCAAACAAATGAACTCACTACCTAGACATTAATGTTAGCAAAATGCTTACAAATTTGTTTTTTTTTTTTTGATACATGCATACAAATTGTTAATTACTTGATTAATGGTATATATTAACATAATCTTGTAAAGATAGGACTTTTCATGAGAGATAAATAGATTAATTACCGTTTTTTACTTCCTATCTTTCATGCTTTGAAAATTTCATGTAGGTTTATCTTAAGTAACTTAAGCATCCACGTAATTCAATTAGTTCTTCGTTATGTATGCAATGTGACAATGAAAATTTTTATATAGGCACCAAAACAGTTGGTTAGCAAGGAGGCCATGAACAAGGGGAACATATGCATTGCAAAGATAAGCCCACCTCCTGTGTTTAATGCATACTTGGAGCAATTTGAAAGAGACTTCAAAATGTTCCTCAAGTGTAGGGCAGAAGAGTTAGTCCCAGGTGGTCGGATGGTCCTCACAACTATGGGCAGCATTAAAAGCGACGATCCTCTTTGCATTTGGGAAGTTGTTGGACTGAACCTCAATGACATGGTCTTGGAGGTAATGAAGTGTCTAACTTGTAGAGAGAGACAGATGAGCTAAAAACAATAAGTTTAGAGAGAAAAGGTTTTCACAACTATTTGAGGTGACATGCATGTTGTAAGTAGTGCTAAAAAAAGTACTGGAAAATTACTTGCTATTACACACTCCTTATACACTCTCTTCTGAAATCATGTTTTTAAAACACTATTTTAGTCCATGTGGGTAATATGTGTACTATGATTGTGTGATTATTATTACTTTAAAATATTTGTGTTAGTTGTGAACCATAAAAAAATATATAACTTCATTCATAACTTAACATGCATATATAATTTTAAAATTTGTAATATCTCTAGTATCACTCAAAAGTAAAAATTATGGTCTTCTTATAAAAAATAATAATAATTAATTACATATTTATTCACCACGTTATTCAAGTAACATCAATTACATTTATTATCCCATTATGTTTTGTGTGTGTTTGTGTAAAATTTATAATAACTTTAAGGCTAATGTGAACGAAAATTAAAGACCCATGTCAAAGACGGAAAGTGGGTAAATATGAGCCAATTATAATCGTGCGTCTATCTCTCTCAAAAAAAAAAAAAATACTCGTACGTCTATTGGGCTGGGCACACCACTGTCGATCTTTTTCGACCTCCATCAACATATACTGACCCAAGATCCTTCCTGCATCACGTGATTTACGTGCTGTCTGTCCTGGTATCCTACTGCTGCTGACCCTTGCAAATTATAATTGAAAAGGCATAAAATTAATGCTGCTATAATACAAGTTTTCAACAACTGCTGGTACTTTTTTGCTAGAAAAGGATAGAACATGTATTTTGGTTAATACCCTCTTTGGTTCATTAATTAAATATTTCAGGGCTTAATAGAAGCAGAGAAATTGGACACCTTCAATTTGCCATACTATGCACCAACTACTGAGGAAGTCAAGAAGGTGATAGAGATTGAAGGATCTTTTACTTTGCTTAAACTTGAAGTTTTCAAAATGGATTGGGACTCTTACATAAAGAAAGCTAATGGTGGCCTCGATAAGCAAGAAAGGGCAACAGTGATTGCCACTGACATTAGGGCCGTTGGTGAACCTATATTGGCTAGCCAGTTTGGTGAAGAAAACATGGACAACTTGTTTCAAAGGTTTAAAGATGTTGTCCTTGATCACATGGAGGCAGAGAAATGTGAATACGTTAATTTGGTCATCTCCTTGGCAAAAAGGGGTTGAATTTTAAGGTTAAAGTGAAAGTGATGCTGAGAATAACGTCCGCCAATACTGTGGTAGCTTTGTGTGGACAATATGTGTGTCACTTCAATTTGTGTCGAAGTTATTTGTGGACTATATTTTAGGAGTTGTGTTTTGATTATCTAATAAGTTGTTGTGTTGGTTAGTTTATGATCTATGTTTTGATTATCTATTAAGTTGTTTTGTGTTGGTATTGCAAGTATTGATTGGTCTCACTTCGTTTTTGCCAATAAATATTATATCAATCAGAAATAAAAATACGTGATCATGAGTACTTTTGACTTAGAAAAGTGTTTGTAAATGTGGCCTACTAGCTACTTTAGCTCGAGTGATTTCGCCTATATGAATCAAACATGGGTCTTGGACACATTGCATGGCATTCACAATTCACAACTCCCGATTGAGTGATATCAATCAGAAATAAAAATACGTGATCATGAGTACTTTTGACTTAGAAAAGTGTTTGTAAATGTGGCCTACTAGCTACTTTAGCTCGAGTGATTTCGCCTATATGAATCAAACATGGGTCTTGGACACATTGCATGGCATTCACAATTCACAACTCCCGATTGAGTGATATCATAGGACAACCTCCTTTCCATTGGTTGAATTTGTTGAGAAATTGAGAGACTGGTTGGTACAAGTTAATTAATTTTAAGTCAAATTGAATTAATTAATCAAATTATGCTTACACACTTAGATTATGGTTAATTCTTACCACAAACCAATATCCTTAAAACGAATAAACTATGGACCTAGCTAACACGTTATAGACTTAACTTTTGTTCACGATTTGCTAATTTATAAACTATGGACTTAACAGAATCTTTTATAGATTTAACCATCTTAAATGATTTTGGTATGCGTCAAAAAGATTGGGGAGGAAGGAGGAGGGGGATAGACAAATGTTTTCAATGTTTAAATACTGAAAATTGTAAGCCCTCAAAAAAAAAAAAAAAAGTGTTTGACAGGAGAGTTTAACAAAGATTTGAGTCATAGTTTTCAATTTAGAGTGTTTGTATTATATTTTGAGAACACCTCAAGAGAAGATTTTAATTTTCAAGTAATAGTTTTTAGTGGCATTGTTGTAATTATTTTGAAAACTGTAAAACCCATATGATGTTGAAAACACATAAATTACAAAATTCTAAAAAACACATACTCAAACCAAACACTCAATTATGTTTTTCACTTTTGAAAATATGTTATTTAAACATGGTACCAAACAAATTTTTTGCATTATGAGTACTTTTAAACAAGTATGTTCATAACATTTTTAAACCATAATTTTCACATTATTTTGAAAACTAATGCCTAAACTCTCTTATCAAATGGGCCCTTAACAACTAGCTTTGAGAAATTGCTCTTGCTTTTAATTTGAGTATGATTGTTCTATGGCTGTCATGTGTTAGGACTTTGCTATGTGCTTTGGAATATCCTTTTGAAATGTTTCCTAAAATCATTCTTTTGATTGACAAACATCCATTTCATGCGAAACAACATTAGCATATGAAATATGAAATGTCTCTCTCACCTTGTATGAAAATATGACCTGGAAATTAGGGTGGATATGATTCTATATAAAAAAAAAATTTAGGGTTGTTAAGTTATGTCTTTCCAATGGAGCTTTCAACGGTGGACATGGATGAAAACGATCGCCTATTTAGTGAATTCTGTGCGGTTGATTAGTACTTTACATCTCTTTTATAAGTACATATCTATGTTAATATATAAAATTTGAGAGAAAGTAGGTGTTAAATGCAGGGGAAAAATAAAAAGGAAAAGAAAAAGGAAAATTATATATATATATATATATATATATATATATATATATATATATATATATATATATAAATTTGTAAGTGCTAAAGACCAAAGTATCTTACATTTAAGACTCCTTTTAGGAAATTGCAAGTCCTTAATTAGCAACAACTGAAAAATATGGGAAGTTTTTACTTTTATTCAACTTTCTATATTTGAAATATCAGTTCACAAAGAAACCAAAATTTTATTTCAAAAATGTTCTTTTCAAAAACAAAAAAAAAAAAAAAAAAAAAACACCATATAATGCCTATAATATAGTAGGAAGCAATATCTATGAATATTCATAAAAACCACCTCTATCACGCGCGGTTTACAATAAAGGTGGGGTTTAATTTTTTTATAAAAAGCAAATGGTGCAAATGCAACAAATTAAAACCCTAATTCAATATTTTCAAAAACAGTTGAGTTAACAAATTTATGTTGGTTATTATTTGATCACATTATTGACATTACCTTTTTACCTATATACTAATGTTATGATTTTAGTATCCCACATGGATTAAGTATAAATTTAACCATGTATTTATAAGCTTTTGAGCACCCTCCTTTTACAAGCCGATTTTTAAGGGTAAGTTCTACCCATGAGTTTGTAATAACTAACAACAATTTACCACCTCAAAAAATTATTTACTTTTCTTTTGAAGTAAAAAAATTTCTAAAAATATTTTTTAAACCAACATTCTTAGATATATACATAAAAAAAAAAATGTTTTAAATTTTATTGTTGGCATAATTTGTGGGGTCTATTAAAATAATTTTTCGTATGAATTAATGTTAAGAGATATGGATCATGAAAAAGCAAGTTTTAAAGTCACATGGATTGCTGTGCTCTATATATATATATATATATATATATATAGACACACACAAAGATCATACAGTGTACATAAATTTTTAAAATTTTATCCTTGGCATGAACTGTGGGGTCTATTAAAATGATTTTTTGTATGAATTCATTGTTAAGAGATATGGATCCAGGAAAAAGCAAGTTTTAAAGTCACATGGATTGCTGTGGTGTGTGTGTGTGTATATATGTATCATACACCACAAAGATAATACAAAGTACAAAAATGCTTTTAATTTTATCCTTGGCATGGCATAAAATGATCTTTCGTATGATTTCTTTGTTAAGAGATATGGATCCAGGAAATGGCAAGTATGGGTTGTGGTGGTGAGCTAGTATAAGGTGTATCCGGCATATATGCTAAGTACAAAATATAATTTTCGGTAATTAATAGTTACGTAATGGGAGGTAAAAGATCTTGGAAGAATAATCAAATAATTAAAACTAAAAATACTGTAACAAAATAATTTTTAAATATATGAATAATACTGTAAGATTCGTTTTTAATAAAAGTTTTGTTAAAAAAAGATATTTGTAGGTCTTGTAAATAGGGTATGGTTTCTGTGAATCCATGTAAATAGACAGAAGCTGAATCCATGTAAATAGTACACAAAACCACTAGACAGTACATAATCCCACTTGTGGCACCCTTCTCAAAAAAAAAAAAAAAAAAAAAAACGTGAAAGGCAAAACATAGGGGGTGTTTGGTGAGTGTTTCCAAATAACAATTTTCAGTTTTAAACAACATTTTTTGTATTTTTACACACTTTTTCACCCACACATATTTCCATAAAAATTTTTAAATAACAATTTTCAGTTTTTAAACACATGTACCAAATGGGCATTGATTTTCATCTGTATTCTCAGGAAAAAGCAAGCTTGAATGTTTTGCCAGTTTTAAAGCAATTATATCAGTCTATGCAAAATTGTGCAAAATGAAAAAATTAACTGATTTTACACATTCTGAGCAAAAAAACACCCACATCAGTGGGTGCAAAATTGTGCATAAATGCACAATTGCTACAGTAACCGTGCATATATGCACGGTTACTGTTGCATGTGCATTAATTATTTTAATGATTTCTGATTCGCTCCTTTTTTTCTCTCTCTTCTTCATCTGCAAAACTAACCCTCCCTCTCATGTTCTTTCTTCCTCTGATACCACACACTCTCACATACACAAAATCAAAAATCAACTACAAAAATAAAAAATCTACCACAAAATCAACAAAAAAAATCAACCACTAGAACAAAATCGTTGGATCGGTGTTGATGGAAATCGGTGATGGGTTGATGTGGATCGGTTTTGATGGAGATCGGTGATGGGTTGACGAAGATCAGTGTTGATGGAGATCGGTATTGATGGAGTGCTTGTAATGAGTTGACGGAGAAGAGGAAAGAAAAAGATTCTCAAAAAAAAAAAAAAAAAAAAGAAGAAGAAGAAGGAGAAGAAAGAGAGGCGGAAATAGAGATAAGGATGGTGTGAAGAAAAAGAAGGGTTAGGTGGGAAATAATAAAAAAAGTGAGAGAAAATATTATTTTAATAAAAAAGTGTGTATAATAGATAAACTGATGTGGGTGTTTTGTAAAAATGATAGTGTAAAATAGAAAAAATAGATTTTTTTTGTAAAATAGACGGAATCTTTTGCACATACGGATGTAATTGCTCTTATCATCATTATTTGTATAATCATCCAGCTTCTTTAACTCCGGTATCTTGTACAGTAACGATTATGCAGAGATAGCCAATGCATCCGGCCTTGAATTTTCTCTTTTCAACAAAAAAAAATCATTGTTTAGCCCCTTTTTTTCATGCTTTGGTCTGTCTATTTCTTTCGGTGGATTTTAGATCATTTCTTTTTTTTGTAAATTCAAGGACTTTCGTGGATTACATATTAGATGTTCTGTTTCTTATCATTTTTGCTTCATCCACCATTACTGTTACTTTTATTATACATTAATCAAATGGACGGAGGTTATGAAAAATGAATAGATTCAATAAAAAAAAATATATGGTGTAAAAAGAGATATTTACACCCTTCAATGGCAATGTGTCATTCAAATATCTTGCAAATAAAATATGACTCATGTTAACGAATACCCTTAAGGCAATGTTAACAAACCATATTAGAAAAGATTTGATACCACTTTTATTCGAAATATAAAAAGCTATCAATAAAATTAATTACTTTATAATTTTTCATAAAATATTTCTAAAAATAGTTTCTAAATCAATGTCCTTAAAGCATTCGTTAACATTTCCCATAAGATATTAGGGACTATTACACTAGATCACACTCTCACTCAAATAGTGTCACCTAATAAAATAAGAGTCTTAATTTAGTAAGGATGTGGTGTAAAACTCATGTTTTACATTATCTAATAAGAGATTGACACATCAGCATTTTATATAAAATTCAGTACATCCTACCACACCTAATAAAGTCTCAATAAACTCCTAATTTGGTTAGATTTATTATTTATATATGGGTAATAGAATTGATTGAATGTGGTTATGCTTATTTTTAAACATGTGATAAGATGATATGATATGTCGAGATTAGAGTGATAAAATATGGGTTTTACGGAATTTAATCTCATAAAATAATCAAAAAATTAAAATTAATTAAATGACCTAGTCCGGGTATAGAACCCTCTTTGCCTCTTTTTCTATGCAGAAACACACGGTATTATTTATCCTTGTTCTATCACTCTGCCCTCAAGGCTCCAAACAACCTACTATGTGGTTCAATTTAAAAATTGAACCACTCAAAAGAACCAAAAATTTGAGAGGTTAAGGTATTGTGATCATACCAAAAATCAGTCCATCGGATGTTAGATTGTGATGACATCATTAATAATTTAAATTTAAATTAAAAAAATCAAACAAATTTGTAAAAAATTGAGCAAACTTAACTAAAAACAAAATCTAGAGAAATTAGATAATGTTCAAGTATATATATTTTTACAAGCTTTATATAAGAAAAAATAGAAAATAATAAAGCATAAAAAAACATTAAAATTATAATTATTCCTTCAGACATAAAACATAATTGTGTAAACAAAAAAATAATTTTGATGTTTCACATACAGTAATGCTATAAACACGTTAAGTCACAATGAATATAGATGATTTTAATTATATCTTACAAAAAAATTTATATATTTTTCTTTTAGAGAGGGCTAAGTTCAACTACATATAACATATTAAAAATGATAAATATATTAGTTATAAGTAATATGAAAAGTTTATTTATTTTGTTGGTCACATTTGTGAATTCAGAAGTTGCTAAATTTGAGTTGTACGCTTCACAAAAATGTTATGTCATGATGCCGATAGTCCTTACGTGCCTAAGAGTGCCCCACGTCATCAATAAGGATTTAAGTAATTCGAATCAATGATCATACGTGCGCGTAAGGCTTTTTTGTTCATAAAATTAAAATATAAATATATATATATATATATATATATATATATAAAAAGAAAAAGAAGAAGAAGAAGAAGAAAAAAAAAAGTGGGGGGCAGTGTGTGGCCCAATAACTAGCTTGCCAGATATGGTGTAAGAAACCTTTTGTACGATGCTTCATGTCCTGTCAAACGACTTTTTCAAAGCAAAATCTTGTTTGAACTTTGAACCGTGCTCAGACTGAACGATTCGGTATAGATATGATATGCATACTGTTTCTCTATCATTGTAAAATCTATTTCAACTCGAACATAATTTTGATTATTAAAATTTAGCAAATATTTATGTTAATTTAGTCACATTTAGCTTTTTACTTCCAATTACCAAATCAAGCACAATATAATAAGTAAAGCAATAAAGAGATAACATGGCATTGGTAACGAAATGGAAAACCGATGGAGAACATTTTTCAAGGGATAAACCGCTACAAAACAATTCACGATAACCAATTAAGTTTAAATCTACTTGCAGCTAGTTGCAAGTAGACTCTACAACACTTTAGACTTCTCGTTGATGCCTCCACAACAACTCCAGAGCCTATTTCCTCCACCTCACCATATTTCTTTGGTTTTACATGGTCTTGTTAAAAAGAAAGCTTATCCAAAAACTATTTTCACCTTTATCAATGGCCTTCGAGGTTTTTTTTTTTTTTTTTTTTTTTTTGTGTGTGTTGGGGGGGGGGGGGGGGGTGAGTATTCATTGTAGAAACAACAGTCCAACGTCCATATTCAAATAATTGAAGCTGCTAAATATGGCAAAGTTTTTAATTTCTAAATATTTACTTATGCTTGTTTCTTGTGTGTCTGTGGAGAGAGAGATCTGGGAAGTGGGGGCCGATGGGGGTATAAAATTCTCACTTTATAAGATTTCCAATATATTATTTTGGGTTCAAGTGATAGATTTTGTGATGCTTCATTTTTAATTATGTGGTTCAAATCCCGCCTAACTCTCCCTTGCTATCTACCTAATTCACCAAAAAAAAAAAACCATTGTTTTGGGTAGAAGATACTTATCATTAATATCTTTAATGACAAAATTAAAAAATTCCTAATGGAAGAAATGCCCCTATAATTGTTTGAGATTGAGGTGCTGAGACATTTGCCATTTTCTTTGTATGTATATGTTGTCTTAAAAAGAATTAGAAAAATTAAAAATTAAAAGAAAGGGTAAGAATAAAAATCTTCTACTTTTTACATTTTCTTGGTCGATTTTTTTTCTTTTACCTTTTCTTCTCTCTTTTAGCTATGAACTTGGTAAAGAGGTTTTCTATTGAATTCTATTTCATACCATTTTGGTCCATTTCGGTCTATTCGGTCCACTTGTTTTTATTTGGTCCATTTCAGTCTAATTTATTCTATTCGGTCTATTTCGGTCCACTTTATTCCATTCGGTCCTCTTCAGTCAATTCAGTCCTTTTGGTCCATTTCAATTAACTTCGGTCCATTACATCTATTTTAGTCCACTTTGACCCACTAGGCCCATTTCGGTCCATTTGGTCCATTCAGTCCAAGTGCCACTTCGGTCCACTTTAATCCCAATTTTTGTTCCACATATATTTAGTGAATCTAAACTCATTTCAAACTCGTATATTTATTTATTTCATTTTGATTTTTAAAAAAAAACAGCTTTACCTATATAAAAATAAAAATAAAAATAAATAATAATAAAAAGCTCATACCTTTGAGATTTTTAATTCCCCAGTTAACAACAGCATCAAATTTAAACTCAATCTGGTTCACCAAATTCATAATTAAAACTTGCAGTCGAATTCTTTAAATAAAGGGACATTCAAAGAACAGGTTGCAGGTGATCACTACATTTAATTTGGCTCATGCAAAGAATTCAATTATAATACATGTTAAAAAAAAAAAAAAATCTTTCCTAACCATGCCAGCCCAAAACAACCCTCTATGGACTTAAATTTTTGCTGTCGGATTGTTTTTGCTACAAGGGCCAAAATGGCCCAATACCATTTATTTTTGAAATTTTTAGTAACAGAACACTGTTTCGGAAATTATTGGAGATCTACCACTTTTTCTTGTACTCGAGTTTGGTGAGCTCGAGTACCATATTTTTTAATCCACCGTGGCATGATGACATGGAAAGCTGTAATTAAAATATTCTGCTTGGTACTCGAGCATCTGAAGCTCGGGTACCGTCTGTTCATTTATACACCACTTAAATGAACAGACGGTTGCTTAGCTGGAAACCATTGGGTTGTTGCTTTAGGTTTTTTATTATTTAATTTTTGGTTTGAATTAGATTGTGGCTTAGCTGGAAACCATTAAGTGTTGTTGTGTTGTGCAATGAAGTGTCATTGGTGGTGGTGTCTTGCCTTTTCAAACTTAAAGTACAAATATTTATTGAATTGTAGACTTGTAGACTTGTAGTGTGTTAAGTCCAAAAAAGTGAAAAAAACCACTTTATGTCAATTTCCCATTTAGGTTCATGCAACCGTCTGTTCATTTAAGTGGTGTGCAATAAATGAACAGACGATACTCGAGCTTGTAGGACTCGAGCACTGTTCAACAGTACTCGAGCTTCAGGTGCTCGAGTACCAAGTAGAATATTTTAATTCCAGCTTTTTATGTTATCGTGCCACGGTGGATTAAAAAATATGGTACTCGAGCTCACCAAACTCGAGTACCAGAAAAAGTGGTAGATCCCCAATAATTTCCGAAACAATGTTCTATTTCTAAAAATTTCAAAAATAGATGGTATTGGACCATTTTGGCCTGCTACAAGTGATAAAAATCAAGTCTAGTTCGGGTCCAATTTTGTCCTGTCTAAAATTGACATCATATTCTTGATTGCAACCCCAATCCTCCAGGGTTGTCGCCATATTATTGTTGAATGCATCAAAATAAGAACATCAACACTAACAACACTTATGTTCAACATGTGTTTGGTTTTCATCTGCTAGTTCACGTATCTAACATGACAAATTATGAATGTGTCTATCACTTTCACATGAACTCACTCTTTTTTCTTTACCACTTCACAATCTACCATGTCACAATTGTGACAAAATTGTAATAAAAATGTTTGTTGTCCTAGTAATAAAACCCCACTTACCATAGAAAGAGATGACACAAATTATGTATTTTCCATAGAAAAAAACCGCAACTACCATAGAATTCTAACCAAACTAGGAAATATAACAATGAGAGAAATTGAAACTTTAAAAATCTAATTCTAATTCTAATTTTAAATTCAAATAGAAAGTTTGTGGTTTGTCTTTATGTTAGAACCCCTTTCTCTCTCCTTTATGTGTGTGATTGTGTTTGTTTCTCAAAAAAAAAAAACAAAAACAAAAACAAAAAGACTAATAAGGAAGCTAAATAAAATAAAACATTGAAATCAATTAAAGTAGGTAATTTGTTACTTTCCCAATTCTATACTCTTACTTTTTATGGAGATTGACATTATGTTTTTAATTTTTGGAAGACCCCAATTTGTCAAGATTGTTACCATTGCATTCAGTGAAATTATTGACTCTTACGGAAGGAGTCTTCTCTCTCCTCACATGAGTGTGGGCCCTAACATAAGACCTACACAAGGGTTCACATTTATTGTGAGAAGGTAGAGGACTCTTCTCATAAAAATGAATAATTTCTCTTGAATCCTAAGAGGACTACCATTGAATATGCTAAAATGGGTACATCAACACTAACAACACTTCAGATGAAGAGGTGTTTGTTTGAACCCCTAGCTCTCGGATCACACAAAATATAAAATATTTGATTACCAAAATATAAAAGTAACTCTAGATCTCATGATTTGGACTAACTTATTTTTAATTCTATCAAATTCAATAGTATAAATGAAATAAATTAGAAACAAAATAGCCCTAAAAGGTGAAACTGTTTATACACTTAAAAAATAAATGAATAAAATATGAATGCAAGCACCCAAATTTTTTTTTCCAAAACCAATCATTTGTTATACTTCATGCATGTGGTTTGAACTATACATCACCCTTCCCCATTATCTATTTAGCCCAAAAAAAAACCTATATACATCAGTTTGAGTTGAAGAATTGCCAAAACTAAGCCCTATGCTACCTTTCCTCTAATGTGTCAAGCAAATGAAGTTGAAGTCTTGAAGGACTCTTTCCTTCACTTAGGCTTTTGACAAAACTTACAGATCGTTGTAACTAAATGATTGATTTTACACCAAAATCTTTGTTAACGACATAAAGTTTATTTTCCTTTATTAGAAGTACCAGAATTCAAATCTTTTCTCTCCTAATATTGTAACTATTAAATTATTTATAATAAAAAAAGATACTAATTTTAATTAACTAAAATGTCGTATTAAATCATTTGTATCTTCTTATCATGCATCAATTATAATATGTCTCATATCAACAAATCACTGATTTCATTTTATTAGTGAGTTCCAGTTAGCTCAATTGGTAAAGTCTTTAATGGTTGAATAAGAGATATGGAGACTATGGAGTTTTATTCATGCCTATACTAAAAATTGATTAGTGTTTTGATATGATAATAAAGAGCTATCATTAAGAGCGGACACTATAGGTTGAAATTCTAAAAAAAAAATTTATTTTATTATGCACCAATATGAAAAATCAACCATTCTAAGAACCAAAAAAAAACTGCAAAATTACCTGTTGAAAATCATTGTATCCATTTTCTCACTCAATTTTGACAAAATATTAAGTAGGGAAGACTCTCACATGAAAAGTGAACCTCACATGAAACTTTTTGAAGTTTCTAGCTGTCATGAACTTCATAAATACCTACTAATATTTTTTTTCCACACAAATTGTTAGTCATTTTCCAAGTCAATGTCAACAAGTCAATTTTGGCCATTTTTCTCCGAGCCCACACTCAAACCTTCGGCTTCACACATGCTATGAATTATTATACTAGAAACACAATTTTTAATACAATTTTATGTCACAACTCGCCACCACATGATGAGTTGTGATTGTTAAGTATATTAGCTAAGTGGAAATATACCCTTACCAATCATTACTCGATCTGTGTCCCTAGCATAATTTGCATGTTATTGATCGTTCCAAAGTCAAAACCTTACATAACTAAGAAAAACTGAAAACCCAAAAAAAAGAAAAAAAAACAAACCAAACCAATCACAAATTCACAGTCCCTTCTTCCACTACAAATCTGTCAAAAACCCTCCAATCCAAGCTTTCCCACCATCCCAAAACCACAGCCCCTTCTTCCCTTCTTCCACTACAAATCTGTCAAAAACCAATCACAAATCCCAAAACCCCTCAAAGATCCAAGCTTTCCCACCATCCCAAAAACCATGTTTCCCCAAACCCAAAACCTCCAAGTCCCTTCCACCAAGACAATGATATCTGCCGTGGCCTCCGCCGCCGCCACTGCCATGCTCCTCCGATCCCTCGCACGTGACTACCTCCCACATGAGCTCCGAAACTACATATACCTCAAACTCCGCACTCTCTTCTCCTCACTCTCTTCCCAACTCACCCTTGTCATCGATGAGTTCGATGGTCTTAACGACAACCACCTCTTCAAAGCTGCACAGCTTTATCTTAAACCCACTCTCTCTCCCAACACTAAACGTTTCAGGGTCTCCATGCCTGTCAAAGAGACCAAAATCTCTGTCACCATGGAAAGAAACGAAGAAATAGTTGACACATTCAATGGTGTCCAACTGAAATGGAAGTTGGTGTCGAAGGAAGTACAATCAAAGTGGGTAACTAGACCTGACTCGGGTCCTTACAATTCAGTTCCCATGAACGAGGTTCGTTACATGGAGTTAAGCTTCCACAAGAAACACAAAGACATGGTGTTCCAAAACTACTTGCCCCATGTGTTAGAAAAGTCTAAGGAAGTGAAAGATGAGAGAAAGACATTAAAGCTTTTCACTTTGGGTGGTGATAGAATGAGAGGGCATAGAGTGGAGAGGTGGCAGTCTGTGAATCTTGATCATCCTGCGACTTTTGATACTTTGGCTACGGATGTGAATGTGAAGGAGATGATAATGGAGGATCTTGAGAGGTTTGTGAAGAGGAAGGAGTTTTACAGGAAAGTTGGGAAGGCTTGGAAACGTGGGTACTTGTTGTTTGGACCACCTGGTACTGGGAAATCTAGTTTGATTGCTGCTATGGCGAATTACCTTAATTTTGATATCTATGACTTGGAGTTGACTGAAGTTAGGCGTAATTCTGACCTGAGGAACCTGTTGATCTCGACAGCAAACCGGTCTATACTTGTGGTGGAGGATATTGATTGCTCTATTGAATTGCAGGATAGGCTTGAAAAGGCCAGGGTTATGAATCCTTATCCATCTCATTATCATCAACAACAGGGAACGCAGGTGAGGTTATTGCTCTTTGTAATCATTTATGTTTTTAATAATTTTCTCTGATGCCTTGCTGATGGTATATGATTTTTTATGTTCAAGATTATGTTTGATGGTATGATCTCAGATAAAATAGATGACATATAAGATTACATGAGTCAAACCTTGACTAGTCTGTTGAAAATTCATAGCCAACCTCAAAATTTTGGGATTAAAGACTTGATTGTTGTTGCATTATGTTAATATATACTTGCCAAGAGCCTTGTAGCTTAACCAGCACCTCCTAGTGTTTTCATTTGTGACATCCAAGATTCAAATCCCCAAACTCCCATTGTAACTATTGAATAATCAAAAATTATGTTAATAGATACTCCTTGTGCTAAGTAGTTGCTAGATGTGTGCTTTATTTATGGTAAATATCAATTTGAGTTTGAGAGGTTGCAAAGATTTTGGTGGTGGTAGACATTTTGGAGATGAATAGAAAAGATGTCTGTCATGAAAAGAATTTTAGTGTTTACGTATTTACTGGACAGCTGGAGTACTCTCTGTCCTAAATACCTTTTTGAAGCTGTGTACAATAGAATCACAGTTCTTTGCAAATGTTCTTTAACACCTGGTTTGGGATTTGGGATTTTATAATCTTGGGAAATACTAACATCTTAGAATTCCATTCAGTGTTACAAAAGGCTTAAGGGGTACTAATTAATTGAACTCTTAAAATTCAATTCACTGTCAGAAAGGGCATATGGGTTTCTATCTTCTGATTGTGGAATTATATTTCCTAAAGGCCTGGTAGATCTGTGGTCTGTGAAATGCATCAATTACCAAATCAGCTAAGAAAATCTTTGGTTTAAACAGCCTCTAATTCTGGAGTAGCTTGGAACATTGGAGGGTGTGTAGGGTGAGTGTATTTTCTCCATTATGGCCAGGACTAGTCAATCAACAACCTCATGGATGTGCAGGGTGTGCATATCTTGCCAGAAAAGTGGGATGATCAAATCCTTTTTGTTAAAATACTGGTTAAATGATTAAATTTACTATTTCCTAATAGTTTAAGCTTTTGGGAAAATTGGTGATTTATCATGGTATCAAAGAAGGTGGTTTAAAAGCTTCATCTTTGGGGCAATTGGTAGTTTTTCACTTTTCAAGTTTCAAATTGAAATATAAGCATACACCTCAGCCCATTAGGTAGCAGGCATTGAGTTTAGGCTGTCATGGAGCGGCACCACTGAGGAGGAAACAATAAGAGCACCAGTTCCACTACCACCTAGAATATGAGTGTAGTAACCCTCAATGGCTTGATGCTGTCATATAATGTGATTGGTAGGCTTCACTAGTCTTATAGATTCAACCAAAGAAAAGAAATATTATTCTGGAGGTTCATATATCAACCTTGGTTTTTTAGTTTCCCCCATTCAATTTTCATGGGAGCATTGCGAGCAATCTTGTCTTTCTGTGTCAAAGTGGTAAGAATCTTCATACTATTTAGCGCATGATGATGGCTGCGGGTACCTTTCTTCCAAGAATAACTGCTTATCGATAATTTGATCATATATTTTCTTTCTGTTTAGGTGACTTTGTCAGGGTTGCTTAATTTCATAGATGGCTTATGGTCAAGTTGTGGGGATGAGCGGATAATAGTGTTCACAACCAATCATAAAGACCGGCTGGACCCAGCTTTGTTGCGTCCTGGTCGTATGGATGTACACATCCACATGTCCTATTGCACCCCATGCGGATTCAAAATGCTAGCATCAAATTACCTTGGAATTACAGAGCACTCACTGTTCTCAGATATTGAGATGTTGATAGAGACAACAAAGGTAACTCCAGCAGAGGTAGCTGAGCATTTACTGAAAAATGAGGAACCTGAAATTGCACTAAGAGGTTTAATTGAGTTTCTTGAAGGGAAAAGCAGAGAAAGTGATGAAACTAAAGCTAGTGAAGCAGAAGGTACAGAAGAGGTAGAGGGCAAAGGTGGAAATGGGACAACGGAGGGTGAGAAAGGCAAACACATAATAAGGATTCTGTGATGTGTTGCAATCGTAATGAAGGTGCTAAATATTAAAAACAAAAAAGGCTACATATATAATAAGGAGATAATTTGGTATGTGCTTCTATGTATGTGTGTGTTGATAGATCATATATATATTTTAAAATATATATGATTATATGATTGAGTTCAAGTTACATCACCTATAACTCTTTTCCATCTTATCACTCATTATTTTAAGTAAATTATTTTTTTAATTTACAAGTGAGGGGAATTTAGGGGATTCAAACCAAAGTTGTTCACATGGAGAGGATTAGGCAATGCTAATGAGCCACAAGACTCTTGACTCAATAGATCAATATTTTTCCAACTGCACCAATTACATGTTCTTCATATGGTCATCATATGTGCTAAGTTTCACCTTAATCTAAGGTTAAAAGCTAAATACTCTTGGGTGATTGATAGTGAAGTAGTATTGTGAGGGAAGGGTGAAAAGAACCCCCAGCATGTCTTCATACTACAATTATCACTGCTTATGGACTCAAATCTTGGTGATCTATCCGTGACCAAGCTTGGGTGAAACTAAGTAAAGGTTCAAACCAACTAATGTTGAAGAATCAGTGGACTATCAAATTCAAAACTCATTTGTTTAGTAAAAATGAGAGAGAGAGAGAGAGAGAGAGAGAGAGAGAGAGAGAGATTTTGAACCATTTTTATCCTAATAATTCACAAGTAGAGATCATATAATCCAATAGTGAGTTTGGCAAACTATAAGTATTATTACAAGTTATTAAAGTACCTGTATGGTTTTGTTTTTTGGCAAAAAAGAAAAAGAAAAAAAGAAGCACGATAGTGTTTTGTAAACACATATTTGGCCACACCATTGTGATTTTACACGTTTTTTCATTGCACCCTTCAAGCTGCAATTGCAAAACACACCTATAAAAGCAAGTTTTTCAAAATGCTCAAAAACATAAAGCTGAACCAAATTGACTCTAAATAGTGTGACATTATTTTTTATTTTTTTTTTTAAAAGAGGCTAATCATATAAAACCCTTCTTAAAATTCATTATATGGTAGCAAACCTGCAGGGCATGTCATGAAATATAACTAGCACATAGGGAATATATCTGGCACACATACATAAGCACCTTGTTTGTACATGGCTTGTGAACGAAAGATTTATGCCAATCTCGTCCATACATTTCTTTCTTGCATGATATTCTCTCCTGCCATCACATAAACACATTGGTGGTTTAGACCATTTGCGAAATAGAGTGATTGTTCAGTACTTCCTCTTTCTTATCACAGAAAATTAAGGGTAATTATTCCATATTCACGGTAATCGGATTAGGAATTAAGATCCATTTGGTAACTTTATTGTCCTCGCATTTTGAATTTGATAAAATAAGTTTTGAATCATTATGAAATATTGCTTTTGATAGTTATGTTATTAAAATTACATTAATTTATCATCAAAAAGTCTTATAATTTAGTAGCATTATCTACCGAGAAACAAGGTTTAAATCCTTCTTCCTCTCCAATTGTTGTAACTTATAACTAATAAATTATTATAAGAAAAAAAAATTAAAAATCAGCCAACAAAATGCTAAACCGCTAGCCATCACAAAATCCTAATTCCTAAAGGTACCCAAAAAGGAGCTCAACAGTCTTTTAAATTTTAACAAAAATAAGGCTTAAAATCAGTAACCAGTGAAGCTAGGCTAACTCCATTATTTTTATGGACATGATCATGCTATAAACCATTCTGTATAGCCCATTCTTGCATTTAAACCCAGAAAAATCACAACAATAATATCAAGGGAACATCACAATATACTATACCGCACTGCATTGCTGAAATTGACGATTAATCATCAAATCACTTCCTAATCATCACTCTACCAAACTTTTAAGTAAGTCCAAGAAACTGTTTTTATAAAAATAATACACCAAATAAACCAGTCCAAGAGAATTCAAGATCCAAATTCTATTTTCAACAACAATATCAAGATACCAGCTACTTTCAACCATGGTAGCAGAGTATTTGCAGCTGTTAAGAAAGTGATAGCTCCTTGTAAAATGGAGAAATGAACATGAACTGTAAGAAGCTACTGATAAACTAAATCACCTTAGATCCACCAAACACTGGAACTAAAGGATTCTCTCTTACTGCAGTTCCTAATTTTAAGTATAATATACTAGTAGTTCTTTATTTGTATAGAACTCAATAGCAACATAAACCTCCAACAGGTGTTCCTGAAACATCATAGAAACGAGCTATCAATTATGTCATTGTCATACGACAACAAAAAATTGTAGAAATTACGTTCACAAAGATCTTCCATAAAAGATAAACACATAATTAAAACTAATAAGATGCATTTGCTAGCATTGGTCAGCATTAAACATGATGTGTCATGAAGAGAGCAATTATTTTTCCAGAACCTTAAGCCCCCAACCACACTAAGATTATAACAAACCACAATAGGGACCAATTAGGTGATAAAAAAAATCCTCATAGCAACTTTGTGGCAACATGCCATAAATTTGGTAAGTGAACCATCAACGCAAAAATTGATAGAGATCACTTAAAACATGCCATAAAATTTCCATTTTGATAAGTGAACCAATTACGAGGCAGGATATAAATCAGTGGAATCATATACTTGCCTCAAAAACTAGGTGCTAACATTGCCTGAAGGAGGTACTTTTCTCTATGCTTTTTTAGTGAGAACCTTTATGAGATGTCTAAACTGCCATTTTCATTTCTATCTTCTGGTGAGGATCATAACCTACAAGTTTGAAATCAGCTGCCACAAAAGAATCTATATTCTTCTTCTCAGGATTTATCTTCAAAATCTGCAATAGAAATAAAGGTGAAATATGAAGATGAATGATACAAATTATATGAAAATTGGATGAGTAGAGGAAATTTTAACCTCTCCCAACCAGTAATATATTTTCAAATGAGTTGAAAATCAAGTCTAACATAGTCTCAGTTTAACATTATTATTCTTACTGGAAAAGGCTTAGGGAGTTTCTGAAGCTGCTCCTGCAGAGGCCGGATATGAGTGCGATAAACATGAGCATCCCCAATAACATGGATGAAATCACCTGGAACAAGATCTGTACAAGATATGGCAATTAGAAATCACAGTATTAAGTTAACTAAAATTCATCAAATTATTCCACTAATTCAGAAATAGTGGAGATAAGAAAATAGATCCTATTGTGGTCGCCTTGGCAGTGAATGATGAACCATAAAATTGAATGTTCTCATTAAGTAGTTTAGGCATCTACAAACTGATTCTCACAAGCACATCATTATTTAACATTTACCATTTTTCATGCGCATCAGACGACGCCACACAATCATATGACTATTTATCATTCTAGAGACATCCACACATTTAAATACTAATTCCTGATTGTTGTAAAAATGCATACCACAAACATGAGCAATCATGCATGTCAGGAGAGCATAAGATGCGATGTTGAATGGCACACCGAGGCCCATGTCAGCAGAGCGCTGATACATTTGACATGATAACTCACCATTGGCCACATAAAACTGCAAAGAGAAAAGAAGGATGTACTCCAAAACAAAAAGAAATTATTAAGGAAAAAGTTGACATGCTGCTTCAAGACAAACCTGTGCAAACATGTGGCAAGGTGGAAGAGCCATCAATTTGAGATCAGAAGGATTCCATGCTGAGAGTATTATCCGTCGGTCACCAGGATTATTTTTAATCTTGTGAATAACATCAAACAATTGATCAAATCCTTGGCCAGAGTAGTCAGCATGCATATCAGTATACCTGAAGAATGCAAGACAGATGGATAAAAAGTATAAATTAAATTCTCTAAGACTAATCCATAATCTAAATTTAGAAAAAGTAGAGTCCTCCCAACCTAGCACCAAAATGTCTCCACTGGAACCCATATACAGGTCCTAAGTCACCCTCCTCCCTGTCTGTCAAACCGATACTGAAAAAGGCAAATAAGATATAATTTAAAACCATAAGAAAAGCAGAAGTCATTTAAAATAGCCAGAGTACCCAAGATACATGAGAATGAGTATAATGTCATTATTGATATGACAGTTCAATACTTGCCTATCAAGGTAATCTCTGGAAGCATTTCCATCCCATATATGAATGCCTTTTTCCTGAAGGACCTGTCATGAAATCAACCCCCAAGAATGAATTTCATTTCACCATGATTTCATTCGATGAGAAGTTTCAATGCAGTATAATGCACACTTCAGGTAAATGAAATCATATGGTTTTACAATGAAATTAGAAGCACAGGACTGTATGTCAAGATGAACTCATTACAGCTGTCAACATCATTCCAAAAGAGAACTAAGCATACTCAATAAATTTTAAGGTTATAATTCATTTCTTTAGGTGTATGTATCTACCATACATGCAACTAAACATACTCTTTTTGCACAAGCACCACTTAGAGAAAACGAAAGCAAAAACAAGTGAGTTTTTTATATGATGTAAACCTCGCTCTTTACAAACTAGCGGCCACACACTTGGTCCAATACACAGGAATAATTGAAGAGGTGAATAGATCGCGCATGCAAGGAACTTCAACATGTGAACCTAAAACAGCATGATTTACAAAATTCGACACTTCTTATAAGCCATGTTTCTACAGAAAGTGTCAAAAATTATTATTATTATTATAAAACGCTATGAATTTTTAAACAAATACACAATTCATGCAGAAAAACAAAAATGACCAAATGAGTGAAGCTTGTCAATAGGCGTCTGAAACTGAGTAGTTACCTCCAGTCCCATTTTGAATTATGGTCAGGAACAAGAATGATGAAGCATATGACTCAAAATGTTCAAGATATTATTACCTTTGCATTTGTCGAACCACTGATAAACCATAGAAGTTCTTCAACGACACCTCGCCAAAATACTTTCTATTAACCAAATGATAACATGTGTCAACCTATATATCAAGATGAATAAGAGATATTCGTTTTTTAATAAAATAACATAGCCACCAATTCAAAATTGCTGGACAGAGACAAGGAAATACATACAATAAGCCACACAAATAAGATAAACTTTTTTTTTTGGCTGAACAAGAAAGATACACATGCCTTGGTAGTAAGAAGTGGGAAAGTTCTGCGCAGATTGAACCGCATCTGTGGAAATACAACAGAGAGAGCATGCAACAAATGGCATCAATATGTAAACACGAGAGAGTTGAATAGAAGCAAAACAAGTATAGCTTAATAATTGGAGACCATACCTGGGAGCCAAACTTTGACCAAGTACCAGTCCCTGTCCTGTCATCCTTAGGATTTCCATCTGAGATGATTTCTTGAACCAATCTAAGATACATGTACTCCTCATGACTCTCAAAGATTGTCTTGGGCAGGAAAGAGAATTTCTCTACCTCAAACTTACCAGTCTCTGACCCACTATCAAAGTTCAGATCACCATTTTGACTAAGGGATTCAACTGCAGAACTCCTAACGCGAACATAAGTTGTGAAGGAATATCGTATGTTATTTTCTACCACAGGAAAGGATGAGTACCATGGCTGAAATACAGAGTAATCAATCGCAGGCATGAATGTGTCACATTCAATGCTTGTCTCAATTTCTGAAATGTGGATAGCATCACATCCAGGTGCATTGATAGTTTCCCTGTATATAAAGATTGCCAATATAAATAGAGAAAGAAAGAAACAAGAGCTCCTAAGTACTGGAATGAAAAACAAAAGCACACCTCAGTATCTCGCCACCTCCGATAACAAACACTTTTTCAATTGACAGACAGTAAGGTGCAGCAGCCAACAACTCCAAAGCAGAAGCCACACTTCCGCATATTAAAACATTTTCTGCAGTTGCAATGTCAAAACTCCCAGAGCGAGTCAGAACAACATTAAGGCGACCAGGTAGAGGCCGTTTCTCAACAGGGATACCCTCCCATGTTTTCCTACCCATTAGAACTGCATTCTTTTTCCCAGGATCTGAGGTTGTCACAGTGATTTCCTTGAAAAATTTGAGGTCAGAAGGTAAATTCCAGGGCAGTTTTCCATCCTTACCAATACCCATATCTTGGGTTGCAGCCACAACCACTTGGTAAGTCCTCCGTGGATCAGGCAGTCCGTTTCCATTGCCATTAGTAGTCATCAAAGAGTCACCAGCCATAATTGAACTGAAAACTTTACAGAAACTTAAAGAAGATGACACAAAACAAGTACGGCACAGCCCAAGTTTCAGGAAGGGTGATACAACCTGAAAATTGAAACAAACAGAGAAAATTTTTAAAAATAAAACATATGAAATGTGAAAACCATTCCTCAATATCTATCCAATAGGCAAAGTAATGACAAAAACAGATAACAGAGCAAAACACAAAAATAAGCCAAAATTGGGAATATTAGTGTGTGTGTGTGTGCGCATTTTTGTTGAAAAAGTTAAAATCAGAACACTAGAACCATACAAACTAGCTAGAGACCACATGGGCATGACCCCAATTCATAAAAAATACCTGGACTTTCAAAGAAACCCAAAAAACCACCAATTCCTATTTGTCTAACCCAACACATCTAACTTTAATATACCATAATTAACAAACTACTACAAGTGAAGCATAAACAGCTTGTTAAATACGTAATGTACCATAAATTGTAGATTTAAAAAAAAAAAAAAAAATAGTCACACAAGCACCCTTTAGTGTCTGAGCCCAGGTCTTACCTTGCTCTACAAGGAAAACAAAGTACCAATTTGAGCTATAGACCTCATCCACAACCATAGATTACAGGCATAAACAAGAACAACATGCATGCAAATCCAACTATTCCTAAAGCAATTTTCAACGCAAAAATCTACTAAACCCTTTGTCAAAAAAAAAAAAAAAACTGTACCCATCTGATTCAATAGCTCACACATGCATGACTCAAAGTTCATTCATAAATTAAAAATAATACATAAACAAAAGAGAACCTCACACACAATTCATATAGCATATTTTAAATTTAAAAAACAAAAAATCAAACACTAAGAATATGATTTTCCAAACTCCCCGTTGAAAAACAGAACAAAAATTAAAATTAAAATTAAAATTAAAAAAAAATTGGCAATGCAAATTCGAAGAACAGTTATTGCGATTCCATTAAATATTCATCGGAAAAATTGAAATCCCTCACACAAATTGTAAAACCCACCACCAAACCAAACCAAACCAAACCTTGAATCGCAAAGAAAACAAAACAAGAATGTGGAAAAGTGACAGACCGATCTCGGAGCGAAGAGCGAAATCTCGAGCGAGCAAGCACGAAGTCCGAGAAACCGTGTGTGTGAGAAGATTAAGGAATGAGCTAGGGTTTTTGTATTAGGCAAAAGTACTTTTTATTTTGTTTATAATAATATATTAGGGACGCGGCATTTCGAAGAAAACACAGAGAGAGAGAGAGAGAGAAGAGTAGAGAGTAGTGGTGAGTGGAGAGAGAGAGAGAGAGTCAAAAAAACCAGCAGCTTGTTTATGTTATAAATACAACTAAACCGCTTCCTTCGGTTTCTTCTTCTCTTTCTTTCTTTCTTTTTTCTTTTTTCTTTTTCTTTTTTCTTTGTTTCACACACTCTCTTTGAGAAATAAAAGGGAAAAGAGCAAGAAAGAAAGTGAGAGAGAGAGAGAGAGAGACAAGAAAAAGTGAGAAAATTCAAAAGCACGGTTGACGCGGGGTATCGTTTGAGTGTTTTGTGTTTTTGTGTGTGTGAGTGAGACTTTCTTATACATTGAGAGTTTTTTTTTTTTTTTTTTTTTTTAACTACTATTGGGGACTATGTTATTACCTTCTTGTTGTGTGGTAGGTTTTGTTGGTAAGTATTCTTTTCCTACATTTTCGATGTTAATGTTTTTCTAAAAAATGAATCACCTTTTTAAAAATTATTTTATTTTTTCATGTTTGGTAATAATCTTAAATGTGTTAAAAAACAACCTTATAACTTCTCTTATTTAATTTGTTGTGGGACAAAATTGTGTTTCGAAAAAATAAGTCATGTTTTTTCTTTTGACTAAAATTTTCTAATGTTAACAAATATTGAAAAATACAAAAAACTATCTTTACATAAAAATTTTCATCGAAATAAACGGAGCAAAATATTGAGATGGTAACTGAGAGAACCTATTTTAATAGAGAAGCGCCATACCTGTTTTAGTAAAATTTCTTATCTTCAGATCAAGTGTGTGTTTGGGTACAAATTATAAGTTAATTTTTTTTTTTACTTTTTAATTTTTATGTACATATTTTTAAAATCTCACTTTTCAAAATATAAGTATATTTTAGCACACTTTCAACAAAAACTTTTTAATTAAAAGTTAAATAAATTGTTCTTAAACACTGAATAAACAACGTAACATCGTTATCGTAAACCCACTTATTAGATACACCTAAAAAACTAATTATTGATTATCAAAATGATAGTATCAAATTTTTTTTTTCAAAATGAAATACCTTTTTCAAGTAATATTGCATATGTCTGGAAGCTGGAAATCCATAACCAACCAATAAAACCGTGACACATGTCATGTTGAAAACTCACGCGTACTAAATCTATCAGTGTCCATTAGCTCTTGCTAGTTACTTGGACGTCTTATCTCTTAAATTACCTCAACGGGTACCATTAAAAGCTAATCCACCCCGATGCAATCTCAGCCGTCCATGTCATTGTCTGAGCATAACCTACATTTATACCTCTTCTTGTGATATTATCCATTATAGTAACATAGTTTTATTTGGAAAATAATAAAACCACGTATTATTTTATAAATTGCAAACAGTGATTATTATTAAGTAAAAAAATGATATTAGGGTATATTTGTGACTATTATTTTTACCAAAAATTTTGTTACAACTACGACGTAGTAGATTGTGAAATGATTATTTATCATTTTTATATAGATTTTCTTTTTTATTACTTACAATATGTCACATTATAATTGTGTTCCAAAAAAAAAAGTTTTTACTTGTTTTTTTTTTTTTTTTTTTGTACATACACCTTTAAACAGATTTATGAGAAAATGAAAATGTTGACAGCCTATCCTCTACGGTTTGCCAATATACCAGATATTCAAGGTCTCAAGTGAATTAATTGGACCGGGTTTTTTTCTTTTTTCTTTTCTTTTAAGTTCTTTATCAAGGAATAGACCCTTGAGAGTGTGTGGAAAAAATAAATCATCAAGTTTGGAATTATTGTATGGTCCATTCAATCAATTAAAAGAGTTTTCAGTTTGAACAAGACAAATCCATATACAAGACAAAGATTAGAGGTGGCATCCGAATGGTATTTACTTACTCCACAATTAAAAAAGGTTAGCAATTTGGCAAAGTCTTAACACTTTTTCCTTTGAGGAACCTTTGGTTTATCACTTGGTCAAAAGTTGCAAAAAATAAAAATAAATAAAAATAATAATAATAATAATAATAATGACTTGTACAGGTTTGATAGAAAATTGGGAAGGGTCCATTGGTTTTACTCTGTTCAATAATCTTTAGAATAATAAAAATTGAATCCCTTACTCTTTATTATCTTGAAATTGAATCCATGACTTTTGTGTCACCATTATTTAATTCAACTATTTGTGTGTGTTACAAAGAGGAGGTTTGGCTAATGTTGATAATCAATAAAATAAAATAAAAGCATATTAAAGTTTTGTGGAGGATAAGCATATTCAATTAGCCTAAAGTCGTAAAGGGTATGTGAATCATTAGCCAATCCGAACAAAAATTATTTTGCCAATAGGTGTCATGAAGAATATAATCTATGACTTGCTAGCAACTTTTATTAATAGAAAAATTGGGTGGATATCAATCATATTCTCAATGAAGTCCTATGATAAGATGACACTTGGCAAGTTGGTGCTTACAAATAATTTATCAATAAATCTAACGAGACAAAAAAAAAAAATATATCTATAATTTTTGAGGCATTATGATATGATTGATACATAATAAAAATAGTATAATAGCGAATTCACGTGAAAGTAATATTGCTTCAATTATAACTTATCATCTTAATGTATTGTGAAAATTATTATAAAAAGAGTTGTACCTTTAATAATTTATCAATAAATCTAATGATACAAAAAAAAAAATTTATGAGGTATTATTTTGTGATTGCTATATAATAAAATTAGTATTAATAGAAAATTTGCGTGTAAATGATATTACTTCAATTTTAACTTATCATCTTAACGTATTGTGAAAATTATTATGAAAAGAGTTGTACCTCTAATAACTTATCAATAAATCTAATGAGACAAAAAAATAATTTATGAGGTATTATGCTGTGATTAATACATAATAAAAATAGCATTAATAGAGATTAGAGAATTCATGCGAAATTGTTTCAATTATAACTTATCATCTTAATGTGAAAATTATTATAAAAAGAGTTGTAACTCTAATAATTTATCAATAAATCTAAGGAGACCAAAAAAAAATAATTTCTAAGGTATTATTTTGAGATTGATACGTACGAAAAATAGTATTAATATAGAGAATTCATGTGAAAGTGATATTGCTTTACTTTTTTTTTTTTTTTTATAGATTTTTAACCTATGGCATCTACTTCTGATGATTATTCTTTATCATTAGATTAAGATACCAATCAATTTTTGATGTAGGCAGAAATTGAACCCCAAATCTTTTATTCAACCATAAAAAACTTTACTAATTGAGTTAACTGAAATCCACAGACATTACTTCAATTATTCTAGATATTGCTTCAATTATAACTTATCATCTGAACATATTGTGAAAATTATTATGAAAAGAGTTGTACCTTTAATATTGACCAATTTGTGAGTGTGCGTGTTTTTTTTTTTTTTTAATCTTAGTTGACGTGTATTTATGTATAACTTTTTTAAATTTCTTTTTTTAAAGTAAAATTATAATTTTTTTATAGGAAGTAAAATTGTACCTTTAATTGCTTTCCACGAATAAACAAATTAGCCAATAAAAATGCACACAATATAACTTATATATACCCATTTATAATGACCAATGTTACATATATAACGTTTTCATAACAAATTTCATAATGGTAGAGTTGTCAAATTGTTGTTGATTCTCATTTGAACTCACTATTAATATCACTTTATTGTTTAACATTTATAGCTCACTACCTCTCTTTTTTCTTTCTTTAAAATATGACAGAATTTCAACCTATGACATCTTCTGATCCACGATGATTATTCTTTATCACCAAGTTAAGTTACTAATTAGTTTTGACATAGGTTGAATTTGAACTTTAGATCTTGCTCACCGACAAGAGACTTTACAAATTGAGCTAACTCTAATCCACCGACTCACCACTTCATTGATTGTAAACATAAATCGTCTCTAAACTTATTGATTCATAATTAAAAGTTAGTTCCTGCTATAAGACTCATTACTGATCAGTAGCTGCAACTGCAACATCCAACAAGAACTTGTTAATAATTTTAGGTTGGCAGTGCCTAGTGCCCACCCTTATCACGTGAGAGAGAGGACCACATGATCTTAAAGAGTTTCTTACTTTTTCTTTGCACAATAATATATATATATAAGTTTGCTTCTTTTTCTCCAACCTTGCCAGTAGATCAGATTGTCAAATGTGAAAAAAAGTAGAAGGCAAAGAAATAGTAAACGACAAAATGGTAAAGCACCCAGAAAAACCCTTGCAGGAAATTCCATTAACATGAAGTTGTCGTGAAATAAAGCTTTGGAATTGATTTGATAGATGGATTTAGAATCCAATAATTCAATGTGTAAACAGTTTTGCTTGCTCATCAGAAAAAAAAGAAAAGAAAGAAAACCAATGAGGTATAAGTTATAACTGTTAAAGCATCCAACTTTTGTAGCCTTTAAAGATTGGATAGAAATTGCAGGTCCCCATCTCTTCCTTTTTCTATATGCGTCATGAAAACTATTCATGAACACGCTTGTCATGCCAATAAATAAACGCTTCATCTCATGGTGTTAATAGGAGCTCTATCCAATAAACTTCATTTTATGTGATGTCAAAATTCAAGGTTTTTTTTTTTTTTTTTTTAAATTTTAATTTTAGTAACAACTCTTTATTACATCTTTAAAAAAAAAAAATTTAAAAAAACTCACTTCTTTTTTTAAGGTCATCTTATTAAACATTTAAACCTTGCTTATTAAAACAAAATCACATAGGTTTCACTTTTTAAAAATAAATTAATGTCTTGAAAATGACTTAAAACCTCGCTAAAAAAAATAATAATATTTTAAAGAAATTGGTCCATATACTAAGTAAATTACTTACACATTTTTTATAAAAAAAAAATTTATATAAAAGTAGGTTTCACATACGAAACCTATATGGCTATAGGTAAAACTCACTTTTATGTTAGAGAAAATGTAATATATTTGATGAATTGAGTGTGACTTTAAAAAACTAAGCATAATAATTTTAGGGGCAAAAAAAAGTGAAACAAATTTTTTTTTTTTTTTATAATACTAAGAAAATGTAGAATTTCCATAATGGTTTTGAACTTCTACAAATGCTTTTGGCATGCAAATACTTGTAACATTGTGTTACCCAAACTTTTATTTTTCTTTGAAAAAAATTAATAGATGTTTTAAAGGTATTAATTTAAAGAATATTTTAGAAAGAAAAAAAAAAATTATGAGAAGAAAAAAGTAATTGATATTTTTTTTGACAAATTTTGTTTATAAAAGTAATACATTTTTTATTATTAAAAAAAGTCCATTAACAAAGGTCTAAAGGCACCTATTAACCGAACATTTAAGTGAGTCCAATCTTTCTTTAACTTGACTAGCCTTCTGTCTGTACTAGACAACACCATAGAAAAGAAAAAGGAAAGAAAAGAAGATAAGAAGATGGTGTGTGTGGGGATTCTTATGTTTTCAAATCTTTACTAAAAGTAAAAAAACAAATTGGGACAATGGATTGGAAACCCAAAACAAAAACATATCCAAATTTCCTCGATTTGCTCCAATTGTTGCTTACAATGTGGTTGATTAATAATTACACATTTATCTGTCTTTTTTGTTAAATAATACCATCATAGACAAATGACTTTCTAATTTGCATAGCATCTAGGTTACAAACTAGGGTCCACAATTGACATTAAAATTGATGTAGTTTTCCATGAGAGCCAGAGTAATTTTGAATTGACAAATGAACTAAACCCATAAATGTGTCAACTAAGGGTCACATCCACAGAAAAGCATGCATAACTTAATTTCTTCTTGCACAATTCAAACTACTACTATAAAGACATCAGACTCAAATGTTGCCACCAAAATAAGGAATTGCAAAGTTCACGAGTGGCCACATCGCTCTCGCCCCCACTTTTTTTCGTACACGTTTTGTCCAGTAAAGGATTGCTCAGTACAAAGATACAAATCTCGGTGTATCTTTGGAAATTCTGTACCTGGATTGCAATGTTTGTTTTTTTAATAACCTTAAGACTCGCATTAGTGCCAATTTTGGCCGGGGGCAGGATGAGGTGGTATGGTGTGCACGTGAGCATGCCCGTGGCAGCAACGCGTGCACGCTGCCAAGTTCATGACATGTCCGCGTACATGTTGCCATGCCCAAATAATCTTATTTGTGCATTCTGGCATGCTTATGGCCACCTATCGTACGAGCTCGTAGATGGTGTGCCCGGCATATATGCCGGGTACAATATATAATTTTCGCTATCGTACACACGAACAAGGCCATATGTAATAAATAGTAACTATGTAAATTTACATTAATACTAATTCACTTTGCATTTGATTTTTTACTTTTCTCTTTACATATTCCGAGAATAAATGATGGTTTTTATATGTGAAAAAATATAAACAATTAAAAAAATCAAGAAAATTTTGATATTTTAATGAAATCTAATAGTTAATATAATATGAGTTGTATTGAAAATCAGTATATAAAATAGAAAGCAAACGTTTAATTTTTTTTTCCTTTTATTTTGTCGAAATTTTTTAAAACCTTTCATTTATTCATTAGACTCTATTTAATGCTTAGTGTTATATATTTTATTCGCGATCAATGTTAAAAATATCATAATAACAACAATAATAAAATGATTGTAGTAGGTTGATGACATTGTAAAATTTAGTCACATTTACTACTAATTCAGTAATTCATCTTGAGGCAAAAATAATATATGATTGATCATATAATTTGTTGAGGATTCATGTTTTTCCCTTAAAAAGTTTGAGACTAAAACTTGATTTTTGTTGTTTTAAGAAGTAACATTAAATGAGGAAGGTAAATTGTTATAATTTGTGTTGAGCCATCAAGTAAAAAGGTAAAACTGATTGAGGTCAATAGTATATGACTATGATTTTGCATGTGTAACAATTTTTAATTCTATGCACCTAGATTTTAATTACTAGAAGATGCAACATCCATTAGTCAGCATTAGAGTCAGTCAATGGGTTTGGTAGGCCATCATAACTAAATATTATTCAAAGTAGCTTTCCTTTTACTATTGAAAAAATTGACATAGCCCAGCGATGTTCCCTAAATTTTTTTAAGGATTGTGGCCTGACAACAAGTGACAATTACTCCTTGTTGAAAATTTGAAACAAAACAATTATCAAATCCGGATATACCTAAAAGCTTATTGAATTTTTTTTCCTTTTTTTGTCAGAACTTTTGAGTGAAAAATGGTTTGCATTGCTACATTACTGTTCATTCTTGGTATATTGGGCCAAGACCTCCACAATCCACGATGCCTTAACTCCAAATCATGGACCACAATTATCAATTGCATGCCTTCCACAAGAATTTGGTACCACACTTGATGTTAATGGATCACCTAAATTTTTTAGATGATAGTGATACTAATTGAAACACACTCTGATAGGGACAAAATATCGCTTATAAATAATAGAGAGACGGAAGGTAAGGTGCCGTCAGTCATTGTTCCAAATGGCTGATGGCAAGGTAAAATGTTTGTAAAACATAGGCCGAAGGAATAGTAAAACTGAAGGAATTTTGAAGCCGACGGTATAGAGACTGAAGGGCACCCTGAAGCTGACAACATATAGACTGAAGGCATTAAATATGCTGACGGCACTAGTCAAAGGTTTCTTGTTAACGACATTTGTATGTATAAGTGAATGACTTGCCCTCCACGTTTTGGTAACCCTAAGAGCGACTCCTATATGGAAAGGATCCCGCAAAATACGCCCAAAAGGGATTCCTATAAGGAAAAGACTTCTACTCCAAGGAAAAGGGGTCAAGCCCTACTACTATAAAAACCGAGCACCCTCACGAAGAAAGGTACGCATAATTTTACCCTCTCTAGCACTCTAGAGTAGTGAGAATAGTTCTGACTTAATCTTCGGAGAGTATTTGGCCGGTACCACATCGGTGCACTCCGCAAAGATTCTTTCTTCTCGTTGTGTAGGTGTCATTAGGAGCGCTCAAGGACCGTGTGACTTACTGGTGATATTTTCGGCATCATCAGTTGGCGCCGTCTGTGGGAATCGTGTAGTATAGCCATAATACCGCTTCCCGGACAAAGGTTGCATGGTGCTCACCCGCTCAATGGCAACTACTAACGACATTCAAGAAGAGGAACCACCCACGACCGCCCTCGAAAAGCAAGTTAAGACTCTCGCTGCGGCCGTAGAACGCCTCACCAAACAAAATCATGACTTGGAGGAGCAGCTGCGCCAGAAAGACGCAGCACCAGGCAACCAAGAAGCTGATCAAGAGGGAACTAGTGCTGACCGAAGAAATCAAGACGGACCCCAGGCCAGTAACGCCCCGAGCAAGCCGGAGTGACAGAACGTGAGTCTCCCTTCCCTTGTGAATACGGCTCCACCATCTATCATCACAGAGATGCAGGCGATGAAGGAGCAAATGGAGATTATGATGAACGCCCTCAAGGGGCGAGTGTCCAGTGATCTTGACGACCTAGTCAACAGGACCGACTCGCCATTCACAGCCCCTGTCAACTCCTTCCCTCTGCTAAGTAAGTTCCGCATGCCACAGATGGACAGTTACGACGGGGCCAAGGACCCTCTGGATCACTTAGAGACATTCAAGACCCTGATGCATCTCCAAGGAGTAGCAAACGCGATCATGTGTAGGGCCTTCCCTACGACGCTGAAGGGAGCAGCCAGAATTTGGTTCAGCTGACTAACGCCCAACTCAATCAGCACCTTCAAGGAGTTGAGTGCTCAGTTTACCACGCACTTCATTGGCGGACACAGATACAAGAAATCAATAGCTTGCTTGATGAGCATTAAACAGCGAGAGGACGAGACACTGCGTTCCTACATATCCCGCTTCAATAAAGAAACGCTCTCGATCGACGAAGCCGATAATAAGATACTTGTTGCCGCCTTCACGAACGGGTTGCGAAAGGGTAAGTTCTTGTTTTCCTTATACAAAAATGACCCGAAAACCATGTCGGAAGTACTTTACAGGGCCACCAAGTACATGAACGCTGAAGACGCGCTGTCAGCTCGGGAAGAGAAACCAAAAAGAAGGGAAAGGCAGGATGATATCCAACAAGAACAATGGCGCAAGAGGGCTCGGACGGGAGATCGGCGAGATGAACGTCGCCCCAAACCTCCAAGAGGAAGATTTACGAGCTTCACCCCACTAACGGCCCCTGTAGACCAAGTCCTGATGCAGATTAAAGATGGGGAAGCCCTGACCTACCCCGGAAAGCTGAAGGGAGATCCAAATAGACGCTCGAAGGATAAGTATTGCCGCTTCCATTGGGACCACGGCCATGACACAGCCGATTGTTACGATCTGAAGCAGCAAATCGAGGCCCTCATAAAACAGGGGAAATTACAGAGGTTCGTCAGAAAGGAGAAGGCGGATCAGCCCCCTCAGGAGCAGAATCCCCGACGAGATAACGAGCGACCAAGACCCCCCATAGGGGACATAAGAATGATTGTGGGAGGAACGGCAGTCACTGGGTCATCCAAGAGAGCTCGGAAGACCTATCTCAGGGTAGTCCAGAATGTGCAGTTGACAGGCGAAGTACCAAGGATAGCGCAAAGAGAGGGCCCCACAGTTGGGTTCTCGGAAGAAGATGCAAGGCGCCTTCACCACCCGCATGATGATGCGCTGGTCGTCAGCATACGGATAGAAGACTACAACATGCACAGGGTGCTGATCGACAACGGAAGCTCAGCAGACATCCTGTACTATCCGGCGCTTCAGCAGGTGGGAATCAGCAGGGAACGGTTAGTCCCAACAAATGCCCCTCTAGTCGGCTTTGGAGGAACAAGGGTGCTACCCTTAGGTGCGGTTACACTATCCGTAATGGTAGGTGATTACCCTCAGCAGATAACCAAGAACATAACTTTCTTGGTGGTCGATTGCTCGTCAGCCTACAACACTATCCTCGGACAGCCCGCACTGAAATCATGGAAGGCAATAACTTTGACCTACCACCTAATGATAAAGTTCCCCACTGACTACGGAGTAGGGGAATTGCGCGGAAGCCTAATGGCCGCACGCGAATGCTACGTAGCCATGATGGAAATGGAAGACCAGTTTCAGGCCTTAAGCATAGAGGAGCACCGGGCGGTGACGGAACCAGTGGAAAAGTTAGAAGAAATAACACTTGATAGTTCTGATCCCGACAGAACAACCAGAATTGGGACACTCGCAAACCCCAAAATCCGTCAAGAGCTCATAACCTTCCTCAGGGGCAATCGAGACGTATTTGCCTGGAGTCATGAAGATATGCCAGGAATAGACCCGTCGGTCATGGTGCACAGATTGAACGTCTCACCTGACTTTCCATCCATCCGACAAAAGAAGAGAGTGTTTGCCCCTGAACGAGATCAGGCCATTGCAGAAGAAGTCCGAAAGCTACAAGAGGCAAACTTCATTAGGGAGGTGTACTATCCCGATTGGTTGGCCAACGTAGTAATGGTCAAGAAGGCTAGCGGCAAATGGTGGATGTATGTGGACTTCACCGACCTCAACAAGGCCTGCCCCAAAGATAGCTATCCTCTCCCAAAGGTCGACGTCCTAGTGGACTTAACGGCCCGACACCAGTTGCTAAGCTTTATGGACGCTTTCTCGGGGTACAACCAGATTTGAATGCACGAAGCTGATCAAGAAAAAACCTCGTTTGTGACTAGCCAAGGGCTCTTCTGTTACAAGGTGATGCCTTTCGGCCTGAAGAACGCAGGCGCAACATACCAAAGACCTATGAACAAGATGTTTGCGCAGCAGATTGGGAGGAATGTCCAGGTCTACGTGGATGACATGCTAGTAAAGAGCCGAAGGGAGGAGGATCATCTGGAGGATCTCAAAGAAACATTCAACACTCTTCGCTCCTACAACATGAGGCTCAATCCGGGGAAGTGTGCCTTTGGAGTGACAGCGGGAAAATTCCTAGGCTTTATGGTGTCCCAAAGGGGAATCGAAGCAAACCCGGATAAAATCCGGGCCATTATGGAGATGGCGCCACCAAGAAATGTCAAGGAAGTACAAAGCCTCAACGGGAAAATAGCGGCACTGAATAGATTCATATCAAGAGCAACGGACAAATGTTTGCCCTTCTTCCGCACGCTGAAGAGGTCGTTCGAATGGACTACCGAGTGCCAACAAGCGTTCGAAGAGCTGAAGGCTTATCTCTCCTCCCCACCACTGTTGAGCCCGTCACAACCAGGGGAAGAACTTTTTCTCTATCTAGCCGTCTCCCCCGCAACCATCAGTGCTGCCTTATTCAGAGAAGAAGAAAAGGTACAAAAGCCCGTATACTACGCGAGCCGAGCGCTTCGCAGTGCTGAAGAAAGATACCCACCAATGGAAAAGCTTGCCTTTGCATTAGTTACAGCAGCCCGCAAACTCAAACCGTACTTTCAAGCCCATACGGTAAACGTCCTGACGGACAAACCCTTGCGATAGGCGATGAACAACCCAGAGACTGCGGGTCGATTGGTGTTATGGGCCATAGAGCTGAGTGAATTTGATATCCGGTACCGCCTACGCACCACGATCAAGGGACAGATCGTCGCAGATTTCATAGCAGAATTCACTCATGTCGAAGACAAGGGGGCAGGAGAGTCCCCTCTTTGGAGCATATATACGGACGGATCCTCCAACAGATTAATCGGAGGGGCCGGCATCGTATTACTGTCGCCCGAAGGTGATGCAATTGAATGCATGGTCCTTCTTGACTTCCTTGCTACCAACAATGAATCAGAGTATGAAGCACTGATAGCGGGACTCGACCTCGCCAAAGCCGCAGAAGCCGCAAAAGTAGTCATCCACTGTGACTCTCAGGTCATTACTAACCAAGTAAACGGAGACTACGAGTGCAAGGGCGAAAGGATGAAGAGGTACCTTGATCAAGTAAAGGCAAGAATAGATAACCTCGAGGCCAGAGTCATCCAGATTCCCAGAGAAGAAAACGAGCGAGCGGATCGCCTCGCAAAAGCTGCCTCAGCAGAACATATGGTTATCCCTGGTAATGTACTCTCTTTTGTTCAGCTTTCCCCGCTAATAGATCCCAGCAACGTGCAGGAAGTATGCTCTGACAGTAGCTGGACCGCGTCATTAGTTTCATACTTAAGAGACGGGGTATTACCAGACAGAAAGGAGGCAGCAAGGAAACTGAAGGTCTAGGCAGCAAGGTTCGTCCTAATAAAAGACGTCCTGTACAAAAGAGGCTTCTCCCGACCTTATCTGAGATGCTTGGGTACGGAAGAGGCAGACTACGTCATGAGAGAGGTACACGAAGGAATCTGCGGAAACCATTCTGGGTCCAGGGCATTGGTACACAAGCTTGTACGAGCAGGGTACTATTGGCCCACCATGCAGAAAGATGACGAAACCTATGTTAGGGCTTGTGACAAATGCCAGAGGTTCAGCAACATTATCAGACAACCAACTGAAGAGCTGACCCCATTGATGGCCCCATGGCCGTTCGCACAATGGGGATTAGATATTATGGGACCATTCCCTACAGCAGTACGACAGTTGAAGTTCCTAGTAGTAGGCATCGACTACTTTACAAAATGGGTAGAAGCTGAAGCCTTGGCTACAATTATAGAGAAGAATGTGCGAAGCTTCGTCTGGAGATGCATCATATGCAGGTTTGGTATTCCTAGAGTTCTTATCTCAGACAACGGGAGGCAATTCGACAATGAATCGTTCCAGGATTTTTGCTCACAGTTAGGAATAAAGAACCACTACTCCTCCCCCGCCCACCCTCAGGCTAATGGACAGGTCGAAGTCACGAACCGATCCTTGCTTAAGATTATCAAGGCTCGGCTCGAGGGGGCAAAAGGCATATGGCCTGAAGAGTTACCAAGCATACTATGGGCATACAGAACGACGGCGAGAACACCCACAAGAGAGACACCGTTCCAACTAATGTACGGAAGTGAAGCGGTCATCCCGGCCGAAGTTGGGATCACAAGCTACAGGGTGCACAACCACGATGAGAACAGAAATGACGAGGCAATGCGACTACAGCTGGATCTGATGGACAAGCTCAGGACGACAGCAGAGCAAAGGCTCGCTTGATACCAGAACCGCATGGCCCAGTACTACAACTCTCGGGTCCGTCACAGAGACTTCCAAGTTGGAGACCTTGTTCTTAGAAGGGTCATGGGCGCCGCTAGGGACCCCACCCAAGGAAAACTTGGCCCCAATTGGGAAGGACCTTACCGGATTACGTCCTGGCAGAGAAAGGGCACCTATCACCTGGAGACGACAGACGGATAGAAACTGCCACACCCGTGGAACACCGAGCACCTACGAAAGTATTACCAATAGGAGTGACAACACAAAGATCAACCTTCTTTATCCACAACGAATTTCAGTTTTACTCCTCAGCTTTATCGTTTATTTTAGTTATTTTATCATTTACTTCAGTTTTTGCAACAATATTTATTTTTTGGTTTTAAGCCCGAAAGGCAGCACTCGGTTTTAGAAGTGCTTTCATTTACAAATGCATGACAATAAGAGGAGTTTATTCTAAATTGCTGAAGTGTCTATGTTAAAAAAAAAAAACCCTACGATCCACAAAGGTGGATAACTAAGTTCATGAAAAAACGAACACCAAGAACGACCAAGTCCATGGCATAAAAAGTTGACGGTCTCACCAAAAGAGACGGGACTATCAAGGTCCTAAAACCAGCAGGCCTACAAAAGATGACAAGTTCATCAAAGCCCCTGACGGCCTAAAGCTAAAAAGCTGACGGTCTCACCAAAAGAGACGGGACTATCAAGGTCCTAAAACCAGCAGGCCTACAAGAAATGACAAGTTCATCAATAAACCTGACGGACTGAAACTCAAAAACTGATGGTCCACATAAACGGATCTATTTAATGGTCTATAAAAAGATCACAAGATCATAACAGCCCGTCAGGCTGTTTAAAGAAGCTGACGGGAGGAACCGTTGCTTGGGCTAACGGCCCTTGAAAAGTGACAGACGAGGCTATACTGACGGAGTTTTCATTCAGTAAGCTGATGGGGTTACCAAACAAACATGTTTACTAAGACCCCAAGAAAACACTGATTAAAAATAAAAGAAAGCATACGCATGTATGTAACAGAAGCAGAGGAAGAAATATACCACGCAACATATACAACTACATACATAAAACCAAAGACAATTGTCTGCCAAAATAATTTAAGTAACATAGCTGTTCTCAAAATGACTAGAATGAAATACAAATAAAAAGAATTAAGGAGCAGAGCCGTCGGCAGGATTCCCGTCAGCTTGCTGGTCTTCAACGTCTACGAAGGCAGGAGTTGGAGGGTTGGTAGCAGGTTGGGCAAGAACAATGACGCTGTCAGCCTTCGGAGTGGCAGCAGAGTGAGAGGGGCCATCGTCTCCATCATCCATGGTGATCCCAGATAAGTCCAACCCTGGGAAGGCTGACGCAACTTGCTTAAGGCAATCGTCGAAACCAGTGCCGTAATACTGGGCACAAGAATCAATAAACGATTGTGACGCCTTGAAGTCTCGAACTACGTCAGCCCCAACCGTCTGCACCCTCTGACCTAGAACCATCACCTCCTTCTTAAGCTTGTCACTCTGACGGTCCGCTTCCCCCAGCTTCTCCCTGACTTCCTTCAGCTCTTTGTTCAGCGTATGGACGGCGTCCTTGTACTGCCCCTGCTCATTCATCAGGTGTGCATTATGCTTCCTGACTCGAGTGACGACACCTTCCTTCGCAATGCAATGATCTTGAAGGGCCGTCACATGCACCAAGGCCTAAAGAAAAGAACACAACCGCCAGAAAGGGAATCAAAGCAAGATAAAACCATTTCAACAAAAGTAGCAAACATACCCTGGCAAGGTCAAAAAGGGTTGACGCCCTTAGATCCCCCATCTCCAGCTGGTCACAGAGCTCCATGTCCGCCGGCTTTACAAAGGACCTGACCTCCTCGACGGCATAATCCCTGTGGGTCAGGAGACGGCATGGGCCCTTAATGACGGGACCCTGGGAGGTCATTAGCCCTTTACCCACACCATGGCTGGGCTTAGAGGGCGATTTCTCCTTCATGGAACCGGGAGTGAAGGCAGCCTTTTTAGCCGGACGGCAATCACTCCCGTCAAGCTTCCTCTTTGCCTGCCGGGTAGGGACCTTAGGGGTTGACGACGCCTCCCCCCTGCCTCTTGAGCCTTCTTCTCAGCCTTTTGACGAGTAGCAGCAGCTCTGATCCTTTGCTTAGCAAATTCCATTTCTACAATATAAAGGTTGTTAGAATAAAGGACGGGGTGAACCAACAAAGCCAAAGAAGAAAGTCTACTCACGCCGACGGGAAAACTCCTCCAACCTCCGAGCTTCAGCCGACGGCTCTGGACCCCCACAGTACAAGTGAATTGTGTCAAGGGTGATCAAATCCCTACACTTGCGCTCCTCTAAAGGGATTTCCAGAACCCGACGGATAAACTCCTCCTGTTCGTCGGTTATGAGGGGACGGCTATAAGCTGAAAAAAAGAAAGGAAGAATATTGTTAATAACGTCGCCAAGGAAACGAAGAAGACCATGGTTGACGGGATTAACCTGAATCCCTTACAAAAGCCCATGTGTTGTCAAAGTAACCATGGGGCATCGTCGCCCATTCCTCCTGACGGCAAACCCAATCCGTCCCTTCAACAAAAAAGTATCTACTCTTCCAGTTCCTATTTGAATTTGGCATATCTGATACCAGCCTCAAATTTTTATCTCGGGCATTGAAATGGTATGTCCCCTTAGACGAAGCAATATGATGGGGCCTGTAGCAGTAAAAGAATTCGTCCAGGGCAAGCTGACGGTTGCCTCCACTTAGACGGCCCCACAAAATCTCAGCTCCTATGAAAGTTCTCCAAGCATTAGGGGCAATTTGAGTGACGGAAAGGCCCAAGAAATCAGCCAATTGACGATGTAATGCCGTCAATGGCAATCTCAAGCCCGCGGCAAACATGGCGTCGTACATACCCACGTCAGCAGTCCTCCTCGAGTAACAAGTCTCGTTCTCTTCAGGGAGACGGATTGGGATGTGATCTGGGATTTGGTAATGAGTGTGTAACTCTCCAAAGATTTTATTACTCATCCTAGGCAAAAATTTGTTAATGGCCCAATCCTCAGGAAGAATGAAAGGACGGTTATCTCCGGGTTCCTCCTCTCCGTCGCCTTGATCCCCGTCACTATCATCTCTGTTGCTACCTTCGCCGTCAGTACACATATCACCCTCAACTCCTTCACCCTCTCTCCCCTTTCCTACTTCATCCTCACCAGTACAACTCTCATTACCATCAGGAGATCGGGCCGACGTCCCTCTCCCTGACGAAAGTGAAAAGTCCTCTGATTCATGGCCAGAACCAAAGGCCTCGTCGTAGCCTGCTCCTTCGCGGACTGACTACTCCTCACACGACGCGTCACTTGACATCTGACTACCTACAAGTGACGGATCCAATCTAAGTGCCTACTATGACGTCCTCGCTAATGAAATATACAGGTATGAGTAAAAATGAGAAAGAGAAGGAATGGAACTTACTGGTAGATCGTCTTTCTTGAAGGAGCGGCTTCAAGGGCAGCAATGCAGTAGTTGACGTAAATTAGAGAACAAGTTGACAAAGCTCAGGGCGACGGTCTCTCTCTCAAAGGTCAGCAAAAAATGAAATAGTAAAAATGAGGAGGAGGGCCCCCATTATATACAGAATGAACAGGTGCGGGAGACGAAGCGACGCCTCGTCAGATGCGCAGTCAATAGGAACTCGCCACGTGTCGAAAGCATTAAATGCGCGGCAGCTCGAGGCAACCCACTAATGATCTTCCCGCCTGGTCAAAAGATATACATAACCATCGACGGAAATATACTCCATAAACTGTCAGTATAAAAACACTGACGGAAATATGGAGTAGGGGGCAACTGATAGGGACAAAATATCGCTTATAAATAATAGAGAGACGGAAGGTAAGGTGCCGTCAGTCATTGTTCCAAATGGCTGACGGCAGGGTAAAATGTTTGTAAAACACAGGCCGAAGGAATAGTAAAACTGAAGGGATTCTGAAGCCGACGGTATAGAGACTGAAGGGCACCCTGAAGCTGACGACATATAGACTGAAGACATTAAATATGCTGACGGCACTAGTCAAAGGTTTCTTGTTAACGACGTTTGTATGTATAAGTGAATGACTTGCCCTCCACGTTTTGGTAACCCTAAGAGCGACTCCTATATGGAAAGGATCCCGCAAAATACGCCCAAAAGGGATTCCTATAAGGAAAAGACTTCTACTCCAAGGAAAAGGGGTCAAGCCCTACTACTATAAAAACCGAGCACCCTCACGAAGAAAGGTACGCATAATTTTACCCTCTCTAGCACTCTAGAGTAGTGAGAATAGTTCTGACTTAATCTTCGGAGGGTATTTGGCCGGTACCACACCGGTGCACTCCGCAAAGATTCTTTCTTCTCGTTGTGCAGGTGTCATTAGGAGCGCTCAAGGACCGTGCGACTTATTGGTGATATTTTCGGCATCATCACACTCCAATTTTAACTGTGTGAAAATGTCATTCTTATCCAGATGCTGTATTGTTGAACTTGGAAATGTGTTTTGTCACTCAGATACAAAAGCTTTTGCATGGGTAAGTAAACAAAAAAAGAGTTACAAGAAGCATAGAAAGATGCACATTAAGCTCACAGATATGAGCCAGGAAAAAACTTGCAAGTAGCTGCTGCAACTGGAAATTATATATAATTTTGGGCAAAACTTAAGTATAGTTCTTTAGGTGCTATACATTAAAAGTCAATCACATGGTTGCTAACTATAATAAAGCACAAACAATGTCATTTTTTCTAAAGAAAAGTTATATTGAATGCAATTATGTATTTGAATTTAATTGGAGAATCTAATATACTACACCTATGCTAATATACTGCATCTTTTTAATTACTTAAGTTTTACCCTATAACCTTATAACTTTTGGGGGTAAATTTGCAGGATGTGAAATCTTATTAGTTGATTTATCAAGGCTTCTTACTCTAATTTCCTTTCTCAATATATTGAAAATTTTAAGTTCATATTTCCTCTCAACACTCAAATTATAACACAATGGTAAATGCTAAATAAGGCTGGTACAAACAAAAAAATGCATGTGCAAATTCAATATTCAAATTCACAACATCCAGCATGAAATAATGCAACCATGCATCAAGAGCAAACCACAGGTATCTCTTTTTTTTTTTTTTTTTTTGATAAGTATTAAAAAAAGAAGAAGAGAAGTGTCACCCGAAAATACAAGTAGTATACATTAGGCACAAAATACAACTCAAGCACATAAAGTACAAAAGTCCATAAAACCATGAACTGAAAAGAAAGAACAAAAACTTAACACTGTTACCCAGCTCAAAAGAGTCTTAAAAAAGAAGATTTTAAGATCTAAACTGTTTTTTTATGAATCCTCAAAATGTCGAGTATTCCTCTCCCACCAAATGCACCACATCAAACAATGAGAGACAACCATCCAAATAGCGCTATTCTGATGCCGCCCAAACTTTCCTTGCCAACAAGCTAGCAGCTCTACCACCATCTTTGACATAACCCATTGAATGTCAAACAAGATAAACACTATGTACCACAAATTAGAAGTGAGTGGACAATGGATAAGAAGATGGTCTACTGATTCCCCTTTTTTTTAACACATAAAACGCCAATCTAAAATCCAAATCTTCTATTTTCAAAGATTATCAATTGTCAAAATATTCCCCAAGGCGACAGTCCAGTCAAAAAAAAAAAAAAAACTCTAGGAGGAACCTTAGGCTTCTTGTTGTGAAATTTTAAAGTACTCACAAGTGTACAAATCATACCGAAGTATAGTTTGACAAGAACGAGGTCGAACCCATAGAGACCTAAATGAACGTAGGAAAATTAATCAAATTTTAACCAAATTAATCCTAATCTAGTTTAATAAAAATTGGTTGTTTGCAATTAAAAATACTAAGCAAATAATTAAACTAAGCAAAGATATAATATAAAGCAGTAAAGAGATGTAAACAACATAGAGAAAGGAATTAAGGTTTTGGAATCCGCCTTGTAAGTCATATCAGCATATATTTATGATCATTAATTTTTCCCAACTACTACATGATAATCTAAAAATCAATCTTGCTATCATGGAAAATATTCTCATTAAAATCCTTGTTTTAAAAAATCAAAACTATGTTTGTCTTCGCTTCTTAAGTATAAAATCAAATTATCAATTGTATCCATTAACAAACAAATCACAAGAGATATAGAATTTTATAATCAAGAAATAATAAACCAAGCATTCAATTAATTAAAATAAATCCTAAATCATGAGAAAAATATGATTGAACTCATATCTAGAATCCTATCTTAGTCGATTGATATGAAGTAAGAACAATTTAAATCATTAAAGAACAACTATTGTGGGAAAAATCAAATCACATAAATATTACTAATAATCCTTAACAAGATTTCATCATCAACCCTAATTATAAATTTAGCTACTCATAGTAATTGAAAGAAAACACAAAAATACAATATTAAGCATCAAACTAGACAAATTATTAAAACTAACTGTCATGAAAGAAAACCAAAGAGGTAGCCGAGACCTATATGTTCAGCCCCAGCGCTAGCATTAGCCTTTTTTCTTGCAAACTGACCTAGAGGTTTAAATAAGGGCAACCAGTCCTAATACAAGTTGGATTTGTATTGCTTTATTTTGCTCCTTTATAATCCATCACATGCAGTTGACCTAAAGCCTTACTTTTAAGATCCCAACGTGGCCCATTGTAAGAACTCCCAAGTACGTTTTTTGGTGAAGAATTAATTAGGCCCATGTCAAACATGCAATCAAGCCCACTGTACATGTCTTATCCACGAAAGCACTCTTATTCTTTTATTTTTTATTCTTTTGCTTTCTACACTTCAGTGACTTCACGCATGGATATCTTCTTATTCTTTAATTTTTGGTCTTCTCTTGAATTCACGCCTGGCTAGATGTAAGTTGGCTTCATTCAATTGGCCTAGCCTACTTTGACTATAAAGTCCTTGTTACTTGCAACATAAAGATAATATATAATCAGTCACAAAATATCATAAAAGTAAGGCTAAATATGTAGATAGGAAAATACTTTATTGTTTATATTTCTTGCACAGCACTTCCAAACAATCTTCAAAGGGAAGGACTGATATATATTTTTTGTCAAGATATGGTAGTATGAGCGAATTGCAAAACCTCTTCCCTTAGTGGACTTCCAACAAATCCTAACTCACCTCAAAGAAACTCCATAAATACTATTTAGTAAATTGGATAAAGACTCCAATTACCAATCGTAAAAGCCTCTTAGAGCATTACCATTAGCTCTTTTATAAAAAAATGTCATTTTGACACATCAAAAGTTTACTTTATTATTTTATTACATCATTTTACACTATCTTATTCATCACGTGTTTTATTCTTCAATTTTATACATTAAAATAATTTTTACAACACATTAAAATAATATATTAACTCCTCTCATCATCATCAACAACAACAATGGCACAACCACCACTGCCGCAACAACGGCCATCAACAACCATTGCCGCAACAACACCGACAACCCATTAATCAAACAAACTGACAACCCAGCCCGCCACCACCAAAAATCAACCTAAAATAAAGAAATTTTGGTTTAATCAATGCGAAAATGAATTTGCTTGAGTTGTTTGGCTAAAAAATGAAGAGAGGGAGAGCCCAAAACAGAAATAAAAAAATGGAGGATTTACGGACCCAACCACTGCGACCCACCGCCACAACAGCTAGCACCACCACAATCTAAATCCTCAGGAATCACAACCACCACCATCGAAGATAAAGGGACAAAAGAATGGAGAGATGTCTAAGAGAGGGAGGAGAGTGATGAGAGTGATGAGAGGCATTTGAAAAGAGAGAAGAGTGCAAAGAGAAAAGAGAAAAAAAACAAAAAAGAAAAGGGAGAAGGATAGTAAACGTATGAGAGAGAAAAGGAGAAAAGAGAATAATATAAAATTAAATATTATAGCATATTTGGCTGTACCATTCTAAGAGCACTATCATCAGCTGTCTCAAATGTGCCAAATGCCAAATATTTGGCACATTTGACACACCAACTGTCACTGTTCATGCTTCATCAGATGTTCTAAATGTTTCAAAAATTTGAAACATGCTACAGTACCGTCTCAAATATGAGACGGTACGGATAGCCATGCCAAAATTTTTTATTATTTGTTTATTCACAGATTTTCTCTCTCATATTCACTCCGGCTCTCTCTTTCTCTTAATCTCATCTTTTCTCTCTTGATCTGGGTTCTTCTCTCTTGCCGATCTCATTGAAGCTGCCAATCTCGCCGCTGATCTCGCTGCCAATCTCGCCACTGACCTCGCCGAAGCCGCCAATCTCGCCGGGGCCATAGTCGTCCTCCACAGCTCCCTCTTCACTCTCGTTCTCTTCCTCTCTCATCCTCAAGCCGCCTGTAGCCGATCCCCCCTAAAGCCACCTCAAGCCGCTGAAACCGATCTCGCCTGAAGCTGCCTGAAGCTGATCTCGCCGCTGACGTCTCCCGCCTGAAGCTGATCTCACCGCCTGAGCTGTGGGTTTGTTTGATTTGGGATGGGTTTTGAGGTTTGTGAATGGTGGGTTGTGGGTTAGTTGTGGCAGTGGTATTGTGGTTGTGGCGGCAATTTGGTGGTTGTGGTGGTGATTATTGGGTAGTGGTGGTGGTTATTTTTTGGGTTGTTATGGATTTGTTTTTTTTTTTTTTTTTTTCTTCTGGTTGTGTTTTTTATTTTTTATTTTAAGGTGCCGTTGGTGGATGTCAGTGGTGGTGGATGTTGGTGTTGTTGCGGCAATGGTGGAGGAGTTGTTGTTGCCGTTGTTGTTGTTGGAGAAGTTTAATATATTATTTTAAAGTGGTGTAAATATTATTTTAATGAATATAATGGAAGAATAAAACATCTGATAAATGAGGAATTGTAAAATGACGTGTTAAAATGATAAAGTGGGTTTTTGATGTTTCAAAATAGCATTTTTTATGAGAGAGCTGATGAGAATGCTCTAAGGATAGAACATTACTATAGCATGTTTCAAATTTTTTTGACATATAGAACATCTAATGAAGGTAGATTTTTGGTGTTTGGTGTGCTAAATGCTAAAAATTTAGCATTTAGCACACCTGCTGAGAATACTCTTACAAAATTTAAATTCCAATAGAGAACACCATTTGGGAACTTCATCAAATCAGCTACATAAGCCTCCCTCTATTGTGACTTCTAGCACATAATTCCGGATGGCACAATCTCAAAGGGGTGTCCCCACACCAAATGTCTTGCCAAAATCTAATAGTAGATCCCATCCCAACCTCAAATTGGACATGACAAGTAAAAGAAAGCCAACCACGGCTAATAGACTTCCACAAACTCACTCCATAGGGACTAGTAATAGGACGAGAGCACTAGCCTCCCCCTTCACAACCATACTTGATCCTTATCACTCTCATCAACAAGGCTTGTAGCTCATTCCCAAATCTCCAAAACCATTTTCCAAGTAGTGCTTTATTAAAACTTCTCAATTTTCTAATAACCAAGCTGATAGGTCGACAACCCCTTACCTTCACCACACCAGATATTTTAGGAATCAAGGAAATGAAAGTGGCATTCAAACTTTTCTCAAACAGCGCATTATCAAAAAAAAAAAAATATATATATATATATATATATATATATTGAAAAACGTCCATAAGATTGGTTTTGATAATGACTCAACAAGTCTAGAAAAAAGCCATAGGGAAACCATCAAGTCTAGGAGCTTTATCTCCATTAAAATCCTTAACCATCCTAAAAATCTCAACTTCCTCAAAAGGCTTTTCCAACCAGCCAGCCTTATCCTTGGAATCTTGGAAAAATTCAACACATCTGGGTGAGGGCGATGGAGCTTATCTTCCAAGTAAAGACTCTTATAGAATCAAACAATACCATCTTCAATAACTTCTTGATTTGATGTCAACACTCAATCAATATTAAGATTGCCAATACTATTAGTTCTTCCATTAGAATTAGCCATCCGGTGAAAGAAATTTGTTTTGATGTCCGCCCTCCCTTAAACATAGCACCCTCGATTTTTGTCACCAATTAATCTCTTCCAACAATGCAGTCTTCTCAATTTTCATGCAAATTCTCTTTTTTCACGCTTCTCATTGATTGATAAAGAAACCCTCTCCTCTTTAGAATCTAGAGCATTCAAAACATTCCACAATTTCATTCTCTTAATGGTTGCATTACCAAACTCTAATTCATTCCACTTTTAAAAATCTCCATTTAAAGCTTTTAACTTCTTGGCTAACCTATAACTTGGAGTTCCATAGAAATGATAAGAGTCCAACCAAATTTTCACCTTCTCCACAAAACCATCCACTTGAAGCCACATGTTCTCAAAACGAAAAGGCCATCGGCCCTTATGAATATCACCACCCTCTGAAGAAATCGGGAAATATGGTCTAATAAAACTCTAATAAGCCATTTTTTATGAATATTTGGATAGTGTTCCTCCCACTAAGAAGAAAAGAGAAATTGATTTATATTGGAACCAAATAAAGAATTGGACCAAGTGTAACTGTCACCCTCCGAAGGGATATCCATTAACCCATTAATAGATATGAAATTTGAGAAATTGTGCATAACCTGAGCGAAGCTTTTAGCCCCCAAATGTTCAGAAGGAAAGCGAACAACATTGAAGTCACCACCTACACACCATAGCAAATTCCACCAACTATACAGACCCACAAATTCCTCCAACATTAGCCTTTTCTCCCTATCCACAATAGGACTATAAACACTAGTAAAAGCCCATTCAAAATTGTCCTCTACATTCCTAATTTTACAAGACACCTAAAATTGACCCACAACATCTTCCAACTTCTCCAAAACCTTCCTATCCCACGTTACCAAAATCCCACCCGAAGCACCTATTGAATTCAAATAAACCCAATCAACATTTTGACAACCTCAAAGAATTTTAATAAAATCCCTAGGGATAAGCTCCATCTTTGTCTCCTACAGACAAATGACATCAGCTTGCCATATATTAATAAGATTCCTAATTTGGAGCCTCCTATCCTTCTTGTTCAGCTCCCTCACATTCCAAGAGACTATCTTCATATTAATTGGGACACAATCACAGCCCTTTCCCTATTGGAACCTCGAGATTTACATAAGTGGAAGCAAATCACAGGTATCTTAATCTACAGTTACAGACACAACCCATGATGTTGATTAAAGCCCTTCGAAGAACTGTATATGATCTTCTAATGTTTCTCCACGCCGGATTTTGGTCACCGATCCATCTTCTTCAACCTAAAAATGATAAATAAAGCTTTTTGAGAGACAAAAATGGAGTGGGGAGTGTGGATACAATTACTTATAACTAATCCATAATATATGAGATATTCCGAATTAAAAAGATGCAGAAATTTCTGTGAATAAGATTGATAATAGGAGCTCACTCAGGCATAAGATTCAAATTTGTGAGAGTTACTAAAAGCAGTAGAACCCACCTCTAGTGTTAATTGCGTAATGTGATGGAAATACAAGATGGAACAGTCAAATTTTCTAGTACCATTTGTGCAGCATGAAAGCGATAAATAGAAACCGCCTCTAATGTTAATTGTGTAATTAGATGGAAATATAAAACGTAACAATCACAGCTTAAAGTATCATTTGTACGGCATAGGTGTGTTGTATAAAATATAGACAATGTGAAGTCATTGATACGTACCCAGTACTCTGGCGGGCGCATTCTAAGATTATAAGTTGACGCCATGCTCATACAGTAAGCACCAGCATCATGAACAACCAGACCAGCTCCCTGCAAAGTGAAATTCTAGATCAAAGAATTTAAAAAGAGGGTAGTCATTTAATTTTTTATTGGGTTTCATACCTTAAAATACACTAGTGAGGAAGAGTGAGTTGATCTAAGTTAAGGGAACCAAAAAAAAGGGAAAAGACCTAAAATAACATTAGTTGAAAAAGTAAAAAATGACATGTGAATTAAGGAGGTGACAAATAGTATGATTTTGGGTGTGATAAAGCGAGTTGAACCAAGTAATGGAAACCAAAAAAGGTAGAAGACCTAAAATAACATTAGTTGAAAAGGTAAAAAAGGATATGTCAATTAAGGAGATGGCAAATGGTATAATTTTGGGTATGATAAAATGCCAAAAAAGAATTCACGTGACCAACCCTAATTGGTTTGCTTAGAATCCGTAGCCAACTAGCCCATTTGGAACCATAATTGGCCTTGATGGTTGTTGTTTCACTCATTAGAATGTGCATAACAGCCACCCCCACCCCCACCAAAAAAAAGAAAAAAAGAAAAAAAAGGATATGAGGAAAATTATAGCTTTGACAATCCAACACGAAGCCTACACAATACCTTGGCTGGATTTGGAAGTACTCTATCCTTTCCCAGGAAATCTGCTGACTCACAGACAGGGCCCACCACATCAAAGGTTGAGGTCTCTGCATCAGGTGGTGCAGGAGAAACCAGCTCTATGTGCTGCAACTCAGTACCGACAAGTCAATTGTGATGAAAAGGCACAGCAATGTAATGTGTGAACAGCCATGGTGATTAGAGAAATATTTATCATTATGTCCAAAATGAGCAAAAAATACAAGTGCATTTGCTATGTAGTAGCATATATGAGAACCAGCAATTTGGATTTTTTAAAAGGTTGGTACTACACTGTTTTATAGGTTTGATATAAGGGCAAACAGCCACTAACTAATACAATATTTGACCAACAAGTAACAGTATAATGTTGAAAAATGTTTTTCAAGTACTAGATGCATTTGATACACACAACTGATTAGATGTCCATTATCTTCAATTCACATAAATATAATTTTCTACAAGAGAAGTTAGCTATAGTTAAATTCTTACTTGATAAGCACCATAAAGACTAGGACGGATAAGTTCAGCCATGCTGCCATCAATCACAATAAAGTTTTTTGTTCCATTAGTTTTGACCCCAGTTACACGACTAACCAGGCAACAAGTATTTGCAATCAATGATCTCCCAGGTTCAATGATGAGTTTAAGATTTCGTGAAAGGACCAGCTCTCGAACCTGCAGCAACCACAAATGTTAAAAAGATTCAGTGAACCTTCATATTGATCAAAGTAAGAACATTGCTAATTCTCTTTGAAACTATATTCCCCACTGGGAACTGAAGCCTTTATTACCTTTTGTCATCCAATTTAATCCCACACTAAGATTATAAATTAGTCAAAAAAATTATTCAAAAATGAAATCCTACAAAGTTTTCAAATATGTTGACAAATAATTCTCAAAACATAAACCCAAACCATACAAAAAGAGAATTTCTTGGAGAGGGTTGGGGGATGTGGCTCTAAATATCATATAAAGTTTCAGAAGACTAGGTGAGTATATATTAGATTTACATTGGCAATGAATCCTCACTGCATTCTATTAGATACTGATGGCCACTAGATCTGAGTAAAAAACAGAGCTACTACAATATGTATTGCAAATTCTCATCCAAAACATCATTTGTCAGCCTATTTTACCTAACAAAAAAGCGTGTTTCACAATTAAAGCAGATGTTTCTTCTAATAGGTAATATACAAGTCACTATGCACAGAAGATTGCACCATTGACCACATCCTGCATCCTATGTTTTTGGGAAGAAGAGATGTCAATTGGTGCAAGGACCATTTGTGTCAAAGTTAATTTATTTCTGGCTAAGATTGGACTTCCATATAAATCAAGAAATTGAAGTGAGGCACAGTAATTCATGAAGCCCACAGTAAAATTAAAATCCTTCAAATCCTACAGGCTACATGTGCTCCACATTTTTTGGCAATTGCAAATGTAATAACCTATTTTGCACTTATCATTCTAAGATCAAGTTTGAGGATAAAAAATAGCAGCCCACCCTTGTCAGAAGTGCATGGTGCAAGCAATGCTACCCATGTATCAAGAACTCCCTCTTTCTTCAAATGAATTATTAGCAATGCAGACAGGAATTTTATACTTAATAAAGGCCAGAAAACAAGACTTAGAGATATGATCCTCACAGTATCAATTAAATCTCTGGGTGTAGGAAGGATAGCACCAGGGTGATAATAATCTATCCCAAGTCCACCTCCAATATTTAAGTAATCAACTTCAAAACCTTGAGCTCGGATTTCGTCAATGTAGTTGACCATAAGAACCACAACATCCCTGAATGTCCACCTGTAAATATTAAAAACCAGATCTTTAACCTTTACATTAACCCAAAAATAAAAATAAAAAACATATGTTTCATATTTTTCGTAAAGCCAGAGAAAATAAATAAACGCATACCATGGCAATTGGACAGAACAATAAAAACTAATTCAAACAGAGAATGAAACCAAGATCAACATCAGTGTAAACGGCAAGATATCGAGACAACAAATGAAGGGGGGAAGAATATTTCTACAGCAACAGCCAATGTCTTGAGAAACAGCATTAAAAAACTAGTTGCCTAAAGAACAAAACTTCTCTTCTTTTCATTTTTTAATCTTGAGTTTTCGCCATGTGAACAGTGATATGTAATTGCTATCATACCCTGAAAAAAATGTAATAACTATCGTACTATGACTATACATGTCCCAGACTCATCTTCTACAGGTTCTACATTGTAATTGCATTAAATAAATGAAAGAATTTGAACGCAAAGTTGTTGAAAATACTTTGGTGATGGTGGACCCAAGATGGCAATGAGCTCCCACAAGCTTTAGCTCATTAGGATGTGCCTATCCAAGAACCATTGCAACTTCTCATTTCTAATACCAAATTTGGAGTTACTTGTTCCCAGTGGCAACATAAGGATGGACCTGAGAAAAGAAAAAGACAAGTTAGTAAGATTAAACTTCAGCATTATAAGCAGACCAACCTAGCAAAACAGATGAATAAGGTCGTGGGGTCAATCTGATGATGTAGAAATGGGGGTGCCTTGGTGCTAAGGTCGTTTAGAGTGTAAAATGCAAAAAAGTGGTGGTGGTGATTGGCAGGCATAGGATCACAGTAGTTTGGTCAAGGTGTCACACCCCAAGTCTATTAGAGGTTTAGGGTGTATTTGTATAAGCGGCTGGAAAACTCTGTTTTGAGTTTAAAACGAGCATTTGTAAAAAAACTATAAAGAGTTATAATTGCAAAATAGAGTTTTGGGTTTTAAAAATACTCTTTTAAACTCTCAAAACACCTAACCAAATTGACCCTTAGAGCATGAGAAGACCACAAACCAAAAAGCACTTGTACAATTTTTTTTTCCCCTTTGGGCAAGGTCCCAGAAATAGTGATTATGTTCCATTTAGATTAACATAATAGCCAAAAAAGATTGAATCAAATATGTTTTCATGTCTTCTAATAAATCTATTGCTTATCGGTTTCAATTCAAACAAAAAAAAAATCAATGATATATATATGGGAAAACAAGAGTGAATTTTGAAGACAGCCTTGCTCCTATGGTATACATGATTTAAACTTTGAAACAAATGAACAGTGGAACAATTTCAAATTACATGCATCAGGTACCCTCCTATTAGAGATTGTTAGCTCAGGAAAAACAGTTGAATAAGACCTGACGCAGATAGTTTAAAAACTTAAAAGTGTTCTCAAGTTACAAAACTCCATGTTGAAATGGCTTGAATTTTAATGACGGTGGATTAACATTTCAGCTAAGCAATAAATGCTATGTTGTATGAATAGTCAAGGAAATTGGCAAAGAAACAACACCGACTTGAACAATATTCATGCATGGCCGAAATATTTGACTTCTTTGTTCATAGAAATCTTACACTATTCTCTCAGGTTCTGGAACATTTTAGATGCATCCATGCTTCACCTTTTAGCCGAAAATACATGCAACTATATTCATGCATTCTTTGTTCCAGCCGAAATGCATGACTTCATAGGCAATAAATGGATGCATGCCTATGTGTGAAAGTATGGCTTGATCAACAAAGTCAACATATACAATTCCTTGTATGTGAGCTTGCGTGAAGATTTACAACATTTATGCGTTTAATGTTTCATGGATGTGGCGCGTTGGAGGAAAGGTAAGTGAGGAGGTGATTGAGATTGGTTTGGTAGGAATTCAATATTTTAATGGCAGTGGCGTTATAGAATTCAATATTTTACGCCACTTTCTCCTTGTTGCCTCCCTTACTCGAGGAGCCGCTTGCAAGGCATCTCACCGAACGGTCCACGCTCACCAATAGCTAACCACAAGTACTTCTTCCTTTCTCTCTCAGCTCACTACAATAATGTTGATTGTAATTGTGCAGCTTTTGTATAATATATAATGTACGGCTGGTATGAATGAATAAGTAACTTTTACTTTCTATTTTTCATTGAATGATTGGACTATACTCGTATAGTTACTGTTGATATGATATTTTGATTATAAAAATATAAAAGTGTTGATTGTTGAAATATAACTTATATTTTATAATCTTCTTAAAAAAAAAAAAAGCTCCCTTTTTATAATACTTACGTTTGGGATAAGTTTAAATTGGACAATTTTTTTTTATTTATCTTATTTTTCTCTTATTTATAAGTCTCATTGTATTTTTTTGTACTATTTATGGACCTATTGTACTATTTCAACTAACTTTTAACTTTATTTACAATACTTTTAGTAAAAAAAATTTAGTTTCAGTTAAAAAAGTTGTTCCCAAATGGACCCTTAAACGTAGTTTATACTTTGCTGATCACAAATTGTAAGTAACTTGTCTATAATTGACGCAAAGCAGGAAAAATATTTAACATTTAGAAACTAGTGTTCAATTCTTTGTCTCAATTGTTAAATCTTTAGATATTGAACTCTTTAGAAGGGTTTAAAAGTTTATTATTACTCTTGTAGTTGCAACAATTTCTATAGAATGTGTATTTTCAGCCATGAAACTTATCAAAACAAAATTTTGTAACAAGATATAAATGAGTTTTTTTAGTGATTGTTTAAATATGTACATAAAAAAAGTGTTTTTTTAGAAAATTTAGTACCATGAAGGAACTAATGACACAACTTTAATTGGTTAAAGTTAACTTATAAATCAAGTAATTTTTTTTCTTTGTACATAAGATTTTTGTTATAGTCATCGTAGTCCCCCAAGAAAGATTTTTTGGCTCCACCACTGGTGCTAGTCAAGATACTAAAACATTGGTTGAAAACTCAAATTAATCACAACTTTCTAGAATGACTTTTCCTAGATAGAGACATTGTTGATAATGAATGGTTGAAATGTGAAATTTACAGCTACATTCAAGGGAAAAGAAAGAAAACAAAGTCAGGAACCCTAGAAATCGACATGTCAAAAGCATGTGACAAGATGAGATGGAATTAAATCACTGTTGTGATCAAATCAGTAGGGTTTTAGCCATCACGGGATACACCTAATAACACAGTGTTTCACTACAGTCACTAATGAAATGTTAATTAATTAATTGGGGCAATCATTTCATCCTAAAAGAGGTTTAAGACAAGAAAACCCAACTTACCTTTGGCTTTTCAACAGCTTAGCCCATATCTAGGGCAGCTCTTGCTTTAGTCTAGTTAGGCGACTGCTTAAGGCCCTAAAATTGAGGAAGTTTCCCAAATTTTAACCAATTTAGTTAGTTCTTTAGTTTAAAAAAAATTAAACAAGGTAATTTTGTAAAATGAATAAATTAAACCCAAAATTATAGTCCAAAAAAGGAGAAAAAGAGTCAAAGAAAAAAAAAAAAAAAAAGGCCCCAATGTAAGATTAATAAATTATACCCGAAATATTTTAAAAATAAAAACAGAAATGGTTAATTCTTTTTGTGGCTAGAAGCTGAAATCTCTCTCTCTCTCTCTCTCTCTCTCAACAAAACAAAATTTTGAGCTAAGATATGGGCCATATTTGAGTTAGTTTTTGAGAGTTAGCTTGCTTATCATAAATTTCATCATTGTTGTGCTTAAATTAATAGGGTTTAGCCATCAAGATACACTTGCTAACATAGTATTTCACTACAGTCACTTATATAGTGTTGATTAATGGGGCAACAATCGAACCAGTAAATCCTTTGAACCAAAATCCCAAAAGATACTTGAGGCAAGTGAGTCTCACCTTATCTCTCCATTCTAGCCTCTAACCTTTTGTCACAAGAACTTAGAAAACATGTCTAAAATGGGCTTGAACCTTAGGAAGTGGGTTGTTAGACCTAACATTAAGCTATATTAGTTTTGGTAGGGATTAAGGGCCCGTTTGGTTAGAGATTTTTAGTATCATTATTTAAATATTGTGGAAATATGTACAGATTAAAAAGTGTTGTGAAAATATGTGTTTTAGTATTTAAACACTGAAAATTGTTGTTTAAAATTTGGTACCAAATAGCCCCTAAGACTCTGGATATTGGTAGGCATAAATTGGAGAATCTACAATTCTTTTTTTTTTTTTTTTTTTTTTTTTTTTTTTTTAACACAAAATATCAATAACAAAAGAGCCTATCTTAGTGAATTGTTGCCTTATGGATTATTTATGTTAAATCCTCCCCAATTTTGACCTTGAAACTGAACTATTTCATTGGTTTTCCTAAGTCATCATATCATTGCGTTCTTTACTTTTCAGTTGTTTTGATATGATTGAAACTTGTTTAACCTAGATCTGTTTAATTGAACTAAGTAACAACTTCAATCTAAATTAGGTTAAACAATCTGTGTTTTCAGGGTCTAAATTCTAACAGTTTTGGCTTGCCACTGGAATAGTGAGCTAACAACCACAAGCTAACAACAAGGTGACTGACGGAGCAAGGGACAAGAGCATAATGCACACATAGTAACAAAGACATATTTATTTTACTTTGTTTTATTTTGTTTTTAATGTTGATCTCTATGATTTGGAATGTGATTAATAAGAATCTGGATATTTTTTAGTGTATTTGGTAGACCATAGGCTGACTAATTGTCCATCTATTGGGTATTTTCTTTTTGAGAAGTTCTACATTTACAACTGTAAGGTCACAAATTGTGGCCCAAACCCAAAAGGAATAGGAAATAGGCCCAATAAGCTCAATACAATAAATTTGTAAGAGAGTGGGCGAAAGAATTAGGCTGATAATGGGTTTTCTAACAGTTAATCAGGGTTCTAAGCCTATCCGAGGAGGAATACGCATATAATCTGAGGTTGAATTTACGTCCGAGGAGTAAGTTTTTAAATGGATAGGCAATCTCAGATGATATATTCTTTCTAGTGCTACAGTAAATCTTCTCCAATCTCTCCCTGTAATATTTTTCGATCCCCTTCTTATGGAGGTTTTCCCCCATTATATAATCCCCTCTGATCCATTTCTATCGTCCACTTGTCCTTCATCCAACCTTAGCCCCCGTATATATCCTGTTAAACAGACTTTTCTAGTCTTCTATGGGCGGTAGTAGTTAAAAGTACTGTTCAGAGGTCTTCTCCACATTAATGCAGTCAGGAAAGCTGCTGTAGTGCATTTAATGCGATGGTGGCAGCTTTTTCCCTTAGATATTTATGTGTTCTTATCCCTTCCCTGTACATTTGAAGTCTATCTTCACTGCTGGAGCTTCCTGGAAGGTTACCCAAGTTAAGACGAAATTCACTTTACTGACATTCGTTAGGTCCGAGGAGGATGACCCTCTCGAACTAACGCCCTTGGATATTTATCTGCTCTACTACCTACTATGGGGCCTTTCCCAATGCTTTCTTCTCCTCGGACGCGTTATTATTAGTGAATGGGACTTTAAGCCCAACGCAAAAGCTCAAGTTTTGGCCCCCACAATAGCCCCTCAAAATTTTAATTTTTCCCTCTCATCCGAGGAGAAAAAGTATAATTTTGACGTGTACACACAATTACATTTAAGACCACAAGGATATTCAAACCCAGGCACGCGGAAGGGTCATTTCCGTCACCTCACAAGGGTTTCTGACGCTTTGGAACTCGTAAAGCATCATTAAATGCTTTGGGCTGCGTTACGCTCTAGACATCCTACGGTGGAATTTTAATCCAACGGTTCAGATTTCCCCTTCAATATTTGAGCGGGATAGCGTCCCCTTTATTTTTGGTTTCTACTATAAAGGCTTCCAAACGTCCTTCCTTTCTCTTTTCATCACAGTTTGCAATTTCAGAGCGCTCACATCTCTACACTCCTTACTCATCAGACTACTCATCATATCTTCACAAAAGAGACTTCAAAGATCCTCAAGAGACACAAAGATCAGTTCGCATCTTATCCTATGTAAGTTTCGTTCTTCAAACTTCCTTTATCTTCTCGGCTAACCTCCTCGGCTAACCGCTCTCTCATTCGCAAGCTCAAAATGGGTAGATTTGAGCGTCTAGTAAAGACTCCGGCCTTGATAGAGTCGTTCAAAGAAAAGTACTACATTCCCTAGGAAGTATTGGTACGACACTGCACCACAGAAGGGGTGAAATTTGACCGAAAAGTAGGAGATGTCGTAATCCCCATGATTGCCTTCATAGAAGGAGGCTTGACCGTCCCTATGGGTAGGATTACAAGGGACTACCTACATGCCCATAGACTCTGCCCCCACCAATGTGCTCCCAACTTTTTTAGAGTCCTAGGATCGATTGATGCTTTGGATCGACATCTAGGGCTGGGATTGACTTGGCATGATGTCGCTCACCTATACGAAGGCCATATAGAAACTTGGGCAGGATTTTACCTTAAGTCCCGATCCAGTGTGGTCAAGTTAATCTCCTGCCTCCCCAAATCTAACAAAGGGATGAAAGATGACTACCTCATCCTGTTGAGCCCTTGGAGTGACGGCCTTCCTTGCCCAACCAAGCTAGGAGAGCCAAGTGGAGCAACTTAGATCTAGGATTTCTAACATTAGATTTAAGGAATTTGTTTTCGGCTCTACTTTACTGCACTTAAGTATCATTTTAATTTATTTATATATATATATATATATTTGTTTGCCGAAGTTCTTAACTATTTGATTATTTTGTTTGACAGATAAATCGTATACCAATCCCAAGCTCAGCCTAATCAACGTCCCAGCACTTAACTACCTGCTCAGATCTCAAATTTTTGTGAACGACGACGGGCAACTTCGTGCAGTTCACTTGATTTTGGACATCGAGCCAATTTCTAGGTCATTTCTAGACGTTGGCAACTCTATCCGAGTAGACGACCACCGTTTGGCTCATATAGACGTTTCTCGGCCAGGTTTCCTTGCTCCGTACAATCTTCCTCCCGTCAATCATCCTATTCCACAAGGAATACCTTTCGCCGTCTAACCATTACAACAAGTACCACTCGGGGAAGCTATTATCGGAGAAGGAGCAGCTTCCTCTTCTTCTCTTGAACATGAAATTGATAAATTCAAGTTTGAAGAAGAAGAAGCCATCCTTATATCGGAGGCTGAAGAAGGGGCAGACGAGTATTCGTGCGTTCAGACTTCTGCCCAAGTAATAACTTATATTGGTGATACTTCGGACAAGGAGGAAGCAATGGCCCCCAAGACCGGTCCAAGTTTGAAGGAGTTGATGAAGAGCAGGAATAAAGCGCCATCCCTTAAGGATAAGAATAAGTCCAAACCCCCAACAAATCCTCCTCCTCCTCCTCCTCAGATTCTTGCTGATCTTGGGCTGAAACCCAACCCAGATCTAAGGAAGAAAAGGCAAATGGACACTACTGAGGAAGGGGAGTTGGGCCCCTCCAAAGGAAATAAACAAGCCAGACAGACACAGAACCATAGAAGCAAAAGGTCCAACTCCGTGGACAACCGAGAAGAACCTCCGGTGGCCCAAGTACGTCGACCCGCACGTACTTGGTCACCCGTGTTGGAGGTAGACGGTATGCCCATTATGTATGATGCCACCCTTAGGCATTATCGCGGGGGGCATGCTGGCCTGGTGGCTGAGGCTTTGGAACAGCCTCTTCTCCTCCCCCAGGACATGGAGGCCTACAAGAGCTTCAACCATCCGGAACTCTTCCTATCCCTTAAAATGGACTTGGCTATGGTAAGCAATTCTATTCATTTTTCTTCATTTATATTTACTTGCATTTTATAGCAAAAGTGACATTTTATCATTATTGTTGATTTTTTACTTTCTAGGTCACGCAACAAGTTTTTGTGGCCGAGGAATGGGTAAAGAACTCCCGCAGCGAGACAAGGGTTGCCCTGGATGCCTGAGACGTAGTAGAGGCTCAGCTAGGCGCGTTAAAAGATAAACAAGCATAAATGGCCAAGCAGGTGAAAGATGCTCTTAGGCAGAAAGATAGTGCCGAGGCAGGCTTGAAGACAACTGAAAGACAAGTTGAGGACATTCGCAACTGTGAAATCAATCTGGCAACAGAGAAGCAGATGGTGACAAAGCTCCGCGAAGAACTCCGCAAGGCCAGGGAGGCTGCCCAACTACTAAAGGAGGCAACTGAAGCCGAGAAGCAGGCTGCATATGATTTGGGAGTGCAGGAGACTCAAAGCCGTCTCACAGAGGAATTCTCTACCGTGGCGAGGGACTACTGCAATATCACGTGGGGTAAGGCCCTTGATGTCGCTGGAGTCCCTGTTGATTCCGTCCTGAGGCAGCCTGAGAGCATTTATTATGACTCAGACATCCGTGAGCTCCCAGGTTCTGAGTCTTCTCCCCCAGAACATCCTACCAAAGTGTCTGAGGCGCCCATGACAAGTCAAGTTCCTCCTGCCCCTAGGGAAGTTCCAACGGATTCTCGCCCAGAAGCTGGCCAAGGAAAAGAAATTGAAGCTCCCCAGGGCAAGGACAGGAGCAAGGACAAAGGCAAAGACAAAGGCAAAGACAAGGCCTCAGACACCGCTATCTCTCTGCCCAAACAAGCTATTGATCCAAGGGCTCCAATGGCAAAAGTTTAGGGCAGTAGTTGTTGTAATATATTTATTTTACTTTTTTACTTTTTTTTTTAAGGAACTGTACTACACTTTTAATATTAATGAAAATATGTTCCTTCTACTTCATAAAGAGTGATAAATAATGGAAAACTGTTCTGATGCCACCCTCCTTTAATTTGACTAGTATATATGATTATATTGGGCACATAGAGCATATTATAAGATGAGTTCAACCAAAGAGGTTTAAAACGTGGGTCAACACATTAATTGAATAAGTACCTTCAGCAGTAACAGTATAACAATAAATGCAATAAACCCTAATGGGAATTTCAAGTGATATGTTGAAGTTTAAACTTACATACTTACAGAAACTTAGAATGAATGCTAACTTATCCAAATCATCTGGTCCGAGGACACTAGGCATGATTGGATTTAAATTTAAACACTTAGTGTAACGAGGAATGAGTGTTAACTAACCCAAATCATCTGGTCCGAGGACATCAGGCATGATTGGATTTAAGTTTAAACACTTAATAAGACTGGAAATGAGTGTTAACTAACCCAAATCATCTGGTCCGAGGACACCAAGCATGATTGGATTTAAGTTTAAACACTTGGTGTAACGAGGAATGAGTGTTAACTAATCCTAATCATCTGGTTCGAGGACATCAGACATGATTGGATTTAAGTTTAAACACTTAATAGAACTGGAAATGAGTGTTAACTAACCCAAATCATCTGGTTCGACGACACCAGGCATGATTGGATTTAAGTTTAAACACTTAATAGAACTGGAAATGAGTGTTAACTAACCCAAATCATCTGGTCCGAGGACACCAGGCATGATTGGATTTAAATTTAAACACTTAATAGAACTGGAAATAAGTGTTAACTAACCCAAATCATCTGGTCCAAGGACACCAGGCATGATTGGATTTAAGTTTAAACACTTAATAGAATTGAGATATGATCAGTATAAGCATTTTATATAAAGAACAAATATTGATCAAATAAACACTTTATTAATAATAATACCTCTTTAGGTTATTTACATTTCAAGAACGCGGTATTACACGTTCATCCAGATCTTCTAAGAATATGCCCCAATGCTGGCTTGTGAGGTAATACGATAAGGTCCCTCCCAATTCGACCCTAATTTCCCCCAAGCTGGATTCTTTGCAGCACCCACGACTTTACGTAACACCAGGTCACCTAGAGCTAAAGGTCTTAACCTTACATTGGCATCATAACCCTGCTTTAGTTTCTGCTGATAATAAGCCAATTGAACCATTGCGTTCTTTTTTTTTTCTTCAATCAGGTCTAGACTTCTTGCTAGTTGCTCATCGTTGTCTTTTGGATTGAACGAACTGGTTCTTGTCGTCGGGAACCCAGACTCCAAAGGGATGACAGCTTCAGCTCCATAAGTCATTGAAAATGGGGTCTCTCCAGTAGACCTGCGAGGCGTAGTTCTGTATGTCCAGAGTACGTGTGGTAGTTCCTCCACCCATTTACCTTTTGCATCATTTAATCTTTTCTTCAACCCACTTAATATGACTTTATTCACAACTTCAGCCTGTCCATTCCCTTGGGGGTAAGCCGGAGTAGAATACATGTTAGTAATCCCCAGTTCACCACAGTATTTTCTGAACATCTTACTATCAAATTGAAGACCATTGTCCGAGATGAGCGCATGAGGAATGCCAAACCGAGTAACAATGTTTTTCCAGACGAATCTTTTTGCATCCACATCTCGAATATTGGCTAGAGGCTTCGCTTCAACCCACTTCGTAAAATAGTCTGTGCCAACCAAGAGGTACTTCTTGTTTCCCACTGCTTTGGGAAATGGTTCGACGATATCTAAGCCCCATTGAGCAAATGGCCGTGGGCTAGACAGCGGATTAAGGATTCCCCCTGGTTTGTGTATGCTTGGTGCATACCGCTGGCACTGGTCACATTTTTTAACGTATTCCAAAACTTCTCTCTGCATATTTGGCCACCAGTAACCTTGAGTAATGACCCTATGTGCTAAAGATCTGGCCCCAATATGGCTTCCACAGATTCCTTCATGCATCTCTTCTAGAAGTGATTCAGTTTGATCGGGATGGACACATAACAGATAAGGTCCTGAAAAGGAGCGCTTATGTAATCTGTGGTCCTCCGACAACTAATAACTAGTGGCCTTTCTTCGTACCTTGTCAGCTTCAACTTTTTCCTCAGGTAGAATGTCCTCCTTCAGGAATTGTATGATGGAATCCATCCAGCTCGGTCCTTCTCTGATCTGATTAATTTGAACCGTATCTTCTGTTCTTAAGGGTTTGCATAAGTCCTCAACAAGGACTACTTGAGACAAGTCTTGTGCCGAGGAGGTTGCAAGCATGGCCAAAGAGTCCGCATGTGCGTTGCCACTTCTGGGGACATGTTGTAAGTCAAAGAAGTCAAATTTGGACTGCATAGATTTAACTTGACCAAGATACCCCTGCATCCTCTCATCTTTAGCTTCGAACTCTCCCCTTACCTGATCGACAACCAACCTTGAGTCCGAGAAGAGTTTTATGGACTTTCCTCCCATTCTTTGGACCATAGCCATTCCTTCCAAGAGAGCTTCATACTCAGCTTCGTTATTCGTGGCTGGAAAGCCTAATCTTAAAGACTTCTTTATGACAACCTTCTCAGGAGACGTCAGTGCTAATCCAACCCCCGAGCCTTTTTGATTCGACGCTCCGTCCACGTGTACTTCCCACGTCGGAAGGTAACATTAAGAGATCGTACCAACCAATTTTTCATCCATGTTTCCAACTGACGGTAGCTCTTGTATCTTCGGTTCGTTGAATTCAGCCACCAAATCTGCGAGGACTTGTCCTTTTACGGAGGTACGGGGCATATACTTGATATCAAAAGCTCCCAGAATTGTTCCCCACTTGGCTATTCTTCCTGTGTAGTCGGCACTTCAGAGTATGGTTTTAAGCAGGAGATGCGTAAGAATGACCATTGTATGCGCTTGGAAGTAGTGGGGTAGCTTGCGTGTGCCAAGTACTACGGCCAGGATAGCATTCTCGAGTGGTAGATAACGTACTTCGGCCTCGTGCAACGACTTACTCACATAATAAACTGGCCGTTGTCAACTCGTATTAGCACCAAACTTACTGCATATGGGGCTACAGCAATGTAGGCGAAAATAACTTCATCTGGTTCGGGACTAGACATGATTGGTGGCCGAGCGAGATAATCCTTGAGTTGCTGGAATGCCCTGGCACATTCTTCTGTCCATTCAAAATTCTTCTATTTGTTAATCAGTAGAAAGAAAGGTCTGCATCTATCTGCTGATCGAGATATGAACCTGTTCAAAGCAGCGGCCATTCCAGTTAGTTTCTGCACTTCTTTTGGATTCCGAGGAGTTCGCAAATCGTTAATAGCTTTAATCTGGTTAGGATTAACTTCAATTCCTTTGTAAGTGACCATGTAGCCTAAGAATTTACTCGACCCCACACCAAACGAGCATTTGGAAGCATTCAAGCGCAGTCTGTAGCTTCTAAGAATTTCAAAGATAACTCGAAGGTCTCCCAAATGCTCCGGAACCACTTTGCTCTTTACCACCATATCATCTATATAAATCTCGATGTTTTTCCCTAGTAGTGACTCAAACATCCTCGTCATCATCCTCTGATAAGTGGATCCTGCGTTCTTCAAGCCGAATGGCATTACTTTGTAGTGATAATTCCCAATAGGAGTAACAAAAGCGGTCTTCTCTTGGTCGTCCAAAGCTAAAGGTATCTGATGATAACCTTTGAAAGCATCCAAGAAACTCATTCGAGGATGGCTGACTATAGCGTCTACCAGCTGATCTATCTTGGGCATAGGAAATGGATCTTTAGGGCAGGCTTTATTCAGATCCGTGAAATCAACGCACACACGCCACTTCCCACCCTTCTTCTTTACTACTACCGTGTTTGCTAACCATTCAGGATAAAAGACTTCCTTAATAGCCCCAGCCTGCTTGAGTTTTGCTACCTCCTCTCGGACTGCTCCGGCATATTCTTTGGATGGACGTCGAGGAGGCTGCTTTTTGGGGACTATTAATGGGTTAACGCTTAAATGGTGGCAGATGAATTCTAGGTCTACCCCTGGGGCCTCGTAAGTACTCCAGGCAAAGACGTCAATGTTTTGCTTAAGGAACTCTATTAGCTCTTCTTTCTCCCACTGGGGTAGCTTTGATCCGATTTGAAAAAACTTCTCTAGATCATCCCCTATTGTAACCTTCACAAGATCCTCACATTCTGCCTCATCGGATGTCCCACCAATAGGTAACATTGGGGGTTTTAACTGCTATAATTCTTTCTCCCCGAAAGTCACAGGTTCATGTTCAGGCCTATGCCGGATGGCTGCAACCATGCATTGCCTTGCCATGGTTTGATCGCCCAAAGTCTCCTCGATCTGTCCTCCGGATGGATACTTGATCTTCTGATGTAGAGTGGAGGAAACTGCTCCTAAAGTATGAAGCCAAGGTCTGGCAACAATTGCGGTGTAAGGAGAATATGCATCCACCACGATAAAGTCTACTTCCACCGTCTCCGAACCAGTCTGCACAAGCAACCTAATCTGTCCCTTCGGGACAATAACCTTCCCCTCAAACTCATTAAGGGAGAACTGTAAGGTGTCAGATCTTCAGCTCTTAAACTTAGCCCCTTGTAAAGGTCGGGATACATTATCTCGGCCGCACTACCTTGGTCCACCATCACCCTCTTCACATCATAACCCCCAATTTGGAGGGTGATCACTAAGGCGTCATCATGAGGCTGAATAGTCCCAATCTTGTCATCGTCCAAGAACCCCATGACCAAGGGCCACTCAAGTCTGGCTTTCTTCAGTTCATGGCAGGTATCATCAGGAAGCAGACGAGCCACGGTCATTACCCTAGACGGGCATGATCCTGTCCTGTCTGGTGTTGCAAAAATAACGTTGATAGTTCCTAGAGGGGGTCTTGAAAGAACCCCCCTTTCAGACAAAGAATTGGTCTGTCCTCCTAGCCCGCTGGAATGATGCAACAGCTGCTTTAACTTGCCTTCTTGGACTAGTTGGTCCAGATGGTCCCATAAACTTCTACAATCCTCAGTCGTATGACCATGATCTTGATGGTATTGACAATAGAGGTTTCGATTTCTCTTTTCGGGATTTCCCATAATCTTATTGGGCCATTTGAAGAAGGATTCGTTCTTGATTTTTTCCAATACTTGATGCACTGGTTCTCGGAATACAGCTTCGACCACTTGATTGCTATTTGGCCCTGTCTGCTTTGCATAATCCCTTCTCGGCCGGTTATTGTTGTATCTGTCCGACCTAAAATCCCTTCTTTCTTGGGGGAAAGCCTTAGCCTTCCCTTTTCCCTGCTGCTAATCGTCTTCTATCCTTTTATACTTGTCCACTCTATCCATTAGCTGTCGCAAACTGGTGACAGGTTTACCTGTCAAGGATTTTCTCAAACCATGTTCGAATGGGAGGCCGACCTTGAAAGTTCTAATAGCTACTTCATCAAAGTCTCCATCAATCTCAATGAACATCTCCCAATACCTCTCAGCATATGCCTTCACTGATTCTCCTTCCCGCATTGTCATAGACAGCAGAGAGTCTAAGGGCTGAGGGACCCTATTGCACGTAATGAACTGGGAGTAGAATGATTGAGTAAGCTTCTTGAAAGGACTGATGGAATTCGTCCCTAACCCATCAAACCACCTCATCGGCATCGGTCCTAAGCTGGAGGGAAACACTCTGCACAACAAGGTTTCGTCCTGAGAATGGACTGCCATCTTCTGTTTGAACTGGCTTACGTGCTCCACAGGATCGGTACGTCCGTTATACATGGTGAACGCGGGTTGATGGAAATGTCTGGGGAGCTTTGCCTTTTCTATTCCCCGAGTAAAGAGGGACTTAGAAATTTGGCTCAGAGCCTTCTTCATGACATTAGTTCCTACCCCCCTCCCAGATGGACTCCTTCGCCCCTCTTGCGAGAACATTCTTCTTCATAGGAATAGGATTCACTAGGTGGGGTTTGTGAGCGTTCCCTGTAGCTGACATCTCCATTATCATTGGAAGAAACATCAAAGCTAGAAGGGGTTTGTTTTAGTTGTGCACAGTGAAGTTTCTTTTTTAGATCATCAATTTCTCATTGCAAATCCTTTTCATCAGCTTGTTCATGTACCAAATGATTCTTTCGTCGATAACCACTTCCACCGGCATGGAGCATCTGTGAGCTGCCCTCATGCTGGTTATCCACATGATTTCCGTGCTCAAGGTTATGGAGCTCACCTTGCTGATGAACGTTAGCTGATTCTGCATAGGGTGGACTGATCTGCTGTGGTCCTGAACCCGCCATAACCGTTATAAACCTTACTAGCACTAATTCTTCTCATAGACGGTGCCAATTGTAAGGTCACAAATTGTGGCCCAAACCCAAAAGGAATAGGAAATAGGCCCAATAAGCTCAATACAATAAATTTGTAAGAGAGTGGGCGAAAGAATTGGGCTGATAATGGGTTTTCTAACAGTTAATCAGGGTTCTAAGCCTGTCCGAGGAGGAATACGCATATAATCTGAGGTTGAATTTACGTCCGAGGAGTAAGTTTTTAAATGGATAGGCAATCTCAGATGATATATTCTTTCTAGTGCTACAGTAAATCTTCTCCAATCTCTCCCTGTAATATTTTTCGATCCCCTTCTTATGGAGGTTTTCCCCCATTATATAGTCCTCTCTGATCCATTTCTATCGTCCACTTGTCCTTCATCCAACCTTAGCCCCCGTATATATCCTGTTAAACAGACTTTTCTAGTCTTCTATGGGCGGTAGTAGTTAAAAGTACTGTTCAGAGGTCTTCTCCACATTAATGCGGCCAGGAAAGCTGCTGTAGTGTACTTAATGCGGTGGTGGCAGCTTTTCCCTTAGATATTTCTGTGTTCTTATCCCTTCCCTGTACATTTGAAGTCTATCTTCACTGCTGGAGCCTCCTGGAAGGTTACCCAAGTTAAGGCAAAGTTCACTTTACTGACATTCGTCAGGTCCAAGGAGGATGACCCTTTCGGACTAACGCCCTTGGATATTTATCTGCTCTACTACCTACTATGGGGCCTTTCCCAATGCTTTCTTCTCCTCGGACGCGTTATTATTAGTGAATGGGACTTTAAGCCAAATGCAAAAGCTCAAGTTTTGGCCCCCACAACAACATTTTTACAACAAATCCTAGGTGGTTGTTTGTTATTGATTTTAATTTGAACCTCCTATTGAAATTACCTTTTTTACCCACCATTAACAACAAGTAACAACTTGCCTTTTAAAATTTGTTGTGAAAGTGTTATGAAACTATGCTGATTTTTAAATTAAAAGTTATAATGGAAATAAAAATCACTAAAAAAGGAAAAAAAAATGAAGATTTTAGGGCCTTCGCGAAGGAATTTGTGTGAAAGGCAGCTGGGATTTTGGACATGAGGTTTGCTCCTAATGTTATTTCCCTTCATGTTGCCAATTTTCACTTAATTTCGTTATAGGCATTGATCATTTTTTACTAACACTTTTATACTTCTTGAATTTCTTGTGTAAATTTTTGCAGTTTTTCAGTGCATGAAAAGCCTATATTGTCCGTTCTATGTCAATTAAGGAAGAAAAAAAAATGGTAAAAATTCTTTTAAACAAATAGTATCTTACTAAAAAATAATTTTAATTACATGAAAACCTTAAAATAAATATATAAAAAATTTTAAATCTAATTTTTTTAAAAATCAAATCAAATAAAAAATTATAGGAAATTTTTTTAATTTATGACATGGTGGCTCATGTGTTTAGATGCAAATATAACTTATGTAACTTGTGAGATGGTATGAGATGGTAGACATGGGAAAACGAGTTAGAATTTTCTTACCTGACTCGAAAAACACTCGACTCGAACCCGATTTTTTTGATCCAAACCAAAAATAGATTGACCCGTGACCCAACCTATGTTTTTTGCAGGTCAACCCGCAACCCAACCCATGACCCAAACCATTTTTAAATTTTTTTTTTTTTGGTAAAAAAAATATAATTAAGACAATATTGGTTTAATTTTTTGTTGTGAGCTTTAAAGAAACAATTGAGACATTGACATAATTGCATACAAATTAATTGAAAGATAAATTGTTGAGTACTCTATAATGAGTAAAGATTTTTAAATTTCAAATAGCAAAGTACATGCCAAGATAATTTGGGTACAGTAGAGTTAAAATCATAGATTTAAAATTGTAGTTGTGTGAGAAACATTTATGAGTGTGAAAATAGTGAAACCAAAGCATCAAATTAGTATAAATTATAAATACTTAGACCTATTTTTTAACAATTTATGTCCAAAATAAACGGTTCTTTCAAAATAAATTATAATATTTTCTAAAGTGTGTGTTGCTTAATAATGACATGATATTCATAAAAGAAACCATATATAGATAAGTAAACAATCAAACTTTAATGTATTTTCTCAAATTAAAATAGAGTGACAACCACAATTGATAATAGATTATTAAATTAATTTTTAAAGTTGTAAATTTCATATATGTTTTTATTCTTTATCATATGAGTCATCCAATAAGTCATTTGTAATTTTATTTTATATTTTGGGATGTTGATATTGTGTAGAAATAAAACTTGTGTATTTGTTTTACTTATTTTTATGTTATTTTGTTTTAGTTAGCAATATTAGGATTTGTATAATTTTAAAATTATTAAATAAGTATTAATAAGTTTAATTGAGTTCATTCTTGATATAAATGGTGAATTCAAAATAATGCATTTTATATCAAGTAATTTATTGCATGACTTTTCAAATAACAAATATATGTTGTTTTCTTTATTTAAAAAAAAAAAATCATGTGAAAAATATAGGCAACCCAACCCGACCCAACTGCAACCTAATTGACCCAAACTCTTTTTTAACATATTAAAAATGACTTGTTTTTACCCACTCCAAGCCGCCGACCCGACCCCGCCATTTACCATGATTATGAGATGGTCCTATGAAATAAATTTTTCTATGCAATTGCTACTACACGTAAGCTTGTATTCGTGACTCTCTTTAACCAACTAGCAGAGACTATTCCGCCCAGTGGCGGCGCCACGTACAGGTCAGGGTGTTCCCAGGAACACCCTGACCTAAAAAAAATTTAAAAAAAAAAAATTATATTTAATCTATGCTAGGAACACCCTCATCGCAAAATTAGGAACACCCTGAATCAAAAAATTAGGAATACCCTCAAATTAAATAATTAAAAAAAAAAATTATCCGTCCTACTTTCAAGTCAAAAAAAAAAAAAAAACCCAAAAAAAAATTTTGAACTAAAATCTGGAAAAAAAAAAAAAAAAAAAAAAAAAATTGTTAATAGAACCAAGCCCACTGCCCATGGCAAACCCGGAAAGCCCAACATAATATGGAGGTAGCAAAACCCATGGATTCTCACCCAAAAAAAAAATAACAGAGCAAATCAGAAATCAAACCACGGTCACGTCGTTGGCAGAGATCATGACAGTCTACTCTATACAAAGCAAAAACAAATCAAACCCCATTACCCAACACTGCAATACAGAGGCGTTTATCAAAAAAAAAAAGAAACCAAATACAGAGCAAAAGAGAAACAAATTACAGAGCAAAAAAGAAACCCCAAACCCAGAGCAAACCAAACCCACGGTGGCGCCGCCACTGCTCGCAGGCGCAGCTCGCTCCGTGACCTCCGCCGCTCCTCGTCTAGTCGTCGTCCCTCGCTCGCCTGTCGTCGTCGCTCGTCACCCGCCGTCGTCGCTCGTCGCTGGCCCGTCATCGCTTGCCCGTCGTCGCAAATCAGAACGGTCTCACCATCTCAGCTGTTCCGGTGCTCGGCCAGTCGGCCTCAAGGTATTTCTCCCCCTTTTTCTCTCTGACTCTCTCTCTCTCTCTCTCTCTCTCTCTCTCTCTCTCTCTCTCTCTCTCACACTGAAATGAAAACCATGAAATGATGAAATGAAAAAAAGTCTGATGCCTCTCTCTCTCTTTATTCTAGTCTTTAAGTCATTAACTGTCTCTCTCTCTCTTTTGAACTGGAATAATCTGATTGGCTGGCTGTGCCGAATCTTTACTCTTTTTTTTTTTTTTTTTGGGAACCAATCTTTACTTTTAACTTTATTTTGTTTTTTGTCTGTTTTTTTGGCTTTATCTTATAGCTTTATTCGTTGCTTTTGTCTGTTGGGCAGTGACTCAGTGTGTGTTGCTGATTAGTAATATGTATTGTGATTGTGAAATTTTCTGATTGGCAGGTTGTGATTGGGGGATGATTTGTGCTTGTCTGTTGAGTGGGGTAGGGATAAATGGGCTGATGGGCAGTGGGCACATGGGGCCGGGCAGTAAATGATAATTAAAGCAGTGTAATGTGTTGCACATTACACTGCTTTTATTATGCTGCACATGAGATGTATAATGTTTAGCTCTTTTAGTGTAAAGTGCACAAATAACTAAACAATATAACAAATTAAAGTAATATAATTAATAACATATAAATTAAAGTAATATAGTTTATTGTTACGCTAAACAATAATAATTACTCCCTCCGTCCCATTTTTTTGTCCTCTATTCCATTTTGAGATGTCCCAAAATATTGTCCTGTTTCTAAAAATAAAAGTCATTAATTTACTAATGTTCCTATTATATCCCTATTAATTTACTAATTCAATTTTTTGATAAATTTTTTTAAGGGTAGTTTTGGAAATTTATACATTTTTAAAAGGTAGATAAGACAATAAATGATGTTCCCTTAAAAAGTTTGACTTTTCAAACAGGACAAAAAAAGTGGGACGGAGGGAGTAAAACAATATAATTAATCAATGCATTATAAAAGACAAATAAATTAAATTATGTTAGACTAAATAATAATTAATAATTTTATAATTAATGAAACAATAATGTAACAAATTATAGTTTATAAAAAACAAACAAATTAATAAAACAACTAAACAACAATAATTAATAATTTTATTAATATTTCAAATAAACTTATAGTTTTTTGTTTATTCTTTTGCTAGAATTATGAACAAATATTTGATAAGAAAACCACGTACCCAAGATTCAGCTCCTGCACAAGATTCATCTTCATCTTCTAAGCGAATTCGTGTTGACTTTAACTTAGAGAATCTTCCTTCAGATCCTGGGCTACGAGAAAAAATATCATCTTATCATCCTAATCATCATGATGAAATAAGAAGATATTATTTAACAAAAGGCCCTTGTCAACCTGTTTTACACAGTGATGATTACCCTATATCTTATTTTTCTGGAAAGCCCCGTCGATTTATATCCAAATGGTATAAAGATAGATACTGGTTGGAATATAGTATAGACAAAGATGCAGTATTCTGTTTTTATTGCTACCTATTTGGACAAGATGTTGGTAAGCAAGGGGGAGATGACACTTTTGTAACGAAGGGATTCAAACTTTGGAATCAGAAAGATAAGTTAAATTCCCATGTTGGAGGAGTTAATAGTGCTCATTACCAAGCTGTCCAGAAGAGTAATGATTTGTTGAAGGAAAAGCAACACATTCAAAGTGTTTTTGTTAAGCAATCAAATCAAGATAAAATTGACTATCGGATTCAATTAAATGCAATAGTTGATTGCATAAGATTCCTTTTATGCCAGGGATTAGCTTTTCGTGGTCACGATGAATCTCAAGGTTCAAGTGATAAAGGAAATTTCCTTGAGCTTGTACAATTTTTGGGGGATCACAATGAATCTATCAATGAAGTGTTGCAAAAAGCTCCGAAAAATTGCAAGCTTACCCACCTTGACATTCAAAAAGATATTGTGAATGCAATTGCACGTGAAACATCCAAAGCCATCATCAAGGATCTTGACAATGGGTTCTTTTCAATATTAGTTGATGAGTCACGTGATATCTCAGTGAAAGAACAAATGGCCCTCGTTCTTCGTTATGTGAACAAAGAAGGAATTATTATAGAGCGATTCCTTGGTATTGTACATGTAGCAAGTACTACCGCTTTGTCACTCAAGCATGCTATTGAATGTTTACTTTGTGAACATAATTTGAGTTTATCGAACCTACGCAGGCAAGGTTATGACGGGGCTAGTAATATGCAAGGTGATATCAATGGTCTCAAAACTTTAATTTTGAAAGAGAACAAGTCAGCATTTTATGTCCATTGTTTTGTTCATCAACTTCAATTGACACTTGTTGCTGTTGCTAAAAATCACATTAACATTGCTGAATTTTTTTATGTGGTTAGTAATTTAGTAACTGTTGTTGGAGGCTCTTGTAAGAGACGAGATGCTCTTCGAGATACACAATTTGCCAAAATTAAAGAAGATTTAGAGAATGGTGTACGTAGAAGTGGGCAAGGTTTGAATCAAGAGACAAATCTTAAACGTCCTGGTGATACACGTTGGGGATCATATTATGGGACCATTCTCAGTTTGATTTTGATGTTCTCTGCTGTTGTTGATGTACTAGAGATTATTGAAGAAGATGGCCTCTCCGACCAAAAAGTTGAAGCTCGATCTATTATGAGGTCAATTCTTTCTTTTGAATTTGTCTTTACTCTACACTTGATGAAAAATATTTTAGGGATCACAAATGAGTTGTCAATAGCATTACAAAAAAAAAATCAAGATATAGTAAATGCTATGGATCTTGTTAAAGTGTCTAAGCAACGGTTGCAAGTGATGAGAGATAATGGATGGGCATCTTTATTGGCTGAAGTATCTTTATTTTGTACCTCACATGATATTCCTATCTTGGACATGGAAGCGATATTTGTAGTTAGTGGGAGGCCGCGACGCAACACCCAACAAAATACAAATTTACATCATTATCGTGTTGAGCTATTCTACACAGTCATAGATATGCAACTTCAAGAACTTAACAACCGTTTTTCTGAGGCGAATACTGATTTGCTACTTTGTATGACTTGCTTGAATCCAAGTAATTCATTTGTGGCTTTCGATAAGGAAAAGTTGATACATCTAGCTAAGTTCTATCCCTCTGATTTTCTTGGGACAGATATTTTGACACTTGACTCTCAACTGCAGAATTATATTTTTGATATGCGCAGCAATGACTTCTTTTTAGAGCTTCAAGGAGTTAGTGAACTTGCTGAAAAGTTAGTGAGCACAAGAAAACACGAGACTTATCCATTAGTCTATTTGTTAGTGAAGCTAGCTTTGACCCTTCCAGTTGCTACTGCAACAGTAGAAAGAAGTTTTTCAGCAATGAAATATGTAAAGAATGAACTGCGCAATCGAATGGGAGATCAATGGATGAATGATTGCTTGGTTGTGTATATTGAAAAAGATGTAGCTTGTAGCATTGATAATGAGACTATTATGCAACGATTTCAAAATATGAAAACAAGTAGAAGACAATTGTAAATTCTATGTATTTGTGTATTTTTTTATTGTTGTTGTTGTCAATATATAAAATTTTCTTTTTATTAGATTGTGTAATTTATGCTTATTGAGGAACATCCTGAAAAAATTTCCTGGAGTCGACACTGATTCCGCCCACAGAAGCTTCCCCGCGGAAAGGTTCACTTCTGACCCCATCCACGGTAGCGTAAGATTGTGATCTTCGTTACTCTATGCACTTTTCGTCAAATGACAACAAATTCGTAGGAAAAAATTAATAAAAAATCAAGGTGGTTTGACTTATTATTTTGTTGACTGGCTATTGTTAAATGTTAATTCAGCCCATTGTTTAAGTGTTTCTTAAAATAGAAAACATTGCAGGACGTTGCGGAAAGCACAAGAGTCTGAGTTAATCATGACAATGGAGTTGCTTCAGCCTTGCAGATTCAACCTGTGCCTCACCCTTTTGGTCCTGTACTTTCTGATCAGCTTCCTCAGCCATACCAGAACTGAGGCCGTTGCAACTTACCTCTATCATAACTGTCCAAACACCACCACTTTCATCCCCAACAGTACCTACCAATCCAATCTCAATCACCTACTCATATACCTCTCATCCAACGCCACACAAGACGTTGAATTCTACAACGCCACCGCCGGGAACTCCGTTGACACAGTCTACGGCCTCTTCCTCTGCCGCGGCGACCTCCCCACCGACACCTGCCAAAGCTGCATCGCCGACGCAACAAAAGACATAGTCCAGCGCTGTCCCACGGAGAGAGTAGCCGTGGGTTGGTACGACGAATGCATGTTACGCTACTCTGACCAGTATTTCTTTGGCAGCATGGTCACCGACCCTAACGCGTTATTGGTTAACACACAGAATATTTCGGACCAAGCCCGGTTTGATCAGCTAGTGAGAGCAACAATGAACGATTTGGCAAGTGGGATTATAAATCTTAGTACTGGGGCAAAGAAGTTTGGGACGAAAGAAGCGAATTTCACAGAGCTGCAAAATGTGTATACACTTGCTCAGTGCACGCCGGACCTGTCGGGTTACGATTGCAACAGATGTCTTCAGTCAGCAATACAGAATCTGCCGAGTGGAAAGCAAGGGGGAAGAGTTTTGTTTCCCAGTTGTATTGCTAGGTTTGAAATTTACCCGTTTTATCTCACGGGTAACACATCGGCGCCGCCGCCAATGCTTGTTCCTCCGCCTCCAACACCGAAAGGTAAAGCTTTCTTTTTTTTTCTTTTTTTTAATTTCACTTCAGCAGATCAAAAGTCGTTGTCGTGGTTTCGCACTTTTTAGGTTCAGCAAGTATTTAGCTTTTGACTGCCTCAAATTATTTATTTATTGTTCGTTTCAAAAGATTGAAAAATTAGGTGCCAATAAAATCACCGGCAAAGCACAGACATGAAAGTCATGATGAGTAATATGTGCTTAATACTTATAGACCCAGTCCAAAAAAAAAAAAAAAAATTTAAATTCAATTAATATATATGAGTTTTGAGTCCAAAATTTTTTAGAACTGACTAATTTGGTAGTTAAAGCTAACTTAATCTAGAAATACTATTAGGCTAATTAATCATTTTTTTTCTCAACTGTCTTATGAATTAAGTTGGTTTTAGGGAAAACAATTAATTAGTATTGAAAAGTCTTAGACCTAGTTAGTATGAGCCAAAATCTTAGAGTATGTTAATGGAATTTACCAAAAAATAAAAGGCCCGGTAAAAATAGACAAAATGGGTATGATATGATTCTTTCACAATATGTAGAAACATGTGAGCATTATATATATATATGAGATAAAATTATATATTACTTAATCTAAGTGTATATATGTAAAACTCTTTTTGAGAGAGTTGGAACTCAACCTTTACCTGTCTTACACCTTACAAGTACTTATATGTGTAAAGTGGTTCTAGTGAATATCTAATATGCAAGTGGTTCTAGTGAATAATCATTTGTACAAAAAACAATTATTGATAGGACATTATATATTTATATTGTAGTGGTTCAGGTGAATAAATTTACATTTTACCATACAAAGTAAAAGAAGAATTTCCCTTAATAATATCATTTTTATTTGTTTCCTATTCATTATTTTAATAGTTGTGAAGAAAGTTATAGAATTAGTTGCGTTCCTTGGCTTCCTATTCATTATTTTCACTTCTCATTCTTCTTCTTTTAACTATAGGTAGTGAGTTAGGCTTAAGCCAATAACAATATTTAAATCACAATGGGTCTATTTGCTTTGGGTGAAAAACGGAGATGTTGAAAACTGAGAAGTGAAATAATGTAGTGATTACCATTTTCTCTTTGTTTGGTAGACAAGGAAACTCAGTAGAAAGAAAGAGGGGAAGGGAGTATTTTATCCTTTGACCCCACAAAATATTTCCCTCCTATATGGAGAGAACACAGAGATGAAAAATGTAAGTCTCATTGAGTTTGTAGCGTTGGTAAAATAGTGTTGGTAAACCATGACCAAAAGTAAGTCTCATTGAGTTAAAATAATGTACTTTCAAGTCTAAGACAAAAAAACTCAAGTTTAGGATGAAAAAAGTGAGATGCAATATGGTTCTCTCGATTACTGTTTGATAGCTCTCGATTATTGTTTGATTGATAGAAAATTGCAAATCAGCAAAAATCATCAAACGTAAAAAGCCAATAACTAGACCGTTTCAAGCCCAAATTGTGATCCCTTTTTTCTAGTATTTAAAAGACATTATAAGCTAACCCTAGGTGGGGTTTTTAGAGAGAGAAGAGTGCGTCTTGTGCCTCCAATTTTAGATCTAAGGTTTTTGTATCCAGAACTCTCTAAAATCTTCTACCGGCAATATTCTTTGAAGAAACTCAAGATCCGGTGCTATAGAAGTTGCTGCAACAAGATCAAAAACTACTAATGATCTAAAGTTTTGAGTGAGATCTTAGAGTCACAAATGTGAGTATTTGTGTTCAACAAATTTAGATAAAAGAGTCCATGGATTCAGATTGTTTATATTTAACCTAGATTCGAATAATAATCCTAAGTATCAACTTAGTTAATTAATTAGGTTAAAAAATTTGAGTATACAGGAGTCTAAACAAACTAACAAAAGCATTGCTAGGTGCTACAAATTGTGGTTGGTTTATTCGTTGGCTATATCTTCCTTCTCTTTTCAACTTTAATTAGAATATAGGTTATTATTCTGGTAGCTCTTAATCAGGAGTGTCGACTGGTTAGTATTCAATCAAAAAAATATTATTTATAATATTATTTGAATAGCGTCACTAATTATAAAAATACAAACCATTCTATTGTGTAGCTTACCAATGAACCAGAATATTGATTATGCAGGAAAAAGTCGTATCTCATCGCTGACAATTATTGCCATTGTTGCTCCCATAATAGTCTCGGTGGTGCTATTCTTTATGGGCTACTGCTTCCTTATAAGAAGGAAAGCAAGCAAAACTGTACAGAAAGAAAATGGTAAAGAATAAACTGTTGGATTTTATAAATTCTTATATTCCCTAATGTTAAACTTGTAGTGACTTACGTTTACGGTTTTCTTGTGCAGCTGCTAATGAAATTTCGATTGTAGAGTCCTTGCAATTTGATTTTGCTACCATTGAAGCTGCCACCAATAAGTTCTCAAATGATAACAAACTAGGTGAAGGCGGATTTGGTCAGGTTTACAAGGTACATGATAGTTTTTTGGGTAAATTGTAAGGTACATGATAGTTTGAGAAGTTAGATTTTACACTCTCAAGTTTCATTCTGTTAGCAAAATTCAACCCTTCGTTAGTGACTCACCTATATGGCTGTTAAACGACATGCTGGGGCTGATGTGTAAATTTATTTTTGCCAAATCACACCCCCAAAATGAGTTCGTTTCAGATGTTTTTGAATTCAAAAACACCTGGGTTACTAATCTACGCCGTTTTGGCTCAAAATACAAAACAAGTATTGTGTTGCTGCTTCGCCATAAATAAAAACCATTCCCAAACTTGCTGATGCTCCCCACTCACCTCAATGGATTTCATCTCATCTAGCACAACAAACTCTCTTTTAGTATCTAAGGTTCTGTTTTGTCTACTTTGAAGAATTAGAAATTTGAATTACCAATAGTTATTGCAAATGCTCCCACGAACCCCAAGAACTAGGTTGCACGGACACGCCATTTTTGGCGTCGTGTCGGTGTCGGACACGTGTCGGACACCGGAACGGGTACGACTCGCCGAATACCGGTGTCCGGCGAGTGTCCTCTTTTTTTTTTTTTTCGTTTCTCCGACACGCGCCGACACGGCTCCGACGCTGCTCCGACACGTCTGATACGCCGGCAGTGAAGAAAAAAAAAAAAAAGGAAAATCACAGATTTTGAGAAACCCACCTCTCAAGTTCTCAACCCACCCTCCCTCTGACCTCTGCCGCTGCCCTCTGTCCCTCGCCGGAGCTAGATCGGGCCGATCGGCGAGCTCCATAGGCGTCGAGTGACGCCGTGCCCTGTCCCTTCCGGGGATCTCTCTCTCTCGGCATGGACAACAGGTCCAACCTCCTCTCTCTGTCCCTCGCCGGAGCAAGATCGGGCCGATCGGCGAGCTCCATAGGCGTCGAGTGACGCCGTGCCCTGTCCCTTCCGACGATCTCTCTCTCTCTCGGCGTGGACAACAGGTCCGACCTCCCTCTGTTTTTTTTTTTTTCCTTCGGATTTTGGTGACTGAATGGTAATGGGTCTGTTACTAACTTATATAACTATTACTTTATAAGTTATAACGCGTTTATTTTTTTTTTTTTTAAATCTCACTCTCACAGTTAATGTATTTCTTTACTCAGTCTTTTGTTTTGCCTTAAAAATTATAATATTTATTATGAATTTAGTGATTTTTTTTTTGTGTGTCCTACTATAGTTTTAAATATTGTGTATTATTGTTCTACTTTGAGTGTTAGTTTACTTATTTGTAGTTCTTACATAATTTAAATTCTAAACATAAACGTATTTTATATCTAAAAATATTAAAAAATATGCCTGAATATAAAATATAATTAATTATTTAACCGCCGTGTCCCCGCCATGTCGTGTCCTTATTTTTCAAAAATTGCCGTATCCCCGTATCTGTGTCCGTGTCGTGTCCGTGTCCGTGCAACATAGCCCAAGAACCCTCGTCACCCACAAAACCTCTCCATCTTGTTTGTTCCAGCTCGCCTGTGATGGCGAGAGATCTGCTTTAGATCGACGGTGATGATTTGGGAATTTAGTTTTGTTGAAACAAGGTCGTTGCTTGCTGATATTCTGGTTTGTCTTCATCCAAAACATCGCCGTTTTGGAAGCAGGCAGTAGTGCAGTGCATTTTTTTTTTTTTTTTTTGACATGTCGGCTACCAACATGGCACTTAATAGCCACATAGGTGAATCACCAATAGAGGATTGGATTTTGCTAACGGAACAAAATTTCAGAGTGTAAAATCCAACTTCTCAAACTTCAGGGTGTAAAATCTAAGTAACCCTAAACTTTAGGAGTATACTTTGCAATTTACCCTAGTTTTTTTCATTATTTGCTTACTTTTTGTTGATAATTCTACTCATTTATGAATAGTTAATTCAAAGCAAACTAAATCTTTTGTATTATTGAAATAGAAAGATGTAAATAATCCTAAGTTGAAGTATATTTTTAGGGCATACTTCCAAATGGACAAGAGATAGCTGTAAAGAGGTTATCCCGAAGCTCTGGACAAGGTGCAGGAGAATTTAAAAATGAGGTTGTATTGGTAGCCAAGCTTCAACATAGAAATCTTGTACGGCTTTTGGGATTTTGTTTGGAAGGAGAAGAAAAGATACTTGTCTACGAATTTGTGCCCAACAAAAGCCTTGACTACTTTCTATATGGTATGTTCCTTGCAATCATATTCTATTTTTATTTTGTCTTAGGAAATGTGAGATTAAGTTTTGACCTCAAAGGGAAGGCCAAGTCTATTAAAAAAGGGTCTAGCTTGCAGTTTACTTAGCTATTTAGAAATTCATCATGGTCTTGTGTATCATACAAGAGATGAAAGGACTAAATTTCTTTTCTATATATAGTTTTCCAAAAAAAAAATCCTAAAGTTAATTGAATTAGTTGAATGTGTATGTGAATTTATTCGATTATTCTAATTAGAATATGGAATTTTGATGAACTTGTAGAACCTGAAAGGCATGGAAAACTAGATTGGTCTAAACGTTACAAGATTATTGGTGGGATTGCTCGAGGAATGCTTTATCTTCATGAAGATTCGCGACTTAGAATTATACATCGTGATCTTAAAGCCAGTAATGTTTTATTAGATGAGCATATGAGTCCAAAGATTTCAGATTTTGGAATGGCAAAGATTTTTGGAGTTGACCAAACTCAAGGAAACACTAGTAGGATTGCCGGTACATTGTAAGTTCTGAATTCATTTCATTATCCTACAAATAAAATACTTTAAAGGCAAAGAAATTGGGGGAAAAAAATAAAATAATTTAGATTTTGCATAGTTACTCCAAACTTCTATCACTACAGGTTGCATGTATTCATGGAGTAATGTTATAAGCGGTACTACACGCATAACATTGTTTACATAATTGCATTAGCATATCTAATTACTTTCTTTTATCAATATTAATGTGGTATCAATGTGTTTTTTTGTAGTGGTTATATGTCTCCAGAATATGCTATGCATGGACAATTCTCGGCGAAATCTGATGTGTATAGCTTTGGTGTATTAATTTTAGTGATTCTAAGTGGCAAGAAAAACACTTCTTATTATCAATCAGATGGTCCAGTAGACCTCTTGAGCTTTGTGAGTATGAATAGATCTTATGTTTTTGCAAATTTCATCACATCCAATTGAGAGTAAAGAGTGTAACTTTCTAACATTACCTTACCAATTGGTGTAGGCTTGGAAACATTGGAAGGACAGAACACTTCCGGAATTTTTGGATCCCACTTTGGCAGATTCTTACTTGGGAAATGAAGTGCTTAGATGTCTTCATATAGGCTTATTATGTGTAGAAGAAAATCCAGTTGACAGGCCAACAATGGCTTCAATAGTCCTTATGCTAAACAGTTACTCTATTACTCTGCCATCTCCTCAAAATCTAGCATATTTCCGAACAGAGCAAAGCATGCCTTTGGTGGAATTGGAGTCAGATAAATCTAAAAGAAAATCGATGCCATGGTCTATTAATGAGGCATCCATTACTGAAGTATACCCTCGATAAAAGGCTTCACTAGAATTAGTATATGTTCATCAGCCATGGAAACTTGAACGATGAGTTACATAAGACCATTGTTTAAAGCTCTGAGACTTCACGATGATACAAGGAGCATTAGAATCATCTAATATTTTATTCCTTAATGTAATTTTTTTTATTTGATTTTAATGTTGGGAGTTTCAAGTGATTTGATTAGATAATCCCTAAATGTCTAAAATATATTTAATTGGTACTCATGTAATGGTGAAATTAGATTATTTTGAATAAAATTTTTATGATGAATTGAGAATGTCTCCTATTTTGCTGAGAGTGCCATGGCCGCTTCAACCTTACTATCCATTCCAAATCTTAAACCTCAGTTCTGCTATGACTGGTGATGATGCCCAAAAAATCACCAGTGAGCCGCACAGTTCTCGCACGCTCGAAACAATACCTGCACAATAAAAAAAGAAGACCTAGCAGAGAGCACCGATGTAATGCCGGCCAAATACCCTCTGAAAGTGAAGTTAGAACTTCTCACAACTCTAAAGTGCCAGAGCTGGGGTGAATTATGCGTACCTATTTTCTGAGGGTCTTTGGGCTTTTATAGTAGTGTAGAATCAAGCTCCAAGACTTGCGATGCAAGTCTTTTCCTTGTAGAGAATATCTTCACCAATGTGCATATATTCCAGAATCCTCCCTATATTAGGATTCTACTCATATTGGGACTCTATGGACTAGGGTTTATCATGAAGTGCAAGTGATTTCCAATTAGGGTTTCTTGGAAATCACACTGCGATTAATTGAATGCCACATGACCTTTTTGATTCGTCCATCTAATGTTCGTTCACAAATGGTCCATTCATATTTGACCACTTTTGTTTGCGCAATCAAGTTCATCCAAGTAGATCTGTCACCTCCAATTTTCTCCCTCTTCAGTTGCCCCCCCCCCCCCACCCTATGGGTTCGTGATCACTAAGTGGAAGGATCCATGGGGTGATGGTTCAATTTGGTCTTTTAAGGAATCGTGGGGTGATGAATCAACACAGCCTTTTAAGGAACGCTCATAGCCTTGACAGGTTGGCCTGAAATCATTAATGGTGAAGGACACATAGCGTATACTGGATGGTCGCTTACTTGGATTGAAGCGCCCCTTTGTCTTTCGTGCCATTCTCCCTATATAAACCATATACTTTCAATATTACTGATCTGCAAGTGGAATAAGCCAAGCAAAAAAATTTGGCAGATACTAAAGACCAACATTTTGAGACAATATTCATAATATACACAAACAGGAACAAGTATTTTTTTTTTCTTCTTCTCTCATGGAGAAAGTTTCCCCCAAGCACAAGAAAATACAGAACAGTTTTTATTTTTCCATCTTTTATCTCTTTCACAATAAGAGAGGTGTCAATGGTGTTTTTACCGACTTTGCCTTGCTCATTCCCCTCCAAACCCTTTTATTTTGAAAACAAAAACTAGCAAGAAGCATGCATTCCTTTCCAATAACAAAACACTGTAATTCCTGTAAATCCTACTATTTTCAAGATCTGTTTGGATACAGTTTATTTTGCTAAAAATTGAAAATTGAAAACACTGTAGCAAAATAATTTTTAAATGTCTGAATAGTACCATGAGACCCATTTTTAATAAAAAAATTGTTGAAAAATGAGGTTCGTGGGTCCCGTGAATATTGCACGGAATCCACTGGTATGCACAGAAAAGTCAAAAATCACAACTCAACAATGCATGAACAGTGCTCAACAGTGCACTTTGTCCCCTAAAGCCGAAACATGTGCACAAAAAAAAAAAAAAAAAAAAAAAAAAGCAAATTCATTCGGATCCAAACCCATACTTAATTAACGGATGCCATGCCAGGGTATTTATAAAATGTTAATTCATTATGGTGAATTTTTAACTGTTCACCATTTCATATTTTGAAGCAAAATAACAAACAACTACCCAAATAAAAAACACTGTAAGCTCTTGTAAGACGCAAGGATTGCAGAGGGTAATGCTAGGTAAAAGATTATTTAAAAAAAAAAAAAAAAAAGAGCCCTGTTGAGATAATAATGACTAGGACACCATTATTGTATAATTTTAAAATTATTGAATAATTATTAATAAGTTTAATTTAGTTCATTCTCGATATAAATGGTGAATTCAAAATAATATATTTTACATCAAATAATTTATTGCATGACTTTTCAAATAGCAAATACATGTTGTTCTCTTTATTAAAAAAAAAAAAAATCATGTGAAAAATAAAGACAACCTGACCCGACCCAACTGCAACCCAATTGACTCAAACTCTTTTTTAACATATTTAAAATGACCTGTTTTTATCCACTCCGACCCGACCCGATCCCGCCATTTACCATGTTTATGAGATGGTCTTATGAAATAAATTTTTCTATGCAATTGCTACTACACGTAAGCTTGTATACGTGACTCTCTTTAACCAACTAACAGAGACTATTCCGCCCATAGAAGCTTCCCCGCGGAAAGGTTCACTTCTGACCCCATCCACCGTAGCGTAAGATTTGTGATACTATTGTCATCTTCGTTACTCTCTGCACTTTTCGTCAAATGAAAACAAATTCGTAGGAAAAAATTAATAAAAAATCAAGGTGGTTTGACTTATTATTTTGTTGACTAGCTATTGTTAAATGTTAATTCAGCCCATTGTTTAAGTGTTTCTTACAATAGAAAACATTGCAGGACGTTGCGGAAAGCACAAGAGTCTTGAGTTAATCATGACAATGGAGTTGCCTCAGCCTTGCAGATTCAACCTGTGCCTCACCCTTTTGGTCCTTTACTTTCTGATCAGCTTCCTCAGCCATACCAGAACTGAGGCCGTTGCAACTTACCTCTATCATAACTGTCCAAACACCACCACTTTCATCCCCAACAGTACCTACCAATCCAATCTCAATCACCTACTCATATACCTCTCATCCAACGCCACACGAGACGTTGAATTCTACAACGCCACCGCCGGGAACTCCGTTGACACAGTCTACGGCCTCTTCCTCTGCCGCGGCGACCTCCCCGCCGACACCTGCCAAAGCTGCATCGCCGACGCAACAAAAGACATGGTCCAGCGCTGTCCCACGGAGAGAGTAGCCGTGGGTTGGTACGACGAATGCATGTTACGCTACTCTGACCAGTATTTCTTTGGCAGCATGGTCACCAACCCTAACTTGATATTGGTTAACCCACAGAATATTTCGGACCAAGCCCGGTTTGACCAGCTAGTGAGAGCAACAATGAACGATTTGGCAAGTGGGATTATAAATCTTAGTACTGGGGCAAAGAAGTTTGGGACGAAAGAAGCGAATTTCACAGAGCTGCAAAATGTGTATACACTTGCTCAGTGCACGCCGGACCTGTCGGGTTACGATTGCAACAGATGTCTTCAGTCAGCAATACAGAATCTGCCGAGTGGAAAGCAAGGGGGAAGAGTTTTGTTTCCCAGTTGTATTGCTAGGTTTGAAATTAACCCGTTTTATCTCACGGGTAACACATCGGCGCCGCCGCCAATGCTTGTTCCTCCGCCTCCAACACCGAAAGGTAAAGCTTTCTTTTAAATTTTTTTTTTTTTTTTTTTTAAATTTCACTTCAGCAGATCAAAAGTCGTTGTCGTGGTTTCGCACTTTTTAGGTTCAGCAAGTATTTAGCTTTTGACTGCCTCAAATTATTTATTTATTGTTCGTTTCAAAAGATTGAAAAATTAGGTGCAAATACAATCACCGGCAAAGCGCAGACATGAAAGTCATGATGAGTAATATGTGCTTAATACTTATAGACCCAGTCCAATAAAAAAAAAAATTTTAATTCCATTAATATATATGAGTTTTGAGTCCAAAATTTTTTAGAACTGATTAATTTGGTAGTTAAAGCTAAATTAATCCAGAAATACTATTAGGCTAATTAATCATTTTTTTTTTTCTCAACTGTCTTATGAATTAAGTTGGTTTTAGGGAAAAAAATTAATTAGTTTTGAAAAGTCTTAGACCTAGTTAGTATGAGCCAAAATCTTAGAGTATGTTAATGGAATTTGCCAAAAAATAAAAGACCCAGTAAAAATAGACAAAATGGGTATGATATGATTCTTTCACAATAAGTAGAAACATGTGAGCATTATATATATATATATATATATATATATATATATATATGAGATAAAATTATATATTAACTTAATCTAAGTATATATGTATAAAACTCTTTTTGGGAGAGTTGGACCTCAACCTTTACCTGTCTTACACCTTACAAGTACTTATATGTATAAAGTGGTTCTAGTGAATAATCATTTGTACAAAAAGCAATTATTGATAGGACATTATATATTTATATTGTAGTGGTTAAGGTGAATAAATTTACATTTTACCATACAAAGTAAAAGAAGAATTTCCCTTAATAATATCATTTTTATTTGTTTCCTATTCATTATTTGAATAGCTGTGAAGAAAGTTATAGAATTAGTTGCGTTCCTTGGCTTCCTATTCATTATTTTCACTTCTCATTCTTCTTCTTTTAACTATAGGTAGTGAGTTAGGCTTAAGCCAATAACAATATTTAAATCACAATGGGTCTATTTGCTTTGGGTGAAAAACGGAGATCATGAAAACTGAGAAGTGAAATAATGTAGTGATTACCATTTTCTCTTTGTTTGGTAGACAAGGAAACTCAGTAGAAAGAAAGAGGGGAAGGGAGTATTTTATCCTTTGACCCCACAAAATATTTCCCTCCTATATGGAGAGAACACAGATGAAAAATGTAAGTCTCATTGAGTTTGTAGCGTTGGTAAACCATGACCAAAAGTAAGTCTCATTGAGTTAAAATAATGTACTTTCAAGTCTAAGACAAAAAAACTCAAGTTTAGGATGAAAAAAGTGAGATGCAATATGGTTCTCTCGATTACTGTTTGATTGCTCTCCATTATTGTTTGATTGATAGAAAATTGCAAATCAGCAAAAATCAGCAAACATAAAAGCCAATAACTAGACCGTTTCAAGCCCAAATTGTGATCCTTTTTTTGTAGTATTTAAAAGACATTATAAGCTAACCCTAGGTGGGGTTTTTAGAGAGAGAAGAGTGCGTCTTGTGCCTCCAATTTTAGATCTAAGGTTTTTGTATCCAGAACTCTCTAAAATCTTCTACCGGCAATATTCTTTGAAGAAACTCAAGATCCGGTGCTATAGAAGTTGCTGCAACAAGATCAAAAACTACTAATGATCTAAAGTTTTGAGTGAGATCTTAGAGTCACAAATGTGAGTATTTGTGTTCAACAAATTTAGATAAAAGACTCCATAGATTCAGATTGTTTATATTTAACCTAGATTCGAATAATAAACCTAAGTATCAACTTAGTTAATTAATTAGGTTAAAAAATTTGAGTATACAGGAGTCTAAACAAACTAACAAAAGCATTGCTAGGTGCTACAAATTGTGGTTGGTTTATTCGTTGGCTATATCTTCCTTCTCTTTTCAACTTTAATTAGAATATAGGTTATTATTCTGGTAGCTCCTAATCAGGAGTGTCGACTGGTTAGTATTCAATCAAAAAAATATTATTTATAATATTATTTGAATAGCGTCACTAATTATAAAAATATAAACCATTCTATTGTGTAGCTTACCAATGAACCAGAATATTGATTATGCAGGAAAAAGTCATATCTCATCGCTGACAATTATTGCCATTGTTGCTCCCATAATCGTCTCGGTGGTGCTATTCTTTATGGGCTACTGCTTCCTTATAAGAAGGAAAGCAAGCAAAACTGTACAGAAAGATAATGGTAAAGAATAAACTGTTGGATTTTATAAATTCTTATATTCCCTAATGTTAAACTTGTAGTGACTTACGTTTACGGTTTTCTTGTGCAGCTGCTAATGAAATTTCGATTGTAGAGTCCTTGCAATTTGATTTTGCTACCATTGAAGCTGCCACCAATAAGTTCTCAAATGATAACAAACTAGGTGAAGGCGGATTTGGTCAGGTTTACAAGGTACATGATAGTTTTTTGAGTAAATTGTAAGGTATATGATAGTTTGAAAAATTAAATTTTACATCCTAAAGTTTCATTCTGTTAGCAAAACCAAACCGTCGTTAGTGACTCACCTATGTGGCTGTTAAACGACATGCTGGGGCTGATGTGTAAATTTATTTTTGCCAAATCACACCCCCAAAATGAGTTCGTTTCACATGTTTTTGAATTCAAAAACACCTGGGTTACTGATCTACGCTGTTTTGGCTCAAAATACAAAACAAGTATTGTGTTGCTGCTTTGCCATTAATAAAAACCCATTCCCAAACTTGCTGATGCTCCCCATGCACTCACGTCAATGGATTTCATCTCATCTAGCACAACAAACTCTCTTTTAGTATCTAAATTTCTGTTTTGTCTACTTTGAAGAATTAGAAATTTGAATTACCAATAGTTATTGCAAATGCTCCCCACGAACCCCAAGAACCCTCGACACCCACAAAACCTCTCCATCTTGTTTGTTCCAGCTCACCTGCAATGGCGAGAGATCTGCTTTAGATCGAGGATGATGATTTGGGAATTTAGTTTTGTTGAAACAAGGTCGTTGCTTGCTGATATTGTGGTTTGTCTTCATCCAAAACATCGTCGTTTTGGAAGCAGCCAGTAGTGCTTTTTTTTTTTTTTTTTTTGGGACATGTTGGCTACTAACATGGCACTTAATAGCCACATAGGTGAATCATCAATAGAGGGTTGGTAATTCAAGTAACCCCAAACTTTAGGGGTATACTTTGCAATTTACCCTAGTTTTTTCATTATTTGCTTACTTTTTGTTGATAATTCTACTCATTTATGCATGGTTAATTCAAAGCAAGCTAAATCTTTTGTATTATTGAAATAGAAAGAGGTAAATAATCCTAAGTTGAAGTATATTTTTAGGGCATACTTCCAAATGGACAAGAGATAGCTGTAAAGAGGTTATCACGAAGCTCTGGACAAGGTGCAAGAGAATTTAAAAATGAGGTTGTATTGGTAGCCAAGCTTCAACATAGAAATCTTGTACGGCTTTTGGGATTTTGTTTGGAAGGAGAAGAAAAGATACTTGTCTATGAATTTGTGCCCAACAAAAGCCTTGACTACTTTCTATATGGTATGTTCCTTGCAATCATATTCTATTTTTATTTTGTCTTAGGAAATGTGAGATTAAGTTTTGACCTCAAAGGGAAGGCCAAATCTATTCAAAAAGGGTCTAGCTTGCAGTTTACTTAGCTATTTAGAAATTCATCATGGTCTTGTGTAACATACAAGAGATGAAAGGACTAAATTTCTTTTCTATATATAGTTTTCAAAGAAAAAATATATATTTCTGAAGCTAATTGAATTATTTGAATGTGTATGTGAATTTATTCGATTATTCTAATTAGAATATGGAATTTTGATGAATGTGTAGAACCTGAAAGGCATGGAAAACTAGATTGGTCTAAACGTTACAAGATTATTGGTGGGATTGCTCGAGGAATGCTTTATCTTCATGAAGATTCGCGACTTAGAATTATACATCGTGATCTTAAAGCTAGTAATGTTTTATTAGATGAGGATATGAGTCCAAAGATTTCAGATTTTGGAATGGCAAAGATTTTTGGAGTTGACCAAACTCAAGGAAACACTAGTAGGATTGCCGGTACATTGTAAGTTCTGAATTCATTTCATTATCCTACAAATAAAATACTTTAAAGGCAAAGAAATTGGGGAAAAAATCAAATAATTTAGATTTTGCATAGTTACTTCAAACTTCTATCACTACAGGTTGCATGTATTCATGGAGTAATGTTATAAGCGGTACTCCACGCATAACATTGTTTACATAATTGCATTAGCATATCTAATTACTTTCTTTTTATCAATATTAATGTGGTATCAATGTGTTTTTTTGTAGTGGTTATATGTCTCCAGAATATGCTATGCATGGACAATTCTCGGCGAAATCTGATGTGTATAGCTTTGGTGTATTAATTTTAGTGATTCTAAGTGGCAAGAAAAACACTTCTTTTTATCAATCAGATGGTCCAGTAGACCTCTTGAGCTTTGTGAGTATGAATAGATCTTATGTTTTTGCAAATTTCATCACATCCAATTGAGAGTAAAGAGTGTAACTTTCTAACATTACCTTACCAATTGGTGTAGGCTTGGAAACATTGGAAGGACGGAACACTACTGGAATTTTTGGATCCCATTTTGGCAGATTCTTACTTGAGAAATGAAGTGCTTAGATGTCTTCATATAGGCTTATTATGTGTACAAGAAAATCCAGTTGATAGGCCAACAATGGCTTCAATAGTCCTCATGCTAAACAGTTACTCTATTACTCTGCCATCTCCTCAAAATCCAGCATATTTCCAAACAGAGTAAAGCATGCCTTTGGTGGAATTGGAGTCAGATAAATCTAAAAGAAAATTGATGCCATGGTCTATTAATGAGGCATCAATTACTGAAGTATACCCTCGATAAAGGGCTTCACTAGAATCAGTATATGTTCATCAGCCATGGAAACTTGAACGATGAGTTACATAAGACCATTGTTTAAAGCTCTGAGACTTCACGATGATACAGGGAGCATTAGAATCATCTAATATTTTATTTCTTAATGTAATTTTTTTTATTTGATTTTAATGTTGAGAGTTTCAAGTAATTTGATTAGATAATCCCTAAATGTCTAAAATATATTTAATTGGTACTCATGTAATGGTGAAATTAGATTATTTTGAATACAAATTTTATGATGAATTGAGAATGTCTCCTATTTTGCTGAGAGTGCTATGGCCGCTTCAACCTTACTATCCATTCCAAATCTTAAAGCTCAGTTGTGCCATGACTGGTGATGATGCCCAAAAAATCACCAGTGAGCCACACAGTCCTCACATGCTCGAAACAATACCTGCACAATAAAAACAGAAGACCTAGCAGAGAGCACTGGTGTGGTGCCGGCCAAATACCCTCCGAAGGTCAAGTTAGAACTACTCACAATTTTAGAGTGCCAGAGCTGGGATGAATTATGCGTACCTGTTTTCTAAGGTCTTTGGGCTTTTATAGTAGTGTAGAATCAAGCTCTAAGACTTGCAGTGCAAGTCTTTTCCTTATAGAGAATATCTTCACCAATGTGCATATATTCTAGAATCCTCATCATATTAGGATTCTACTCATATTGGGACTCTATGGACTAGGGTTTATCGTGAAGTGCAAGTGATTTCCATTTAGGATTTCTTGGAAATCACACTACAATTAATTGAATGCCACATGACCTTTTTGATTCATCCATCTAATGTCCGTTCACAAATGGTCTGTTCATATTTGACTGCTTTTGTTTGCGCCGTCAGGTCCATCCAAGTAGATCCGTCACCTCAAATTTTCTCCTTCTTCAGTTGCCCCCTCACCCTATGGGTCCATGATCACTAAGTGGAAGGACCCATGGGGTAATGGTTTAATCGGGTCTTTTAAGGAATCGTGGGGTGACGGATCAACACAGCCTTTTAAGGAACGCTCATAGCCTTGACAGGTTGGCCTGAGATCATTAATGGTGAAGGACACATGGCGTTTATTGGATGGTCGCTTACTTGGATCGAAGCGTCCCTTCGTCTTTCGTGCCGTTCTCCCTATATAAACAAGCTCTCTTCCTCTCATTTTTTTACTTTCTACTGAAATCCAAGACCAGAGCACACCCGTCATCCTTGCCAGACGATCATACCGTTCAGCTATTGCATCTGTCATCAACGTACCTCTTACTACACACCTCCAACTGGTAAGTCCTCTTCTTCTTTCGTTCAAATTTATTATCTCTTTATAAGCTTTCTATTGTCGTCTATTATTTTAGATTCGTCAGTGTCTTAGGGATTACTTTGTCACGTGTAGGTGACAAATGTCTAGTGCGTCGAGTAATGTGTCGTGTGTTCACGACGGAGCGAGCTACGACAAAATGTATCCGTCAGGTCATAAAGACCCCGACATTTCAAGTGAAGAGAGGAGCTTGTTAGCTTCCTCTTCAAGGGATGATGATTTGGAAATAGAAAGGTTAGGGGGTGGCTCCAGTGACAGCCTAATTGGTGATGAATACCCAATCCAATCCGTCGTAGGACCTGATGGGCTGAGGGAGTTCATCCTACTTCCCTCATGGACGGTTAATGATTTTATTTCTAAAATCAAAGAATCACACTTCAAAACACTTAGGGACAAGTACCAAATACCTGTCAATATACACATGGGTCTACCTTACAAGTCAGAGAAGTATTATTACGAGGGTCTTGAGGACGTAGGAATTTATGAGCAAATGCTAAAGGCAGGGCTTAAGTTTCCCTTAAGTACCCTCCACCGTCGTCTCCTCCAATACCTTGGATTTTCCATCAACCAGATCTCACCAAATGCTTGGAAGGTCTTCCTTAGTGTAAAGGTCCTATATGGTGCCATGTCAGACAGAGCACGGAGGCTGATGGTGGAAGAGTTTTTTCAATGTTACCGTCCTACTGAGGTCACCCAGTCCAAAGGCATGTACAACTTCACACCCAGGAGCCCGTTACTAAGGCTCATTTGTGAGAACCCTTACTCCAACGGGGATTGGAAGAGTCATTACTTCTTTTTAGAGGGCGATGAATGGATGTGTCACCCTAGTGATAATGAATTCATGGGGCATAATGCCACCGTCAGATATGTGTCTGTCTACTGAGATTTATTTCTGTTATAACTTTTTTTTAACATCTAATTGTCCATCTTCATATGCAGCTCGGGATTTTCCTCCAATTTCTCTTGAACGGTTTAGCTTCTTGGAGAGAATTTTTAACAAAAGCAAGCTTAAAGAGAGGACGTGGGCTAAATTGGTCACTTTAGATACCTTGCATTGGTATTGTGACAAACTAGAGCCGACCACAGCTACCCGTCGATACGATGCCCAAGTTTGTCAACATGAGTTCGTCACCCTATATTTAGGTTCTCTTTGATTGCACTTTATCACTCTAACCATTCGTCTTACTTTGTGTAGAGATGGATGCTGCCAAGAGGAAAGCCCACATTAAGCAACAGGCCATTATGCAAAAACAGCAAGGGGGTTAGACCTTGAAGGGGCCGGGTTCAACCAACCTATCCTCCATAAGGAAGCAACCAGAAAAGACTGACCGTCAACCCCATAAGAAGCCCAAGATTGCTCCTGAACCCGTCCTGGGGTTAAAAGCTAAAGGTAAGAAGACGATCACTAAACTCGTCCACTATAAGGGAAAAGGACTCAAGACGGGTTTTTAGAGGGCTTGAAAAAAAAGAAAACAAATATCAGAGGAGATTAGGGTTGACCGGTCACAAATCCTCCGATGATGAAGTTAGTTCTTCTCTTCCAAAAATATCGAATTGCAAACTTCTAGGAGTTGTCTTTTTTTAGGAAATCAAAACGTACCTTTAATTATGGGAGTTGTCTTTATATAGGTTTATGGAAACGGTTATCCAACTGATAACTTCCACAAAAACTGGGAAGCCCGGAAGGCTCGGTGGTAACTTCCATAACTGCTATGAAAGTTACATCGCTCGGTTTCACATTCCATAACCGCTATTGAAAATGGTTCGTAGTGATGAACCTTGGTCCTTGTGATCAATAGGAATGTGGGAGTTGTCATGGGTTGCCTTTGAAGGGCACGCCCAGATTGTATGTAGCTCGTCCGTCCAACTGTTTTTTTTGGATAGACGAGCTTCTCGTGGATGAGAATGCTCTACACATTCCATTTTCCTCATTCTTCCCTTAGACAAGCCGTATGGACGAGATTAAAGTTAAACTTATTTTATAACACCATCAGTTGCCCCCTTGTTCATAGGTTGTCTAAGGAAATACATAACCTGTCCCTATTCCTTGAACGGGTGTATTTATTGTCAACTATCAGATTTGCCACGTGTCATAATTCCATTGATGACTGGTCGCTCGATACATTTTTCAAGGAATATGCCACATGTCACCTCCCGGTTGGTTGTGTCATTTCAAGTGCTTAGTTCAGTTGCCTATATATAGTGGAATTCCTTCTCTACCCTTTACATTTCTGAAATTTTCTCCTTTGACATCCCTCGTCTTAGCGCCTCGTCTAGAAGTGTCTTCTCTTGTCCTTAGTTCTCCATCTAGAGCCAGGTATTTTCCTTATCTTCGTTTTTAGGTTTTCCTTCAAATTTCCAAAATGTCTGAAATTGTTGTCTCCTCGTCTAATAATAGTATAGATAAAACCATAGACGAGTACCGTGATTCCAATTATAGTGGCTCTAGTAATAGTAGCAGTAGTAGTGGTGGTAACACCACAAATGAGGAATACACCTCTAGTGTTCTTGGAGTTCCTCTTGAGGTTCTCCAAGAACAGCTTAGGACGAGGGCGACTTCTGGGGTTGGCATGATGAGTATTCCTTCGTCTCCTCCTCTGGACGAAGAAGAAACCGTGTATAGTTATGTTGTAGGCATCCCTTCCAAGACAAACAAGAAAAGACTTACAACACTTAGGAGTTGGTACAAAATCCTAGACAACCTTAACCCTAGGTTAGCTGTCTGTGGAGAATGGTGTTATGAACCCCATTTTGGGATAGGCACACATGAAGCTTATCTTTTACGGGGGCTCAGGTTACCTTTAAATCTTTTGCTAGAGAGTTGCTTACTAGGTTAGGCTTAGGTGTATGTCAACTTAATCCTATCGCATGGAGACTAATTGTTTCTATGCAAGTTTTGTGGAAGGAAGTGTTCGAAGGGGATTGTCCTTTTACTGTGGGTGAGTTCCTTTTTTGTTATAAACCTTCTAAAATTAACCAATCCTAAGGTTTTTATCAATTTACAGCTAGGGTAGTAATTGTAGATTGATTAAGTCTTTGGTTTCATCTAACAGAAACTGGAAGACGGAGTTTTTCTTCGTCTTTGGTTTCTAGTCTGGGCACCCTGTAGAGGTTGGCAGGGATACATTTACTCCTTATACTGGAGATTTAGGAAACCTTCATCCAGAAGGTATGTTTATGTTTTACTTTGTTGTTTTAAGTGTTTTTGTTTTTTGATTGTGATTGTCTAACCTCGTTTCTTCTCTCTCCCCTTTTTTTTGTAGCTGTAGGACATCCTTCTTTAAGCAAGTTTCATCGTGACCGCGTCCATAGGGCTCGTCTTGATAGAAACTTCTATTCGTTGGTGAATCTTCAGCGTCTAGCTAAGTGGGGACTTGGTCCTAATCCGTCTATTGAAGCCTTAGCACACGAGCTCACTGTCCGTAGAGGTGAGTTCCCTTTTGTATACTTAAAATTTTTAAGTGTTATTTAATTTGCATCATTTTTTATTTATCTATTAATATTGTTTTTCTTTTAGAGATGGCAACTATAAAGGAAAACAAAGGCAAAGAGGTGGTGGATGAGGTGGTTAGGCAAGGTGAAACTCAACCTCGTCCATCTGTAGGCAAAAAAAGAAAAAGTATATCAAAAGGAGTTGATTTAGGGAACCTTCCAAGCAGGAGGAAGGAGAAAAAGGCCAAGCACAAGTCGTCTAAAGCTGCGGGGGCTCGGACCACTTCTCCTGTGCTTCCTGTCCATGATGCCTCCATCCAGATTTTGGACATTGATTTGGACCCTAAGGATCCTCCGTCTGTGCAAATCCCGTCTATGGCAAAAATGTCTTCTTTGTCTCAACCCATTTCTTGCTCTCATCCTTAACTTCTTGGATCCTCGTCTCCCGAAGGATCCTCGTCTTGTCCAGTTTTGTTGTCTGCCTGGACGCGGCGATGAACTTTGACATTGCCTACATAAATTAAATTTTGTTAGACAAAATACATAAGTGTACCATTATATTAGGAGGCTCAAGTGGAGGCTCGTTTACTTATGTTTTCTCCTATGAATCTATTGTCTCCATCTATTGGGAATCCAATTTCCCTACCAACCCAAGATATGCTTATTGGGCTCTATGTATTAACGAGTGGGGAATCGTCAAGGTATTTGTGCAAATAGGTATAATCCATGTAATCGCATAAATTATCAAAATGAAAAAATGGATGCCAATAGCTATGAGTATATGAAAGAAAAAGAATCCTTTTTCGTTGGAATAGCTTTCGTCCATCGTAACGGTTAACGATTATGAGGACTTGAACAACCACGCACCAAGGCTATGAGGGAGACGGGTCTCTTCTGCATTGCTCAAGTAATTTCGCAACCATCTCTACTTTTTTTTTCGTCAACATGACCGATTACTAACCTTTTCCGTCTTCAAGCCATGTTAATGATGAAAGGGCTGATAGGTTGTTGCCTGAACCATGAAATGTCTTTGGACCTTCTACGAGCAAAGGGAAATCTGATGAAGGACGAGTTTAATGAATTGAAGTCCTGAAAGGTGGTCTAGGAGAAAAAACTTGCTCTGTCAGAGGAAGCTAAGAGCAAGCTTGAAAAACAAACAGAGCTGTTGAAGAAGGTCCTGGCAAACAAGGAAAAGGAAATTATCGAGGCCAAGGACTGGCTCCGTCAGGCAAAGGAGGAAGCGATACGTGAGTATCGTGACTCTAATGCCCTTCTGGCAGAGCTGGGAGGTTTATTTGCTGAAGGCTTTAGCGACTGCCTCCATCAAGTCAAAGCATCTTATCCGAACCTAGACTTATTTAACATTAATATTGATGCTCCAGCTCAGACTTCAGTTTAGCCCGTCCACTCTGAGAGCATGGATGAGTTATTTGCCAATAATGGGCCTGATGACGGAAAGACTACTCAAGTTGAGAATAACACCCGTCACCCTGACGTGCAAGAAGAGAATAAGCAAAATTCCCCCGTTCAGTAGTAGTTTTTTTTTTTTGGTAAAGATCTTTGGAGAACAATGTTAATCCTCCCGTTGTTTATAATTTTAAACTTATTCGTCGTTTATGGCATGTGAGACATTCCCCTTTTAAGAGCTTTTAAATATTTACTCATTCTATTGTCTGTCTATTTTTATGACTTTAAACATGTATTTAAGATCTTTTAGATGGACCCATCCTCTGCTGAATGTGTAGTGTCACTCTTTCAAACATAAGGTCACAAAAGCTAATAGTTGAGAGTTTCAAGATTTAAATCTTTGTAATGAAAATGCAAAATTCATTAAACATATTAAAATAGCTAAGATGAATGAAGTCCTTCAGAGGAAACAAAAGAGTATTCGCGTATTTGAGCTCTTGCTATGTGTTCATTAGAGATGTTACACTTCTCACTTCTTAGATTTTTTTCCTCCCCTGCAAGGAAGACAAACATCAAATAGAACTGTGTCAAATTCAGACACTACATCTACTGTTATGGATTGGATGTATGGTAATATTATTATTGTGACTTGAACATGCCAGTCCAGCAACAATTTATAGAGTATACAATATAGAGGGTGGAACACCCTAAATTCATATCTTCAACATTGGTATCTTAGATTTTTCACACACACATATGATTGTTGCTATGGATATCACTTAACCAAAGGAAATCTGACATGTACTTTGGTTAAGTGATATAACTCTTGTTTCTCTCATATGGTTTGGAATATATAACATGTAATAATATTGCCTACAGCAGGGAGAGGATTATCCATAATCAGTAATGCTTATAGAAGAGAATGCTCTATTCTAAGTATTTTAACTATTGCTTCATGAACAAACGTTTTATGGTTTTCCTTTCACTTTTCTTTTAATCAAGAAGTACAAGAAAAAGGTCCAAACAAACAAACAGTATCTGCATGTTATCAATGGTTAATTCAAAAGATTGAGAAGATAAACCACAATTCAAAAGATTTAGGCAAAAGCAAAACTCACCAATGTATGTAGGCAGATCAGTCTTACTTTATTCTCCTTTTAAATAGTAGCTGAAACAACACAAACCCCATTTTGTCCTGATTGGTCACCTAGAAAATGACGGAAAACAAGCATCATAAGAAGCTTATTCCTTACACTTACACTTCCCAGTTCCTATTAAGCTCCCATATAAGTCAGCAATAATTAATTAGGGCACCAATCGAATGCAATAACCAGCTCAAATTTCCATTCATTAATGCTTAGAGATTATCATACTAATTGAGATCCAACATTTCTAAAATCTGTTTTGTTATATATAATCTCGCAACAAGAACCCAAATGAAAAAAAAACTAAAATAATGCATAGAAAAATAGACACTAACAACACAAACCCCTTAGTCCCTGTTTGCTTGCTAAGAAAAATAACACAATTTAACAACGTAATATCACAGAAAACACAAAACCCCCCCAACCCATCAGATCCAAAGTGGTTCTTTTTCATCAATATGAAAAGGATTGTTCCTAAAAGATGTAAAAACTCCCAAAAGCAGCCAGCATATTTAATAGAGCCAAGAGCAACCCATATATAATCATACAAAATCATCAACAAACATGCTTGAACCATTGTGTTTAAAACACGAAGGAAGAAGGGTGGTGGTGAACCTGTGAAGGGACAATGAGAGAGTAGGACAATGGATCAAAAGGTTCCGATCATCACTCCCTCATTTCATCATCTTCATCTTCTGCTTCTGCTTCGCTTAGATCAAGATCAGCAAGCAACTCATCCAACGGAATAGAAGGTACGTCATCTCCATCAACCACAGATGTCATCTCTGATGGCTGGTAGTCTTTATTACAGTACAATGATATATTGAACCTCAATTCAGGGTTCTCCTCCAGATCTTTCAAGAACTGTTCATACTCCGAGTTAATCTTTTCTTGATCAGTTCTATTCTTATCATCAACTTCCATGTCAAGGGATTTAAGCTTCCAGGCACGAGGCTTTCCACGCTTCTTCTGACGCTTCTCTTCATAGCTTTTCCTTATAAGAATCACTTCAGGGATGACCAGACCTTTGTGCTTCTCTATCTCAATATCATTACTGTTAGCCCCATATAAGTCATAACCAAGGGCATAATCTCCAGGGTTCAAAAGATGGCCTAGATGTGTTCTTATGTTGAAAATTGTATCATTTCTTCCAAAATCTGATACTCAGGCCACTTGTGCATCAGCTAAAACATACTTGGAGCAACCAACATTAACTTCGGAAGAAATTATCTCCACATCTAAAACAATATACTCCACCAGCGGCCTGCTCGTGAGTAGAGACTTAAACGGTAACCTCCAATACTGATCAGCAACCAAGTAAGAAATCCTTAAGGTCAACGGGTCAAGCAAAGCAACGTTGTTGGTCACTTTGGTGCAAATCACCAACGGGCCAAGATTCCCCAAACTAGCGGCAACTTTGAGCGGCAAACAAATCAAATCCTCACGACATATTGGGCAGATTTCAACTGAGAATGTATACTTGTAATTATAGTTATTACTCTTTATGTCATGGGAAACAAGCTATCTGTCATTGCAACTCTTCATTGGAGCAACCTTACCAATGAATTCCACAAATTTCACACCATGACTCCGGTTAGAGAAAAAGAAGTCGATACCTTGTTCCATTTGCTTAATCTTTATGGCAGAAGCAGCAGCACCATGCTTCAGAATTAGCTGCTCCAAATAAAAGAAAGTATGCCTGTGAGAAACATGCTGGTGCAGTTGCACTGCCACAACCCACTAGTCAGGATTGGCCTAAACTCTTGAACATGATTCACACATGTGCTCTTGCTGAACATATTCAACCACATACGATTGTTCAAGTATTGCTCCATTAAGAACCTCTTTCTAAACTTTCAATTTGACCTTGATCCTCTTTGAATGGGGTTTGGTCCAAATGAATTCCGCATGTACCAATCTTACCTTGTTCAAATTCTTCAGCCTCTTCACACAGAATGTCAACAGCTCTTTTGATTCCAATTGAGCTTTGATCCAAGTTCTTGGTGGCTGCAAGTAGCTGTTGCAATCAGGGCAATGCATTATGATCACATGCTTCTGTAGACCTTCTGTGATGTCAACTTCAGAGCGCAAACACTTTACGCACATATTGGCAGCATTCGGTGCCATTGGAATACCGCATTTGCAACATAAAACAGTGCCAACAGTTTGGGGAACCACAAACATACCTGCTTCCTCTGCCATGGCTGGTGATTGTAACAATAAAATTTTATAAAAAGTAAGTACTTTAAGGGTAAGGACAAGAAGGACAAAAGCAAGAAAATAAATAAATAAATAAATCTGTATAGATCAAGTATTGCTTCGCAATTTAATCACATATGCTTATAATAAGACAAAATTAAAATCACATGACAAAAAATCAACTGTGAAAGAAACAATTGTATCTCCTGCACAGCTAATTTATACAAAAATATTTTATATCACAGATTACAATTTCTTTTAGTTCTTTATGCACAAAAAAATTATAAAAATACAAAAGAACTCCATTGACTATAGATAGAATATAATTTTGGACTTTGCAAGTGAAACTAACCCTTATAAATGGGCTGGAATATTTGCTAGATCTTCATGGCCATAATGTAGCCAAATTCTAAGTTTATTCTTCTAGTCTACATACTTATTTTATTGGGAAAAAAAGGTCTAAAACTTAAAGGGGATCCATGGATGAGAACAATTGACAAATTCTAGTAAATTTAAGAGTAAAAGAGCTGATATCAAACTTAATCAAAATTCAGCAAAACAATAAATTAGATGCATTCAGAGAGACATCAAGTTATAAGCTAAAACAAATTCATCAAATGGTCCCAAACGATTAGAAAACCATTATGCAAAAACAAAAGCATTCTTACTAGTTATATAACAACAAGAATTAGACCAAAACTATCGCCCTCATCATGCCACCACCAACATAGCTAGATATTACCAAATTAGATTGTGATGAGCTAATGCACCAATCAATTTGCTTTAAAAGATCACAACCATATACAACAAATTTTCCAAAGAACACTCAACTTTGTTAACAACCAACTCATATATATTTGCATGAAGAATCTGAAATTGTTGCATCTATGAATGAAATCTAAAAGAACCCATTCCCCCACCCCCACCCCCACCCCCCCAAAAAAAAAACATGGTCTTGCTATATCAGTAACATCATATAAACAAAACAAAACAAAATAAAAATCCTAAATTTATGCCTCTGTGAATTAAGCTAGAAGAACCCATTTCAGAAAGAGCCATGTTCAAATAAATTACACCAAACCCATTTTTGTGAAAAGCTATATCAGAAACATAATCATAAACAACAAACCCAACTCTTTCATAGCTCTCCTCTCTCTTATTTACAATCAAAACAGAGTAACAGGACCAAAAGGTGTAAGTACCCGGGGAATTAGAGAGGTTTACCGGCGGTGTCACGGCGGACCGGCAGTCGGTGTAGCAGCAGCTGAGAGGCGAGAGAGAGAGAGGGTTCCGAGTCGGCAGTCGTTTTACTGTTTTTTTTATTAAAAAAAATAGCCCTGTGAAATAGACTACTAGTGACTCAAGGTTTTCTTAATATATATATATATATATTTTTTTTTTTTTCCCCTCAGTGACTAATTTTTGTGTAAATAAAGCTTTTATTTTGAAGTAAAGTTGTGAGGTGGGCCTTTAACTTTGATAGGGTGTGTTGTGGGCTTTAAGCCTAATTCGTGAGGGGAAGAATATATGGGCATTTCAAGCCCAACCTGTAAGCTAGTAGATATTTGCGCAGTGGAGAATGATTGGGCTTCTAAGCCTCTTTTGTGTAGTATTAAGCTTCAGGATTTTAGAGGGCGTTTGGTCATACGGTTCAAAACACAGTGTTCAGTGTTTAAACACTGAATACTAGTGTCCAAATGGCAAAAATATATGTTTGGTCTGTCAGTTCAAAATGCTGTTGTTTGGAAATTGTTGCTGAAAAACCATTGTTTGAATAGTATGTTTTAAAATGTGGGCGGAGGTAATTTTAAACACTGAACACACGTTTCTGATGGCATATTCGTAATAAACTTAAACACGTTTACCCAACTTTTTTTACTGTCGATAAACCCACTGATCAGCTTTTTTTTTAAATTTTGTCTCCTCTCCTCTGTACTGTCATCTCATCTCTCCTCTCTTCTCTGTGCTCTCCCTCATGTCTCAGAACTCACCCTAAACTCTCACCCCAAAAATATTGAACTCACCCACCTCTCATAACTCTCACCCGACCAGCAATAATTTCTCTCCTCTCTTCTCTGTACTTGAGTTTCAGAAGTCACCCATCTCTCATAACTCTCAACCGATCACCCACCTCTCATAACTCTCACCCGACCAACAATTTTCTTCTCTGTACTCTCATCTCGGAAGGCCCCAAACCCAAATATACAAAGCAGATCACACGCCCCACCTCAATAAGTCTCACCCACCTCACCCCTCACGGATCCAACCTAATTAATCCTAACAGTGGCTTCAAACACATCAAAATCCCACACGATTTATCACCAATAACCCCTATCAATCACAGTAATCCCTTTCTCCCAATTAATTCCTCACCAACAAAGCTCTGTTGCTAAGTAAAAGGCAAACTCACACAGTCCAATGGGGTTGGTCAGGTAAAGGTTTTTAATTTTGTTAATTACTTACTTCAGCTTTGTTTCACATCCAATCAAGTTTAGATCATTTCACATTAACTATTGTTAGGGCTTCTTTTAATCCTAGATATTCTTTCAGATGGACGCCTCACTCCCATCCTCATCCACCTCTCTCATGCATGTGAGAGCATCTGCTTCCTCCTCTGATTCCTCCCCTCACCGTGTTCCCTTACTGGTACGTCTGTGTAATAACAAAGGTTCTAAGTTCAACATTTAATTTCGTACCTAGCTCATTGAAAAAATCTCTTCCTTTTAACTTTGTGTTTTGAATTTTGATATCTGTTTAATTTGGGGTGTTGTTTGGGCTTAAGTTTGTTATTGTTAAATTTTTTTTTTTGTTTAGCTTCTTAAATTTATTTCAGATTTTAAATCAATAAAATTATTTATGGCATTTGAAAAGATCACTAATATTGTTGAGAGGTCAAAATGAAAAATTTATTAAAACAAATTAAACAAAATTAACACATACATACATACAGACATACATATATATATACACATTACACAATAAAATTTTTAAAAAATTTCCAACTATAGTTCTATCACTGCTCAAGGTGGTATATATGAATGATTAATCTATATATAATATTTCGTCTTCGTCACAATCACAGAATTGAAGGATTTAATGATTACTACAGAAGTATAAATGGTCTTCCACACTATCTAAGATTACTTACTATTTGATGTTAGAAGTATCCTTTCTTCTCTTTTGTTTTGTCTTTTTTTTTTTTTTTTTTTATATATATATATTTTATCTATTAGTTCTATATAATGTTGACAACTATTTGCTCTGTGTACCTATGGCTATGTAAGATTTTCAAATAAGATTTTTTTTTTACTACTTTTACATAGTTGTGTTTTGGTGGTAATTTAAGTGAAGGGGATTTAACATGGGTTTTGGTTAGTTTAATGAGTTCTCAAAGTGTGTGTGTGTGTGCTTTTTAGCCATATGGGTTTGTATAAGTGGTTGCCTAGTTGGTGTTTCATACATTGAGTTTTCTTCCCCTTTACGTAATGTCCTTTACATTATTGTATAGCTCAATTAAGTTTATCTATGCAAGTATTGAGTTCCATGCCATAATTTTGATTAACTTAAGATTGATTAAGTCGTAATTAAAATTTGGATGTCTAATATATTGGCTAGTAATTTCGGTTATGCATGGTCAGTTGGTTGGATAATTCTTTAAATAGATGCATGTATGCATAAAAAATAGTTTATAAAAGTGTTGGAAACCCATAGAAGACAATCTCATTGTAACCCTTTTTTTTAAGTAATAAAAAGTGGTTTATGACTCTTTCTGTTAATAGTCCTTGTAATATAATTTTTGTTTTTTTGTTTTTTTTTTATAAAGGTTAAAGACAATATTTCAGCAAAAACAAAAAAACAAAAAAAAAAAGGAAAAAAAGGAAGGTTAAAGACAATAACATATACTATTGTAAGAGTCAAGAGTCAGCCCCATACATATTATATACACTAGCAAAATGGATGACTCAAGATTGTCTAAAAATAGTACATAGAACATCAAGTTCAAAAGGAGTCAATAGTACATAATAAGAAAATATGGTTACAAAGTAGGAACGAACACATCATCCTAATTGATGGTTTACACAATTGTCATAGTTAGTAGTAGTACAAGCGCGGTGCAAAACAAACACCATCCAATGAACATAATCTTCACCATTTTTGTTGTTTAATCTAAGGGGTGTACCTTGTCATGCATGACCCTCAATTCCTCTCGCAATACACATAGCTCTTCTTGTAGTTGCTGGAAATCCTCTGCATATGACAATGGCTTCTTCAAGGGAATACACCATTGAAAAAACCGACATGCGTCCTTTGAGCAACATTGGAAAATCCTGTACCGGTTCTCATTTCGCTTATCCGAAATCCTCACGCTTGCTCTCAAGCCACAGAAACAGTTGCAATTTCGAAACCGAAGGCCATCGTCAATATCTTCATGCATTGTGTCCGACATCTGAAAAAAGTAGCCACAAACGTACTCACTTACACATTACAAAACATAATCAACACTATTAAACAACCATTTGAACATGGTATCGATTCATGCAACAAAAACTATAGCAACATATCCAACCAGACCAATTGAGGAATCCATGTCGTTACTACTTATTAGAAATAGATTTTTTTTTTCTTAATAAAGATTGTAGCTAAGACCTAATTGAACCCATTCTACTTATTCAACCCATTATGCATGGTCAGTCATTGTTGGTCCAAGAGATTAGGCAACCAAGTAAGTGGCTAAAGGGAAGACAAAATTGATTAACGTTCCAAGAAAGAAGACTAATCAAAACAAAGAAAACCGACAGTACTCAAACCTCACAAAACCCATCACTCGAAGGTTAGGCTGTTTGGCCTTACTCATGGACAATCTATGCTTTTCTTTTTTGCCTTTATGATTGATTAGGCATGTAAAATCTAAAATCTAAGTTCAGTCAAATTGATTTCTTTTACTTTTTCCACCATCATGCCCCACCATATATACAGCAAAAAAGAAAAATAAATTAAACAAAAAAGAATTAAAGTGTACTCTGTTTATGCTAATTTGGTAGACCATATATTCCTTAATAAAAATGTTTAGCCAATTCAGAAAATAGAACATTTTCACAATATTTTTGCTAGTATGGAAAGGAATTTAGAGATGCTTATTACCAAATTAACTGCTAGCTCAAAGAGCTCATACCCCAATTATACAGATTTGCTGTGCCACAACAACTATTCCCACAGATGACAGTGAATGTATACTTATCAACAACAACAACCAAAAAAAAAAAAAAAAAAAAGATGACAGTGAATGTAAGGAACAAGTGCATTAAAGATTCTTTTAATAATTTAAAATGGAAGGTTGCTTCTTGCCCTCCTAGCTTAACCTAACAAAAAAACAGCGAAATGATCGATTGGGATGGACAAAAGCAGTGCCCTTCAACCCTAATAGTTGGGCTAGGTAAACATGGCATAACACCAAGTAGACCTAACTTCCAGCCAGATCAATTAACCATAGAACTATGAACCTCTTATGCATTTCTCATATAGGGAAGCTTTACCCTATTATTCCTTGGAATATATATATATATGCATTTTTCAACACCCAAGATATCCCATTATATGGCCCCTGAATTTTTTTTTCTTTTCACTCTACACCTCACTCTCTTTCATTGCCTAGTGCTCTGATAAAATTTTGAACTTGGTCTTATTTGCAAATATGCCCCAATCAAAATAATTTGATTGGAAAGTTGTGCTACTTTTTTCTTCCTCTATTTATTCTCTTTTCTTCAGGTGAAGAAGAATAATATAACAATATCAACTCTGTTTAGAAAACCTATGTATTTTATTTATTGGTGAATTTCGCAGAGTATGAAGTAAAGATGCGAGACAAAAATTAAATTAATGTTCCTATGTCTATCTAAAAATAAATATAATCTCCTCTTTGCATAACATTGCGACAGCCTTTTAATTTAGAGTTCATCAGAATTGTTAGCAAATTTTGTTTTTTATTTAAATGTTTATCTTCCGACACTTTCTCGGCAACCAAACAGAGTGTACAAAAAATGACAAATCTCATGGGTTGTTGATGTAATTGATTCAACAGCAAAAGAAGTAGAGAAAACCCTTATAGATTTCTAGAATGTAGGGCATCTATGTTTGGATTGTAAATCAAAGCTCCATCTCAACAGCAAACAAAGAACAGGAAAAATGGGTTTTCCCAATTGGTGATGAAAAACAAAAACCAAAAACCAAACTTCTCAGTTTGAGGAACTCTTCACTCTTTGCTCCAAAACCCATTGACAAAGAAGGTGAAAGTGAGATTCAAACCTGGATCTTGGAGTGATGGGTCGGCGGCGACAAAAGCTCGATCTCAGGCTGGATCTTCGAATGCTGACGGTGGAGATGAGATCCGACGACCGTGAAGCTCAGCCCTGGATGTTCTAAGGCGTCGATGGAGATTTTGGAGTGCATGGGGTTTGGTTTTCTGTTGAGGGAATAGAAGAGATATAAGGTAGTGATGAAGAGATATGAGCAACGAAGGGATATAGGGAGTTCTCTGTCCAGATTAAAAAAAAAAATTTCGTATATATGTTTAGCTTTTTTTTACAAAAATAAACACACATACCAAACACATTTTTTATGTTTTTTTAATGCTGAAACATGTTATTTAAACTATGATACCAAACACAATTTTCTGTTTTTTAAACACTAAAAAACACGTTTTTCAACAACACTTTTTAAACAACAATTTCCACATCTTTTTAAACAACAATTTTCAAACTCTATGACCAAACGGGCCCTTATTCTCGCCAACACGGAACGATAGTATTTATTATTGTGAATAAAATGTGTTATAATGAAATAATATAAGTTTGATTGTGAGTTGTAACTTTAGAAGAAATATTATTTTTTTTAGGCCAACTTGTCTACCACAGCAACTAAATGCAACCTCCAAAGGCCTGCCATGTCTAGGAAATATTAGCCTATGAATTTAGGCCATTTCATTTTCCTAATTATGCAAAAAGCAAGTCAGCCCCCTTACCCAATTAAAGCAAATCTGACTATAACCTTTTTGATTGAGACCTTGGGATTCAAAGCCTCTTTTATTGATAAAAAACAATCACTTAGAACGCCCTAAATTTAATACAAAAAGTCACAATTAGATTCAAAAGTGACCAACCACGTTTTACTCTTAGAGATGAAACTTTAGAGCAAAAACCCATTCAGCCAGCTAATATTCTCATATTTCTAAAGTCAGGGGGGAGAAATATGGATACAGGGAAACTCTCCCTCTCCTTCTCACAACCTCTCTCAATTTCTTCTTCTCGCTAATTGTGAGTTGAATTTCGGACCTATATACTTTTTCTACATTTTCTTATATTTCAGTTATGACATTTTGCTTTCTCTCTTGTTAAAGCACCATTAGCTTTTATTCATTATACATTTAGAATTTTGAGCTTAATTATCCATAAATAATCACTTTTAAAGAACCCAAGGGGAGATTTGAGTCATTCTCGTATTTTTGGTCCTTGATGCAAAAACGTTTGTGACACTATTCATAAGAAATGACTATTACTTGTAATAAAAACATAATTAAAATAGTAACTATTAAATTACAGTGTCTATTACAATCAACTAAATATGTCTTAAGTAATAAAGAACAATTGACTTTTATTTTTTTCAAAAATGTAAAAGTCCCTAAGGCTAGGACTTTTTTGGGACTTAAACTAGTTCGGCCCATGGTCCAATAAATTTTTTTCCTTAAAATTTTTGGTTGTATTTTGCTGATGTAATGTGGGGTGCCTAATAAATTCATTATAAATTGAGCCACTTGTCCGGAAAATCAAAAAGAGCCCTTAACACAGTTCAATGTTGGCTAGCTTATTGGATGGATACTAGTTGGTGGCTAGCTTGTGGTTTGACTAGAAGAGCGATTAGAGCACAAATTAAGTCCTTTGAGAATTTTACAATAGGCTAATTATTGTTGCACACAGCTTATTACACACTTCAATGCACACAACTTATTACACACTTCAATACACACAGCTTATAAAATTATATTTTGAAAACACAATTTCATCTTAATTGAGTTTTTAGAAAACAAGATTTTAGCTCTATGTTTGGTACATACATGGTGTAACTATCACCATCATTTAGGGTCCGTTTGAATACTGCTTATTTTACTGAAAATTGAAAACTAAAAATATTGTAGCAAAATAATTTTTAAACGTATGAATAGTGTCGTGGGACCCATTTTTAATGAAAGTTTTGTTGAAAAAAGGGGGTTGTGGGTCTCATGAATAGCACGAGACCTACTAGAACTCAGTTAACGCTCTTCTCAAAAAAACAAAAAAAAAAACATGAAAACTCAAATGCTAATACTTTCATCAGTATCCAAACACTACCTTACAAAATTATTTTAGTATCTACCCATTTTGATGTTGAATTAAAGGTCCATATATAAAATTTAACATACCTATTTTTAGGTCTAAACTTTGGATTGAGAGATTTAATATGGTGTCTATGATTAATTAAATTTAGGAGTGTAATTAAAGGGAAATTATTGTGTACTTCCGGAGTACCATAAATGCATGCTCCCTCCTCTTACATGAATGGTGGGTTCCACTAATTAAATTCATGATGGGACCCACCATTCATGTGAGAGAAGGGAGTACGCATTTATGATACTCCGGAAATACCTAATAATTTTCCGTAATTAAAAGCAATTCTCCCGAGATTTTTTATATATCCAATCTTGATTTTCCAATATAAGTTACACTTATCACGATTTGAAAATGCATCCCATTTGACTTGTAACATGCTTAATTACGATTAATAAAATTTAACATAGGTTTATTTAATAATCTTATTCTTATTATTTACTAAAGGATAAATATTAAATCAGAAATTTTGGAGTTAATTGTATTAATATATATATATATATATATATATATATATATATATATATATATATATATATATATATATATATATATATATAATTTTTTAGGTTAGTGACCCATAAAGTTATCGTTTTAACTTTTAAGTATAATTCTCATGCCATAATTTTATAAAATTTCAATTCTTTACTTTTATTTTTATTTTTTAAATCCTTTTTCATTTTGGGACTTAAAATGTGAGGTTTTTTTTTGTAAGTATGGAATTGTGAGCCAGATCGTGTGATCACATAGGATCATTATCCCACATCAATCCTAAACAATTCGAATTTGCAAGATTAAGACTTTTTGAAATATGCTATTTTAACCCTAGCAAGATTTTTAGAACCCTTAAGACAGTTTTACAGCTTAATCACTTTTAATACTAAACTAACAACTTAGTTTCAATATACGTGTTTAGCCAAGTTTCATATTGCAAGCAAGATAAAGAACAATCTAGAGCAAGTAAAGAACAATATGAAAATGTGGAAAATAAAACAAACCACATGAAAAACACCAAGACGTGTTTTCAAAGAGGAAAACCCGATCACCTGAAAAAAAAAAAATAAACAAAAAACAAAAACAACTCTCCGTCAACCACTCCTCGAAAAACTTCACCAGCATGAATAGTTGCAAAACATGGGTAACTATAAATTCTCCAAGCCTATATCTCCCTGTGTAATTGAGCCCTCTAAGCTTCAACTAGCAACCAACTTCATCAAGTTTCTTCTTCATCTAGTTTACTAGAGCCACCATCGTTGAGTTGCCAACGGAAAGTTACCAAAGGATTTGGATTTGATTTGGTTTCACTAAGTTTCTAGCCCTTCAACAAACTCACAACACTCAAGGTTTGGTGATAGAGGTGAAGGTTACAAATTTCTCGCAAGGATATATCATTTGAGAGAGAAAAGGATAAGAGAGGATAAACAGATTTGTTTCACTAGGCTAAGGCACTCTCTCACATACAAAAGGGTTAGGATGAAAAAAAATGCTCTTTCTAATTTTTATAAGCTTAGTTCGCACACTTATTTCCTGTTCACACATGCAAAGGGTGTAAGTCTTGGCTTATATGATGTGAGCTAAAAGGAAGATCAGGATATGAACAAAGCAAACTACCAACAGACATTTTGCAGCCTTATCACAAGCTTTTTGTCACGAGATGGTCACGTCAACAGTCTCTCTAGATCTTCTGCCACGTGTCACTCATGGGCTGTGTATGTCGCCTCCAGGTTGCGAGATCTCTAATTGATGCAACTTTCCAATGTTAAGGAGAGGCTCAAGTCCCTAAATTACATTAAAGTCCCAAAAAGATACATTAAAATGAAAGAATAATTACAAATAAATTTGACACGAAATTAAGCCAACAAAAACATGGATTTTACAATCTCCCATTTTGGCTATTCTGCGACAAAACATCCCTAATACATACTCAAGACTTAATTGTGAGTTAGAAACCTATAACCAACAAAAGACTCACACTTAAACTCTAAAGATTGAGGCTAAACTTGAACTTAGAACTAAGCACCTGAAACACTTGCATAAGATATGTTAAACCGTATAGTTTAAAGCAAGTATAAAAGTAGGAAATAAGAAACAAGAACAATGCAATCAAGTAGATATGAAAAGATATGCATGAAAGCAACTTGACCAAACAACCAACAACCATAAAGAATATGGCTACAATGATCAAAACAATAAGTAATGATCATCCAAATGTGCAAGCAATTAAATATACCAACTATGGATAAGATGCAAGTTCAATCAAATATAAATACAATGCAAATGAGACATAGAAAACATAGATACCAAAAGATAATCCAAAGCACCATACAAGTAAAATTATATACGAAAGACAAACAACAAGTGTCAAGATATCTTCTCCCCCTTGTAGATGCAGCTCCCCCACAATAGAATAAATGATAAGTGCAAATGCACTTTTGGTCTCTACATTTTAACTTTTTTTCATTTTGGTCCTTACATTTTCATTTTACCACTTTTAGTGCCTAAACCAATTAACGCGTGACATTTAAGTCTTTATCATCACCCAAATAACTGAAAAAGCTGACGTGGCAAACAGAGTTTACTGTAGGTACACTAAAGGCTGACATGGCCAATAAAATAATATTTAAAAATGTCATGTCAGCATAAAATAGTAATTAAAAAAGACACATCAACATCCACACCACCTTTGATTTTTTTAAATTAATTTATCAATTTAAACAAAATGAAAAAAAAAAAAAACCAAAACAAAACAAAAACAAAAACAAAATTAGAACCCAAAATTAGGCGTAAATGCATCTAATTTTTTCTAGAAATTAATCAATCAAATTCAACAAATTAAAAAAGAAAACAACATAATTAAAATTCAATATATAAATTTAGATCTAGGCACAAACCCAGATTTAAATATAAGAATCACACACCAAAATTTTCTAGGATTTTCTTACTCTTTCTTGTCAACTAAACACAAACCCGGCAATTGATCTTTCTTGTCAACCAAACACAAAGAAATAAACACAAACCCAAACTCCAACAAGAATTCAGTTTCGGAGAGAAGCTTCCAGATCCGTTCGATCTAATAACAATCACTTGATGGAATGCAATATCTTCTCAACGATGTCTTCTGACCTTGTAGCGGCGGTGGCAGATCAAACCTTGTGGTGGCAGATTGGACCCATCACCACTTCCACTAGTAAAAACCAATTACTCTCTTTTGCACCATCACTCATTTCACTCCTCACTTTCTTCACATTCCACCTCTCACAGCTCATCTTCTCTGCTTCTCTCTCACTTGTCTCCTCGCCCTATCCCCATTCCCCTGCTTACCCTTTTGAGCTCTTTCTCGGCCTCGTCCGATTCTTTCTTGTTTCGGACTCTTCAGCTTCGATATCCCCGAATTTTCGGACTCGAGCTAAGGTTTCTTTGAGCTTTGTGTTGTTTGTGGCGGCTTGTGCTGTGTCTGGGTTTGTGGGGTTAGTGTTTGTATTCTAGGTTCTAATTTTGTTTTGTTTTTTTTTTTTTTTTTTTTCCATTTTGTTTAAATTGATAAATTAATTTAAAAAAATCAAAGGTTGTGTGAATGCTGATGTGTCTTTTTTAATTACTATTTTATGCTGACGTGGCATTTTTAAATATTATTTTATTGGCCATGTCAGCCTTTAATGTACCAATAGTAAACTCTGTTTGCCATGTCAGCTTTTTTAGTTAGTTGAGTGACGGTAAGAACTTAAATGTCACGTGTTAATTGATTTAGGAACTAAAAGTGGTAAAGTGAAAATGTAAATATCAAAATGGAAAAAGACCAAAAGTGCATTTATGCCTAAATGATAAGAGTTGCCTAAAGATGTCTCTCACTTTTTGTCACAAATGACAAAGGGATGAAGAAGAAGGAGAACAAGACCAGTATGGGAATGAATGTATGATATGCATGAACAAGCTAATCAAGATATGCAAGGACGAGTACAAACATACAAACCAAAAAAAATGCACATGCAAGAATGCAAGACTATGCCATGAGCAATGGGCATGATAAAAGGGCACAAGATCAATTAAAAGAAAATTAATAATCAATGTTACCAAAATGATGAACAACCCTATAAATGCCTAACCCCAAATTTTGGTGCTCATCGGAGCTCAAACAAAAACAAAACACTCACTTGAGAATTTTATCAAACATTTGGCATATTAGTATTTCCCCCTCTTTTTTTCTCATAATTGCAATTGAATATTACAAATATAAACTACCTAGAAAGATCAAGATACGACATAAAGGTTTAAGATAAAATATAAGTTGTAACTTTTAAGTAATGTCCCTTTTCTTTTCTAACTTTTAGTAAAAAAATTTGGAAATATAGATTAGAAGGATGTGTTAGACATATTAGTATTTTTCCTTTTTTTTTTTTTTTTTCATAATTTCAATTAAATATTACATATATAAACTACTTCTATTGACTTGGTAAGATACCCATGTCTACATTCTATGGCACATAATCCCCGATCATGGGTTCTCCTCCTAAGTATTGCTTAGCCATAACGAAACAAAATGATATGTATGTCCATTATTGGTAGCATTAAGAAGTTAGTTATCAAATATTTGTTGCCTCTACATATCAGACTTTTCTTGCTTTCCCATACAGAGGCCTGGATCTCTGACGAAATTACGGTGAATATAGTGGCTGCTAGTTGCTACAAAGCAAACACGAGCTCAAAGATGAAGGAGACAATGTTTGGTTCCAATTTTAAAAACCGGACTACTAGAATAACTACAAAAATGAGAGGTTTGAACTTTGAAGTATAGAAGTCCCAATTGCATGTTGGAACATAAAGTGATCAATAATTTAAATAATTCTTTATAATAATAATAAAAAAAATGCTTAATTTACTAAAAACATGTCCAAAAAATAAAATTTCAATTGATAGAAAATTAGAAACTCAAGCAAGGTCGAATACCAATGAAACACTAAACCTTGCTATAATATTCAACAGGTAGAATAGAAATTGACCAGGTTTTATATAACTCATTGGTAGCATATTGTTAGAGATATATATTAGGCATATTAGCCCAATGTAATAGGCCCAAGCCTAATCTTGCTTGTACTAGTAGTCTAGGGTTTAGTTGTCTATATATACTCATGTTATGGCACATTGTAACATAGGTTATTATGCTACACTCTTATACATAATAAAGATGTAGCCCTTAAGGTGGATGTAGGCCGACAAGGCTGAACCACATAGCCCTCGTGTTCTCAGTATTCATATTCTATGCTTCTCCTTCCACATCCACTCTAGCATACACAACATGGTATAACACATCGCGCTGCTAATAATAATAATATATTTAACATGGTATCAGAGCCAAACTTCGTTCTTGGCATCAAACAAATATCTCTAGCAAACAAAGAAGATTCTCACGTGCATACTGCCATCAGAAGTCACACATGCTTGTCTGCTGGGTCTAGACTCCACAGCATCTCGCAGCCGCCATGGCTCACTGCTGTGTCCAGATCCTCAAGCCCAAGCAATCCGTGCCTCTCCCTATCAAATCTGCGCACAACAAGCCTTCGCCTGATGAAACCAACTAGACAGACCTGATCCACGGCATATCGCGACCAAAACCCAGGAACCCAACCACCAATGGCAGCCGCACGCGCCACCATGCGCGAACAACGGTTCCTGGAACTCTCACACGCGCCACTGTAGATTATCGACTCCCAGATTAGATCTCAGTCACACGCACCGCCAAGACGACCTTGTCGTCCACCGATCTACTTGGCCTGAGAATCTGGTGGTCATACGACGTTGCACGCACCACCTGGATTTCTGGCTTTTCCTCCATGCGCCAGTTAACATTGCATGCTCCTGCCACGCACCAAAAACTACTGCTGATGTCATCTGACGTCACCAGATGACGTCATCACTCCACGTCAGCAGCCATGCAAGCACATCCATGTCAGCCCTAGTCCACGTCATAGGATGATGTCAGCGGCTCTACTGCTTGACCCGCGACCCGACCCGGACCAGTTGACTTTGACTTTTGCGTTGACCTTTGATCAAAAGTTAAAATTTCCGATAGGACCTATCTTGCTTAGTTTTTCGCGTAGATTCCGATTTTGGACTCCGTTTCTTCATTTGAAGCTCCGAAATTGGTCAATTGGCACATTCTTCATTGTGGTTTCTTCAAAGGCATTCTTCATGGCATCTTCAAGAGATCTTCTCATGATTATCCAACCTCAAGCCTTCATCGAGCTTCCGCCTTGAGTTTGAGGGAGGGTGTTAGAGATATATATTAGACATATTAGCCCAATGTAATAGACCCAAGCCCAGTCCTGCTTGTACTAGTAGTCTGGGGTTTAGTCGTCTATATATACTCATGTTATGGCACATTGTAATATAGGTTATTGTACTACACTCTTTTACATAATAAAGATGTAGCCCTTAAGGTGGATGTAGGCCGACAAGGCTGAACCACATAACCCTCATGTTCTCAGTATTCCTATTCTATGTTTCTTCTTCCGCATCCACTCTAGCATACACAACATGGTATAACACATCGCGTTGTTAATAATAATAATATATTTAACATATATAATGCTTAGATTCTGAGGGTTGCAAGCCAATTAAGCAATAGCATGTGTAAATCAAAATAAGTGCAAAGAAGACAAGCCCGCAAGAATTTTAACCAAATTATCAGAATCACAACATGCAGCATACTGACTACCCAATTAAGCAATTATAAAACAAAAACTTCAATGATTTTATAAACCCGAAAAAAAAATGGAATTGGAAAATTTTAAAGCAAGTTCAAAACATAAAAAAAGCTTCAAAATCACAGAAGCTACTACTTAATTGTGATACTTCTATATTGGCCATGTGATAAATTATTCAACAGCAACCGGCGTATTTAATAGAGCCAAGAGCAACCCAGATATAATCATACAAAATCATCAACAAAAATGCTTGAACCATTGTGCTTAAAATACGGAGAAAGAAGGGTGGTGGTGAACTTGTGAAGGGACAATGAATCAAAAGGTTCCGATCATCACTCCCTCATTTCATCATCTTCATCTTCTGCTTCTGCTTCGCTTAGATCAAGATCAGCAAGCAACTCAGCCAACGGAATAGAAGGTATGTCATCTTTGTTTTTTTGGGTTTCAGTTAATGGGTTTGGGTCTCTGGGCTGACTTAGTAAAATAAAGACACCGGGCTGGGCTCAAAATTAAAGGCCCAATAGCAAATAATTAAAAATAAAAGCCGCAAATTCGAATTGTTTAGGATCCATGTGGAATAACTGTCCTATGCGAACCTAAACAGAGAGGCAGAATCTAAACTTTTTTTTTTTTTTTTTTGAGAATAAAATTTATTTTATTTTCAGAGAGTTTTAATCTACGGTCTTTTTAGTTAATTCTAACAAACCATTATCATGGGCATATGCCATAGATCTTACAATTGACTTTAGTCTTCTATCAATTTCTTCCTTTAAGCTATTACTCTTCTTGGAATTATCTTTCTCTTCTTTGTTGACTAAGTTTACCAAACTATCATTTTCTTTTTCTTTCCTTATCATGTCTCTTTCTTTTTCTATGTCTTTTTCTATGTTCAACTTCTTACATATAGTTTGTAAAACCAGCCAAGAAGGCGGTAGTCCAAGATATAATCAAACTAATTTAAAACAATAATATAAGACGGTAGAACCAGCTAAGCAGTATATCAAAACAATTTACAGTATATCAAAACAATTTAAAGTATAGAACCGTCCAAGAAGGTGGTAGCAACAAGTATATTAAAATAGAACACTGAAAGTAGTTATTATTAAAAATAGGTAGCAGAACTTACAGCAGTCACAAGATCTCAACAGTTTAACAGTTACAAGGCTTGAAATAGTTCCAGTTACAAGACTTTGTAGGGAAATAGTGGTAATAGTGGAAATTCTAGAGAGAAGTTCTAAAGGAGAGTAGTCCTAAAGAGAATTCAGGCTCTAGAGTAAAAAAAGGTTTAACATAAGAGACATCTCCATTAAATAGGCATAAAAAGCGTAGTGAACAATACCAATGAACGGTGAAAAGTGAACAGTAAAAAGTAAATAGTGATTTTTTACTTTTATCTTAAATCATCAGTAGCAAGGGCCTTGTTTGATTCTTTAATCCAAAGAACCAAAACTTATCAAAAGTAAGCTTGAAATGACTAAAAGCATGAAGAATCTCGTTGAACCAAAACTTGCCGAAAGTGAGCTTGAAATGACTAAAAGCATGAAGAATCTCTTTTTCAAAACATCATCATTTGCACATGGAGCAATGGTGTAAAACAATAGTAGGAACTTAACCAGGGCATAAACACTGTAACATTTTGGCCATTGTGTAGGCCATATAAATAGGGTGCATCTTTTTCATCATGACCAAGCAATTTCAGAAGGCTTAACAAGCGTGGAAACAAGTGCATTGATTAGTTCATCATTGCATGACCAAGCAATTTCAGAAGGCTTAACAAGCGTGGAAACAAGTGCATTGATTAGTTCATCATTGCATTCATGTTCATGGTAAGTAGCATGCTGGTTGCAAAATCCACAATATATATATATATATATATATATATATATATATATATATATATATATATATATATATATATATATATATATATATATATATATATATATGTATGTATGTATATATTCTTGGTTCATCAAGATTTAACTGATGTTGTTCTATCCATAAACTTTTAATCTACTTCCAATGAAGAAGGAGAGTTAAAAGGAGTTTCACTGTAAAAATTAGTCCAAATTATGTAGCTAGGAAGGATATATAGTTAGCATCGTAAGTGCAATACTGGGTAGTAGCCGAACATGTGCTGAGCATAATGAGTACAATGAATTAGCATTTCGCTTGTTAGAATTCATGGTCATGCCTGTCAACCTTACAGAGGTCTGGAAGCTGAGTGTAAAAATTTTCAGTACGGGTGTCCGAAAGCATAAAACTTTTATGAACAAGTGGAAGCTGCTATTTTCATCTCAATGACATAGCGAAAGAAATTGCATACGATGCTCTGCCAACCCCACTTTAGTGATACTGATTCCATCTCTATAGCCGCTTTTTTATCCAACAAAGATATTCCATTCAGGCTCTCTCTAGATAGGTAAACGAATTAATGGTCATGTGTGAGAGAGAACTTCAATTCAGAGATCGGAATAGAATCTCTCATCAATAAGTGGTTAGTGCTGAATTGTGCCGCCTTTACTTTTTCACTGCAGGATTCACTTTCCTCCCCTTCTTTTTCGTAGCAATAGAACACTTACTAATTCAGAAAATAACATTTCAATTTTAGTTGCAAAGAGAGACCATATAACTGAGTTTGAAGTAAAAGTTGGAACGCAATTACTAACACTATATACAAGATGAATGAGCCCGATCTCATTGACAATCCTCCAATTATCCATTGCAAGGATTTTGAGAAAGTCTAGCATGCCTTCCACAGGAATTTGGTACCACACTTTATGTTAATGGATCACCTAATTTTTTTAGGCTGATAGTATTGCTAATGGAAACACACTAATTTCAACTTTCTAACAAATTAGCAAACACACTAATTTCAACTTTCTAACAAATGTCATACTTATCCAGATGCTGCATTTTTGAACTTCTTGTTTGGCATTAGCTTATAAGCTTTTAACTTTTATGTACACTTTTTTAAAACCTTATTTCTTTTTTCCCACATTTTGTTATTTTTTTCAAAATTTTCAACGTACAAGTATACTTCAACACACTCAACAAAAAAATTTCAGCAAAATAAGCTATTTCTAAACAGACACCAATGGAAATGTGTTTTGTAACTCTGATACAAAAACTTGTCTATGGGTAAGTAAATAAAAGAATGAATAACAAAAATCATGGAAAGATGCATCATTAAACCCACATATATGAGCCATGAACAAACAAGCGGCTGTTACAACTGGAAATGAAATATAATTTTGGACAAAACTTAAGTATAGTTCTCTAGGTATTGTACATTCTGTTTCTTAATTAAATTCAAACACGGTTGCTAACTAATTGGAGAATCTAATATACTGCACCTATTTTAAATGTACTTAAGTTTTACACTACAACTTTAAATTTGCAGGATGTGAAGAAATCTTATTTAGTTGATTTATCAGGGCTTCTCAGTTCTCATTCTTCCTTTCTCAAAATATTGAAAATTTTAAGTTCATACTTCCTCTCAAATAAGAGGCTAGTGCAAACAAAAAATGCATCTGCAAATTCAATATTCAAATTCACAACATCCAGCATGAAATAATGCAACCATGCATCAAGAGAAAATCACAGGTATCTTAATCTATAGTTACAGACACAACCCATGATGTTGATTAAAGCCCTTCGAAGAATCTTAAATGATCTCCAAATGTTTCTCCATGCCGGATTTTGGTCACCGATCCATCTTCTTCAACCTAAAAATGATAAACAAGGTATTTTGAGAGACAAAAAAAGGAGAGAAGGAGGGGAAGCGATGGATACAATCATACAATTACTTATAACTATTCCATAATATATGAAATATTCTGAATTAAAGATGCAGAAATTTCTGTGAATAAGATTGATAATATAGGAGATCACTGAGGCATAAGATTCAAATTTGTGAGAGTTACTAAAAGCAGTGGAAGCCAACTCTAGTGTTAATTGTGTATTGTGATGGAAATATAAGATGGAGCAGTCAAATTTTTTAGTATCATTTGTGCAGCTTCTTGAGAGAGGAAAAAAAAAAAAAGTGGGGTGGGAGAGGGGGTGTGGGGGGGGGGGGGGGGAAGTTACAATTTCTCATAACTAATCCATAAATGTACGAGATATTCTGAAACATGTTGCTAAAAATTGTTAAGGCCTTCAGAATTAAAGATGCAAAAATTTCCCTGCAAAATAAGATTGATAATACAGGAGCTTGTTGAGGCATAAGTTTTAAATTTGTCAGGGCTATTGAAAGCAGTAGAAACCATCACTAATTTTAATTGTGTAATTAGATGGAAATATAAAATGGAACATTCAAAGTTTCTGGTATCATTTGTACAGCATAGATGTGTCGTATAAAATATAGACAATGTGAAGTCATTGACACATACCCAGTACTCTGGCGGGCGCATCTTAAGATTATAAGTTGATGCCATGCTCATGCAGTAAGCACCGGCATCATGAACAACCAGACCAGTTCCCTGCAAAGTGAAATTCTAGATCAGAGAATTTGAAAAGAGAATAGTAATTTTTTATTGGGTTTCACACCTTGGAATACACTAGTGAGGAAGAGTGAGTTGATTAAAGTTGAGGGAACCAAAAAATGGTAGAAAGAAGACCTAAAATAACATTACATGAAAAAGTAAAAAAGGATATGTCAATTAAGGAGTTCACATGTTGATGCACACAGTAGAAAACAGGAAATAAAAGAGTAACAAAAGGAACAACAGAACAAACCCTAGACTTCACCACCTAAGGGCGTTTGGCATCACCACCAAACAAAAGGAAACAAGGGAGGAGACATTATTAACTCATTATAATTAATCTTATTCAAATTCATCTGTCTTTCACCATTACAAGTGTACAAGTTAAATAGGGTTTAGAGGAATACAACAATATGGGAAAAATCTAATTTGTATCGCTTAAAACCCTCAACATTAATAACAAAAGTCAAATTCAAAAAACAATATTAATTGCAAATTGAAACATAAAATCTTGGCTCCCCTGCATCACAAATTGTATGATTTTGGATATGCTAAAATGGTGGAAAAGAATACACGTGACCAACCCTAATTAGTCTATTAAGGATCCATAGCCAACCAACCAGCCCATTGGGAACTTAGCCTCGATGGTTGTTGTTGTCGTTTCACTCATTAGAACATGCATAACAGCCACCACCAACCCCCCCTCCCCAAAACACAAAAAAAAAAAAAAAAAAGATATGAAGGAAATTATAGCTGTGACAATCCTACAGGAAGCCTACACAATACCTTGGCTGGAGTTGGAAGTTCTCTATCCTTTCCCAGGAAATCTGCTGACTCACAGACAGGGCCCACCACATCAAAGGTTGAGGTCTCTGCATCAGGTGGTGCAGGAGAAACCAACTCTATGTGCTGCAACCAGGTACCGACAAGTCAATTGTGATGAAAAGCCACAACAATGTAATGTGTGAACAGCCATGGTGATTAGAGAAATATTTATCATTAAGTCCAAAATGAGCAAAAATACAAGAGCATTTGTTATGTAGTAGCACAGATGAGCACCAGCAATTTAGATTTTTTACCAGATTGGTACTACACTGTTATATAGGTATGATATAAGGGCAAACGGCCACAAACTATTACAATATTTAACCAACAAGTAACAACAGAATGTTGAACACTGTTTTTCAAGTACTAGATTGAAAGCATTTGATAATATGCTTTAAAAAGCTGATTAGATGTCCATTATCTTCAATTCACATAAATATAATTGTCTACTAGAGAAGTTAGCAGTTAGCTATAGTCAAATTCTTACTTGATAAGCATCATAAAGACTAGGACGGATAAGTTCAGCCATGCTTCCATCGATCACCACAAAGTTTTTTGTTCCATTAGTTTTGACCCCAGTAACGCGATTAACCAGGCAACACGTATTTGCAATCAATGATCTCCCAGGTTCAATGATGAGTTTAAGATTTCGTGAAAGGACCAGCTCTCGAACCTGCAGGAACCACCAATGTTAAAAAGATTCAGGGAACCTTCATATTGATCAAAGTAAGAACATTGCTAATTCTCTAAATAACTATATCCCCCACTGGAAAGTGAAGCCTTTTATTACCTTTTGTCATCCATTTTAATCCTATGCTAAGACTGTAAATTAGTCAAAAATTTTATTTACAATGAAACCTTACAAAAATCTCAAATATGTTAATGATATTATAATTCCCAAAACATAAACCCAAACTATACAAAAAGAGAATTTCTTGGAGAGGGTTGGGGGATGTCGCTAGAAGACTAGGTGAGTTATGTATCTTTTTAGGCTTGGAGTATATATTAGATTGACATTGGCAATGAATCCTTACTGCATTCTATTAGATACTTATGGCCACTAGATCTGGGTAAAAACCAGAGCCACTACAATATGTGGTAAAAAAAAAAAACATGGATATGTGCTTATATATGCAATCATTTGTACTGTGGTGCATTATAACAGTGCACAAAACAACTTTTTTCATATATCTATAGAATAATATCATAGGTTGGCTAATAAAAATAAGTTATAACATTTAGCCTTCTCGAGTGCAAAGCACTTAACTCTGTGTATTGCAAATTCTTTGTCAGCCTATTTTACCTAACAAAGAGCCTGTTTCACTTACAGCCACATTTTGTAGCACAAAATCTGTGGTTACAAATAAAGCGGAAGTTTCTTTTGATGGGTAATATACAGGTCACAATGCATAGAGGATAGTGCCATTGACCACATCCTTCATCCTTTGTTTTTGGGAAGAGGAGAAGTCAATTGGTACTAGGACCATTGTGTTAAGGTTAATTCATTTCTGACTAAGATTGGGCTTCCATATAAATCAAGAAATTGAAGTAAGGCACAGTAGATCATGAAGACCATGGTAAAATGAAAATAATTTTCCTTCAAAACCTCATGTGCTCTACATTTTTTTGGAAATGTAATAACCTATTTTGCACTTATCATTCTAAGATCAGGTTTGAGGATAAAAATTAGCAGCCCACACTAGACACAAGTGCATGGTGCAAGCAATGCTACTCATGTATCAAGAACTCCCTCTTTCTTCAAGTGAATTATTAGACATGCAGGCATGAATTTCATGCTTAATATAGGCCAGAAAACAAGACTTAGAGATATGATCCTCACAGTATCAATTAGATCTCTGGGTGTGGGAAGGATAGCACCAGCGTGATAATAATCTATCCCAAGTCCACCTCCAATATTTAAGTAATCAACTTCAAAACCTTGAGCTCGGATTTCGTCAATGTAGTTGACCATAAGAACCGCAGCATCCCTGAATATGTCCACCTGTAAATATAAAAAATCAGAGCATTAAACTTTACATTAACAAAAAAATAAAAAAAAATATACGTTTCACTTTTTTCATAAAATCACAGAAAATTACTAAATGCATACCATTGAAATTTGACAGAACAATAAAAACGAAATAAAATAAAAATAATAACTCAAGCAGAGAATGAAAACAAGATCAACTGAGCATAAACGGCAAGATAACAAGACAGCAAATAAAGGGGAGAAGAATATTTCTACAGCTACAGCCAATGGCTTGCAAAGCAGCATCAAACAACCAGCTGCTCAAATAACAATTTTTTTTTTTTTTAATATATAAATCTTGAGTTTTCGCCATGTGAACAGTGATATGTAATAGCTATCATACACTGAAAAAATGTAATAACTATTGTACTATGGCCATAGATGTGCCAGACTCATCTTCTACAGGTTCAAAATTGTAATTACATGAAATAAATGAAAGGATATGAACACAAAGTTGTTGAAATACCTTGGTGATGGTGGACCCAAGATGGCAATGAGCTCCCACCAGCTTCAGCTCATTAGGATGTGCCTTTACAGCATCCAAGAACCATTGCAACTTCTCATTTCTAATACCAAATTTGGAGTTCTTGTTCCCAGTGGCAACATAAGGATGGACCTAAGAAAAGAAAAAGATACATTAGTAAGATAAAGCTTTAGCATAATAAGCAGACCAACCTAACAATACAGATGAATAAGGTGGTAAGGCCAAGCTGATAGTGTAGAAATGGGGGTGCCTTGTTGCTAAGGTAATTCAGAGTGTGTGATGCAATGTGGCAGTAGAGATAGGCATAACAATGGAGGTGGTGTAATAACGGTAGTGCTGAAAAAGTGGTAATGGTGATTAGTAGGCATAGTTGACAATAGTTTGGTCAAGGTTTCACACCCCAAACCATCAAAGGTGTAATGCATGAGAAGACCACAAACCAAAACCAATTGTACAATTTTATTTCCTTTGGGTATGGGGCGTCACACAAGGTCCCAGAAATATTGATTAAGTTCCATTTAGATTAACATAATAGCCAAAAAAGAATGAATAAATTATGCTTTCATGTCTTCTAATAAGTCTATTGCTTATCAGTTTCAATTCAAAAAAAAAATCAATAATATTTGTTTTTGAAGACAGATATTACTGGGGAAACAAGCGTCAATTTTGAAAACAACCTTGCTCCTATGGTATGCATGATTTCAACTTTGAAACTAATGAACAGTTGAATAATTCAAATTACATACATCAAGTACCCTCCTATTAGGGATTGTTATCTCAAGGAAAACGGTTGAATAAGGGCTGATGCAGATTTTTGGAAAAACTTAAAGTTTTCTCAAGTTACAAAACTCCATTTGTCATCAAGAATGATTTCAGTCAATTGGCAAAAAATTTTAAGCAGTCAATTTAAATTCTGTAAAAACTGTTCTCTTAACTACCACATTACAGGCTCTACACACTATACAATCCATAACAACATGTATTACAGTCTGGTCATTACATACTTGCGGGTCCACGTCTGGGTTGATCCGAAGTAAAACATTAACCTTCTTGCCAGCTATTCTTGCAGCTGCTACAATATTCTCCAAGTCAAATTCACTATCAACATTAACAAAGACACCTGCTTCAGCGGCTAAAACCAAATCCTCCAAAAGTTTTCCATTCCCGTTAAAAATACACCTGTTCATTCAAACAACAAAACATAAGACTACGGAAACAATGACACAATAACAACACCAAATCACACTGAAACTAACACCATTACTAGTCAAATACTTATAATATCAACAACATTCAAATATTAATAACTGTAACACTGCCTAAGGTATAATGCATTTCATTTTATACTATAAAAATGCGGTACAACATAAAGGAAAGGAAAACAAAGCAGAGCCAGAAGCATAGTCAGAAATAAACACAAATGGGTTTAGATGACTTTACTTAGTGGGATCAAAACCAGCATGGAGTGCCAGCCGCAGCTCATTTCCACTGACAAGCACAGCACCACAACCAAGCTGTCTCAAGTGTTCCAAAATCTTCAAGTTATTGTTGGCCTTAATAGCATACCCAATAATAGAGCTCAGACCCTCCAAAGCCTGGTTATAAGCCTCACAGTTTCTAGTTATCTGTGGCTTACTGTAGAGATAGAATGGCCTCTTCTCAACAGAGTCCATGACTTCCTGGACCTTAAGGCCCTCACAGTAAAGAAACCCATCAGAGGATTTGGTGAAACAATGCTGAAATGAGGTGTTTTGGTTTAGGGTTTTTTCAGGGTTTTGGGAGAGGATGGCTTTAAGAGAAAGAGACGGCTTTTGGGTGGTTTTGAGAGATAAAGTTGGGATTTTGAAAAATGGGTTTTGGTTGAGAGAGTGATTTAAGGTTTTGGTAAAGGTCGGGGAGTAGCAGAGGAAGTGTGTACCTGTAGCCGCCATTGACGAAGAAAGATTGCCTGAGAACTGTTTGATAATTGGCCTCTATAAGAACTAGGGTCTTTTATAAAAATAAAAAAAGGTACAGAGTTTAAAAAAGACAAGGATTTTAAAGTGACATGTGTCCAGAGCACATGACCAGACCAGCTGTGAGTGCAATTTCTCCGTTAACGTTTCTCTGTCAAAACTCATCTCTCCCCATCATCATCAGATTCTCTCATCCACCTCTGTTCCTCTCATCAGAATCCCCAGCCCACCTAACCCATCAAAAAAATAACTCCGCCCACCACATGCTCTCACGGCCGACCCACCTGACCGAGTTTGTCTCTGTGGGTTGCTTCGATTCGAACTTACTGGGCTATAGATTTGCTTAAGGGTGGCTCAAATTGGCTTCTTGGATTGTCGTCAATGGAGTTTTTGAGTGTTGATGGTTGCAGGGTGGTTCGATCTGGTGCGTTGCTTTATCGACACCAATGGGTTTTTGTGGTAGTCTGGGTTTGATATGGCTGGGTCACGGTGGGAGCAAATGTCTTAACGCCGTTTGTCATCTCAAATGAATTAATTGATCATGTGCGTTGCATGAGACAATAAAAAAACCTTTTGCTTTTTCTTTTTTTTTGATAATATTAAATATTTTTAACACATAAGATAGAGAAGAGAATGTGTTTTTTAGAGATAATTACAACATGCTATTAGCAACTAAGGGATTTTTACACCCCCATTGCTTGTGCTCTTATGGATTCTAAAATTCTATAAGCTACAAATCTGATAACCGTCAAATTCAAAAAGTATACCAAAAGTTATTGAAGTCTTTATTCTCTCATAAGTGTCAAGAGTCTCTTAGGTTCAGCTTGGATCCACGTTTAGCTCCACATTTGTGTTTACGTTTGATATAATTGCTCGGACCCATGCTACAAAACGTGGAAACGGAAGCTGGAGAGGAGAAACACAAAGCTTCAGCTGAAACGCAAATTTTTCTTTCTTCGCAGCGCGCCGTTTCATTAATCCAAAGAGTACTGTTCATGGACCAGCTCTTGCGCGTTGAAAATAAGCTGCTTCATTCTCACAGTGATACACAGCGTTTCATTAAACTGAACCTATAGGCTTACGCGTCCTGTTCATCCTTGCGTGTCCTGTTCATTCTTGCGCGTCCTATGTGAACAAAACCACACAGCTGTTCTGAAGCCCATCAAAACGGTGCGCTGCCTCTCAACAGCTATTTTCACGAAACTGAAAGCGTTCTTTGCTTCTTCCTCTCTCAACTACCTTGGTTCAATGCCTTCAATGCTGGTTGGTGCTCTGTCCGAATCGTCTTCAATGCTTTGCACCTACCCACGAACCACAAAACCATCAAAACAGAGAAGGAAAGGAACTCAGAAACCCATTACGCATTCCTCTCTAAACCATTCCCCTCTGTTCTTCCTTCACTCGAGTGAACCTCCTCTCTGCTGTGGACACCGTTGCCGCCGCTGTAGGTCTCTGCATTCACTGGTAAGAGTCAAATAACTTCTCATGCTCTCTGATTTGTTGGTGTGGTTATATTGTTTTCCATGAGGCTTTTCATCAATCTGTGATTTTCTCTGATCTGTTTGTGTTCAATGTTTGTGTGTGTGTGTGTGTGTGTGTGTGTGTTTTTTTTTTTTTTTCCATGACACTATAAAAGTAGGTTTCTTGATCCTAAATGTAAACCTCTGTTGTATTTGGATATATGTGTGAGTTTACTTTTCATTTTTCATGTGGGCATGCCTAACTGATTATGATTATGCACACGAATTGTTTGTTGAAATGCGTCAATGAGTATAGAAGGAAGTTGTAGGAAAAATGGTTAAGGAGAAATCGAAAGACAGTGGTAGTAATGATCCGAGAGCTAACTAGAAAGACCCTAAGGAATTACAAGCTTTTTGTCAATTCTGTGCTACTCAAGTGCTAGCCGGCTAGTGGAAAGGAGGATTTCTTACCAAAATTGGGGTTGACAACGTGATTGAGCAGTTGGGTGACATGGGAAAAGTGGTGACTCACCTTTAGATTAAAAACAAATGGGATCATCTGAAAAAAGGGTGGAAGGATTATAACCAGTGTTTTGAGAATGAGATTGGGTTGGGTTATGATGCTGGAACTGGGATGCTTGAAGCCCCTGATAAGTGGTGGACTCGAAAGATTGCGGTTAGTTCACTTTACATAATTATGAAATTCTTTACTGTCTACAACTATATTATTGTGTTCTAACTACTGGTTATCCACACGTAGGCATGTCCCATTGCAAAAACTTTTAAAAATAAAGGTTTGTCGAATCCTGACTTCTTGAACATCATGTATGGAGGCATAATTCCAACGGGGAAAAATGTGTTCTGCATGAGCGATCAAATACCAAAGGAAACCACCGAAGGGTCTGGGGACTCCGCTGATAGCACAGAATTTGTTGACCCCCAATGTGAACCCTTTGTGAATGTTGACACAATGAAGGTTGAAGGTCCATCATCGTCAAGGGCAGGACCAGCAGTGAGTAAGGGGAAAGGCTTGGCAACCAGTGTCCACCTTTTCAAGCCAATGTACAAGAAATTAAAATAAAATAAAATAAAAGGCGTTCAATTGCGCAAAAGATGTCTGACTCTTTGAAGAGCATCTCAAATGTTATTGTTGAGAGTAGAAGTGTAAGTACACGTATGGATATTGCTTCCATAGCAACTACTCAGGTTAAAGTCATTTTGGACATGGTGTTGAGTCTTCCAGGGGTGCACTCGGGTCATTACTTTCATCTGTTCAGCACCCTTTACTTCATGGAAAAAGAGCGGGGTAGGCACATGTTTGCTGCACTTGGCGATAACGAGGATGTCCAACTGAAGTGGCTAGAAAAACAGTACCAAAGGCACCCTGAATTTCATTTTGAGTGAAGGAAAGAAAATTGTCATTTTGGGAACACGGGCTTGGTTTAGTAATCGGATTTTCAGTGTTGTACTTGTTGCACTATTGTTTTTCTTTTTTTTTATTGGTAGCAACTAAAGCTTACCATGGGTGTGTATGTAAGACAATGCTCATCATTCCTATGTCAATTTCTTGGTATATTTATATATGTTTTCCCAATGCCTCTTTTAGCTGACTTTTTTTGTATTTTTGATGGTTATGCACTGTTATTTGTGGTAAACTTTGATGATGGTCGTTTATGTTTGGCAAGAAGAAGTCATGGGATATATATATAATCCTTGAAGCATGTTCTGTGTGCTTTGTTTGTTTTTCTGGTTTTGTCAATAAGTCTACTGCAACATTTTGTTCATTAGGGATGCCTATTTTTTCTACCCTTGCTTTTTGTTTGTGAGATCTTTAATTTATCTTTCTCATGGTGCTGAGTTTGTGATTCTGAGAAACTCATTACTTTGTTTGTGGGAAAAGATCCTATTATTATGCATACAAGGTTTTTGTATTAGGATGTATAGTGTATCTCTATGAATTGCAAACAGATGTGGTATGAAACAGGGCTGGTTGTATCTCCTCTGAACTTCAGTGCTGGTTGTTTGACTGAACTCCAGGGCTGGTTGTTTGACTAATTGTAGCCATTTAGTATTAAACAGGGCTGGTTGTTTGAATATAACAGCCCTGTTGAATATAATTTATCGGCCCTGTTGAATATAATTTAACAGCCCTGTTGAATATACAATTTGTCCTCATCCATGTTGAATACTATAAATGACTAAATGGTTGTTTGACTGATTGCAGTCATCCTTATTAAACTCATCCATGTTGAATATAATTTAAAAATGCTCTCACATATATAATAGTCACATTTTTATTAACTTCTCTATGCTAACAAAGAGTTCTCTTACTTATTAACTCCTCTAGTCACAGTACAAACCTTTTAGTTATAATTTATATTAAAAATATATATAGCATAGTATTACATATTAGGCTGTACAAATTAAACATGCAGGGCTGGTTGTTTGATTGATTGCAGCCATTTATTAGTCAACTTTTACACCCTAATTGAGTGTATATACAGTAAGAGAAGCTGTGAGTGTATATGAGAGTGTTGGTTAGTAGTCACTGGTACTGTTCACACAGCCCCTATTGTTTTCATGCCCCTATTGTTCACACAGCCCATATTGGCAGTAACATTGAACATTGATTTCTAAACTTCCTTTTCAAGCCGTGATTTTAACATGGTTGTAGGATATTTATTTTGCAGTTCAGACTCAAACTCAGGGGGTACATCAAGGCTGCAGGGTGCATCAACTGCTGCATCAGGGTGCATCAGCTGCTGCATCAGGGGGTGCATCAAGATGTAAATTGAAATGTAACTGTAGCAGGATTGGCTGAAGTCACTAATAGGTATTTTGGTTAATTTCAATATTTTGCAATATGTCAAAAGATAAAATGAAATTAAAGTAATATGTTGCAAACATTCTGAAATATATTGTAATGTGACTCCTTAGTTGTGAATTATTCCATGAAAAATATATACCAATATTTTGACGCTTAGGAAGATGTGATTGGGTGGAAATGGTGGGCCTTTTATTTTCGTTTTTAATTTATAGGTCCATATTTACCTTTAAAACTATGATCAATTTTGTGTGCTTATGAGTAAGCATGTTGTTGTGTGGAATATGGCTTCCCTTTTGTCTGATGTGAATTTTGTGGAGGTAGTGAAATGGCCACTCCTTTGAATATGTGTAAGTATCAGAGTTTCAACTGAAAAGTTCCTTCATTGCACAGCTTTGTGTATGGTTGAATGTTATCTTTGTAATAGTAGCACTATTACAGAGTTAATAGATTTGCTTTCGTTTACTTGTAAAATTTGGTCTATTTTGAAGCTTTCTTGTGTTGATTTTTATGCATGAGGTAGTTCTTTCGAAATAAAATCCCTTATTAAAAGGAAAAAAAAAGAAAAAGAAGTGACTAACCATGCTTTAATGTTGTCTATTATTAAATATGCAATTTTTTTTTTTTTTTTTTTTTTTTTTTTTTGTGTGTATGAAACAAGTTTACTCCTAGAACTATTGAGTGGTCCAATCTAGTGAATTTTAAGGTATTGACTGAAATATTTTGTAATTGAATTTTATCATTATTAACATGTCAAGGCCATTAGATAAGTTTTTTCAATTTCTGGTATAAATTGGCATTGTTAGCATTATTTCTTAGTATGCTTTTGGTTACCAATGCAGTATATCATATTCCTTGCTATTTCACATGCTTAATTGATATTTGAAATAAAAAGCTATGCTAGATTATCAGCGTTTTTGGCAGTTATTGGTGTCAGTATCTTTGATCTTTTAAAGATTTCTTCATATTGCTGGTTTCTTCTCAGAATCTTATTCAGTTTTGTGCATATATGATTCATTTCAAGCTCAAATTACTAAAAATTTGATGGAGATTCTGCAATTCCACTTGTGAGAGTAATATACTCATGTTATATTTATGGTGGGAAGTTTCTTTTTCGTGGTTGTTAAGGCCACTAGTCTTTTTATTCTCTTCTTTTTTCTCTCTCTTTGTGTCTAAGTTCATGGGTTTCTTGCCCATTTCCAATCTCTTCTCTCTCTCATCAACTAAGGTTTACAAAACCTTACTACTCTGTTTGTTTGCAAAGAAAAAGAAAAGGTGAATGTGAATAGCAAGTAAGGAAGAACTATACTCTGTTTTTGGTTTTCACTGCTTATTTTCTATTTTTCTTTACCCTATTTGGTTAAATTGATTATCTTTTGTTCACTTGCAATGGAAAACAAGATTATCCTCTATATTTAATTTCAAAAAACAATTTACTTTCATAGCTAGTGGCACACAATCACATGCCTAGATAAACGTGGCAAAAAGGTCGGGTCAATCGGGTTTGCAGGTCAAACGAGTCACAGGTCAAAACGAGTCATTTTTAAACAGGTTAATCGAGTTGCAGGTCGGGTCGAGTTGACCCATATTTTTCAAACAATTTTTCTTTTTTTTTTTCCAATTACAAAAAGACTAATATCAAACTAAAAAGACTAAGAAAGAAGAGCAACTCACATTGAGAGTGCAAAAGATCTAGATTTATATTCAACTTCCAGTAGAAGCAAAACAATTACATCTTGATCTAATGCATGGAACTTAAGTTGTTAAGCACATATTTTTTCATATACAACTTACAAGCCTTCCACCGCCTTTGTCATCAAGTAACCAACTCAACATTTCTGACAAGCATTTTTTTTTTTTTTGGATAATTACAGAAAACCCACCTGAGGTTTAGCCCGTTTGCGCTTTGCCTACCCGTGGTTCAAAACTTATCACTTTGCCCACCTGAGATTGCTTCCGTTTCGTTTCTGTTACCCACCTCTGTTATCACCGTTAAAAAACACATTTTTAGACGAAAACAAACATAAAACGAATCAAAAAATTAGGGTTTGATATTAAAAATAAATGTATATGAATGTAACAAATAAAATTCCAAACAACTACAAATCAAATTGTTTGAAATTAAAACAAGTACAAATTAATGAAATGCCCACAGATTATGGAGAGTCCACATATTACGACAAACACATAACACATAACACAACACAAGATCAGAAAAAGAGATCGGTGAAGCTTGAGTATGGGTTTGGGTTTGGGTTTGGTTTAGATCAGAAAAAGAGAGAAGAAAAGCTTGAGTAATGGCATCTGGTCTAGTGTCGAAAAAAGAGGGGCGGGCAAGGAGGCTTCGCCATGGGTGTGGGTCGGCATGGAGATCGGTGGTGAATCGGTATGGTAGTAGGGGATCCAAAGCAACAAGATCGGAAGACTAATGAGGTGGATAGCGTGACAATCTTGTGGGCGAGATTAGCGAAGGCTGGGCTAGCATGGCCTCGGGCGAGATCGACGATGGCTAACGAGATCGGCGGAGGCTGAGCAACAATGGCCTTGGGCGAGATTAGCAGTGGCTGGAGATTTCTCTTTGGTGTTTGTGGCTGGTGGTCTTCATGGGGGCTGGCTTTCACGATGAAGGTGGGTATGGTGAGTTCTTTAAAATGCATAGATGTAACTTATAGCCATTAAGCTTGTGATCTAACTTCTGCAAGAGATGCATATTCTGGGTTTGAAAAAATTTTGATCTTGTTCTGGGTTTGAAAATTTTTTGATCTTGTGTTCTGGGTTTGAAATTTTTTTTATTTGAGTCATGTTCTAAGAGATGCCCATTTTGATCTTGTTTTCTTTTGTTTTTGTTTTTTTTCTTGTTTTGAGAGGAGAGAGACATAAAATAAGAGTAAATAGACTTATTTACCCCCTCTTTTTAACAGAGGTGGGTAACAGAGACTAAACGGAAGTAATCTCAGGTGGGCAAAGTGATAAGTTTTGAACCACGGGTAGGCAAAGCGCAAACGGGCCAAACCTCAAGTGGGTTTGCTGTAATTATCCTTTTTTTTTTTTTTTTTGATACCAAAAACAGGGAGTACAAAACAAACAGCATTAAGAATTTAAGAGTACATATACAAAGCTGGATTCAACCAGCGCTGGTTCAAAGGCACTAGAGTTGTTTGCTTAGCTACAATACTTATATGATTAACTAGTAAAGAGGGCACTAAGATCATTTTGTAGAGTAAGCCACCTTGAATAAGAAAGTTAAGGTTAGCAAGCCTAGTAGAATCCTGCAAATCCGAAGCTCTCTTGCTATTAAGGGTTGTAAAAAGTCCTCCACAATCACTTAAAAACAAAATTCTTTGGAAGTTATAAACAGTTGCAGTGAGACTAGCTTCCACCATAGCTTCCAAAAGGCACCCTATTGCAGTCCTAGCTAAACAAAAAAAGTTAAATTACTTAGAAAGATAAAATAAACAAAAGAAGACTTAAAAATAAACATAACATATTAAGTAAAGAATAATAAGTAAATATTTTATAAGAATTATACCTCAAACTCAATCTACTCAACGTTGGTAGCAGATTCAGCACTGCAAATATTCATACTTGCAAATTGTAGCTCAAGTTGGCCAATTTCGTTAGCATTTTCATCTACAATACAATATTTTAATATAACTTAATGTACCGTGAAAGCAAATCAATAAAGAATTAAAATTGTATAATTATGACTATATAAAAAAATTAAATTACCTTCAAATCCATATAGCCAACTTTTAGTACATAATGTAGCTTCCACATTCTCAGGTAAAAGACATGATCGATACGGAGTAAGAATTTTTTTCCCAGTGCTAAAACTTGATTCAGAAGCAACAGTGGTTATCGGAATGCTCATGAAATCCCGTGCCATTAAAGAGAGCTCTAGAAACCGATTGTAATGCTCTTTCCACCAAGAGAGAACTTCCAACTTTGAATTTTGCTTTTCGTCAAGTCTAGGCTCTTCTAAATACAAGTCCAACTGAGATTTTTTTTTTTTGGTACCACGACCACTTTCATAATGATCAAATTCCTAATCATTAAAAAAAAATTGCAATGAAAAATAATACCACACAACATTACAATCTTTATTATTAAAAAAATATAGCACAATATTTACCAAACAAAATACAATTCACTTACATCATCTTCCTTATCTTCGTCATCATCAGGATCATCCACAGCACCACTAGTATGACTAGAACTCCCAACACAAGATGAAACATTTGTAGTGGCCATAGGCTTGGGGCGTTCATATTCTGAAAAAAAAGCTTATACAATGTAGTCTCAATGCTCTCCACCTTCATTTCAACAATATGCTCAATTGGCTCTATTTTCTTGAAAATATAGCCCACATAACCCAACTTATACCTTGGATCAAGAACAATGGCACAAGCTAGCACCACACTATAACAATCCCAATATTTGTCAAATTTAACTTTCAAGTAAGAGCAATTACTGATAAACGAATCTTAGCTCTCAATGTTCTACCATATTACTGATAAACGAATCTTGGCTCTCCATTTCTTCAAGTAAGAGCAATTCAATTCGAGACACTCCTTGAAAATATAGATTTGCTATAGGGTAATTAGTTCCAGAAAATAGAGTTGTAATGTCATTGTATTATGCATTTTGTGGCTTTGGACAATGGAGTGAATCAGAGTGGACTACAGCTAGTAGCAAGCATAAAGCATTGAAATTGAATGAGATTTTTTTTTATTTTTAATGATTGTGAGACAACCTTCTGAGCCCTTGGCCGGTTAGCCCTTGACTAGTTGACTTACCCTTGTCACTTGTGTTGTGTCTGTAGTGACTTCACTGACTTGTCTTGTCTTACTCTTAGTTGTCTACTGTCAAGCATTGATGGTTGTGCATTTGTGCTTTATTACTAGTTTTGATACTTTGTGTTTTATGCACAAAGTATCAAGACGTAATTAAAAAAAAAAATTTAGCGCTTTTTTTTTAACGGGTCGGGTCATGGGTTATCCGTGTCGAGTCGGGTCACATGTCAACCCGTTTTTTATTCGGGTAAAAAAATGAGGTTCAAGTCAGGTATTTTTCGAGCCGAGTCGAGTCAAGTCAGAATTTTCTGACCCGTATTGCCATGTCTATGCCTAGATATACTCTTTTTTGTTGCTCAAATGATCGTGTTTTTCACATGTGATCTCATAGAGTAAACTATATGTGATCACAAGCTTACACATCCAAGCAATTATTTGTCATCACTTAGAATAGACTATGATTCTATGCTTACGTGTTCATGCACCTTACATGCCCCTGCCTTCGTATGACATTCGGCCTTGCATCTACGTTTTTCAGTTTATATGTTGGCCCTTAGGTTGATTGCACTTGTTCACATAAAAAGGATTCCCAACAAGGACTATAAAATTATCAAATAACATTCTTCTCACACTTTATGAACATTTAACAATTATATCCGTTTGTTGTCTCTTATTTCTTTTTGCATGATAAAAATGCGTTGAAGGGAAAAAGTGCAAACCAAACTTATTATGCTGTGATTTGGAATGAGGTTGGATGTATCTAATTCAAGAATGCAATTTACTTTCAAAGCTACTGCCATGCAAGTACTTGCATAGCTGTACTCTTCAATTTATTTTCTAGCACAATTTGCTAACATGCTCATCGCATATCATCTCCTTGGGTAGGCTATATGTGCTCACATGCTCACATATTCTTATGTTCATTTGTCAGTGCTTAGGATATATTATATTCTATTCTTACGTGTTCATGCCCCTCACATGGCTTGTTATGTTATGTTTTGAAATGATGTATTTAATTCATGATTGCAATTTACTTTCTTAGCCATTCCCATGTAATCACTATCTTAGCTATACTCTTTATTTTTATTTTGTATCGTAAATTGCTCACATGCCTAAACATTTGAAATGACTTCTATTAGGGTAAACTATATGTGGTCACATGCTCGCATATTCACGTATTCGTTTATTAGCACTTAGTATAGATTATATATCATGCTCACATAATCATGCATAAATATATTGTATATACATGTTCTCTTTAAATGGATTCCTATAAGGACCGTAATATTGTCAAATGACATTGTTCTAACACTTTATATGTTTTTATACATTGTACAACTTTGTTGTATTTTAGTGTTTTTTGCATGTGAAAAATGCATTGACAGGAAAAAATTCAAAAGAATCTAGTTATACTATGATTAGGAATGATGTTAGTTGTAATTAATTCAAGAATACAATTTACTTCCCTAACCAATGTCACACAATTACTTACATATCTTCTCTTTAATGTTATTTTAGCATAAATTGCTCAAATGCCCATCCATTTCAAATGTCATCTCATAGGATGGACTATATGTGGTCACTTGCACACATATCCACACATTCATTTGTCATCACTTAGAATAGATTATATTTTATGCTCAAATGTTCATGCACCCAACATTCTCTTGCATTCATATATCGTATGTTCTTACTTGACCTATAATTATGCATTCTACTTTTATGACCTTAGGTTGATTGTACATGATCACATAAAAATGATTTCCTACACAAACAATGCAATTGTCAAACGAAATTCTTTTCACGGTTTATAAACATTTAAGCTTTCCATCTCTATCTAGTTTCTTTATGTCTCTTGACATGAGAAAAATGTGTGGAGGGAAAAAAGTGTCAATTGAACTTGTTATGACGTTTTATGTAATGAGGTTAGTTGTATTTAATTCGAGATTGCAATTTACATTTCCCGCCAATGCCACGATCACTTGCCTAGCTATACTCTTTAGTTTTATTTATAGCATAAATTGCTGAAGTGCATGTGCATTTCACATGTCATCTCCTTAGGTAGACTATATGTGCTCACATGCTCACATGTATTTGCATTTGTTTGTCATCTCTTTGGATAGATTATATACTATGTTTACATGTTCATGCACCTCACTTGTATAACATATGTTCTTATGTGCCACTTTGTTAATTCATTCCACATGTCAGTTCTTAGGTTGATTGTACAAGTTCACATAACCTATATTAGACAACAAAATTGTCAAATGTCATTTGCCTCACATTTTGTAAGCTTTTAACCGTTGTTTTCCATCATTGTTTCTGTGTTTTTTTGCATGAGAAAAATGCATTGATAGTAAAAAGTTCAAAACAATCTTGTTCTGCTACGCTTTGTAATGAGATGTCATGCCCACACATTGATATATTCTATTTTATGCTCACTTTCTTACAAGTGCGTGCTTTAGTGTTTAGGATTTTAGGTTCATGTTATAGGGTTTTGCGTTTGGGGTTTAAGGTGTTAGGGTTTAGGGTTGTAGATTCATATATCGAGGTTTGTTCAAATGTTTTTAAAAACTGTCTATTGTGCGTAAAAAATAAAGGAACTACTAAATATGACAATAGTATAACCATATGTGATAATAGTAATGCCCAATGTGACTATGGAACCAACCAATGTAACTAAAAAAAAGGTAAATATCAAATGTGACTATAATACGATTACATGAGATGTTGGTATTGCCAAATGTGACTTGGGCACTACCTAATGTGACTAAAACATAAGAAATCTATCAAATTTAACAATGTAATGGGTCATATGTGACTTTGGTATTGGCCAATGTGACTACAGAACTATCCAATGTGTGACTAAAAAAATAAGAGAACCACCTAATGTGACAATGAAAGAATTATACAAGATGTTGGTACTACTCAATGTGATGTGAACACCACCCAATGGGACTAAAAAAATAAAGGAACTACCAAATGTAACAATGGTACAATCATATATGATATTCATAATACTCAATTTGACGTTAGAAGTATCCAATGTGAGTAAAAAAACAAGGAACCACTAAGTGTAACAATGATATAGTCATATATGATATTAATACTGTCTAAAAAAAAAGATGGGGAGGGGGAGGGTCCAACAAAAAATATCTTCTATGAACACAAAAAGAGCGGGCGGGTAGCTTCTTTGGAAAAAGATGGGCTATGACGTTTGCATCATCCAATGTGAGGAAAAAAAAAAGAAAAAAGAAAGGGGAACCATAAAGTGTGATAAAAGTATGGTCATATGTGATGTTGGTATTATCTATGTGGTGATAGAACCATCCAATTAACTAAGAAAATAAGGAAACTACCAAATGTGACAAACATATGGTAAAATGTGATGTTGGTATTGCCCAATGTGATATCGGAGCCATCTAATATGAGTAAAAAAAATCATTGAATGTGACAAAAGGTTATATGTAATTTTAGTACTGTCTAATATAACAATAAAATCATTTAATATGACTAAAAAATAAGGGAACCACCAAATATAAATACGGTCATTTGTGATATTGGTACTGCTCAATGTGATGATGGAACCATCAAATGTGATATATTGGTAGGCTAGCTACTTGTAATTACTGTACCGCAAAAAAGGGGGGATAATGTAAAATTTCCCCCAGGAAGGAAATAAAGATGCGTGGTTGGTAGTTGTAGTTAACGTTATAATTAGAGGGATAAAAATGTAATTGCAATCAACTGAAGCAACAACAAACACAATCACCCAAGTTTTCTCTCTAAATTAGAGAGATTATATTATGGTTGGCTAGGGGAGAAAATACTCGAGCCTTGCTAAAATATCTCTCTTTTCCTCCCAACCGAACAACCCAAAAATTTATTTTCTATTCCTCACTTTCTCTCTTCCTTGTTTTCCCATCCAACTAAACAGACTTTTATAAAGGACTCTAATTATTGAGGAACTTTTCCCCACGAAGTATATCTTATCTTCCTTATAAAAGGATATTGTATTCCATGGAATTGCTCTAAGGGTAAACATGATTTCAAAAGTGGTCACTTTGTTGGTCATTTTGTGTATGTATTCAAGAATTTTTAGCTATGGTGAAATCTTGATGATGAGTGTTTCAAAGGAACTGTGATACCCCAATTTGATTGATTGTGTGATGTGTGTGGGTGTGTGATGAGTCCCACATCGGGTATTTACTGGGTAGATCTGGGCTTTATTAACAATTACAAGGAGCCTCAATAGTGACTAGTCCTTTTGAGGTATAGCGCAGATGTGGCTAGCGCTTTTCCTTGGGTCGTTACATATGGTATCAGAGCCGGCCCGGTAATCCCGTGTGGGCTCAGACACTACCCCACAAAGTGGGCCCTAACGAGGACGTTAGGGATTTAAGTGGGGGAGATTGTGATACCCCAATTTGATTGATTGTGTGATGTGTGTGGGTGTGTGATGAGTCCCACATCGGGTATTTACTGGGTAGATCTGGGCTTTATTAACAATTACAAGGAGCCTCAATAGTGACTAGTCCTTTTGAGGTATAGCGCAGATGTGGCTAGCGCTTTTCCTTGGGTCGTTACAGGAACTATCCAATTTGACGTTCATATGTGAAGCTGGTACTATCCAATGTGAAGCTAGAACTATCTAATGTGAGTATAAATAATGGAACCACTAAATGTGACAATGGTAGAAACATATGTGATGTTAGTGCTGCCCAATGTGATGTTGGCATTATCCAATGTGAGAAAACAAATAACTAAACTACTAAATGTGATAAAATTATGAGCATATGTGATGTTAGTACTGTCCAATGTGAGTAAAAAAAAGAAAAAGAAAATCACTGAATGTAACAAAAGTATGGTTATATGTGATGTTAGTATTACCCAATGTGTCAATAGAACCATCTAATGTCATTGATAGAGAATATTTTCACCATCTTAAAATTTGTCTTATAACATCCTAGAGTCGTTAAGGACTAAGGGAGATCGGGCCTAAGAGAATCGTCAGACACCCAAGGGAGTGTTCAACCTCCCATGCATCTGGTGATACCAATGGCAACAATCGGATGCTTACCTGTTCGATACTTCATGTGCAAATGCACCCTAACTGACCATCCTCCATTCTTAACTCCACACTGTTTGCTTGTCTTCCACTCAAGTATCTCCATATGGAAAGAACTTGCACGCCATGCACAAGGATCCTTTTACATATTTTATCCTCCGAACATGGGAAGTTAAGCCCGAGGATCTCGGAGCATTAACTCCATACTCTCCCTATAAGGAAAGAGCCTACATTCACGAGATTTTGGTCAACTTTATATCACTATATAAGCGTCAAGCCCCCTCTTATCCAAGGTACCTAGCTCTTGCACTTTTAGAGTTATTAGAGATCACACAATCATTCACTTCACCTTCGAAGGGTTTTTGGCTGGCACTCCACCGGTGCTCTCTATAAGTTCTTCACCTTTCATTTTTCAAGCACACCCTATCACTGCGTGTTTGGATGATCGACTCACTGACTATTTTGTGCATTCTAAGTTCATTAAAAAATAAGGAAACCATCGAATGTGAGAAAAGTATGGTCATATTTGATATTGGTACTACCTAATGCGACGATGAAACCATTAAAGGTGATGTTTTGTTGACCTATTATAGTAGATTAACTACTTGTAGGCATTGTACCTACACAAAAAAAGGGATACTATAGAATTTTTCTCAAGAAGAAGATGAAGATGTGTGGTTGGTAGTTATTGTAAACATTATAATTACAAGGAAAAAAGGTAATTCTAATCAGCTGAAGTGATAGCCGACACAATGACCCGAGTTTTCTCTCCAAATTATAGAGATTGCATTTTCGTTGGCTTGAGGAGAAAATACCTAAATCCTACCAAAATTTCTCCATTTTCTCTCCTATCTAAACAACTCAAAAATCTTTTTTTTTCTTTTTTTTTTTCTCCCTGATCTTCTCACTTCCCTTGTTTTGCACCCAACCTAATAGACTCAAGTACAGAGGACTCCAAATATAAAAGAACCTTTTTTTTTTGCTAATCTAAATATAAAGGAACCTTTACCCACAAAGCAAATCTTAGCTGTATAGGAAGAAATGATTTCCACCATAAAAGGATATTGTATTCCATGGAAATGATTTCCACCACAACTTCGCACTGTTATTGGTTACTCTGAATCTAAACATGATTTCAAAAATAACCACTTTGTTGGTCGTATTATGTACATATTCAACAAAGTTTAGCTATGGCGAATTCCAGATGAGGAGCATTTCAGAGGAAAATGATAGTGAAATGGAAGGGGAAGTCCAAAGATTGAACAAAACACCGAAAAAAACCTTTCAGGTCAAATATTTTTGACATTGCATTATCTCTTTCTTTCTTTTTCTTTTTCTTTTTTTAACTTTTTAGATTTTACAATTTTAAGCATGCTTTGTTTTCGAAGAAATTCTCCTTTCTTGCATGTTCAAGTAGTTCTGACCTGTTTTTCTAGTATATTTGTAGTATAGCTACTAAGAATTTTCACATCAGTGTGAAGTGTGAACAGATGAAAATTAAAGAAACCTGAAAAAATTTAAGGTTGTCCAAGATGGAAGAGACGATTCCAAAAGCTTTCATTTTCAAAATATGAAGTGTGGAAATTTACTCATGGACTTGCAAATTTTTAGAGAACATTAAAGCTAATAATAAAAAGATTATCAAACCACTAACACAAAGATATACCTCAATGCAGTGTGTCACCCCCAATCCTTACTCTCCCCATGCCATTGCCGAGTAAGTAAAATTGCAAGGAAAACACATTCCAAAATATGAATATTTAATCAAAGATAGTAACTAACAGGAAAGGAAAAAAATTATCTTACATCTAACAAAATAAAATAAATTAATATTCCGTAGTGGTAGAAATAAATGTAAAAAGATAGGGGTAAAATAGGGAACAAAGAAATCCCAACTAGCCGTTATTTTTGAATGATACAAATACAAATCCCTCCTCTGTTTTGGTCTCTCCGACTCAGAGTCGGAGACTGAGACGGAGAGAACAACTCTGCTTTTATTCTCCCAATCGGAGAAGGATATATTACAATGTTTTTAATTAATATAAATACAATCATTGCTCAACAAAAAAAAAAATACACTCATATTTCCATACCCAAGAACAAACCCTCTCTCTCTCTCTCTCTCTCTCTCTCTCTCTGTTTCTAGTTTTATCTCTGAAACTCACAGAGAAAATCCACTTTGTAGCCCACAATTGCTTTCCTTTTCCGAGTGTAGAAACAGAAATTAAGATTTTTGGAAGCCAATTCTACTTAAGAATTGAATTTGGAGTCTCTTTCTCGTCTCTGTTTTTTGCGTGTTGTTCTATCTCTCTGTAACGCACATAGAATTGATCATCAAAACCATGGTGACTCCCGGTTCACTTTGTGAGTGTGAGTCATTTAATGAACTCAAAAGAGAGTGCACCAGAGATGAACAACTGGACTTGGACTTGCTCACTCTTAGGGTTTTGAAGGACTTGATTCTATTCCACCCTAAAAAACAGTCTCTGCCACTGACTTCAGAAGAGAAGAAACTTCAATATCGTTTCAAACCCACCTGGGGCTCCTTCCAGAGAAAAAGATCGAATCTTGGTTCTTCCAAGCCTCATTCCCCTTACCAATTGCCAAATTTGAACGTCAAAAGGAAGAGGTTTTCTCAACCCACTGGCATTGCAGATTCGGAATGGAAAGCTTCGCTAGCACCAGAGGGTTTTGCTTGTGCTTCCCCCAAGATCATCACACGCCTCAAAATAATCCCACCCAAGAAACCCCATTTGGGAATCTCTACTGCTTCATCCATTGCTGTTCCCAACCACTCTGAATCTCCCAAACCCACGCCACCCAGAGTAGCTGATGGCCTCAACTGTCAGGGTTTGAAGCTTGTTACCCAGAAGCGAAGAACAGCCACCAAGCAAGACCAAATTGAAGAAAAGCCACCAAAGAAGCCCAAATTGAACCCAACCCTTCCACTCTCAAACCCATCACCAAAACTGCCTCAAACTTTCCAGAATATCATTGACACAATGGGTGGAACCCAACTGGTTTTGGTCATACAGAAACCTCTGACTAAGACTGACCTAAACCGACATAACGCTCGGTTGTCCATGCCTTTAAGCCAAATCAATGGCAGTTTCTTGAGGGAGGCAGAAAGAGAATTTCTGGATCAACAACAAGCAATGGAAGTCCCATTCATGGAGGCCTCCGGTAAGGTAAATAAAATTGTTTTGAGGCAATGGGACATGCCCAAGGAGTCAGGGAAGAAAAGTTCATGCTACGTGTTGATAAAATCTTGGAATGAGGTGGTGGAAAAAAATGATCTTGGCAGAAAGCTTAACCAAGTGATCCAAATTTGGTCTTTTAGACTTGGTAATGAAGATCAACTCTGCCTGGCTTTTGTTGTGGTCAACACAGGGGAGAACGATGAAGGAGCAAGTAGCAGCAAGCAAGGAAGAGCTATGGATTGACACTAATTTTGGCCTTTTCAATTGACCAATTTTCTTGTAATTAGTTATTCTGTTTAGAGTTTATTAGAGAGCAACCATGTCAATATGTTATGACTCATGACGTATTGTTTATTAGCATTTTTTTTCTTTAAAAAAAAAAAAAAATAGATAGGGATCTATTGTCAATTAATGTAGAGTCTGTTCAATTAAATTTTTTATTAATGAAGTTCCTAGAAATTTTGATTTATGAAAATTTTGTCAATTGTATTGTACCTAGTTTGTCTTTGGTGTAAAAAAAAGGCTTGACGACTTGCAAAATGCTCTTATAAAGCATGTGGAACAGTATGTCCTTTTTGTGGAACTCTTAAGAAGCAGGTGATCTTTATGATCTTGAAGCATGCTTAACATTGTGTTCTAGTTGCAGAATTCAGAAAGACTTAGTGGACCCTGAAAAGCTTCAGGTGATCTTGACTGATGCAACTCTTGGTGAGGCTTGTGACCTAAAAGAAGGCTCTTGAAATGGTAGCATTAATGGAAGCCCAACTGAAGGAGATGAATCCTAATATTGATTCTATCTCAGAGTGTGACTTTCTCTGTTGTTCTTTAAAAATGTTTATCAACTTGAGTTGAATTCTTCAGGGCCCTCTGCTAAATTTTTCATACTATGATTAATAGATATCGGACAAAGGTATCATTATATAATGAACGAGTTGAGAAACTAAACAGGCTCTTGTTGTGGTCAACACCAGAGAGAACAAATGTAGTGGTAGTGGCAATGAGGGAGCAAGTAGATTGTACACATTATTCTTTGTTTGACAATTTTTCTTTTAATTAGATATTTTGTTTAGAGTTTATTCAAGATCACGTCAATATGTTATAACTCATGACCTATTGTTTATTATTATTTTTTTAATTTTTGGATAGGGATCTATTGTCAATTAATGTAAGAGTATGATCATTTAAATTTTGATTAATGAAGTTCCTAAAGATTTTGATTTATGAAAATTTTGTCAATTGTAATGTACTTAGTTTGTCTTTGGTGTAATATTTGAGTGGATTCATGTTACAAAATAATTTTTTCATTCCCATTTTGGAACATGCACATTATGTGTTTGACAAAATATCTCTGTTGCGCCATGAATTTGTGATATTATAGCACCAGATGTTCCATTTTTAACAAAGCCATAGCCTTCGAATTGCCAGATTCCACTTGAATAGCCAAGCCCCTACAAAAGGAAACAGCTGCTTAATCCTTTTGCATTTTGTGAGCATTAATAAACACATGAATTCATACATACATATTACCTTTATTCGAGTTTTAGTCCGTGGTTTGGTATGACTATTGGGATTATATGGCTTGTCATCGGAATAGACCCATAATCAGTAAACCCCATTAACAAAACTGTACCGTTGCTCGAGTGGTATGTCATATAGTTTCTGTTGCTCAAAATTTGACTCTACTAATGTGACAAGGGGTGAAACCTTCAGTAGGATCAGCACCACATAAATTGAACATCTCTAGTGAGCCGACCAGAACTAATTAGACAAGCAGACCTACGAAAATCATTCACTTTTCTCACTCTCTTTAGTGTGGTTGGAGCTTTAGAAGTTGCAGGCATCCATATATTATATATAGGGGTTATGACTTATGCTGGCCATTATTTTCTAAGCATTTAGAAACATAGATATTGTTTTATTTGTTTGGACTTATCCTTGTTCAACTAACATGGGAATATGACATGTGCTCATTAGCAAACAACAATGTCATGTTTTCGATGCTACCAAGGAATAAGAGCAGCCCAGTTATAGAGTGTTAAAGCCCCATGAGATACAAGAGTTGTGGGCTTGTGGCTACATAGGATGACATCGTGCACTCCTCCATTTTCAATCTGGCTTCAATAACTTTTTCTACAAAACTGCCAAATTGTCCTCCGGAAATCAGCGTTAAAAATCTCAAGCTTTTTATATGCTCTGAACAATGGATTACTCAAAACTTGATTGCTCCAACCCTTTTGAACAATGGACTAGAAATTCTTATACTCCAACCAGAAATTGAAGAATTTAGATGGTTGGAGCCAGAAATATCAACAGGAATCAAAGAGATCAACATAGGCGAATGATATGAAATGCCAGGTGCTAGGAACTGTATTCCTTGGCCTAGGGAAACAACGGAAACCATTGCTCATTAGCCATTAACCATTAACCATTAACCATCACTAATTAGTCATATTGACAACAAAAGTTGTCCCAGTTCTTTATTTTTGTATTATTTTTCTTGGTTATCCTGAACTTGGTTTGGTATGAATAGATTACCTTTTTGGTTTTTTCTATAAGATTCAAGTATTGAATATTGACACTAATAGTAAAATTAATTAATGTCTAAAGCATCTTTCTCACCTGGTCTGCACTAACTGATGTTGGTTTTCTATCAAAGAATCAAATTTCATAAATAGCTATTATGTTTTCATGGCTTTTGAGTGAAGTTTGTAGTATGCCTTTGAGTTAGACTTAGAACCCCATGTCCTCTCCCTTATGTGTTTATTTGTTTCTTAAAAAAAAAAAAAATACTATATCATTATTATTGCTATGGAATAAAAACATACATTGGGTTTTAGTCTAAATTTTGAAATGTACCATTTTAGTCTTTCTGTAACCTTGTTATAATTGTTGCTTAGATGACATGATTTTTTTTTTTTTTTTTTAAGTTTTCTGTTGTGAAAAATGTTGTGAAAACTTGTGTCTGGCATTACTCTCTCCTTGAACTTAGCTTTGATGCAGGATGGGTCAGCAAATTGTGACCAACACATCCCTCTTCCTTACACCAAATTTTGAACATTAGTACTAACATGAAACAGATAAAAAATGAGATAATTGATCATATTATGAAGAAATGTTTTAACGCCGTTTGTCATCTCAAATGAATTAACTGGTCATGTGCGTTGCATGAAACAATAAAAAACCTTTTGCTTTTTTTTTTTTTTTTGGATAATATTAAATATTTTTAACACATACAGATAGAGGAGAGAATGTGTTTTTTAGAGATAATTACAACATACTGCTAGCCCTGCAATTCGAACCCTTTCCCCCCTAGACCCTCAAACATTTTGTACATGGAAAGATGCCAATTCAATTATAAAGCCTTTTAGAGAAGAAAGTTTTTAAAGAAACCTATAGTGGTGTATATCCAAAATGGCCTATCTTTTGCTTATTTTATAAATAACAAAACTTAAAATTTTGTTCAATTTGCTCTTTTAGTGAATTAATTTTGTGAAAAAATATACATATTAATTTTGTGCAATTTGCTTTTCTAATTAAATAATATAAATATCAATAAGATGTGAAAAAATATTAGGAAGTAATAAACAAATTTTGAAAAGGAAATTTGTAGTTTTGTATGAACTTTGTTAATCTGCACCATTTTAGTAGTAGAGATGCAATATCTCAACAATTTTTTTTTTTTTTTGAGAATGAATATATCTCAACAATTGATGGCTATAAAGAGGCCACTTATTTTTTAAACCTAACAAATAAATCAATAATAAAAAAAACGCACCAACTGTTCAAACTCCACAGTGCAGATGTGGTGTTTGGACACTTGGAATCAATAGATTAAGAATTCATAATTATTAACACAGTTTTTTTTTTTTTTTTTTTTTAAGTTGAAAAGGCAATAATAATTTTTTATATAAGATAGAAATTTTATACCTCACAAGTATAAGTGCTTGTGAAGTGACCATCGCATTATAAACTTAATTGGTGTTGAGACTTTTATATGCTTTTCTTTTCCTTTGCAAAAGATATATATAAATCTATATATATATATATATATATATATATATATATATATATAAAAGAAATTGTATCATTTGAATTAACTAAAATCTACGAGATTCTTAGAATTGAAGCTTAAAAAATGTTACAACACAATGTTAGATTCTGAATGAACCATTCATTGTGGCTTGTCCCTAGATCTACTAAACTTAACATGAAAAGATATTAAATTGATATGAAAGTTTCAAGTTGTTCGAGAATTTTGGGACTTAGTCACTTAGATGGTTTTACTTACGTACAAACAAAATGGCTAACAGAAATAGTCTTTTTACAGAAACAGCTAAACGAAATGTACTTTGACCTTTGGTGTACAAAAACATGAACCGTATCATTTTTAATTTTTTGAAGTCAACTGTATATTTGTTAAGGAAAAGCCAATGGCGTCTCAGAAATTTAATATTAAGGCCAATGATGGACTGACGTTACAAGTTTCTCGGTAATCCAATGAACGATCTAGTAAGAACCCAAACAGTACTTCATATTTAATACGTTTATGCTTAATGAACTAAATTTAGAATAGTCCTTAACCTAACAAAAACGCAATAGATAGTAATGTTGAACCCAAAAACTCATTTGAATTTGTGATAAGATAAAGCCTAAGTACACAATTTTTTGCCACAATTGTGATATGATCGATTATGATTTATGAGTAATGTATAAAAAATAAGGGGTTCATGTAAAAGTGGTTGTCCATCACTCACAATTAATCATCTCAACAAGTTGTCAAATTATGTGGTTGTTATAGAACTCCTAAGTCTTAACACTTATGAGGTAGAGTAAAAATAAAATTCAAATTCAAGACCACAAAACTCTACCATGATAAATTACCACTTGATTTTAAAAACCTAAAACATTAAGAAATGATCAATTTAATAATTATTTTAACAAGAAGTGTATATGATAGGAGATCGTGTGCATGACTGCATATTATCAATAAAAAAGGAGATCGTGTGCAATTATATTATCAAATTTTGATTAAAGCATATAGTAAAATGGCACTTGATGTTGTTTTATTTGTTTTGTGATTGACGGTATAGTATGAAATCCACGGCCACTACTCTTCTCCATCCCATTTTATCTTGGTTATTGTGTTATAAAAATACTGGGCTCAAAGCTAATATTTTGATAAAATAAGATTCAATATCATGCTCTAGAGAAAAGAAACCAGCATGTTATTACTGAGTTATATGGGTTCCATGATCTCAAACCACGAACTAATGAGAGCACATTGGAAGATAAAAACTAGTGCTTAGAGGGAGAAAATGAAGGCAAATAAGCATATAAACAAATTAAAAGAAGTTGCAACTATATTATTGAATTTGATCCAATTTTTTATTGTTATATGATTTAATATGACATAATTTTTCCATGCAAAAGCTGGCAAGAGAGTTAGAAAAAATTTTCCATACTAGGTTGTAAAATTTAGTGGAGTGCCACAACGTTAGCAAAATTGACTTTCTCGTACTTAATATAAATAAACTATATATCCAAAGTATATGTAATATACGGTTCATAAACATACCAACTAGTTACTAGCTACCACCAATCCATCTACCCATAGCTGTAATCCCAGCAAAACCATTATTAAAAATTTAAAATTATCAAATCTAAGACTGAATCAGATGAAACTAAACTACACTATATTACTATAAAAAAATTGTTAAATTGCGTGTTCGGTTCTAAAAATGTGATTTTTTTGGGTTTCGAAATCATCCTTATACTGTAACATGTTTCTTTTAAAAAAAAAAAATCCTTACCATATGAACGTATAACAAATAAAATTCATAAAATCCAAGATTATTTCACCGTGAAATCCATGACGGTGAATAAATATATTTTAATTAACATGTTAGCATTTTTCATTTTTTGGAAGATGATAATAGATTTTTAAAACAATTTGGAAATATATAAGAGTAACCGTATATTAGTATGTCGCAATATTATCATAACAATTTTTAGGAGAAAGACTATCACAATATATATATATATATATAAAGGACAAAGTGACAATTAAAAAAAGTAGGACTTAAAGATTGAGTAACAAATATGCAATTAATCCATTCATCCACACACACACACAAAAAAAAAAAAAAAAAAGCAATTATATCTATTAAAAAAAAATAAGGATCTAAGGGAAAAATTGTTCGAGTTTAGCATCATGTTGTAATTATCTCTTAAAAAAAAAAAAAGTTTCGCAGATAAAACTTATAGATAAAATTTTCCGGGGAAATGGGTTGGAGTTGTTAGTTAAGTCTGTTAGGAATAGTAAGAGTTTGAACGGAGTGGCTTGCATTTCGCCAACTCTTTCTCAGTTTCTGTTCCTTATTAGCAACACCAACACCAACACCACCAACACCACCAACAACACCGACACCAACACCAAAAAAAAACAAACAATACAAGAGCTTCATGCCCCTACAGAGACCTTGTCAATGGCATGTCATGGAACAAAATCTTTCACTTTTCTAATTCTATCATATCATCCTGGCTGTCCATTTTAGCCGTCCCTTTTCTGCCGCGATTTCAAGAGAATAATCCGGGTCATATATACACTTCTCTCTCTCTCCTTTTCTTCAACCTGCTTTACTACATTCTTGCCACAAAAAAAAAAGGTTTTTCTCTCCTACCCCATTTCTCTTCTTCATCTTCTTCACGTTATTTTTCATCAGGTTTTTTATTCTTGAACCTTTTGATCTCTACCCTTTAAAGCTTTTTGCATGTATGATAGCATATCATATGCATATACATTTTCTTTGGCCGTTTATATGTTTATCTCGTTTTTTTTTTTCATCATGATTTGATTCTTTTACTTTCTTTTTTTTTTTTATCTCCACCCTTTCCAGCTTCTAGCAGATATGATAGCAAAACATATGCATATACATTTACTTTGGCCAACCTTGTCATATTGATTCTGTTGTTCGCTTTTAATGTGGTAAATTTTCTTACTTTTTGTGTTTGGTTTTATAAAGGTGTAGACATATTCGGGGAGGGCAATAGTCTGGGCGTCTTTGTTATATATGAGTGCTTGATTCCCCTGCCCTTTTGTTGAGCTTACTTTGAATATCTATAAAAATGTGTGACACAATGTCTGGACCTCTTGATCGACCGTTTAAGGCAGGTACAATGTCTGGACCTCTTGATAGACCTTTTAAAGCAGGCAAGTCTCTCGCAATTTCTGCAATGTCATCTTCTTGAATCTTGTTATGATATCTTTTTGGTTTCAATAGATTATAGGAAATCTTCATAGGTTTTGATGTTTCTAAATAATTCATTGATTATGTTCTCTGTATGAAACCAATAGGAATGATTTTTGAGGTTGTTGATCATCAATTGGTTTCCTAGAAAAGTAAAAAAAAAAAAAGGAATAGAAAGACTTGAGAAATGAAAGACCAGAATATTCCTCTTAACCAAGTCTAATGTGGCTTTCTTTTTTATTTGATCCCTTTTTTTTCTTACAAAATTTTAAAATATCAAAATGTCTAATATGAGCCAAAATGAATTTGTTGTCAGTTTTATGTCATTTGAACATAGACACCTTGGTTCACAAAAGCTATTAATTATAGTACTGGTTAGTGGAAATCCAAAGCCAACAGATTTCTTCTTTCTTTCATTTTATCCCATTCATCAGAAAAACATTTAAAACTAAAATTTCAGCCAGTCTAAGTAGAAAGATAAAAACTCTAAAATCTAGAAAAGGTGTTGAGCTTTGTAATTCTTTTTGGCCATTTAGATAGAGCCTTTTTGGTTGAGCTTGCTAGATTCATAAGGAGCTCGTATATGTCAAATTTTATATTATGAAATGCATAGTAGCAAGAGGAAAAAGATCTTTCTGCCTATCTTTTTGTTATCACCTTGCACTTGTGTTTCTAAACATAAACAAAATGCATTTATAGGTCTTGAAAAATCTGACATTGAAAACTCTGAGGATGAGAGGAAGACAAGACTTGGATCTCTCAAGAAGAAGGCAATCAGTGCCTCCTCCAAGTTTAGGCATTCCTTGAAGAAACGGGGTCGGAGAAACAGTAAGGTCATGTCCGTTGCTATTGAGGATCACATTGATGCAGAAGAGTTGCAGGCAGTGGATGCATTCCGCCAAGCACTTATCTTGGAAGAACTACTACCCTCAAAACATGATGATCAACATATGATGCTAAGGTCAGTTCCTGTTCTGTGTTCACTACTATAGATCTAAGATTGCATTTGTAGCCATTTAGTTATAAAGACCTCAAGAATACACAAAACCAACCAAGTTGTTTATATGAATCATGATGGTGCAGATTTTTAAGGGCTAGGAAATTTGACATTGAGAAAACAAAGCAAATGTGGACTGATATGCTTCAGTGGAGGAAGGAGTATGAAGCAGACACAATCATGGAGGTATTCTATGAGTATTTTCTAATATTTAAACCCAGCATTTGGTGTTGATCTCTTTCTTATTTGACTACACTTTATGTGTCTGAATCTTTTCCCTTTGGTTTCTTGGTTAAGGACTTCGATTTCAAGGAAATCGATGAAGTCTTAAAGTACTACCCACAAGGGCATCATGGAGTTGATAAGGAAGGAAGACCTGTTTACATTGAAAGACTCGGTCAAGTTGATTCCACCAAGCTGTTGCAAGTCACAACAATGGACCGCTATCTCAAGTATCATGTACGGGAGTTTGAGAGGACCTTTGCTGTTAAGTTGCCAGCATGTTCCATTGCAGCAAAGAAGCACATTGACCAGAGCACAACTATTTTGGATGTGCAAGGAGTGGTATGTAAGCTTTTTCTGCTTCATATTTGGTCAACCGAGCAATAATTAAAGATCAAACATAGAATGGTGTAAACTCATTTATAAAAGTTGCATTGAACTTAAATACAAACCAATTAATTACTTTTGGAATATGTGTGTTCTAAATTCCTACATGATTGACTCCTCAGGGGCTTAAACATTTAAGCAAATCAGCAAGGGAACTTCTTCTGCACCTTCAGAAGATTGATGGTGACAATTACCCAGAGGTTCGCATTTCAACTCTACAAATTCATGTGCCTCGAGCTTATTGGTTTGCAACCTTAGCCTGAATGATGGTGTTTGACTTTCAATCATGTTAACAAAGTCTTCTGTTTATTGCAGAGCCTGAACCGCATGTTCATCATTAATGCTGGTTCTGGATTTAGGATCTTATGGAATACTGTCAAATCATTCCTTGATCCCAAGACTGCTGCAAAAATTCATGTAAGCATTTATCATTTATCTCAAAATAGCACTGATTTTGATCATGTAATGTTGCTAAACAGATACATGATTTACTTACCAGGTCCTGGGCAACAAATACCAGAGCAAGTTGCTTGAAATAATTGATGCCAGGTGAGTCTTTCTTAATCAAGTTCACAAACAATCTATATTTTGTCTATTTTGGTCTCTCATCTTTAAAAAAAATCACCAACTTATTTAGACTAGATTGTCTAGTACATGTGACATATTTAAGATTTGCAATTACAGTCTCCTCAATAACAGGACCCTTCTTTTTTAGCTACCTTGACAACAACATCTAATAATATATTTCAATGGAATAATTTTATAATAAAGTTTTCTATTAAACCACATTTACAACTTGTTTTTCTGGATTTGAGCCAGTGAACTTCCAGACTTTTTCGGTGGTACTTGTACTTGTGCAGACAAGGGTGGTTGCATGCGTTCTGATAAGGGCCCATGGAATGATCAAGAAATATTCAAGGTGATTTGCTACTACTTACTCTATTTTCATTTAGTTACATTTTTTGTTTATCTGCAATGTATGACATAAAAAATAAATGATGGAATATGTTATTTTGATAAGCCAGATGGTTCAAAATGGTGAGGCCAAATGCCCAAGGAAAATACTGACTGGCATTGAGGAGAAGACAATCTCTGAAGATGGGAATGCATGCCCAAAGGTAGTGAGTGAAGTTTGTCTTTCAACTTTTGCAGGTTGATCTTCTCAGTGTTAACATTAATTGTCTGGTCAATTTCTTTATACAAATTTTAAATTCCCTAACATTTTTTTTTTTGGGCCAATGCAATGAAGAGGTATGATTCTTTCAGCTCAGAATCAGGCGATGTTCCAAGGGATTATGCAGAAGAACCAAAACTCTCTTCTGTTCCTGAAGCAGTAAGTTTTCTCGACTTCCATCACATTCTGGTCATCCAAAACCATCTCCTTCCTAGCATGATGAAGCTAACTAACCTAATCAAGTTGATCAACTCTAACACACATACTTAAGGATTATGTCATCCAAGGTTAGGAGTGCTAGTAAACCTTGTAGGATCATTATATTTTTAGTTGAATATGCAACATCTTCAAGTTTTTGAGACTTTTCAACTAATTAATAAGAATTCTGTGCTATCTTTGTTGTCTTGCTTCTTCAAAGCATCTTATTATTAATTCATGTATAGATTGTTCACATAAACTGAAGGTACACATTCTAATTCCTATTTCTGATCTCTACCATAACCTCTTGCAATTTGTCCATAGATTGTTGTGTTTGCTCCATCAGTTCATTAATATTCTTTTTGCATGCTGCAGTTTCCCACCACCAAAAAGTACCATGATCCCTATAACAGCTTTGTTCCAATGGTTGACAAGACTGTGGATGCAGCTTGGTCAAAACAAGTACAAATTGCTAAATTCTCTGTTACTAAAGGTACACATTTTGCTGATATAATACTTATAATTTACCGTTGGATAGATAGATAGATATAAAATGCTTAAAGGCTATCTGAAAATAATTCCAGCTTGTAGTTTGTTTCTGAAAAGATTCTTAGGGGGTCACTGCATCAATATCCAACCTTATGCATTATATACTGCTACCTAAGAAACACTTGTCACTTGTTAACATGTTATAAAATTTTAACATAGGCTCTTTATGGAATTGTGATACCAAAGACCGAGCACACCACCTTTAAGATTTTATATTTTACTATGAATTATACTAATTTTTCAGCATGTAGAAGGATTTTCAGTTTACCAAATCAGTGTCTATTGAAAAATTTCCTTGCGGTCAAGATTTATAGTAAAAACATTCCTCCATTTTCCATATCCACAGATTGTTACCCCGTGCAAGGTGCTTCGAAGGCCCCCAAAGGAATAACCAATCATATTATTGCCGGGATCATGGCCTTTGTTATGGGCATTGTCACTATGGTCCGCTTGACAAAGAACATGCCAAAGGAAGTCGCTGAAGCTGCCGTCTATAACAGCTCTGTCTACTACGATAACACAGTGATTAAAGGCCATCAGTTGCTATCACCTGCCATCTCCACCACAGACTACATGACAGTGATAAAGCGAATGGCTGAATTGGAAGAGAAGGTGAATGTTCTCAGCAACAAGCCAGCAGTCATGCCAGCTGAGAAGGAGGCAATGCTGAATGCTGCACTAAGCCGTGTTGATGCCCTGGAACAAGAGCTATCCTCAACCAAGAAGGTATTGCCTTAGTTTCTTAGAAAATTAGATGTTGGATCTATTACTAAAGCGTAAAATTTCAATATAGTTCCTTAGATACTGTAACTCAGGTTTCCTAATCAGATTCAATCATGTGGCCTTAGACGCTCCACAAGGAAATGCATTGGCCAATAAGTCATATGGTTGTGATGCATTGGCCAATATTAATAATCACGTGGTTAAATTTTAATCTTAATTTAGATAACCAAATGTGCAGTACTAAGTATGATTTTTCTTTGGTGAAGGCACTTGAGGATTCTCTTGTTCGACAGCAGGAGCTCGTAGATTACCTTGAGAAGGAGAAGAAGAAGAAGAAGAAAAAACTGGTATGTTACTAAATCTTTAGATGTTAGCTAGTAGTACTAAGCATATTAAAAGATGTAGTGTATGTGTTTTCATTCTTTAAAAGATGTAGCTAGTAGTACTAAGCATATTAAAAGATGTAGATGTTAGCTAGTAGTACTAAGCATATTAAAAGATGTAGTTTTTTGGACTGTGATTGCAGAGCCTATTCCACTGGTGAGGTGATACAGGAGCTGGTTAACGAACACTGCTCCAAATAAATACTTACTATTTTCTAAGTTGGCGGCGATGTTGATTTTGAGTCCCAGGGATGCTGTTTGCTGCATTCGTTTGATGTTTCGTGTTTGCTTTGTCCAATTATTAACTAAATGGCTTTGTATATTAACATTGTGTGTGGTACATTCACACTAGTGTATATTTTGAATGATTAATACTTGTGTTAGTTTTACGTAAATCTTCATGAATTTTGCAGTTTTTATTGAAGTGTCTTTTCTTCTGCCAAAAGAAAAGGTAGGGGAAAAGAGTTACTGCACAAGCTTGGCGGTCAGAGATGTACTTTGGTTCTTAGGCTAGAAGGTGAAGTTATTCGTTTAAAGTCTTCATTTTCTCAAATGAATTGGAGGATCAAATGAATTGGAGGATTAAACTCCATGTATGTATAATATCTATACAGCTTGTCTGATTAACACAATCATGTATTTTCCCCTGCCAATTCATGATACAATTTAGGTGCTAGACCTGTCACAAGTGCTTATAGTTAATATCATAACCTAATAATTAGTTTTATCACAGGTTTTGTTTTTGTTATGCTTGAGCTAGCTTAAGTAGATTCTTATCACCAAATTCGTTTTATGATTCACATTATATATTACAAGTCTAAATCCCTACCATGGAAAATATAAAAGGGTTTTTCCATCCTGTATTTTGAACACTTGTGACCATATTATATTGGGAACTCAGCGAGACACTAAGTGGGTTTAAACGCCCTCCCAGTACTCTCAAGGCTCGAGCAACACAAACTCGCAATAGTATCAAACTAGATTTAATAGATATGAAAACCAGATGGGTCTGAAGTCTGCTCTTTCCAAACATTATATGAAGGCTTAAACTTATAAAATCAAACAGCACTGATAGTTTCAGAACATATACCGCCTTACACGTTTCTTTACAATGTCTGTTTCTCAATAGACATGGACAGAAAATCACACTTCTTAAGATTGTATTCATCGCATGATCAAACAAATCTTCTGCAGTATCTCCATCAGCAAAACATCTCACCAGCAAAAAAACTTCTTTTTCTGATTGACAAGCCATAAAATTTAAAAAAAGGAAAAAAAAAAAAAGAGGAAATATCAGCCACAAATCTCATTAATAAAAAAAGAGGTTAACTACATACATGTAACAGTTAAAATCAACACATCAACCTACCCGCGACTTTTCTTCCTCTTGTCTGTCTATGTAAGCAAGTAATTCTTCTTGTCTCATTAAAGCATCATAGAGAGCCTGCTCAGAAGAAAGCCAAAAATCAATACATGCATCTTTGGAAAATTTGATCTAGTAAATATGTAGAGGATGCTGGTGCTGTTATGTTTAAAACAAGTCCCAAAAGAACGACAGGTAATGCTTGCATGGTGAGGCAACACCGCTGCAAGTCAAGAACCAAGATATTGTGCATGTACATCAAATAGCACGACACAAAATGGAGAGTGAAAAGAGAATTACATAACAGCCAATTATCTTTTAGCTAAAACAAATAAAAAAAACATACCATGCATCCAAACTAGACAAAATAGAAACTCATTATGATTATAGCAATGAAAAAAAAGTGAGGGGGAGCTTTGACTAATTAAAAACTTCATTGGGACACAAAAAAAAAAACCAGGCTGGCAATAAATCCAGTTCTGTGAGACAATATTATCAGCTTGATGATGAAGCAAACATAAGTTGCATGTGCTACAATAAGAAATGAAGATGCAGTCCAGTGTTTACACCACAAGCTTCTTGAAATAGCCAAATGGCAGCCATGTGTAATACCAATAATAAAAAAGGCTTCTTGAAGTTATGAAGGAATGCATCAATGCTGAGATCCCTTCTGATCATTGGATGTCTCCAACGCACACAGAAGCCATCTATTCCATGTTATGCCAGCCTTTGAAATGTAAGCCCCATCTGTAGTGGCTGCCATGTGCACTGGATGATCCAGTGACTTTAGAGTATCTAAACCCCCACCGCTACACATTATAATTATTGACTGGTGCACTGGGTACAACCTTTTTTTAAATACACTACAGTAACACTTTAATGCTTCTGCCCAAAAACAATAAACTTCAGAAATTCCACAATTTTACCTGTTTAGTTGCAATTAGCTCTGCTTCTAGGGCATCCACACGACAGACAGCAGCATTAAGCAATTCCTCTTTCTCATAGGGCATCTCAGATGGCTTTGATTGGAGCATTGTGACCTTCTCTTCAAGCTCACCAAGCTTGTTCAGCACAGAAGACAGGAGCTCTGCCTCTGTGTAAGATGGAGTTGGTGAAGTGGGGTGAAACTCCTCTTTGTCTGTTGCATCAGGAGTATTTTGCTCACAATTAGGTAGTGTTTCAGGAAGCTTATTTGTCACACGACCAGCCACTGAACGGAAGACAGTGAAAAAGGTCATGAAGAAGGTCATAACAGCCACAAAAATATGACCACGAATCCCTTCAGGTGGCTTTTCGTTGTCAGATGGGGGGAGAGTCCCTGCAAAGGAAAATTAAACTTCTTAAGTATATATGTTTAAAATATTATGCACTCCATAGGAAAAGAAACAAGATTGAACAATGTTATCAAGTTTTACACCAGATGTAACTATATGAATGTCAGACCCTGGACAAAAATGTTGAGTCAAGTACAGGCAAGCAAAGATCAATGTATTTATGCCACATTACAAAGATTGTTTTAGTATTTTGTCTAAAATCCAAATTACAACCTTTAAGTCATTTTCGCCTATAAAGTTCATTTTTAGTCAAATTAGTTCTTAAAGTTTGCTTTTATTTGCCAAGTTGATCCTTCCGTCCTCTACCATTTAAAAAACTACCATTAAATTTTTTTTTTTTTTAATATTTTAAATACCATAAAGTATACTTTTATTGTCAAGTTGATCCTTCATCCACTACAATTTAAAAAGTTACTGTTATATATAAAGGAATATTATACATACCAAAACACTAATAAGTTTTATTTTACATTAAAAAAAATAATTTTTAAACTCAAAACACTAACTACAGCTTTGCTACTGTGCCCAACCAAACCCCAACCACCCTGCATGGCTGCACCAAAATACCAACCTCCTCTAATTCCACCCAAAACCAAGCCATGCCACCACTATAAACCTTCCAAACCATCATTCGGCCACCCAAGTTAATCCAAGCATAATCACACTAAGAGTTGCTGATCTGGGATAAAGGAATCGCGAACCATCAGGTTTGACAAAGGCTTGTCAATCATGATGTTGGCAAGTAATTTCTATGGCCTAATGAAGGCTTCGGCAGCAACATCTACAAGTGAAAGGGAGAGGAATTCCAGGCAGGAGCTTGTTAGTCAGCTGCAAAGAGATGAGTGGTGGAGACATGGCCAAAACAACTACTTTTTTCAAAGTTGTTAATGTTAACTTTTTAAGGAAGGTGGATGAAAAGATCAATTTGACAACAAAGGGACAAATTGACAAATATGAAACTTTAGAGATGCTAATGATATTCCACTTTTAACTTAAGGGGCGTGATTTGGATTTTATCCTAGTATTTTACTGGACAAAAAGGGTTCTCTGCTTTTATGAAAACAACAATGCCAGAAAAGTAGCATAACAAGTATCAGATGCACTTGACATATTTAAAGGCCACTTCAAATCCAGGAAGTCAGTTTAAAAACACGTACCATAACAGACTAGCTTCACCATTTTAATGAGATTGACAATTAAATGTGTTAAACGAGCAGTACACCCAGGTAATTTCTAACCTTTGGAAGCAACAGGTGCACAAGGTGTCTGGAGGGACACTTGCTTCTTCCAACTAGCATCGACAGCCTTGTCAACCATTGGAACATATTCATCATACCCTGGGAAGCTACTCACATAGCTTGCCTTTCCAACCACCTTAGCCTGCATATCCATGGAAGTACATTAGAAGACTAAGCAAATTCCACAAATCATGAGCAAATTTCAATATTTTAAGATAGCATAGAAAAATTCTATGAGATCATGGTCCTGTACATTACAAACAAGCAATATCAATTAGTTACTCTCTTAAGTATAAGGGGAAAGGTTCCCAAAGACATAGAGGAAGGAATCAATAATGCTATGTAACCATTTCCAAATTGACCAATTTGTGAATTCAAAACCAGAATTTTATAGGAAACTCTACCAAGATTGAACTGTTCATTCTACCTCAAGCTAAACAAGTATCATCAACGCACCCTAACCCATCAATGAAAAACATTGATTCTGTTATAAAAATCACAGGCTAAATGGTCAGAAACCTACTTCTTCACGAACAGGAGTCAATCGAAGGTGTGAATAATTCCTATTTGCTTTTGGGGAAGTGATGTCTTCAGCTTCAGATCCTGATTCAGCTGTGGATGTATCACTTCCTTTTAACTGCTTCAAGATAGCAACAAATGACAAAAATGTGACAATTCTGAGTAAGATCCAAAATAATTGCAATATAGCTCCATCCATAAAAACTGGTGAATCGAGAAGGTCTTACCATTGGGCACTGCGGCTTAGCATAAGCAATAACCTTCCCCTCACTATTTAAAACTTTCACAACCTGCCTGGCACGCCGTGCTTCACCATTAAGAACCATCTGCAATAAACAATACAACCAACCAATGGTTTCTCTATTACATAATGAGGCACAAGTGGATTACTAAATAGCCCATTTGAAAGCAAAAAATCTAAATAGAAACTCTGAGGGTAAAACATAACCTTTAAAATTTCAGGGTTTTTCCATGGCCCCTTGTCAGACCGGAGGCAACCTCCCTGATCTGCACAGGTACAGGTACCACCCAGAAATTCTGGCAACTCACTGCATAATTGCAAAGATTTACATAAGTTCTGAAACATAATATTTCACTTTTGAAAGAAGTACAAGTAAACATCAAAACCACTAAAAATAAAGCTTACAGAAAATATTCATATATTACAGAGGTATCAAAACCAAACTACCTGGCATCAATTATCTCAAGCAATTTGCTCTGGTATTTGTTTCCAAGAACCTAAATAATTCCAACAACAACAAAAAAAAGAGACAAATTTACTGATAAATAAATGATACAAAAAGTCAATGGCCCTGAAGTGTTAAAACACAATCCTAAAAACATGTGGGAAGGGGAATATGAAGCATACATGAATCTTGGAAGTTGTTTTAGGATCTAGAAACGTCTTGACAGTATTCCATAGTAGCCTAAATCCAGGGCCAGCATTGATGATAAACATCTGGCAAAGAGTCTGCACAGTTGAGAGAATACCAAAAACAAAAATTGACATTAGACTTTCATTTTTGCTCACATGGTTAATATAAATCACTAAAGAAGGAATCATAAGAGCATATTGAAAGAGTGGAAACTGCATGCCTCTGGATAATTGTCACCATCAATCTTCTGCAACCGCATGATGAGATCCCGTGCAGATTTTGTGAAGTTCTTAAAGCCCTGAAATGATAATATTATAAAGAAGAAATAAAGAATAATTAGGTACTCCTTCAAAATCTAACCAAAACATCAACTCTGCAATCAGCAATGGTAATTTACAGGCGCCACATACCACGCCTTGAACATCTAAGATTGTAGTGCTTGAATCTATGTGCCTCTTTGCAGCAATGGTACAAGCTGGAAACTTTATGGCAAAGCCTTTCTCAAACTCCCGCACATGATATTTTACATACCGGTCCATGGTTGTAACTTGCATAAGTTTGTTAGGATCAACCTTTCCCAGTCTTTCAATATAAACAGGTCTTCCTTCCTTGTCCACACCATGATGACCATGAGGATAATATTTTAAAACTTCATGCAACTCTTTGAACTCGAAATCCTGATGAAAACAAAAATATGGTAAATATGTGAAAACATAACTAATAGGCACTACAGATCCAGGAAAAAGACAACACAGTGTTGGTTCAGATTGGCTTATTTTCTATAGCTTACTAGTATTATGTATGTGCAATGCATGGCTTAATCAAAGAATCATTTGTAAATTAAAAAAATTATTTATAATAAAATAATCGAAATTAATTAACAAAATAGATAGTAAAAATACAATAATAGAAATTAATTTGAGTTACACAATGAATGCACGTCATATTAAGACTAAGTTTTTATTTTTAAAAAAATATTACTATAGATTGTAAAATAATTTAATTAAATGACTAAAGGTCTTATAATTACAAATGGAAGGAATTTTTTTTTTCAGTTGATAAGTTTTAGTCACAGCTTATGTAAATTTCTACAACTATTTGTTAATAGCAACTCATTAAAGGTGTCAATTGAAAAGATTAAAAAGCTAATGGTTTTAATTAAAAAAAATTAGAATTTAGGATTTTAATTTGAAATTACCGCAATTATTGGGGAATTATGTGATTAACTAATTACCTAAGTCTTCAATAAGGCTAGCCACTTGGTATAAGGAGAGTGTAACCACTTGGCGCTGTCACAGTTTCTAGGACTTTAACTTTTTTTTCTTATATAGCATATGTTTTGCTTAGTTTTTACCACCCCTATTATCATATTTCTACCTCACTTTAAGCAGATAAGAAAATAAGCCTATCCAAATGCACACAGTTACCTCCATAATAGTGTCAGCGCCAAATTCCTTCCTCCACTGAAGCATATCGGCCCACATATGCTTTGCTTTTTCAATATCAAACTTCCTTGCTTTCAAAAACCTGAGAGTAATATAATCCTTGAGAATGTTGCTACTTACATCTTTTCAAAAGAAGGAGAAGAGAGTCATAAACCTAACAGAAAATAAAAACCGCAACAATCTCAACCAATATTAAAAGAAAAGCATGGGATATGAAAGGAGACACATGTTAGAATGTCCCTAATAAAGAATGAGAAAGAAGACATTTCACAAAGTCACTACATGTCTGTTCGGTTGACAAGATTTTGGGGTTAGATTTTAGAATTCTAGAGAGTTTTAAAGATAAATCTGTTCAGTTGACTAAAATAGTGGGAATCAAAAAAATCTCGGGTAACCTCAAATCCTACAACTCATGGGATACTAAAGCCTCTCCTAAAACCAAGGAATTAGAGTCTCTCACAACTTGGCACTTGAGCAGGAGTTTGTAAACATGCAAAAAAAATTCACAGTAAGCCTCTGTGTATTTTTTTTTTATTGGGGGGCAAAAAACAGAGCAAAATTATAGCACACGATCTGTTGTTCATCCAATCTGATATTGGGTGATAAATCATAGATTTTTTTTAGAAAAAAAAAAAAAATTAGACTTTATTAAGATACCAAATCATTTGTACATCAGCCCGACTAATCGACTCAATAAAGCTTGGAGTCTCATCTACCCATGTGGCTTCATATCAGAACCCCCACACCAAGTTTCAGTTTATCACCAGTAGGCACTTCCACCCAATAGATCTTGTGCACCCTCAAACACATTCACATGAACTAAAAAAATTTCAAAAATTTTTTAGGGAAAGGGAACATGCCTCCTGCTCTCATGTTGCTTTGCCAATGTATATTTGAAGGGTAATTATATAGAAAGACTAAAATTTAATAAAATCAATACTTAATAAATTCATTTAGATCAAGCGTGAACAAAACATGGGTATAAAACTAGTTTAGGAAGAAGATAACTAGATGACCTTTGTAGATAAAAGCACTTGCACAGAAATTCAAAGTTTACACTTGCAGTAGACTCAATTATCTATGTATACCCCTCAGTGTTATATATGTCAGCATGCTTCTTTATTATTCTGCTTTTCTGAATAATTTTTTTCCTCATTATTGATGGATTTGAATATTTGTAATAAACGTATCATGTTTCCCATTTTTAGGAATAGAATAAAATCCAAGTTATTTCTTTTCAATGAAATTCATGTTAGCAAAACAACCTACATTAAACTCTTAGGATTTTTTTTTTTTTTTTTTTGATAGGTAAACTCTCAAGAATTCTAAAACTAAATTCTAAGGACCAACCAAACATTCAATTGTAATTTCTCAGGAATTTAAACAGCCCAGAGTTTAAACTCACAAGAATCTTTCATTCTCATGAATCAACATTCCTGCCAACCAAACAATACCTAACAAACATCTAGAAGAACTTGTATGCATTTTTTCTATTGGTAAGTTTGCACAAGCAGCCAGTGGATTTTAAACCCATAACCTTTCCCTCTACCCCTTTCTTATGGGAGGAGGTGAGCTAGAGTTCATTACCATAAGTATTTGTATGCATAAAAAAGTATAAACTATAAAAAGATTAGAGATAGCACACCTCAACATCATATGGTAGTCATCATGTTTTTCCGGTAGTAATTCATCCATTATGAGTGATTGACGAAATCCATCAACGGCCTGTAGCTCCTCAACATCCCTAACATCCTCAATGGAAACAGAGCTGACTCGGCCATCACTTTTTCTTCTACTGCTCTTCTTCTTGAGAGAGTGTTTAAATTTGGTAGATGCATTGAGGGCTTTCTTTTTCAGAGACCCCATTCTGGTCCTCCTTTCATCCTCAGAGTTTTCAAAATCAGATTTCCTTTCTCTTCTCTCGTCTCTTCTCTCATCTCTTCTCTCATCACTACCAGAGGACCCTTCAAAGCCTACCACGAAGGAAAAGCACAAAAATGTTAAACCGCAAACGACCAATACCAAACTAGGATAGGTTAAAGGTATCCAAAGAAGCTATATTCTTAAAATCATATAAACCTATATAAAATCATATACCCAAAACAACTATAAGAGTTTAAAAATCAATGGGAATAAACTTCATATAATTATGCATTTGTCGCTCAATTGGCACCTCATGATATTTCCAACAGAGTCGTCCAAGGTTAAAATCCCCCTCCCCCATTGTTGTAACTATTTAATTATCAAAAATATTATGCATCATCCCAAACCCATTAAATTTTTAAGATTTTTGAAAATTAATGGGGAATCAACTTCATATAATTATGCATAATCACACAGCCATTAAGGCACACCACACATAGTACCATTTAATAAACCCAAACACAAAGATTGCATTAGGATTTGAGTATTTACAATCAAGAGGTCTGAAGAAGTAGTATGAATTGCTCAATATCATTTAACATTGAGAATTTCACTCCAAATTTTGAAATAACATCTTCCATACACCTAATCATTTCAACTCTACATATTAAAATCTCTTAAATCCATCCATCAATTTCATCAACCCAAAAAATAAAAATCTAATTTTTCTTAGTTTATGAAAGTCATTTAAACTAAAATCTAAAACCCAAATCTTTGTCTTTAGTAAGATACATTCTCATGGCCATTATCATAAACAAGAACTCCAAAAAATTAATACTTACACACAAAATCAATTTCTTTGATACAATTGCGTTTGGTTCCCAAGAAAACATTACCAAACATACCCCTCTTTTTAACTCAATAAAACCAAAAACGAAAAAAAAAAAAAAAAAACAGAACTCTTAGTCAAATTTCTTTCTTTCCTTTTACTTTTTTTTTCTCAAATCTAACAAAGCGAAACCCTAAAAACCATAAAAACAAAATACAGGAAATAATCACTCACAAGGCCTAGCGAAGCGATCGAGTGGGCCCGACATGTCAAGCGAAGAAGCTCCTATGAACAATGCAGAACCAAAGCTGGATTTCGGTGGCGAAAACCTAAGAGGAACACCGCATTCCGATCCGAAAATGAAAACGGAGCTTCGCAAAAAACACGAATCCGAATCCGAGAGAAAGAGAGAGAAGAGAAGAGAGGAGAGAATGAGTAGCACTGCAAATTGTATGAGTAAAGTGTAACGAATCACAAGAAAGATCCGACGGTGATAAATGCGGTGTTTCAGTGTAAGCAGAGAATTTTCTTTTTCTATATATATATTTATTTTTGGTTGTAACTGATCTTATTAAAAGCAATGTAACGAGTCACAATATTCGAGAGGAATCAGAATTAGAATTAACATCAATCTCTATCATCACTGTGTTTTTCTTTTTTTGCATTTTTTTTCTCTTTATGGTAATAAATTTAATTACTGACAGTAAAACAGTGAAAGAATGAGTTTTAGGTTGAGAATACACGTGTTTCAGTGTAAGCAGAGAATTTTCTTTTTCTATATATATATTTATTTTTGGTTGTAACTGATCTTATTAAAAGCAATGTAACGAGTCACAATATTCGAGAGGAATCAGAATTAGAATTAACATCAATCTCTATCATCACTGTGTTTTTCTTTTTTTGCATTTTTTTTCTCTTTATGGTAATAAATTTAATTACTGACAGTAAAACAGTGAAAGAATGAGTTTTATCACAACTTATCACGTTATTATACGTTTGTGATTGAGGTTAAAAATTATTATCTCTCTACTAAATAAAATGATGACATCTATACAAATATAGGAGTGAGTTTTATAATCAGCACAAAAAATAAAAAATAAAAATTTCTGGATAAAGAACACGTCAGCAGTCCTACGTAGACCTAAGTGTATCTGCATCGACCCAAAAAAAAAATTCTACTATTGTTGTGTTGTGTAATAAGTTGTGGACGTAGAATTTTCTGGAGATTTAGATGGACACGTGGCAAAAGTAGAGAGGATAGGGTGCATTGAACGAGGAATCTGCGGGCGGTAGGTGTAACAAACTAGCGTTGAATGAGTATGAGTGGTGTTTGGGTTTGAGTGTGAGAGTGTCTTTTCCTTGGGGTAAGGGGGGGTTTTCAGTTTTGTTTGGTCTATCTGTCTGCGTGTGTGATTAAGTAATGATTTGGTCACTGATGGTAACATGGTATTGTCAATGACTCAATGGGTGCCACGTATTAGTCTTTATGCATTTAAAGCTTTGTTGTTTTTGTCTACGTACATCTTGGTTAACAAACTTTCAAGAAAAACCTTTTTTTTTCTTTTCTTTTTCTTTTTTTTTAATGAGAAATACTATCGAATGTCATTTGGATATTGGTTAATAATTTATTTTTAAAAAGTTTTAACATTATTTTTATAGGAAATAAAAAAAGTTATCAAAAATTTTTTTTTTTTTTTCATAAAAACTTTCTTTAACTAGATTATTAACTAATATATTGAAGGCACTTATTAGCATGACCCTTTTTAAATTAAAGACTATTTATTTTTATGTCTAAGTGCTTTTAAAGTATTTGTTAATAGAAGAAATTTTGATATAACTTTTATAAAAAATAAAAAAATTTATAATAAAAAAATTTTTTTTTTCTTTTCCCATCAAAAGTTTCTAAAAATATATGTTAAACCAATGTTTTTAAACTATTCGTTAACATTTCTCTTTGTTTTATGTAAATGACTTTATAGTTTATTCTTTCTATAATATATATAAACTTTAAAATGTTTAATTTTGATTAACCACGTAATATTTTGCAATATAAGGTTTTTTCTTTTCTTTTTTTCTTTTAGAGTATAACCAAATTGGTTCATTAATCAAATCAAATACATCATCAGTTAACTAGGACTCAAGGAAAGAAGGGACTTCCTTTATCCAGTAATGACATTTAGTAAGATTAATAGTGTATTAAGCTATAAGATGAGCTGCCTTGTTTGATTCTATATTAGCTTAATTGTGATGTAAGCTTTTGAAACCTCACAATTTTATATATCAATATTCTAATATATAGTCAACAATTTTGTTGTTCAACTAATTGGCACCTCTTAGTGTTTGTAATGTAGAATGTAGAAGTTCAGGATTCAAATCTCCTAATCCCAGCTAACAATAGATCAATATTCTAATACATATATTAATCTAGTTTAAATTTTATTCTATTCTTAGACCCTCAATTATAATCTTGCCACATTATAATATCTTTAATTAATATAATATATAATTCAATATATAAATACAATCATAATAAATATATTATATTAGTAATTACCATATTATATATTAATAAATACATATTAATAGCTATCACAATTATCATATTTTATTTTTTATACTATCAAATTTATTTAATATTTCATATACAAATACATCAAAATAGTGGGTTCTAATTAGCTCAATTAGTAAAGTCTCTAATAATTGAATAAGAAATCTGATATTCAACCCCTGCCTACACCAAAACGAATTGATGACTTTGTCTGATAATAAAAATCTATTATCATGAGTGGACGTCATATGTTGAAACTCTCTAAAAAAAAGATATAATAAAAATAAAGTGAGCTAGAACTAATTCAATTGCTAAAGTCTCTTATTGTCCAAAAAGATATATAGAGTTCAATCTTCCACCGACACCGTTTATTTATAATTATCAAAATTCATATTTATATATAATAAAATAGAGAATTTTTTTTAGATAACAAATTTTATTGAACTTTCTCATACGTTGTACAAGTTGCTAACTAGTTTGATCAAAATACCAATAAATTTTTATTTCCTTTAATAAAAGATTTTATCAATTTTTTTAAGATGATTATAATATGTTACTAAGCTCACAACTTGAACCATTTTCTCCGTAAACCCCAGATAATTTGTGCTTAAAAAGATGCCCAATTATGCCAACTAAAAATCACTCAACCAGATAGTAATGAATTTGACTTTGTCAAAGAGTATCCAACTTTTTTCTTAATGTGCATTATTTTATTTATTTTTAGAAAGTGCATTATATTAATTTGGTTGAACCTATTTAATATTATTCCTTAACATTATGTTTTGGGATTCGTACAAAATTGGAATAAAACATAATAGATAGATTATAATGTAAAGGAAACGAGATAAGACGAATCTATTGTATTTTTATAGAATTTTTCTAAAAGAATAAATAAATATGTGAGAATTATATAATTCATTGTTATACTATTCACCTTTTATTATGTTTACACAAAATAGGAAAAAAATCGATATAATATGTTTTCTCAAAATAGGAACAAAATCTATATACAACTAACTATATGTTCTTCCCCTTTTTAAGAAGAATACCAGAATACTCAATAGAAAATAAAAATGGAATGATCATTCATATTAATTCCTTTATAGTTATTTCATTCCTCAATTTCCTTCCCCACAAATGACAAAACTCCTGTTTTATATGTAGCATCCCTAAAACTCCTGTTTTGAGAAACAAACACACACACACACACAAATTATTTATAGATATTTGTATGCAATGTGACCTTTTATTTTTTTAATTATCTAAAATAAAAGAATATTAAATACACCTTAACTTACTTTATTAATATCACTTTTTCATTTACTAATAATCACTCACCATATCAGCAGTTTGTAAATTTTTTTTATAAAATAGTTTGTATCTCTAGCATTATTCTTTTAAGAATTGACAGATGAAAAATGTGTTTATCAAGACATTTTCAAAAAATTTATTCTCTCATAAATATATAGAAAGTAACACGTTTTGAGGGAAAACAATATAGTAGTATCAATTTTCCAAATAATTTTTTGTCAACAACTTTATTTTAGAAAATTTTCGGTGAATATCACTTTTTCATTTACTAATAATTACTCACCACATCAAAAGTTTAAAAAAAAAAATTTATAAAATTATTTGTATTTCTAGCATTACTCTTATAGGAATTGATAGTTGAAAAGTGTGTTTATCAAGTCATTTTCAAAAAAATTATTCTCTCATAAATATATAAAAAATAAACACATTTTGAGGGAAAACAATATAGCAGTATTAGAGGGTAAAAAAAAAAAAAAAACCGTCATGATAACTTTTACCTTTTTCAAACTATTTTTATTTTTTGTTTAATTTTGAAAATCAGAGTCAAAGTATCAAGAAATATAAATATGTCATTAATTGTAGGAACTTGGATCAAGTCTGAACTCCCAATAATTATTTCTCAATCACTATTAAAGTGGCATGCTTCTTTTTTTTTTTTTTTTTAATAATTCGATTATTACGCTTACGGGTCGATGAATTTGAGCTCCGAAAGTTTCTAATGAATACACTAAAATGTATCAGTTAGTTGTAATACAAGATTCTTGGCAACTAGCATAGTATTAGCTCTAATATATTTCAGTTTGCTTGGACCGCGGTTTTATTTTTGCATTAATATTCAATACTTATTTGTTCAATTAAGAATCAAAATATTATTCTTTATTGCATGAATAGTCTCAGCATCTTTTTTTTTTTTTTTTTCTTTCCCTGTAATAGGTCGAAATGGTGAGTATTTTCCTTGTGATTGGAGAGACTATTAAGGCCAAAAAAACCTCCAATTTTTTTATTATTTAAATATTCATATGAGAAGCACTTGTTAATATATATTTTGGGGAAGAAATTTTGTCAAAATACAAGCTTGATTGTTGGCGGAAAGAAAGGGGCAAAAGTTGCAAAGAGCTTTTCTTGGCACCCCACAATAGGGCCAGTTTATTTTCTTTTTGATTCCAACAGTTGACCTCTTTCTTTTTCTGAATTATTTCTCACTCTTCCACCTTTTCTTTCCCTCATTATTATTATTATTATTATTATTATTATTTCAACTTTTGTTTATATTTGACTCTTCTTACACAAGTACTACAGTTTAACATAGGATAAATGGGCTACATGTTCTCATTAAAAAAAAAAGAAATGATATGTCTACAACATTTTTACAATATTTTTACAATAAATCCTAATTGGCATGTTGTTACTAGTTGTTATTGTTGGGGCAAAAAAGTAATTTTAGTGTTAGGCTGTGTTTGGTTGCGTAAAAGCATTTCCGGAAAATTTTTTATTTTCCGGAAATGCTTTTTTCCGGAAAGGAAAATGTATTCAGGTGTTTGGCTGCGCACGGAATTCGTTTTACGGAAATGAGATTCTGGTGTTTGTTTCCGGAATTCGTTTTACGGAATTGAGATTTACGGAAAATCATTTCCAGCGTTTTTTTCCGAAAAATGAAATTCATTTTTTTACAGAACATCATTTCTCATGTTTGGTTTGTGCAGCATTACCTAAATAAACCTGTAACAATACATAAATATTCATCCAAATTCAAGCATCTGCATTGCCTAAACACATCTGTAACAGTACAAAAATTCTCATCCACTTCAACATCAAAAATAATACTTCGAATATACCCATATTCATTCAAATAAAAATAGCCGCATCAATCGTTCTAGTGTTTGCCATTACACCTCCACGGTGTACAAAAATGATACCTACATATGGTATCTGAATAATACAAATACTTGATTTACGTCAATACTAGTACTACAACTCCAATTAACTCCTAAAGCTACGGTCATAGTCAACATAAAATACATAAATACTCAAAGTTGCGTGAACAAAAAACTATCCAACCACAGCTTCCTTAGCCTAGCATTCTTTGCTAGAAATCCTCGTGCTGTCTTTTCATTCTCACAGAGATGGTCAAACGCAGTAGCGAGCATATCTTCGCTATACCCATCTGCCATCATAGTCATCACCTCATTATAAAGAGTTGTGTAATCAACTGGGCCTCGGTTGATTTCTTTCAAAGCCACCGCTATTTCCTTCAGCTGATCAGATAGATCAGTCAGGACACTTTCATCAGCATTAGAAACTGAATGCTTTCTTTTCCGGGACTTGGAAATTCCCGACCCTGTTGTGGATGACTCAACAGTATTCTTCCCTTTTTCGACTACATTTTCTTCCACATTGTCTGCGACATATTCAGCACTTTCATCGGCATTATGTGGCTCATGCTCAAGATCCACATAAGACTTAGAGAAGCCTCCTGTGGCAGTATCCTTCCCGACAACTATGGCTAGTTCATCATACATGTCAATTTTTTTGTTCAGAAATTCGGCATGCTTTCTATGTGCCTGTAAGGGAGGAAGAAAGGTATAATAACAATGCAATAATCACTGCACTCATAAATGCAATATTCAATTCAATATTTATGATCTTTTGCAAGTGAGTTTCTCAACCAACACAATTACATAAAGAAATTATACAGTTGCATAAAGTATAGTTGGAAGCCATACCATGACTTCTTCTTGATAAGTCTTTGGGTCGCATGTTATCATTTTGAGGTTGTCATCCCAACCAAAACCACTCTTCTTCCGAATGGTTTGAATGGTGGACCACATAGTCCTTAAAGTCCGCATCCGATTCTCTACATACGATGGGTGGCACTCGACCCCAAATTGGGCAGTTATCTCCTTTGCAACAAGTGCAAAGGACCCTGCCTTGAAAGTGCTTGAGGGCTTATTGCCCTTATGCGCCTCTTGTGCAAGTATCCTAAGCATTGTTTCATGCATAGGCGGCAACCACCTGAATTGTTTGTTGCTCACTTTTTCTTTACCCTTTGACATCACTACATATGAAAATTGTATAGTGAGAGTAGCATTTACAAATGAGAGTAGCATTTAGTAATTACGCTCGGAATATGAAAAACTATCCAAACACAACTCCAATACACATACAACCACGCTTATAAATGCGCACAACAAAATGAAACATGCTAACACTGAAAATGGCAATGTAATACCATAAAATAACAATGTAATGCTGCAAATACTTTTTCATTACACCACTACAAGTTTCTAATAAATACATTGTCTTTACAATACACATAAAGAACAAACACATATTACAACAATAGAAATCTAAACATGTTACTACTCTACACTCATAGTATAATTAGACCATATAGCTTGGCATATCTCATCTCTCTTAGCATTCCACAGTCTACTGTCTTCAATGGACTCCCGACGTGATTGTGTTTCTCGTGGGGGGTCACTAGACTCTACTTCGTTCATTGCATCTTCCATAATATGGTCATTTGGTTCAACACCCATAATGTGATTATGAACCACACAACATGCTAAAACCACTTTCACTTGGGTTTCAAAAGACCAAAATGGTTCTGTATCCAACACTCGGAAACGTTTCTTCAACACTCCGAACCCTCGCTCAATGGTAGTTCTCAATGAAGAGTGTCGGAGGTTGAACAATTCTTGCGCATTCTCAGGAGGACGATCACTAAACTCTTTCAAGTGATATCGCACACTCCGATAAGGTGACAATATACGATTTTTATTACCATACCCAGCATCACCGAGATAATATTTACCTACATATATTAAAAAATAAAACCAAATCACTACTATGCTTAGGAAAACACATAATATTTATTAAACTAATAATCCTAAAAGGTGAAGTAATCGTATAATACCTTCGGGAATTGTAAATCCCCCTGGCCTAGCAAACGCATCATTTAACACACGTGAATCATGTGCACTGCCTTCCCATCCAGCCAATACATAAGTGAACTTTAAATCAAAACTAATGGCAGCTAACACATTTTGCGTGGTTCCATCTTTACGACCACGAAATCTTCCTTGTATTTCAGGTGGCACAGATGCACGAACATGTGTACCATCTATTGCTCCAACACAATCCTAATTTTCGACAGACATAATGATTTAAAATTACACTTGGTTCATTCACAATTTACAAAAATACACAAGTCGGAATATTTACCTGAAAATATGGGTAGAACCTTCTGCTATTCCTTATCTCTAGGGGTGTATCTTCGCTACGCAGTCTTATTAGAGATCTATATAATTTCAAGACCCCCCTAAGGACGACCTTGAAATATCTATGAACAGTCTCAGTTGATCTAAAGATCCGACTACCCATTACACGAAACCTCACATTATGACCAATAATGTGTAAGAAAATAAATACTTGCTCCGTAATAGACATGTGAACAGTCGGGCGTACGTACTCCCCCTCAGTGAGGATGTGACATAAGTTGTGGAAAGCTATAGGCTTCATCCTAATTTGATTCACACAATGACCCTCACTTCCATGCAGAACACTATTTATGTATTCCTCTCTCTCAACTGCATGATTAACATAAGGCGCCCTAGGCAATTGTCTACGTCTACGTCGCAATGTCTTTAACAATGTAACCCCCGCAATGAGGACAGATGCAACTGAGGCAAGAATTGCGGATTTGGTTTTTTTCATCATCTAAAAAGTCACAAACATTGTCGTTTAAGAGGTATGTAAACAAATATGCTATTAATTACACAGTAAATACAAACAGCCACTTATAGAAAACATCAAAACCACATTAATAACGAGTACAAAATTTTCAGTATATTCTGATTTTCACAATCAATATATTTATCAACAAATCACAGCATTCCTTTTATGTATAATTGTACTACCAACAAAATTAAATTCTTGAAGAATATTTAATTAATAGCATGTTCAATTGTAACAGCAACAGCCACTCCAATACACAGTATACAACAACCAGTTCTAGTACAGAATATACAACTCCAATATAGGATACACATTAACCAGCTCCAATACAGAATTCACAACTCCAATACACAATACACAACAACCAGCTCCAGTACAAATTTCACAACTCCAATACACAATACACAACTCACAGAACAGCAACAGCAACAGCCACAGAACAGCAACAACTCTCATCACAACAACTATTTTTACATCAACAAAATTTGTACCAAAAGCAACGGTACCCACATCTCATTTTTGCAACCCACTGAACAAATCAACTACACCCAATACTCATTATCAAGGAAATAAAAATGCCACAGTCAACCAATGAGAGAAAAAAATACAATAAATTAATTCCACATTTTACAGTCATATTTACGGAAAATTTATATATATAAAAAAAATAATAATAATTCCTAAGCATGACAGTGGGTCGGAGTGAGAACGGAAGTGATGATTTGTGGATCGGAGAAATGGGGTTGTCGGCCAGAAATGGAAAAACATCAAAACCGGAGAAACTGAAAATGGATCGGAGAAAAATGAGGTCGGAGTGAGAAACGTGTTCAGAAAACTCACCGTGAGCGTCGACTGAATCGGAGCTTGGATCGGAGTGGATCGGAGTGTGGGTCGGAATTCGGATCGGAGTGGATCGGAGCGGATCGGAGTGGAGTGTGGGTCGAGGCGTGAGCGGATCGGAGCTTCGCTCGTGAGCGGATTGGAGCTGGGTTCGAGTGGATCGGAGCTGGGTTCGAGTTGTTTCGTTTCCGGTGTGGAGTGGATCGGAGCTTCGCTCGTGACCGGATCGGAGCTAGGTTCGAGTGGCTACGTCGAGGCGTGAGCGGATCGGAGCTTCAGAGATCTTGGCTGCGTCGAGGCGTGAGCGGATCGGAGCTTCAGAGAGCTTGGCTGCGTCGAGGCGTGAGTGGATCGGAGCTTCAGAGAGCAGTGCGTGTGTGAGAGCTTGTGCGTGTGAGAGCAGAGAGCAGTGCGTGGTGAGAGCTTGTGCGTGTGAGAGAGTTCCGGAAATCAATTGAAGCGAAAATAACGACTGAATCCAATTTTAGTCGTTTTTTGCTTATTTTCCGGTCAAACTGAAATTGTTTTCAGTTTGACCGAATTTTACAGTGCAGCCAAACGCGAGATTTTCCGGAAATTGATTTCCGGAAATCAATTTCAGTCGAAACAAACGGAGCCTTAGTTTCAAATTTGAACCAATAACAACTAACCACCTGTGATTTGTTGTAAAAATGTTGTAGACGTAGCATCTTAAAAAAAAAAGGCTTAATGTTAGTGTAGGGATAAAGGGTCCAGAAATGGGTATTGAGCCATGGGCTATGTCCAAGGACATTAAAACGTCCGAGAACAAGTGAGCGCTAGTGGGGGTGTACAAGTCAATGTTCCATGGAAACGGTCTGGTGATGAGGGGATGGGGTTATAATCTGAGGAGAAATACCTTCTCGGCTAGGCAGAGCAAAGGTCAAAGGTCCGACCTTTCATCAAGAACAACACACTAGACGATCATACTGGTAAAGATAAACATCAAAAGAGAATAAGATAAAGGAAAATTGGGAAATATCTAGGAGAAAGCAACTACCACTGCATTGAATGCTCTGCAGTTGACTCTCTGACCGCATTAATGTGAAGGCGATACCTGAACAGTAACATTCAGCCTTACAGCTATCCATGAAAACTTCATGAAAGGGCTAATGGAACAATGATCAAAACTAGCAATTTGATCTACACGTGGAGGGCTGAGATAAAGGAAATAAGGGAAATATAAAAAAGAAAAACCCCATTACAGGGGGGGATAGGTAGAAAGAAAAAACACCGTACACTTAAGAACTGTAATTGTCCTTTAAGTCCAAGAGAAATATATAAGAACTGCTTTCCTCGGACTTTGCCGAGGAGGATTTTCCTTGCCTAAAACTGTTTATTCTTATTCACCTGTATCATTTAACCTACTGTGATTGTTGTTCAACTCATAGAAGTCCAGTTTCTAACTCATTCTCTACAAATTCATTATTTTGGGCTCTTTGGACCTTTGTCCTTTTCATTTTTGGACTTGGGAAGCAAAATGTGTCCTTACGGTTAGTATTGTCTCCCTGTAAACTATTGAATGCTATATTTCATCTAAGAATAATTCTTTGCTATGATTTTTTTTTTTAAATAATAAAAAAATTCTTTGATAACTCTATTTTTGGGGCATGATAATGATATATGACAGGTTGGTTAGTAACTCAGTTACATTAAACAATAATTATACCAAAAAAAAAAAAAAATTTACACTATATTGTGATAGAATATAATATAAAATATAGTGTTTATATCAAATTCTAAAAAAGATCGCATAACGTCCGATGGTAACCTAGTTTTCTTTAAAAAATAGAATAGATAGATAGCTATAGGGCACATATTATACTTTGTCATATGCATTGGTAACTCACAATCAAATTGGGTAATAACTTCACAATTTTCAAAAAAAAATAATAATAATCTTTTGTCATTAGATGGTGATGGGGTTACACGTATATTGTGATAGGGTTACGTATGACAATGTCTATATCAAATCCAATTAAAATTTGCCACATAGTGTGATAACTTAGTCTTTTTTTTTTTATTTCTTTTTCTTTTTTAATTTTTAATCATTTTGAACAAGCAGTAGTAACTTTGTCATATTTGTTGGCAAATCACAACAAATTGAATAGTAACATTCAGTCACGTTATATAATAATTCATTTTTAAGAAAAATTAACAAACACCCTAATGGTCCATTTGGTTAGAGTAAAATAGAGAAGATAGAAAATAGAGGAGAGAAAACTAATTTTATGAATGTTTGGTTGGAGAAAAGAAGATGATGAAAAATTGGTAAGATCCAAATGTTTTCTCTTCTGGCTCACCAAAATTGTATCTCTCCATTTTTTGGAGAAAATAATAAAGGAGAGAGGAATAATTGTAGTCAATGATAGAACTATCTCCTCCCCTTTTACCGTGTTGGATGTGTTGTGTTGTTTCCCTTTTTTTTTTTTTTTTTTTTGGCTTTCCTAGACTCTCTCTCTCTCTCTCTCTCCTTGGTTTCCTTCCTTTCTTTAGTTTTATTTTTGTGGTTTGACTAGAAGTGAATTTTTATTTATTTTTACTTCTTTTTTCTAGGCATGAGTTTTCTTTTTTTAATAAATTTGGATGATTTTTTTTTAGGTTATTTGCTATTTTTTATTTTAAATGGACATCATTTTTTAACAAGAGTATATGAGTAAATTCATACCAAAAAAATAATTCTTTGGTATGATTTTTTCTATAAAAATAATAAAAAAATTTCTTTGATAACTCTATTTTTGGGGCATGATAATGATATATGATAGGTTGGTTAGTAACTCGGTTACATTAAACAATAATTATACAAATTGTTTTACACTCTATTGTGATAGGATATAATATAATATAGTCTTTATGTCAAATTCTAAAAAAGATCGCATAAATGGTAGCCTAGTTTTCTTTTAAAAAACAGAATAGATAGATAGCTATAGGGCACATATTATACTAACTTTGTCGTATGCATTGGTAACTCACAATCAAATTGGGTAATAACTTCACAATTTTCAAACATTTTTTAATCTTTTGTCATTAGATGGTGATGGGGTTACATGTATATTGTGATAGGGTTACATATGACAATGTCTATATCAAATCTAATTAAAATTTGCCACATGGTGTGATAACTTAGTCTTTTTTTTTTTTACTTTTTAAAATCATTTTGAACAAGCAATAGTAACTTTGTCATATTTGTTGGCAACTCACAACAAATTGAATAGTAACTCCAAATTTTTCTTAAATTTCTTTAGAATGATTTTTATTGTTAAATTGTGACAAGATCACATAAGACAATGTTTATGCCAAATTTGTTAACATGAGACAATATCTATGTCAAATCCATTGGTAGATTCAGTCATGTTATATAATAATTCATTTTTGGGAAAAATTAACGGATACCTTATGGGTCAATTTGGTTGGAGTGAAATAGAGAAGACAGAAAATAAATGAGAGAAAATTGATTTTACGAATATTTGGTTGGAGAGAAGGAGATGATGAAAAATTGGTGAGACTCAGGTGTTTTCTCTCCTGACTCACCAAAATTGTATCTCTCCGATTTGAAAGAGAAAATAATAAAGGAAAGATGAATAATTGTAGTCAGCAATTGAACTATCCCCTCCCCTTTTACGTGTTGGATGTGTTGTGCTGTTTGCCTTCCTCTTTTTTTTTTTTTTTTTTTTGCTTTCCTGGACTTGCTCTCTCTTTTTCTTTTTCTTTTTCTTTTTCTTTTTTTGCAGTTTAACTAGAATTGAATTTTTTTTTTTAACTTCTTTTTTCTAGGCATGATTTTTCTTTTTTAAATAAATTTGGATGATTTTTTTTAGGTTATTTTCTTTTTTTTTTTTGGTTTCGAATGGACATTATTTTTTTAACAATGATATATGAGTAAATTCATACAAACTCGTTTTTTCCATCAACACGAATGAAGGGAATTAGAATCTCTTTTATCCTCTCATTTTTCTATCCCTTCTCTATTTTCTATCTTTCTACTTTTCTATCTTCTTAACCAAACAGACCCTAAGATTGTTATTTTAAGATATATTTTTAGAAACTTATTATAAAAAAAAAAAAAATTTTAAAAATTACTACTATTTTTGACCATTTTTTACGTTTCTCGTAAAAGTTACGTATCAAAACTTTATTAAAATACTCTATTAACAATGCTTCTAAAAGACCAGGTAAAACTGTACCCTTACAATTTTCTTCTTTTTGTTACTTTTTATTTTTTTATAACGTTTCTTTTTGTAACTTTCAAGAGCTAGTACTAGGGCCACATATACTGTCGGTTGGTGTCACAACCCCAGAAGGCCAGAACATTAAAGACACCGTACAAGCAAGCCATCAACAAGGAAACAAAAACTGTTTTTTTTTTTTTTTTATTAAGCAAGGAAACAAAAACATAATAGGTCATCACTAGCCAGCATCTTCATAAAATGAAGCACGCCGAATTTTGTGTACCAGCAAAGCAAATACTACGTAACAAAGAGGGGCCACAAGGATTTATATCACTAAACGATAATGTCATCTCCAAAGTTTTTAGGGGATATTTGGTTTGTATTTTTAAATAATAATTTTTAATTTTTAAATAATATTTTATATATTTTAACGTATTTTTTCACTCATATATATTTCCACAAATATTTTCAAACAATAATTTTCAATTTTTAAACACATATAACAAACGCCCTTAATTATCTTCTAGTTTTTGGATTCTTTTGCAAAAAATAATACGTAGTCAAAGATTCTTTAAAAAAAACAAATGCAGTCAAAAAGAATCTGCAAAGCATGCCCCAGCTGGTATTGCTAGGGAGAGAAAGGCCAGCTAGTTAAAGAACCAAATTGTCCCTAAAAAAAAAAAAAAAGTAAAAAGAGTAAAAGAACCAAAGTTGCCATTTTTAATTTTTATTTGAAGAATCAACTAAAGTTTCCCTCAAAAAAAGGAAAAAAAAAAAAGTTGCGATTTGGCAAAAAATGCAATAATTCTAAGATGGAATATAATATTGACTTTTGCAGACTGTTAATTAGAAAAGAAAAAAAGAGAGAAAAATCACAAGAAAGTTTCTTTCTTAGTTTCTTTTGTGTTAAAATTCCAAGAACCCTATTAACACCCAGAATATAAAGTTGTCTTAAACAATAAGCACTTACATGCAAATAACAAAACACACAAACAAATTGGTCCCAGAAATGATCACAATTGCTTGCCAATTTGGACTAACACATTCAGGCTGGGTTTGGATAGCGGCAGACCGCGTGTTTACCTTTTTTTGGTTGGGACCCCGTGCACTATTCACGAGACCCACGAGTATGAAAAAATACAAATCTAACTTTAAAATTGGATCCCACAACATTATTCACACATTTAAAAATTATTTTGTTATAACATTTTTGGTTTTCAGCAATAGCAACATCCAAACAGACCCTCAATTGAGAGATACTCTGTGACTTTCTGGCTTTTTCCTGGTGAATTCTTCTTTGATTGAAGGCACTAAAATTCCTCTCCCCCCCCCCCCCCCCCTTTTTTTCTTTATTTCATTTTCACAAGACTTGAATCCAAACATTATTTATACATAATTTAGTAACAAATTAACTATCAATATGACATTATGAAAAGGAATGAAATAAATAAATTTAAATGCCAACTTGCATGATGAAAGTCAGACAATATACCAATTAAACATAGCTTCACCTTGTCTAAATTATTCTGAGAGAATTCTATGCAAAATTCAAACTGCCAACAAGGTCAGCACTAATCAATTATCCATAATTATGTGCAGCCAACACCAACATATTTAAATTATTGGATAAATCCAATAACTAACAACTTTACATACAAATTGCAAATAGATATTGAAATGTTGCCGATGATAATTGTATTAAAATATATTCTTCGACATAAATAAATCAGAATTCTATTTAATGAGCACAAGAATTACATCTTATATTCTCATACATATATTTTTCTCTATTTCTTTTTCTTTTCCTTTTATTTTTTATTTTTATTTTTTTTTGAAAAAACAAAATGTAACGAGATCAAAAATGAGCCTGCACAAGAACAAGTAGATAATAGGCCAATCACATTGCGATAAGCAATAGAAACATTTTTAGCATTTCCTATCCTTTTCAATAAAGCCAATAGATAGTCTTTTATGACTAATAATCAATTATATCCAATCATCAGGGCCATTATCACTTGCATAAGACTTCACAGGACTATGAACTTCTGCAAAATCTACTTCCTGGTCTTTAATAACTACTTCCTCATCCTCCTCAGGTTTTGCTGCCTCCTGCAGACACATCAAAGGATATCATTATTGTACATAAGGGTGCCAAGTAGCATCAGGATTTGCGGGCATGGCATAACCAAAGAATGATAACATTTTGCTGTAAAAGCATTAACCATGACCAGAACTAGCAAATAAGTATGACCATTTCATATTTAAACTTCAGATATCTAAACAGTGCATTAGCACCAGGTCTGTCACAAAGAGCATTTGTATCTTAGCAGAAGATAGAAGAAAAGATTACCAAAATGCTTACATTAGTTTCAGTTTCCAATCCCTCCACCTCCTCCTCCCCTGTCACGCCAACTGAGTCCTCTCTGTTAGAGTGCTGCTCAGCCTGAGAAGCTTGTTGTAGCCGCTCAATCACCAATTGGAAATGGGAATGATCTGCAAGAGAGAAATTATACTGTTATCACATGTTTCCAAGCAACGAATTCAAGCTAATTTGCTTGGTGAAGCTTCTAATAAAAACCATAAATATCTCCCTCTTGAGTATAAAATGAAAATGGATAAGCTGAGTTCCCCGCATGGTCATATACAAGACAGCATGAAAGAACCAACTCCAATCATGCTAAGACTATTACAAAGTCTACAATTATCCTTTAGTAAAAATTAATGTGTGTGTGTGTGTGTGTGTGAGAGAGAGAGAGAGAGAGAATAAAAAGAAATGAAGGACTTCACCTTTAGAACGACTGGCCAAGGCTTCCGAAAGCCGAAATGGATATTGACGCTCTTCCTTCTTAAATTTCAACTTTACTTGATGACGTGTTCGGCCAGGAAAAAGTTGTTGTATCATAGAAAAATCTGTCCCAAACTGACGTACAGCCTATAGCATATATTAAAACAGAGATTACTTAAATTGTTATATAACTATCAAAAGACCGGGGCTGGAATTTACTTAAATTGTCCCAAACGGAGTTGATAAAATTACACACCTTTCTGTCCCATCCCTACGACTCTCTGACATTATTCAAGTTTTAAGCTTTTCAACTTGCATTTGTTTTTTTTTTTTTTTTTTAACAAAAAGTTCATCCTCAATACAACATTCAAGGTGTTTACACTGCAGTAAATTCCATGTGCAGCTGCTTCTACTTGGTATAAAAATTATTTAAACTGCCAAATGAAAGGTCAAAATGACAGATCAAGAGAACCAAAAATCAATTTAACCTGTTAGACTCATTTAAGAAAGTACTAAAAGAAAATAAGATGCACTTAAATCATGAAAAGAGAGAGAGAGAGAGAGAGAGAGAGAGAGAGAGAGAGAGAGAGAGGAAGGAAATGTTGGTCATGTTATATGACATAATGAGGTTCTGGCACCCAGTTAATTCTAATGTAAGTACAATTATAGGGTTGGTTTGGGACTTCAACTAATAGTGAACACAAATATCAAAAGATATTCTTAAAAGCAGCATTTAGAGGACATGTGATTTTTACACCATAGCTGAAACTATTTAAGGTTTCTTGGTAAACAGAATGCTCCTCAAGATTGATAATCTATGGCTAAACAAGAAACAGTTCAAGGTAGCCTTCAGGGACATAATGCAATGTGGCTCCTGCTAATGCTGACCTTGGGATTGCAACAATACTGTTCAGTGTATATAGGAATTATAGTAAAGCTTAGGAGTCAACTTACAAGGACTAGTCAAGAATTATAGTAAAAGAGAGCCAAAAATTACTACAGATAATGAATAATCTCAATCCCATTCCTTCCTCAATTAAGTTCTTTTTGATATTCTATGTTAATGAAGCCAAATTTGTACAAAGAAAAATTCATCTGCCATATCATGGCCAACAAATTCCTATCTCTCAAGTATCTTTGATTTCTGGAAACCACAATGCTGGCAATGGTTCAGTAAGCTAGCTCCCTGAGACCACGAGCTCAATAATGGAGCTCATGTATGCGATAACAATCAGTTTTCAAGGGATGTGATCTATCGAGATGGAGTAAGTTACCAGTCTCTCTCTCTCTCTCTCTCAAAAAAGAAAAAAGAAAGAAAGACTATGGCAAATATCACAGAGACAATACAAAGTCCTAAGAAACCTTATTCTAACGTCACCGTAGAGGCATAAGCAATACAGAGCAATATGCAACAATGTAAAACACTTGCACATCTATTCAGAAATTACCAAAACTGTCATCTCCCAACAAACCCCCACATAACAATGCTGAAGGCCCAGTAAGGAAACAACTGCTTGCTTGACAAGTTCTATCCATTTGGCAACTTTCCAGAATTCACCAACACAGATGAATACTTGCTTGATAATGCTGAAGCTGTTAATTTGGTAAATCTTTAAGATTCTCCATAAACTAAGGAGCCACTTAGAAGATCTCAAACCTAACTAATCCTAAACAATACCCTACGCCATGTTGAACATAACTCCATCCTCCTCCATTATGGCTTTTAATCACTGGAGAGCACGTGTTCAGAAATTTCACTAAAGTGAAAACAATTTGGCCAATTCATTTGGATTTGTGAATGCTATTTGTTGCTAGGGTTGTACAGGCACCACCCACCACCGACGAAACCGGCCGGAGCCAAACCAATCTGCCCGCCTCAAACCTCCACCGCAGGTGTTAGGCACGGTGGTCGGCAGCAATTTTCAAGCACCAAAGTCAGCCAGTACGGTTGTCGGCGAAGGTTTTTGGATTCCAATGAACACCGAACCGAACCGATTTGCTTATATATACACAAAACTTGAGATTTCTACCCCGTTCAAGTCAGATCTAAGATTTCCATCCCCACTCACAACACAAAACCCACCACCATTTCAGCTTTTTATCTTCAAGCCACCTCTGCTTTTGCTGCCATAGTGGCACCCAGGTCAGATCTTCAAGGTATTGTCTCTGCCTCCATCACCTGGTGGTTGATTAGACTTCGCAGGTGAGTCAATCAATGGTTAGTCCCTTGAATCTTCAGCTTGTTTGGGTTTTAATATTTGGGTTTGTAGTGGGTTTTGAATCTTTTGATCTTATTTGATCTAAGTTTTGGTTTGTGGTTTGAATCCTTGAGTTTTCTGGGTTTGATTTTGGTTTTAGATCTCTCTTCCTCTCTGTGTGTGATAGATAGGTGGACAATGACCACCGCGCCGACTGGAAACACCACCGATGTTGCCGGAGAACCATTCCTCAGGCACGGCGGCAGCTCAGGTTTTTAGGAAACCGAAGGTTCCGGTGTGGTGCAGAAACAGCCACAAAAACCAGCTGCACCGCACTGTGTACAGCTCTACTTGTTGCACCTACCCAACTAATTTATAAGCAAAAGTTCTGAACCAAATTAATTTCAGTTTGGCAGTCCCGTTCATTGAAACAGACTAGTTATTCACTCATAATGACAAAAAACCTAAAACAGTGATATCTCATAATCACATATGATCAATGGTTATCAATGGAAAGTAGTATCAAGAAAATTAATGTGACGTTATATACCTCATAGAACAATTCTGTGTCTTGTTTTGACCATCTTGTTCTGGGTGTTTTGTCCATGTATGATTGGTAATTAATCAGACGGTCACTTATTGGAACCTCATAATTTGGTTCATCATCATCAGAACCTCTGCCTTGTTCTGAAGCAAAGGCCTCTTCTCCATTATAAGGGTCTTCCTCATGAAATGAATTAGAAGAACTGCACAGAAAAGAATTGTGACCAAAAAAAAAAACAAAATCAATGGACAGCAAGTGACTCCAGGAATAGTAAAAAATAATTATTACCAAATGCCACATTCAACTTTCAATGCCAACAAACATAATTTCTGATACAATGACTTTTTTTTGGGTCAAAATAGATACTGTTAAGTCTTGCCCATGAGGAAAATATTTTGGACCTGGTTTTGACTTAATTACATATTTGAGTATTCTTGGTGTGGAAGAAAAATTTATTCCTTGTACAGGAATAATACTATGTTTCTCGTCCACCAAGGAATATGTAAAGCCTTATATAGATAGCATTGGAAAGGTTTGGTGCTGACGGGTAGCTTTGTGTGTGTGTGTGTGTGTGGGGGGGGGGGGGGGGGGGGGGGTGTTGGGTTGGTGGAGAGAGTTAGAAGACAAAGCTTTGTTTATTTTTTCTTGCATGTTAGTGTGAAAGCACCTTTGAGTGTATTAGGGATTTAGGTCAGTTTATGTTTGTAAGAGTTTGAGAGTGTGGTGCAATCTTCATCACTGATAGTGGATTTTTTAGATGACAGTGACTGGAATCCTGGATTTAGGCATGGAGTTTACCAAACCAAGTTAACTATTGTGTCTTGTGTTGCTTTCCTTTTATTACTTTGTGTATTTTTCACAAATAAAATTGGCATTAAAGCTTCTGCTGTCACAACAGAAAAAGGCACACAACTACATCAAAAACTAGCCTCATTCCACCTGACCCCCACCATCCTGCCCCTAGAATGCAATTCTATGTTAAATTCAAGAAATTCTTTTATATGATAATTGTAGCTTCATGTGGGTTTAAACAAAAAAAAAATTAGCAATTGAGTTTTCAATCTCCAAGAATCTGAGAAAGCTTAAGACAGAATGTACATAAGATAAAAAAGACAAAACACTTATACAAGTCCTTTAATGGTAGATAGACGGAAGGATGAAATCAATACCTTTTAAATTTTCACAGGAAAAACTACAAGTTTTAGATTTGGAAACAATATCGAATTTGAACCAAACTTAGGGACAAAAAGTACATTTCAACCTACAGACATTTTGTCATCTGATACTTGCAAAACTTTGCAATTTGACTACTGATTGCAGTGCAAACAACCATTGCAGGCAACATAAAGAAAATAGGTAGCTATCAACCTAAAGACCTCTTCTTTTCTTTTCTTTTTTGATAAGTAACAAAACAATTTTATTAAAAAGAAAAAATACCAACTACACCAGGGGTGTACTCAGGGTCAGGGAAGCTATCAACCTAAAGACTTAAACCAAAAATAAATCCTATTTTAAAAATACAGGTACCTTAAATTTGTCAAGGGTGTTTTTAATGCTGCTGCCTCTTTGCTCTGCATCAGTGGGCAGGTGGGGAACGGCAAAAGAAAATTAGCAATTTTGAATCTAGCATAGAAGCATAGACAGAGTAAATAGAGAAAAGGAAATGTTACAAATGAAAAAAAAAGTATTTCAAACAACATTGCTGCAAGAATTAGAGTTCTATGTACCGCTAATCGCTCTTTATGCTCTGCAAGCAGAATAAGATCCTTTATAGGCAACCTTTGAGGGTCAATCTCATCCTCCGGGGTTTCAAGCAAAGCTTTGTCCACTAAGAAAGAAAAATAGAGTAATTCAATAGTTCTGTTAATACATCCAACCTTGATCATGAAAATAAGTACATGCAAAAGCATTTTGTCTCACAATCTAAGAGGCTCAGGAATTTCATTTACCACATCTTCTGTTTCGACGAGTGGAATGAGAAAATTTTTTGGGAGGTTTCTCAGTTGACTGATCTGCTGCTTCATTGGCCTTCTTACGCTTTCGTACAGGTTTTCCATTTTCAGTCTCAGGTTTCTTTGACTTTCTTGGAGCTCTTTTCTTCTGGGATTTACTTTCCACTTTATATTCATTATTGTTGTCTTCATCTTCATCTTCATCTATACTAGAATTACTGGGAGGTTCAGCAGAAAAATCATCATTAGCCCCATCATCCTGCTCATCAATAAGTTGAAAAGCTACTCGCTTTCTCAGCTTCCTTGATGATTTGCCACCATTGTTCTCTTCACCAGCTGTAGCAGATTGTTTCTGTTTCTGAGGAAGATCTGATGCTGTAGAAGCTTCCCCCTTTCCAATCTTAGCATTCTAGAACAGAAACAGGCTAAGAACAAATTAACACGATTGAGCAAAAGATTTTATCATCTGTCAAAGAATAATTCATGGCAAACTGTTACAATGGAAATTACCACTTCCACAGGAATTTCAGGAACATCCTCAGAATGCAGAATATCCCCCAAAATAGGGCCATCTGAGTGAGAAGATTCTGCAAGGTTTCTCAATTCTTCATTCATCATAATGACAGAGGCTGGATCTGATGGAATAAATTCACTGAACCTCATGGAGTCATCCTGTACAGAGTCAGCTGGGAAGGCAGGAACTGAAGCCATGTACCCAGTTTCAGAAGTAACCAACTGAGGACTTTGCAAATGCAAAACAGACTCAGCTTGTGGGTGAGAGATGGCAGTGCTATGTTTTTCTTTTCCTGTTTTCATCTTGGGCTTGGGTCGAAACTTGCCAGTTTGCCGTCCTAAAAATGAAATGAACAAATAACTTAGAATACAAAATAGAGTAAGAACGAATAAAGCATGCAACTGATTTTATACATACCAGATGCAATGTTGGCCTCAGACATAAAATCTAGGGTTTCCATGCCAGAAAAGGTTCCAGCTTCCTGAAACTAATCACAATTTGACTAATTAATCACAATATTAAAAAATGAATTTAACAAAATAAAACAAACACGGCACTTCTTGCAAAGTTACAAATCTTCACCTCCGTCTCCAACCTTCCATTTTCAATCTGAAAATCTCCATAATGGTTAGAAAAAGCATCTTCCCTGCAGGTTACTGGGTCTGGGGCCATATGAGGATCAGAGCAAGTATGAGGCTCTGCAGCATCACAAACCCTGAGTGCTGAAGAGTCAACAGAACTACAAGCAGGAATACCAAAATTTTCCTCCATGTCCTTATTATTGGAAGCAAGAAGAGTAGATGTTTCTGCATGAAAAAGAGAACCTTCCCCTTCATTATCACCAAAAGGCTCTAATTCAAACCCCATGCAATCTACCTATAGCCAAAATTATTATTTTTTATTAGTGAAACTTAGAATCATATATCAGCAATATGCAGAAACCAGATTTGGGAAATTCAAGTCTCTACCTCTGATGACAACATTCCGATGCTAGAATGCCAAACACTGTTGCTATCACACATTACAACCTCTGACTGCAGCGCATCTCTACTGCCAGCATCCTCTCCAGTCACAAGTTGGGATGAGGACTTGATTGATTCTGAGCTTCTCTTGTCAGGAAATGAACATTCATTGTCTTTTGATGGTTCCCTCGTGCCCACAATCTCTAAGGTAACCGCAGATAGACCATCCTCAGTTGTCAATTTATTTTCTGCAACAGGCTGAGCACATTGTTCTGTTTCTAAGCTTGTGGAACTTAGCGTAACAGGTTTCTCCTCTGCAGCATTTGAAGGAGCTGATGGGAGTGAAGTAGAGGTTTCATTTCTGGGGCAGATTTTAGCCTTGGGTTTAAACTTGCCACCACCCCTAGCTACAGCAAGAGTAAAGAGAAACTTCTTAAACCACTTATACTGGAATAGAATTTCATATACAAGCTCAACAACAGTTTGTAAGCATAACTTACATTTATTTGTGACATGACCATGAAGATTATCTTCAAATGGGTCCAAATCCAATCCCAAGGAATCAACCTAAAACCAAGAGGATTTTCTGAATTAATGGATCATCTAGATGCCATATACTAATACAAGGAAAGATAAATGTCTTACCTCTTCAGCCAACTTCTTGTTGTTAGGATGTAATTTGCCATTTCCATCCAAAATGGCAGCCTCTGAATGCAGATCATCGGAAATTGAACACTCATTGCTTGGCACCTTAGTCCCAACAATCTCAGGGGTAGAGAAGGATAAGGTAAATGGATCCTTCAGTCTATCATCTGCAATATCAAGAGCCTGAACAGATGTTTTCAAATCTGAGCCAGCAGAGGTAAGTGTAACAGGCTCAGGAGATATGTCAGCAGAAGGGTCTACATCCAACCCCACAGAGTCCGCCTAAAACCAAAAGTTTCGTAGTAGTAAAGCTTACAATTCAACTAGAAGCAATGGCAAATACAATTTAAAAGAAAAATATATCTTTACCTCAGTTTCCGATTGCCTAAAGCTAAAGTGCCAGTCACCATTGATATCAGTCACTGCAACCTCCTTAGGTAGCGCATCAATGGAGACCACATCCTCGCTGGTTGCAACAACTTGTGACGAAGGGTTCACTAATATCAATTTTGTGGTATCATCTAAGTTTGGAACTCCTGAAAATGAACCCTCATTGTTCTTTGTGATATTTTCTGCTGAATTAGCTATAGATGAACCAAATTCATTATTCAATTTATTATCCACATCAGCAGGTTGAATGGATTCCAATGTGCCCACATCGGTAATGGGTAGTATAGCAGTGTCTTCCTTTGTATTGCTACTGATTGTCGGATGAACCGAGGCAGCTGCTTCTTTTCTAGGCCGTGGTTTAGCTTTTGGTCGAAACTTAGCACCAGCCTGAGCTGCTCAAAATTCAAGAACTCCATATTAAACCACCACTTCTTGATTCAAATACAGAGATGAAACACAACAACTTTGGGTAGTTTCAACATAATCACTTACCACGGTTGGCGGCTGGTTCACCAAGAATATCGTCAAAAGAATCCATATCAGAACCCTTTGTGTTTGTCTGACACCAGTAGAAATGTTTACATATTGATCTGAAGAATTGTTCTGCTCAAAGCAGTTAGAAGCTCACAATGAAACAGTGGTCTTCTGGTGTATTTGATAAAGCTATGCAGATGGTGAACAATTAACACGAAAATTAAGTTCAACATGTAGTTGCAAAAGCATTCTAAAACCCTTAAAACTGATTCAGATAGGAAAGTGAATTCTTTTTATCCTTTGTTTTTTTTTGTTGCAATCCATTTTGAGGGGAGGAAAATGAATAATATGCTATAACTTCTCAAACTCCAACCAAAAAAATAGATTGCCAACATTAAACCCTAAAGCATAATATAATTGATCTTTCATCATATATGTTCAATTTATTTTGTTGAAAGAAAAAAAATCACTCATAATTTAAAATTAGGTTAACTGCACTTTACCACTTGTGATTTGGCCCGTTTTAAAGTTGCCTACCCGTGGTTTAAAAAGTGGCACTTTACCCACCCAAGATCAACTCTGTTAGACTTCCATAACCCATCTTGCCCATTTCCATTAGAAAAAACACTTTTAGAGTATGAAACATAATAGAAAAACGAATCTAGCCACTCCACAGATTCTTTCCCTCAGTATCTTATAAATCCCATCCCGTGACCCAAGTTTTTGGTATTCCAGGTATCCAAGTGAAATTAAGGAAGTTTGATGCACATAATCGACCATCGCAATCTTAAGAAATTAAAAAGAAACTTCTTCTCATCATCCAGTTCAAATCACCTGACTAAACTATTATTTAGGCAATGTAACTTAATGTACAGTAGGTACCCAAGGATTGACGGACAGAATTTTAAATAAATAAATAAATAAGGACAAGAAGAAAAGGGGAAACTGCTGCGTATGCATGACCCAAAGAAAAAAAAAAGTATAATGCACACGGAAGACTGTTCTCTAATGGTTTTTTGACAGTTCATCATAAGAATTGCTGCACACAGAAGACTGTTCACTTTTATCTCCATTCCTAGTTGATGAGACCACACAATTCCAAAGCAATTTTGCAGACACAATTAATTAGAAGCAAACTGAAATTGCCTTAAAGACATCTCCAAAGCTCAATCTTTCTATATCCTCAAGCTCAGCTCTACTACGATACAGCAAAGTGCAGATGAATATACAAGGAACTCTAAATAATAATTCTCCTCTATAATCAGGAAAAGAAACCATTTTACTTTAAGTTAGACTACAAAATCTTGTTGTAATGCTCTTAACTGAAGGCTGAAGCTAATTAGACGCTGCCACTAGGAGGGATACTAATCAACCTTTGGTCTTAAAACAGGATTTGCATCCATACTTAGCTCAATCTCCCATTAACCACTGTTAAGTTTGAATGAGCTCTTCCCACATACATGATAGTTGGCAGTAATTTTCAAATTGAGTTATCAACTGCATTCAAATCTCCAATGTTACTTTGTAAACAGCCTTTTTGATATTAGAAAAACACCTAGGTGAAGTTCTGATTACCCATATTTATTGTTACAGGAATTTCATTCTTTTAAGTATCACAACATGTATTTTCTCCAAACTAACTGACTTAACAGTTAACACTGTCCCTTATCATTCTTTGACCAGAAACTCCTCGTCAAGCCCCAAAGAGGACAGGGTGATACTGATTTTAATCCAGTGTTGTCGGGCATGGGGCTTTCAACAATTCCATGGTTTGATTGTGAGGCACTGCCCTTCACACTATCATGACCATTTTCTATGCTTTCTTCTCTAATTTCCACTCCAGAATCCCTTGGAAGCTGCACTACTAATGCTTCCAGACAGTTCTCCTTTACAATTTCAAACCCTAGAGCATGATCTTAGCTATGAGAGACGAGATCAGTATAGAAAGTATATCTTTTGCTCGCAATCAGTAGAAGGAGCCGAATCTTGCCTTAATGGAAGAGATTTGGGCCCTGATATTGGATTTGGGCCATGAGATTGGATTTCTAAGATAGCTGGAGAAAGAATTTGTGGGCAGTGGCTTAGATCTGTTTTCTATTATGTGTCATAACCTAAAAGTGCTTTCCTAACGGAAAGGGGTTAGGTGGGTTAGGTAAATCTAATGGAGGTGACCTCAAGCGAGTAAAGTGACTTAACTTTAAAACAAGCCAAACGACGGGAATGTAAAGTGCAATTCACCCTTTAAATTTACTCCAAGGAATAGAAAGAGCATGGTTAAATGTCTGATGTCTCTTTAAACATGGTTCTGGTATACATAATTTGCAACACAATTTATTGTAGAGCAAATAGCTACATTACATTCCTAATTCTCAAAATCACCAATGCTTCATTGTGTCATGAAAGCTTGCATCAAAAGTTTTTTTTTTTTTTTTTTTTTTAAGAATATTTAAAGCCTATCCCTCTTTTTTCAATAGTTTGATGCACTAATAAAACTAAAACCTTCACTCAACTGAACTTTCAGATACATTATTGGCTTACTTAAAGCAAGTTCATCATTTAAACATCTAGTGCTGACATCTAATGAGTACCAAGTCCAACATTTGATTCAATTCCTCTCACTAAGCAGATTAGTTACACTGAAAATTGGCTTAAACACGAGAGTCCTAGACAATGACACATGTTCTTAGATCAAATACTTTGCACGCCAAACAAACACATTTTACAGCTTGAGACCATTCCAAAACTTATAGCATTACGGTGACACAAACCCTTTGGGGAGTTTTATCAAACACCTGGTGGGCATTGCTTTCATTTCTCAAAACCACATGAAACTCAGGAACCACAATCTAACTCCTAGTCCTCTTTAATCTTTTTTTTTTTTCATTTCTTGGACAATAAAACTCAGAGCTAATGACAACCGTTCATTTATTCATGATCATGATTCACAAAATCTCAAAGAAAATTAAGAAAATTTATCAGATACCCATATGTTTTTTTTTTTTTTTGGAAAGGATCAGATACCCATATGTGAAATAGAGAAAGTAGCAATGGAAATACCTTTGAAACCGTCGTGTGCTGCTAGGGTTTAAGCCTGTGAACTTGGGGCTGCGATTCTAGGGTTTGAGACAGAGACAGAGACAGAGACAAAGAGGGAGCGTGAGAGCGAGAGACGCGTGCTGAGGACAGAGAACGTGACGTGTCCAGATATAACCATAAAGAAAATAACATGCTCTCATTTCAAGCACTGCAGGTGTTTTGGTCTGATGGTGTTTGATTTGGCAACATAAGTGCCTCCTTTCTATTCTTAGATCTCTCGTTCGAAGCCTCATAGTTCATGACAGAGATCTATATAAGAAGATTTAGGTCTTTCTCATGAGGTGTTACTTTTTAATTTTAGGATAAAATAATCATTTCAATATATTTTAAAACACCAATTTGGTCTCTAATTAAATTGTTAGTCCCAGACATTTTAAAACTAACCAACTTGGTCCCTAATCACCATAAAAATAAGAGAAAAAATGAATAACAGTTTAGGAATCAAGTTGATAATCATATAAAATAATCATTTCAATACATTTTAAAACTGACCAATTTGGTCTCTAATTAAATAGTTAGTCCAAGATATTTTAAAACTGATCAACTTAGTCCCTAATCACCATTAGAAATACTAGCCTCTGAGCACGCACTCAGAAGCTCTTCTATTTTTTGGGTAAAAATTATTTAGAGCATTTATTATAATTGATGCAAATTATTAACTTTCAAGTTTTTAAACGTGTGTGTGTAGACGTGTAGATGTAAGGAAAATTTTTTTTTTTTTTGGGGGAAAATACCAGTAGTTGTGTTTGTGAACAATTAAGCCTTTAAGTTTTATAAAGTTAATAAATGCCTATAAAACCAAAGTAATGGTAAGTATTCATTGTAAACCAAATTAATAGCAATAAGATTTTGCTGTCTAAAAACTGAAGGTTGTACACAGAAAAATCACCAAACCTCTCAATCTCAAACAAATTCGATTTCTCTGGAACATGAAATTTTCGATTTCGAACTATGTAATACATGACACACATAACAAAAAACAAAATAAATATGCTTGAAATCAAAGCCAGCAACAAAATGAAAGTTCAAACAAAAAACACAAACGCACACTCACAAAATCTCTAAATTAAAACCCATACCTCCAAACACTCAACTCACCAATTAACCCTCTTGGCTGGAACTCAAATTCTGCTCTCATAATTGTACAATGATGTAATCCCGAAGCAGCCTCCATTAAAGGCTTTCTATGAACACCAACCAAGACGTTTTGTAGATTTTTAACTTCCTTCACTTTGTATGGTAGTAGTAGTAGTAATCCAAAACTATTTTTAACTTCCTTCACTTTTTATAGTAGTTGTTAGAGATGTGGTTTTTTTTTTAATAAGAATCTCAATTTCAAAATATATACATGTGTTACATATTTTTAACTTCCTTCAGTAGTTTTAGTCGTAGATATCTGAAACTCTTGTAAAAAATAACATGGTTTTCTTTTCTTTTTTTCTTTTTTTTATAGGGCTGAACGTGGGTTGGGTTAGGATGTGGTATCTGAAATTTTTTGGATTTGTTTTTAACTTCAATTTTTTTTTTTTTTTTTTTTTTAAGAATCTAAATGTGGGTTGGGTTTGGACATGATATTTGAAATTTTTTGGATTATTTATTTATTTATTTTATTATTTTTACTTTCTACTTTCAGTTTTTTTAGCATAGTAGTTATCCGAAACTTTTTTTTTTTTTTGGGAGTTATCCGAAACTTTTGTTATAGAATTGAAAGTGGTTTTTTTTTTAATTGAACGTGGGGTTTTGTTAGGGAAAATTTGAACGTGATTTTTATTTTTTATCCGAAACTTTTATTTTTATGGGAGTTATCCGAAACTTTTGTTATAGAATTAAAAGTGGTTTAAAAACAAAAAACAAAAAAATTGAAAGTGGCCGGGTTTTTTTTTTTTTTTTTTTTTGAGAAACATTTGAACGTGGGTTTGAATGTGGTTTTTTGTTTTTGTTTTTACATTTCTAACCCTATCATTTAAGTTTTACAAACTCATAAATTTGAGGGTATTTTAGGTATCAAAATTGAGGAATTTAAATAGGGGAAGCCATTTAAATAGGGGAAGCCCCTTAAATAGTAGTATAGAAAAGAAAAAATGAATAACAATTTAGGAATCAAGTTGGGTTTAGGGACTAAGTTTGTCAGTTTTGAAATGTTTTGGACTGGTTGATATTAACCTAATCCTTAAGGGGATGTTAATGGTCTTTTATCATACCTGGTTGGCATTAATCCAAACCTCCAAGATGTTAACTGTATTTTTAGGACTAATATCAGTCAGGTCCATGACATTTTAAAACTAACCAACAAGGTCCCTAATCACTATTAGAGATCAGAAAAACTGACTAACTTAATCCCTAATCACCATTAGAAATAAAAGAAAAAATGAATAACAGTTTAGGGATCAAGTTGAGTTTAGGGACCTGGTTGATATTAGCCTAATCCTTAGGGGGATGTTAATGGTATTTTATCATACCTAGTTGGCATTAATCCAAATCTCCAAAATGTTAACTGTATTTTTAGGACTAATATCAAACATCAGTTAGGTCAATGACATTTTAAAACTAACCAACAAGGTCCCTAATCACTATTAGAGATCAGAAAAATGAGTAATAGTTTACGAATTAAGTTGGGTTTAGGGTTTAAATTTGTCAATTTTGAACCTGACTGGTATTAGCCAAAATCTCAAGGATATTAACTATATTTTACCATTATTATTATTTTTGTTGCGTCTTGTTTTCACAGTACAATTGAACTGACAATAATATTTGCTGGGCCAACACTACCCGTAGCTAGAATGTGCCTAAGCAAAAACCTGAGTACCATTAATTCAGATTATAATTATGGACTAGCAGAAATTACATGGCCCATCTTTTGTAACTTGGGTTATGTTTGAAATCTGGAAAGAACTGAAAACTGGGCCATGCAAAAACAAGGGCACAAAGAAATAATAGGTAAGTGTGGCTTAAGTTCTTAACCATTGATTTCATGACCACACAGCTAACCTAATTTGTGCCATCTTAATCAAAAGAGATAAAAGATTGAAGAGAATTTTATTTAGTACGAATATACTATTCCTTTAAGGCTTTAACCAATTTAGTTCTTTAAATCTTAATACAAAATCATTCAAATGATGGTTTTTTTTTTTTTTTTTTAATTTGTTATTAGGACAAGTGAAATTTTATTGATCCATCTTTTATTATTATTATTTTACTAAATTAATGGAATTTTTTTTTTATAGAGAATTTCAACTTATAGCGTCTGTTTCTAATAATAGTTTTTTATCATCAGATCAAAATATCAATCGGCTTTTACACTATGTTTGGTTGTGGTGATTTTAGGGAGGATGGAAAACATACGAAGGAAAAGTGGGTGGAAAATAGTGTTTTCTACTGTGTGGCAAAAGAAGGAAAATACTGAGGATGGAAAACCCGGGAGAAAATTTTCTCTCCTAGGCCCACAAATCTCATCCTCCCAAATCGGGAGGAAAATTGTGGGAAGAAAAGTGGGCTTATGGCAATTTTACATAAATGCCCTCTGGAATCAAGTTAAAAATAAAAAAATAAAAAATAAAAAAAAACAAAGAGAGCGCTGGAGAATGAGAGCTGCGCCTGCTAGTGCTGGAAGCCTGGAATGTTCTTGAATGAGGGAGACAAAGAAAATAAAAGAAGGGGGATAGAGATAAGGACAATGTGTGGAAAAAAAAAAAAAACGTATGGATGAAATGAAGGCTGAGAAAGGAGAAATAATATAAAGAATAAAAAATCTTGAGAAATGTTACCACAATATTTCCACAATATTTTCACAATAAATTTTAAGTAACAGATTGTTATTAGTTAATATTAGTACGAATATACTATTCCTTTAAGGCTTTAACCAATTTAGTTCTTTAAATCTTAATACAAAATCATTCAAATGATGGTTTTTTTTTTAAATTTTATTTTAATTTGTAATTAGGACAAGTGAAATTTTATTGATCCATCTTTTATTATTATTATTTTACTAAATTAATGGATTTTTTTTTTTTTTAGAGAATTTCAACTTATAGTGTCTGTTTTTAATAATAGTTTTTTATCATCAGATCAAAATATCAATCGACTTTTACACTATGTTTGGTTGGGGTGATTTTAGGGAGAATGGAAAACATACGAAGGAAAAGTGGGTGGAAAATAGTATTTTCCACTGTGTGGCAAAAGAAGGAAAATACTGAGGATGGAAAACCCGGGAGAAAATTTTCTCTCCTAGGCCCACAAATCTCATCCTCCCAAATCGGGAGGAAAATCGTGGGAAGAAAAGTGGACTTATGGCAATTTTACATAAATGCCCTCTGGAATCAAGTTAAAAATAAAAAAATAAAAAATAAAAAAAACAAAGAGAGCGCTGGAGAATGAGAGCTGCGCCTGCTAGTGCTGGATGCCTGGAATGTTCTTGAATGAGGGAGACAAAGAAAATAAAAGAAGGGGGATAGAGATAAGGACAATGTGTGGGAAAAAAAAAAAAAAAAACATATGGATGAAATGAAGACTGGGAAAGGAGAAATAATATAAAGAATAAAAAATCTTGAGAAATGTTACCACAATATTTTCACAATAAATTTTAAGTAACAGATTGTTATTAGTTAATATTAGTGAGTAAAAAAATCATTTCAGTGGTAGGTTCAAATTAGAACTAGTAAGAACTTTCCACATAAATTTTGTTGTGAAAGTATTGCGAAAAATGTTGTAGACGTAACACTTTTCATTGAAAAATATAATTGTTGGTAAATTTTATATTATTTAATGAGTACAAATAAATCTATTTCTTACCTATTATATAACAAGTATATAATAGTCAATTTATATAAACTACATTTTCTATCCTCTCACTTTTCTTTTCAATTAAATAAAAGAATTTTCCACCTTCCCACTTTTCCATCCCTCCAACCAAACACACACGAGAGAAAATTAAATATTTTCTATCCTCCTACTTTTCCATCATTCCACTAATTTTCCATCCTCCCAATTTTTCACTCCTCCATTCAAACGGACCCTTAGTGTAAGTGGAGATTGAACTTCAAATCTCTTATCGCTAATTGGAATCCACTTAAATTAATGGACTTTGTCTCTGGGTTTGAGCCCAAATTTTCTCCTGTGAGTAGAGAGTTGGAAGTGCCAAAGATTCATTAAGGCTTTTGACTGATCTATCATATTTTTTGTCTTGCTAGCTAGACTTTGGCAAAGATAATTTGCACGTTTTGTCTTACTGATCACTCTGTCTATGACCATAAGATAGAATATTTTTCCAGCCAGTTTGGGAGAGGATTGTGACTTTTTTTATAACATGAGAAATTCAAGTGTTTTGACAAAACACAAGGGATGCTTCTCAAAAGCCGCCTACAAAAGATAAGAACCCTTCTCTTTTCTTCACAAATTGACAATAAAATAACACACTTATTTTTTCTTGTTATTTTTCCAAAATATTATAAGACACTCCCAAAAATTTGGCCGACCAAAGGGGACCTTAACCTTATAGTACCTTACAATACATCTCTGCTAAATGGCCTTATCAATTGAACAACAAAACATGAGTTTGGTAACTGTTAGCCATCAATAATGATTCAATGGTTCTTCTTTCTGTTTGATATGGGAGAGAGAGAGCTCAGAACCAATTTGAAACCACAAAAAAGAAACACCAAGCAACAAAATATCTTGCTAAAAGTTAAGGCACACTAAATACTGACATAGACTAGACAGTCTAGATAGGCCGTAAATCATGTGCCAAATTCAAACAATTTCACTTTTGTATCTTTGCATGCAATCTTGGCTGCAAAATATTTGATGTCCTGCCCCAAGTGCCAACAACCCACTAGTACTATATCATGCTTTCCTTTCGCTTTCTATTTGTGTTGCGCCCACCTCTGTTGCTTTTATTTCTTAGCAAAGAAGGTTTAAGTTACAATTGGAGAAACGATAAAAACATTGAATACATTGTATAACTCCACAAAACACAGTTTCCGTATATGTTCGACAATGATGGCAATCCAAGCATTACTGTTCCATGATTAATGACCTTTAGTACTTGTGCCAAATTAACATTAGCTTTCGCTGCTTAAACTTTGATGTTGTGGGTTCACATGAAAAGTTTACTGCTTGTGGCGGCTAAGGCTTAAAGTGATTGTTTCAGCCAAAAAAAAAAAAAAAAGGCTTCAAGTGATTGATAAAAAAATACGAGCATAATAAGACTAATTAGGTGGTAATTTGTGTCTCATTTGCCAAAAAAAGAGAAATGAAATTCCATCTGGTGTGATTGGTCTCCTAATGGTCATGAGGGTCGGTGGATTCAAGGTTTTCTAGCTAGGATTCAACATCAGTAATAAAAAGGAATTATGGTGGACAATCCCATAAGATCTCCACTTGTCTTGTCAAATGAGATGCGGAAAAATAGTATTAGAGTATGTGTGTTAATCTCTAATTGCTCTCCTGTTTCATCCACTCTCATTTTGGATCGTACAAACTACTAAACATGCGTAAAAGTGAATCATTTTGCTAACTTTTTGACAATCAATAAAATAACACAAATAATCTCATGGGCGGCGCTACACTGCCTTCCAAAAACAAAATTTTATATATATATATATAAAATATATTTTTTTTAGTTTAATACTATAATTTTTTTCTTAAAAATATATTTGCACACCCTAATTTAAATTTTACACACTCTTATTACAAATATTTCCAACTCTAAGAATAAAAAGTAAGTGTCTATGAATTGTAAGTGTCACAATTTTTTATAAATTTATATTATGTGTGTGAGTGTGTCTAATATTAATTGTGTGTATTACTTTTTGTTATAATATTATTTGTGTGAATTATGATGTGTGTAGATGTTTGTGTGTATATTATAATATAAATATATATAATTTAATAATTAGGAAATAAATATGGTTTGTTACATGTGTTTATATTGTTATCATGTTATTATAATAACTTTTTGTTATAAAGTTAGTAAAATTCAAGAAAAAAAATGTAAAGTTAGTGATTGTCTACGCATTTGATTGGTTAAGTAGACACTAGTGTATAACTTTATGTATGAATGAGTGTGGTTGTGTGTGTCAATAATTAATACAAAGCCAATGAGTTTAGTTTAGTAATTTAGTTTAAAATATTTTTATAAAAACAATAACAAATAGATAATAAAAACTGCATAAAAATAAAATTGTTAGATAAACTAAACAAAATAAAATGATTATAGGCTCATAGCTACCCACATTGGCAATAGATACTTATAATGAACTATCATATAACAATTCAAAATTTGAATACTTGTAGAAGGAAATTGTAAAACTTCATGTATTAATTTTTTTTTCTTTTTTTTTTGTCGGTAACTCAATATATTCAAGTTCTTTTTTTATTAAAATTTTTTAATGACCCCCCTAAACAAAATTCCCGGAGCCGCCACTGAATAATTTAGATTATAAATATTCACAATATTCGTCTTTTTTGTATCAACTTTTTTGTTTAAAATTTTTGGAACATGTGCTTAAATAAACTATGTATCTTATGAGATCGTAAATATAAATAACTTTGAACTGTTTTCAAATTAAATACTTCACTTTTAACTCTGTACCTTAAAGATCATGAGGAGCAGAAGACTCAACTTTAGTGATTTCTATGTTAATCTTTAACGGTCTTTACTCTTTTGTTTCTCCTACTTTCATTTTGGGCTAAAGAAACTATTAAACATGCGATAAATGTGAATCATTGTGCAGACTTTCGGGCAAACTAAAGAAGACCATAGCATAATTCAATTCATACCAACAATGTCCGTCTTTTTTGTATCAGTTTATGTTTAAGATCTTCGTGACATGCACTTAAACCAATTATGTATCTTAAAGATATCGAATAAGCAGCTTTAAATTACTTTTAAATTAATAAATACTTTCTTTTTAGTTGGAAAGAAAAAAAAGAAAAGAAATGTCAAGACCCAATTGAATGATACAATGTATCTTTGCTTACCTTGGTCAAACCTGTTCTAATTGGAGATAAGAAGATGTTTGTGACAATCTTAAACAAAATCAAGGGGCATTTATCTTGTGTGTTTAATTTATCTTGACGTCATGTTGTAGATGTAGTCAAAATGTATAAATCCAAAACCTTTAGTTTCGTAGTATTTTGAGCCTCAATCATCAACCAATATAAAAAATTTCAAGCTTTTGTTGAACATTTTCTTTTTTTTAATTGATGATGCTAAACATCTTGACTTTTATGTATTAAACCTGTTCAACATATATAAATTATAACAAAACAAACATGTAAATGGAAAACTCAGAATTATTAGCAATTTAGCATCCACCATCATATTTAGGCTTTAAAAAAAAAAAAAACCCTAAACATGTGCACATGTGCCATTGAATTCTAAGCCATTTTTCAATTTTCTACATGACAACCCCCACTATCTCTTGTATAGCAAAGTGGGCATTCAAAACTTTAGAAAAAGAAATACATACTGTATAACACGTGCTTCTACTTTGCTAAAATCATAGTGTAAAGTTTCAAAAATTTTAAAACTACATAAAACGTCACAACTTGTGTCATAATTATTTACATGATAGACTAGGAATAACAGAGAAAAAGTAATAAATTCATCCGAAAATGATAACAAGTTAACCACAGGCTAACACAACCATCAATGACAAAAGTTATGGGGTTGTGATAAAGTTTAATTGGTTAAGGGACATTGGACCCTACAACTTGTGGGGCACCACTAGTTTTTACAGGATCTAGACAGGTAATCCTGCTCTGAAAGGAATCTTAATGTCCCCAGTTAAAAGACAAAGAAACCCATTGCAATAATGTATGGGTTTATACAAAAGAGACGGTTAATTTGGAGAATGTATAGCCCAAATGATATATAAATAGGGCACACCTACATCCCAGAGAGTTTTCAATGTACAAAAAAAAATAGGGCACACCTACATCCCAAGGCATGCCCTTTCTCCAAAGTGACTCGTGTCAGAACATCAACAGTTGAAGTAATGTAAGCAAAAGTATCAAACTGCAAAAAGATCCATCTGGTACCGGGGGACGGTGAAAATCATGCAAACATTGGGAAGAGAGAGAGAGAGAGAGAGAGAGAGAGAGGGGGTGTTCCGTACACATTTCAAAAAGCCAATCTATAAATGCAGTTTTCTTTACGTTTACCCTTTTTCTTTTACAAATATAAAAGAATTCATCAATATATATATATATATATATATATAAAGAATTGCATATTTTACTGCATATTATTAGTTTCTTTTAAATTGTTGTTCTTCATTTTTTTTCTTTTTTTTTTGGTTAAAAGGCAGTTATATATTAACAACAAAACAGTTTACAGACTGGCCACAGAGGTCAAAGTAGAGGCAATCTGCCTATAATAGTACAATTCATTTACATAAGATAACATAAGTCTATCTAATTCAACAGAGGGGGAAGTATCAAAAACAACAAAATCCTCCCTAATACAGCAACCTTGCTTTGCCAAAAGATCAGCACACCTATTCACTTTCCTATACACATTAGTTACCCGGACCTATGTGAACCTTGTTAAGAGGGATCTGCAATCATGAAGCAAAGGAGAAATTTTAATATTAGTGCTATTAGTATTTTTCAACATCTCCACAATTACTTTAGCATCAAGCTCCACTTCCAAACAACTAATTCTCAACTGAATAGCAAGATTTAAACCATCTCTTAAAGCCCATAATTCAGTCACCACGCTTGTTGTATGCCCAATAGATCTCGAATACCCCTTGATCCATCTCCCTTCACTATCACGGATCAACCCGCCCCCACCAACCTTGCTTGGGTTCCCCAATGAAGCTCCATCAGTGTTGAGCTTGCGCCAACCAGGGAGAGGTTTAGACCATTTAATAGGAATCACAATCCTGGGAGTAGCTTGCTTTACCTTACTGACACAGTAATGAAATTCCTTAGCTTGACGTAGGCAAACTTTTTCAAGTGTTGAGTTTGGAACAGAATTTTCAAACACAACAGAGTTTCTATTTCTCCACAAGGACCAAACAGTATAAAGGAATATTGTGTACCAAGGAATGCAACCTTTATGCAACACCACACTTAAACAGTTGGCTTTTAACCAAGCCTCAAGACCATCAGCAAAGGACAAGACGTGAGTTGGAGGAACCTCTAATTTATGCCATAGATTGCGAGCAAAAACACAATCACGAAGGAGATGAAGAATAGACTCATTCTGTTCTCTGCATATTGGGCACAGCGCATCACAGTTGATACCTCTACCCGCTAACACTTTCTTAACTGGTATACTACCATGCAAGCACAACCAGAGAAAATTTATAATTTTTGGAACAATGTCCAATTTCTAAATCCACTGCCCACTAAACTGTAAGACATTTTCCTCACCTTGGTTTGCAAGGCGGTACGCTGATTTTGTAGTGAACTCTCCATTCTTGGAAAATTTCCACATCACCGAGCTTATCTGGATCTCTCGACCTTACTGTCGAGTTAACACAGTATATTTTTAGTATGACCTTTGCCCACAAAGCATCCTATTCATGATACATTTTCCAATTTAGCTTAGATAACAATGCTATATTCTTTGCTCTCGCCTCTTGAATTCCCAATCCACCTTCATCTTTGGATCTCACTATTTTACTCCAACTCACCATGTGCATCTTTCTTCTCTCATTCATGGACCCCCATAAGAAATCTCGGTTAACTTTGTCCAATTTTTCGCACACATGCACAGGTAATTTTGTTACCTACTTTGACATGACTTTGTATTTTTTTAATGCATTTTTTTAATATGTGATTGGATTGCATATCACACACATGGGCGTGTCTCTAATTTTTTTTGGTTTTTTAAGTGATTAAAATAGACTTTTATAATTTAATAGGTAATACTGTATTGAAAATCAACAAAAACAAATAAACAAATACGTCATCAACTAACTTATGTATGACTTAAAAAAAAGATGACAATAAAAATAAAAACTTAATTAATGTATTAATTAGACATGATAAAATAGTTTCTCTACTACCAAGAAGGTTCACTTAACATCTTTCTCAAAAAATAATAATAATAATAAAGTTCACTTAAAATAAAAAATTTTATATTACATAATCAAAATAGAAAATTATATTGAGATTTATAGTAAAGAAAAAACTATAATGAGATATTGAAAAAAAGAAAAGAAAATCAACAACATGAGATTTAAAAATATTTCTTTATAGGAAAGCTAAATATTATGATTATACTAATACAATATAAAGAGATTTTACCATTCAAATTTGTGAAGTTGCACTGAGTATTTTATGGAATTAAGCAAAAAGTATTTTTTTAAAAAGTGTTTATATATAAATATATTGATAAATTTCAAAACATAAAAATAGATATTTCCACATTCTGCTATTTAAAAGTTGTTTAAAACATAAATCTGGGGTTTCAACCTAAACTTAGAGATCTTATAATAAATTGTAAAGGTTAATCAATATCTGTAATTTAAAAACAAGTCATTCTCATTACTTTCAAATTTTTAATATAAATAATCATATTTTTTAGGGGTTTGGATTTTACCCCATTTAAACCCTCATATTCTCACAAATTTTTTTATTTTATTTAATGAAGACATATCACATATATGAAATCACAGAGTTCAAAAGTACCAAGTCAAATAGCGTAATACTTAGGTATTCCTAGAGCACAAAGAATGGTGTTCCTTCTTTTCACACATATGGTGGAGTTCACTTATTAAATTCATGGTAAATTCCACCAAGGAAGACTATTTTTTTGTAACAAAAACCAAGGAGCACTATTTATCTATATTCCGGAAGTACCTAAGAATTTTCCGGTCAAATACACAAGTATAGTTGCACTTAGAAAATATAAAACTAAAGAAAATAATTACATAAATCAAACAAGCTCAATAAATTTAATATAAACTATCGCTAACTGGCATTAAAATCACATGTTTATAAGAAAGCTAGATATTTTATTCAAATATTTTTAAGAGAATAGTAGAATACAATATAAAATTATAGATATATATATATATATATATATATATCAAGACATGGGAATAGATTTAAATTTCCATTAGAAGTTTTTTAAAACTTCAATTTGGGTTTTGAAACTAAAATTTAGAGATCTTATAATAAAATGTAAAGGTTAACTATTATTGTAGGGCCAAAGGGATCTAGAGATTTTAGCCCGTTTCATATCAAGCCCAAGGCCCACGCCGAGGAGGAAGAAGTGTCCGAAGACGAATGAAAGGAATCCAGATTCCCAGAATATACTGCCGAGGACGACCTTGTCCTCGGCAGACCAAAATCGCAGAAGAAGAAGGTGCCACGTCACCCAAAACAGTCCCTTTAAGGATCCCAAAGGAGATTCTAAGCCCAATGGGTCAGCCATAGGAGTATGGTAGAAAAGCAATCCCAGGAGAAGCTGTCACATCTGTATTAAATACCCTCAGCTAACTCCCTGACCTCATTGTTGTGAATGTGACCCCTGAACAGTGCGATGGGGGCCACAGTAGCTCACAGAGCGCCAGACAGAGTAGCCGATGGGACATGCACTCAAGTATGGGCATGGATAACTAACAAATGTAGGAGGAGGATGAACGGAGGAGAAGGATATATAGCAATAGAGATCTCCCAAAGAAGGGGGAGAGATAGAAACCTAGAAAAAGGAGAGAGACTCCTAGGAGGCGAGAGGAGTTGGGAGTTCACATCCTCGGGCGTGTGGCCCTTTCTCCCTGGGACGTAGGGTCGTTTGATTCTGTGTATTTTTCACCCCCAAAACAAGCCGTCGCCCTATTAGAGCTCAACTTTTAGACCCACGCTCTACAAATTTATTGTAATAGGCCCGGTCCGAAAACCGAGATCCTACAATTATCTATCATTTTTTTAAAAATAAATCATTCTCATAGCTTTGAAAAATGTCAACTTTTAATATAAAATAATAATGTTTTTAAGGAATTTGGCTTAGCTCTTGTTTAACTCCTCGCATCATATCATATACTATGTAATAAAAGTTGGGTTTTAAAAGCCATGATAACGCTAAGTGATTATTTTCTTTATGTGATCGATAATTGACTACACTTTAATTAATTATTTGCCTAGCTTATTTTGAATGAATCTCTATAATAAAATATCAAGTTATTTATTAAATGTTTAGATAGTTTATTTAAGTAAAACTCTATTATCTAACTTTCAAGAAATTTAAAATTATACTCCAACTAAAATTATATTACCAAAAATCTCAAAAAAATTGAGATAAATTGTAATACTTATTTTTAATTATTTTGATAATCAATATATATATATATAAAACCGAAGCCTTCGAAGCTCTCACAATTTTCCACGTCATCACCATTTTCTTTTTCTTTTTATTTTAGATTCTTTTTATTTCAGATTCTTTTTCCATGTAAGCATTATTTAAAAACAAAAAACAAAAAACAAAAATTTTGATTTTCTATGATAGATATTAGAAGATCATATACAGATACGTATAGTAAGATTAATGCCACTTAGTTGGTTGCCATGTATTAAGAGTCCTATTAGGAATTGGATTTTATTGGAGTGGTGTGGAAGTCTCTAAATCATGTTTGTATGCAATGCAAACTCCTTCACAGTGAAGGAGGTGCCGACTTACTCTCCTATATGTGTATAAACCTATGTGTGTTGCCGCCAACTATTTTTTTGCTACAAACACTTCTTTCTCAAGGTACGAAAATTTCTCTTCATAGCTTTCTCTCTTTAGTTTTTGTATTCTTTATTTAATAGTAGTTTGTGTATGTTTTTCCTTTAATGGTCCGTGTTTGTGTTTGTGTTTGTTTTTCCTTTAATAGTCTGTGTGAATATATTTCTTGGTACTTATGCAAAATCTTTAAAGATGCCTTCATGTTCTATGTTTCCTTTTCATTTGCTATTTCTTGACTTATATTATAGATTGTAATGTATATATTCATCAAACAATTTAGTTAATTGGTTTTTACATCCTTAAACATCACCCGTTCATAAATGGAGATTCCGTGCAATATACCACTAGGTTATTGTAGAGTGAAATTCTCTCACACAATTTTGACATTTGAACTTTTTTTTCAATTTTTTTTATTCAAGGGTTTAGATTCAAAGTTACAAAAGTAACTTTCAATCCAAACCTTTCAAAAAAATTTCTATTGATGAATTAAAAAAATGCAAAAGCTATTTTATAAGCGTGCTAATTACATGGAAACCTAATTCAATTAGGAGGGAAGTTCAATTAGAATTAGGAGAAGAAGCTACAGGTCAAATGGAAACCTAATTCAATTAGAATTAGGAGACATAAGTTACCACATAGAATAGAAACCTAAATTCAATTAAAATTAGTAGAGATAGAAGTTCCCAAATAGAATAGAAATCTAATTCAATTGGAATTAGCAAAGATAGCTAAGAATCTTGTATAATATAAAATCTATAATAGTGTTCCGTATTATATGTTAATATATTTATATTTGGTTTTGAAATTTGCTATTATTGTTTTAAAGTGTTCCAGATTCAAAAGATATGCTTTAACCCTCTATTCCAAATGTTAGTTTTATTACTTTTATAGTTTTACTTAAACTAAGTGATATTTGAATGTCGATGGAAATTTTAATAGTGAGGTTGTGTTTGAAATTGTAACTTTTAAATCAGTATGCTAGATTATGATACTTTTTCGATTACTAATATTGTTTGGTTCTTTAGCATAATAGTTAGAACTTAGAAGCTATATAGGTGTGGTCATAAGAATATGTTTGTTCTATACTCTGCCCTATACAACACTTCAATATATAACATTGGTTACACATTTTTGGATTGAATATTCACTTTAGGATTTTGATTATAATGAGAAGAATTTTGTGTAACAAGTCGCCTTCTTTGAACTCTACCATTGGGCCCAAATATTGGAAAAAATATTTCTTATAGGACCTTTAATCCTTCCTTAAAAATTGTAGTTGCTCTTGCTTGTGCTAAAATTTCTGACTTTTTAAATCAAATTGTTTTCTTCTAAAAGCCTATGTTATTACCCTATCCATTAAATATCATTATCTTTGTTTTCATACTAAAAGTTTGTGTTCTGGTAAATTTATATCTTTGTGGTGGGAAGTTTAATGAAAATTTTTTAAAATCTCAGATCCAATAGCTTTCCTGTGCATCGCATGGGTTAGCGACTAGTTTATTATAATTTCATGTTCCAACATAGTGAAACTTGCGCATTACATATTGTGTTTGTACCAAATGACTCTATACATGTATATATTACATATAAAAATTTAATGTATTATTAATTATTAAAACAATATATTAAGATAATTTGATAATATTAATAAAATAGTTTCCTTCTTTTACATGCAATTTTTAATTAATTACTAGTTTACTACTAGTTATCTTCTATTTTGAGATGTAAGACAAATGACATGTAATGAATCTAAAGATTAATTGAGTTCTCAAACGTTGACTAAGAGTGTCGTAACTCAAGGTCATAGTGCATTCATTCTTATTAGGAAAGTAATGATTCAAATTGTTCGTCTTTTATTATACGAACTATCAAATTATTAAAGCATATATATGTGAAAAAATTGTACTAATCTCTTCTAAGGTTTTCGAAATAATTGAAAAAAGCAATGACAAACAAGAATTGTCAAGCTGAAAAACAATATGCGGTAAAGAAATCATCGGCTAAAGTTCATGCATTCTGCTACAAATTCTTGGCACGCTAGCTACCTTACATCATTTCCATCACCTAATTAATAGAGATGTGGTTGGTATTTTTGTAGCCATGTTTTCAATACCAGAATATATAGTGCCTATAATAATTAGAAGAAGAAGGAATCTTATTCAAACTATTGCCACGATTTTAGTTGTGCTACACAAAGATACAGGATGATTATTATGTTGAAATCAAACACAACACTTTTGTGATTTCAAAATCTGGTTAGTTTCTTTGGTCTTTGATTCTCATATTTCTGAATAGGTTTTTTTTTTTTTTTATTGAGAGAGAGAGAGAGATGGGTGAACTCTAATTGTTATTTTTTTTGAAGTGGACGGTGTGAATTGTGTCAAATATGCCTGAAAGGTGGCACAATCTTAACCTATAGATTTCTTATCTTGCAAAGTGTCCTTTTTTCTAGTTAAAAATAGGCACAATTTTGGAGGATTCGAAACCAAAATAGAATTTAATAATACAGTGCCATTTTATAGAGTGATTCAGAGACACTTTCAACATAAAGAAATTTTTTTTATTAACTTCTATATTTTTCAATGTAGGTGAAATCCCTTCAAAGCCTCTTCAATGAGTTATTAAGAGTTAAGACACCTGTTAAAAAAAGTTTTTTCCTTAAATAAATTTTTATTATGTGTACAATCAACCATGTTAATTATCCACCAAAAAAAAAAAAAATGTAAGGGACATTTTTTTAAAAATTTATTAAGGTAGTGAGTTCTTTTTATTTATTTATTTATTGATAAATTATTAAGATAGTAAATTGTGATTGTAGCAACATCATTTTAACATGGATGCACAATTAATACTATGGTTGAGTTTCGCATGGGTTTAAAAAGCTAGATTTTTTTTACTATTTAACTTATTTTTGCTACTATTCATATGTTATATTATACTTTTTGATACTATTCATAAGTCTCACTATACTATTTCAACTACCTTTTAATTTTATTTATAAATACTTTCAATAAAAATTTTTCAATTTTAACTAAATAAATTGCTGTTCTCAAACAGATTCTATGCTTATTATATACTAATCATAAAAGTTGCATCAATATGTCAAGTTATCCCGTTCTTTCATTGTCTACTTATCAATAATTATGAAATATGTATCTCTCACGATATTGTTTGTGTGTACTAGCTCATTACACGTCACCTCTATTATACACCAATAATAAAAAATAATAAAAAATTTGTGTATTTCTTACCACTTTGACAAAATAGAATTGTCAATGAACTTTACCTCGATTAATTAATATCTTCTTTCCTTGCAAGCGCTAAATGGATGACGATATATTGGATTCAAAACTCATTAGATGCATCTAACTTACTAATTTTTTTTATTTAAAAATACAAAATATAACTATCAACACCAATTCTTTTTTCCTGCTTAGTAATACAAAAATACTTCAACTTACCACAAAAGCAAAAGCAATACACTTCTTCCTGTGGGTTTCCATTTTTTTCTTTTTTTGTTATCTCCTCCCTTTCTCCTCTAATCCTATTGGTTTTGCTTTCACAGGTTGCCTAGGCAGTATCAATAATGAAATTTAACCACCCATGAAGTAATCTTAGATTGTTGGTTCACAGCTGGATCTGTGGACAGTTGTGGAGTCTTCTCTTCCCCCCTACCTCACATGTCCCATCAACTTTTTCAACTACTTTTTTTCAGAGGAGATTCCAGTGTCCTTTTTCTTCTTTATTTCTCATTTTCTCATTTTTACACTGCCTCTTTTTTTTAATTGAAAATTAATTTATTTCATCAACTTGTTAGTCCATTTTGTCCTATAAATTCCGCCCCCAAAACTCTTATGAGCCCTCTTCCTCTTCTGCTTTCTTTTCCTTGTCTTTCTTTAGCATCACTCTTGCACATATTTTGGTCTATTTCTCAAATCTCTGAAGAAGCTCTGGCTATCTTCCACTTTTTGAGATTGTGATTTTCTTAATCCAAGATCAAGTACTTATTCTCGAGTTGGTTTTTTTTTTTTTTTGGGTTCAAAATCCAGAACTCATCTTTGATCAAAAACCTGTTGATTTCTTTTACCGATCCTTTTGTTCCTCAAAAATCTCAGAAAAAATTCCAACTTTTTCATGCTGGGCTGGAGTTTTTGAGTCTATTGCAAAAACCCAAGTTCCAATTTTTATCATATATTATTGGTTCTTAAACAAGATTATCTTAATGCCCAACTTGTTGTTCTTGATGTTTGAGATTCATGTCTCCAATTCTCAGTGAGATTCTCCTTTCTGGGTGTATGATAAATTCCACATTCAGGCGCAGGACACACTTAGTTCAATCTTTCTCAGTTGTGTTCCTTTACTGGTTGTACTACGTTTCATGATATTTGCCTATCTCTGATAAATTAGGCTATATTATTATTATTATTATTATATTAGCTATATTACTATTATCTGCTATCTTAGTGTAATTTAGTATCTGGATCCTGGTAAGTTATCTCTCTCTTAGACTACTCTTATTGTGAAAAAGGCTACAAACTTTGCTGTGGTTTCAACATGGCTTCCTCCAGTGGAACATCTTCAGGGTCATCTCTGCTTCAAAACTCAGGTTCTGAGGAAGACTTGCAAGCTTTGATGGATCAGAGGAAGAGGAAGAGAATGATATCAAATAGAGAATCAGCAAGGCGATCTCGAATGAGGAAACAAAAGCATTTGGATGATCTGGTGGCTCAGGTGGCTCAGCTCAGGAAAGAGAACAATCAGATCATTCAAAGTGTGAATACCACCACGCAGCATTACATGAATATTGAGACTGAAAACTCAATACTGAGAGCTCAAGCCAGTGAACTTAGCCACAGACTACAGGCTCTGAATGATATTATCAATTTCCTGAATGCAAACACTGGTGTCTTAGGAGCTTCTGGTGTTGGGGACTCGAGCACCTTCAGTACTGAGCCTATTGATAGCTTTATGAACCCATGGAGTTTGTCATATTTGAACCAGCCTATTACGGCTACTGCAGACATTTTTAATCAGTACTAGTCTCTATGGGCTTCTTTGTTGTAAAATAGAGCAAAAGAGAGGGATTTTATGTCAGTTTTTATTTAGTGCTTAAGCCTATTTGGTAAGAAATATCACTATGTGGGGGGTGTGGTTAAGGAATAAACTCCATATTAACGTGTTAGTGCAGCTTGAAGCTATTACGGCCATAGTACTTGGTCTGTAAATGGTGGCTGTTATTGTTGTGTTATTGTACTTGGGTTGTTCTTTTTTCTCTTTTTTTAAGTTAAGATTGTAGCAGTTGATTGCTGTAAGCTTTATTTTATAATAATAGTGTGCAAGTTTTTGTCATAATCTGCTCAACTTTTGTGAATGCGTTAATACTCTTATAAATTTTTATTTTTTTTCTTTTTGTTTGACTAACTCCGTACAAAAATTATAGGGGAAATTAAAAATTGTCTTTTTGTATATGTTGACAATTTGTACACAAAAATGTGAAAGTCTTCTTGCCAGCTAATTATGTATTATTCATTTTGCCTTGTTTTATCTTGTGGTTTGACAAAGTTAATGGAGAACTAAATACTACAATTTAAACAGTGATCATGTTCTTAATTGAACTCTGAGCTATCTTTAATTTAGTCCACTCTCCTTAATTAACATCAATTAATTATCAGATTCACTCCTTAATCAGCATTAATGTCATCACGTGCAACATTCACAACTTCATGGAGTTATCAAGTGTGTGTTAGTAAAGTGGTAATGATACGCACAGGATTGGAAATTATAGATATTCTAGAGCTTTTAGAGTTAGAGCATTTGCACAGAGAGTCATGTGCACCAGATTACACAAAAATAGCCACACATCTGTCTGTGTGCATCACTATTCAAAAAATTCTAAAAGCGACAGTTCTCTTCTAAATACACATGAGAGTTGCAACTTGCAACTTTTGTGAATCTTTTATCTTCTTTTTTATTTATCCACTCTGCTCTCTAGCCCTCTCTTCTCTAGCCCTCTCTTTTTATCGTTTTATCTAGGAGTCAATTTTCTCTCAAGATCAAGTTGAACAAATACCTTCATCTGCACCATTTACCAACACTGATTTGGAATTTATTTAAATTTATTGATGATTGGTAAAATCAAATTCATTCATTTTACTATAAATTGATAGAATTTTAAGAACTCCATGTTATAGTTACTTAGGAATTCTAAATAATCTTAATCCATAGATTGATAATTGATAATTTTTTCTCTCTCTACGTTTTTTTTTTTAAAGAAAAAAGGTAAGTAAACTTTATTAATTTAAACCTTTTTGAAATACAGCCTCCAAATCAGGTGGTAGCTCTTTTATCCAAACATCTAAACCACGGATAACTGTTCTTCTAGTAAGGGCATGTGCTAAACAATTGCCCTCCCTTTAAATATGCCCAAATTTACTTGCCACTTCTTTTCTCTCTCTACGTGTGTGTGCATAACACATTTGCAAAATTACAAGTGAAGTTCTAAAAGGCATTATATGACTTAGGTTCACATTATACTTTGAAGTTTGAATAGATCTTATTAATATTAACGCTTCATAACTTTGTAATTGGTAATTCTTAAACAAATAAATCACCACTAGGTTGCGTTGTATTGTATTTTTATATTTTTTTTCACAATATAGTTATTGATTAATAACTAACTTATCTCTAAACAATTTTTTTTTTTTACTTTTAAATTTAAACCTAGAAAATAAATTTATAGACATTAAATTAAAATATTCGTTTGACATAATATTTTTGGTATAATAGAACGTGTGAATTAGTGATGATATTGTAAAATACTTATTTAATAAAAAATATTGAAAAATATGATATTACAAAAAAGATGCGTGTAACTTGTATATATGGGATGGTTTTGTAACTTTAGTTTTACAGAGTCTCATGTAAAGAGGATAATTTTATTGAGTTGTTCATTTTTTTTTCCTTTAAATCAAATCTTAAAAAAAAAAAAATCAATAATGGGATCAGTCAAAGTCAAAATGACTCTCTTAAATGCAAAAAATAAAAAATAAAAAATAAAATTTATTTTTAGCACAAGGTAAGATGCAAAGAATTGGAGTAAATAAATCTAGAAGTCTGCGCTATTAATCATGGTGCTCACAATATTTTTTCTCTAATTTTATAAATATAATAGAATTTGAATGTCATTGTACATAAACTGATTTACAATATTCAATAGAATTTGAAAAACTTTATGGATTGAGAATTTTATCAAGGCGGAAATCACATTTTTGTCCCTATATTTTCAGGTCATTCCTATTTTAGTTCATATATTTTATTTTTATTGCTTTCAATCCCTATCTTGAAAAATGCTTCCTGTTTTGATCTCTGCCGTTACATCAGAGACGAAAAATGCATACGTGACAAATAGCAGAATTAAAAAATATTAAAAATATTTTATTTTATTTTAAAATAAAATAAAATTTTAGTTATCATTTAATTATTTAAATAATAATTGTTCTTTATGTTCTTCCCCCAAGAACATGGTTGGCTAGAAAATAAGAAATTCAAGATTTTCTTCTCTTTTATTTCATTTTCTTAACATCCAAACAAACGAAAACATATACAAAACCACAATCAAACTCAAATACTCTAACACAATCAACTAACAAAACTCAAAACACTTAATCAAAAAAATAATAATAATAAAACAAACAAAACCCAAAACATGGTCAAATCAAAAACAAAATACCAAAAATATCAAAACTCAAAACCAATCCTCATCAATAAAATACACCAAAACGCAATTATGAGCTAGTTAGATCAAACCATGATGACCATCAAACCATGGCGACCATCTGGGTTTAGAGAGAAAGAAGATCAGATCTCGGTCAAGGTGGGTTTCGGCCATGGATCTCAATCTCTCTCTGTTGCTCTTTGCTTCTTTTCTTTTCAATTTAAGGATTGAAATTTTGGAATCTCTCTTCAAATTCACAAAAAGGGTTTGCTCTTAGCAATGTCTTCTTCACAATCATCACCAGGCTACTACAACACACTTCCCTCCACATCCACAACCACCGCCAACGCCGCCGCCGTGTGCTCCATCTTCGCTATGCGCCGTCCATGGCATGAGCTCGTCCAACCACTCTCCTCCTTCATGCGCCCTTACACACTCGGCGAAGCCACCGCTTGCATCAAGTGCAACCTCGATCACTTCCATGTGAACTACACGTTTATCGCGCTCCTCATCCTCATCCTAAACCTCCTTTAGCACCCGATCTCCATGATCATCTTCCTCACCATCTTGGTCGCTTGGTCTTTCCTCTACTTCCTCCATGACCGTCCACTCCTCCTTTTCCACATCACTATCGATGACCGCATCGTCTTGGCCTTGCTCTCCATCGTCACCATTATCGCTCTAGTCCTCACCGATGTCTAGCTCAATGTCCTCATTTCACTAACTCTAGGTTGATAATAATATGTGGGACTACTTAACTCTGAATTTGTATTTAAATATGGGTTGGTTTTTTCTTTTCTTTTTTCTTTTAAGAAACATCTGGGTTGGTATTTTTGTAGTTCTTGTTCAAGATACACTTAGATCTTGATTATGTGATTTTTGGTTTTTAATTATGTTTTTAGTTTTTTTTTTATTTAGTTAAAATTGATCAATTATATTTTTAAATTTAGATGCTGATGTGGCATTTCTTAATACCAAATAACATTTTTATTATTATTTTAATGGCCATGTCAGCTTTTAGTGTGCTAATAGTGTACTCTGTTTGTTACGTGTGCATTTTCCGTCTCTTAAGTAACGATAGGGACCAAAACGGGAAGCATTTTTCAGGATAAGGACTAAAATCAGTAAAAATAAAATCTAGGGACCAAAGTAGAAATCGCCTGAAAATGTGGGGATAAAAATGTGATTTCCACCTTTTATCAATTAAGGAACAAATCTTAAAAGTGGGTTGGGTACAAAAGACACCTACATATGCTTCGTTCTCATAGGAATTGCAGTATTGGGTCTAATTGCTATAATGTTTGTTATATAATGTAATCATTATATACTTCTTATTTTTTTTTGAGGGAATGTAATCATTATATACTTTAGAGATGGCAATGGGGTGGGGTGGAGCTAAAGGATGGAGTTTTCATCCTCGCCCCACATGGTTTTGTCTTGTCCCATCTCCACTCTGTCCCACATGATTGGGAAAACTTTCTCACCCCATCCCCGCCCCTTGGGGCCTCGCGAAGCCCCGCCCCATACTGTAAAACTCTACTTGTTGTTAATTTGCCCTACAACTAGTACAATTTTTTTAATGAAACCTATTTCATTAATAAAAATATACTTGAAATCACAACTAAATTTATCCCATTAAATCAAATCAATTTTTAGAAAAAAATTGATAACATATCTAAGTATTTAAAAAGACAATCATAAATAAATAAATAAATCTTGTCGTATAACACATAACAAATAAAAGCAGAGAAACCACATTGAATAGAATAAAATAAGCTAATATTGATATGTTTGTTTAAATATGAGAGTTTTAGGGTATGAAAAATTTACAATTATAACCCTTAGCAATATAAGGCAGGGCGGGGACAGGGAGGGGTTGGATGGGGTGGGTCTAAAAAGTTTAAATCCATCCTCGCCCCACCCTGTGGTACGAGGCTAAAATCTTTCCCTATCTCCGTCCCACCACTTTTGTGGAGCGGAGAAAATTCACGCGAAGTAAAGCGGGAAGGGATAGGTTAAGCAAGACGGGAAAAAATTGGCATCCCTAATACACTTATGCATGAAAGAGACATGGTTTAAATAATTTCTATTAAAATAGGGAGAAGTCAAGTTAATCTAGGCTTTGTTTGGCACGTGGTTTGCAATTCTACTTGGGAGCTGCCCATAGTTTCTTTGTGGTTAAAGTTATCTATTTTATAGATAAAGATGAAAGCTTGATTAGAAATTTTTGATTTTTTTTTTTCCAATCATTCTTTATTAATAAATAATTTCACAATTTTATTAAGTATGTTGTTAATTATGTAATTTGAATAGAAGAAAATTCTAGTATGATTGAGCCAACTCTGGCTCAAAATGTATTATTTTTATTTTTATCTTAATAAAGTTACGCATTTTTTATAATAAAATAAATAATTTTACAATTTTTGGCTTTCCTCTCCTTCTTCATTTGTCTCTTTCTCTCTACATCAAACCGGTTCAATTGCTTTATGCAATTAATTATTTCCTTATTTACCTGCTCTTTCATTATTATTTTTTCCCAAATATTAAACTTTTGGTTTTCCCATTAATGGTATTAATTAATGCGTCTCCTCCATTCCACTTTTCCTCCCTCCATCAAATCAAATAAATTCTTCTTGTATTTCTTCCCTTTTTATTTCAACTCTTTCTCATTCCTTGCCCAAACACACATTTTTAGATTTGCATATATTATCTCTCTATTCCTTTATAACCTCATTATTTACTTGCTCTTTCATTATTTTATTTCAACTCTTTCTCATTTTCTCTCATGTTCCATTTGAAACAAGTGAATTGGATTATTGTTACGTCATCATTAGTTAAATATAAATTGAGTGTTGTCTTTGCATATGTTATCTCTCTATTCCTTTATAACTTCATTGTCAAGGCCGACTCAACAATTTTGGGGGCCTTAGGCGAAAATTTTAAATGGACTCTTTTTTTAACTTTAAAGTTTAAATTTATACAAATAAAAATTAATTTATTACATGGTTCAATAAATTAGTATCACTATAATACAAATTAGTTGATATAATATACATCAAATAATTAATTGGTGTAATAATTTATAATAATTGATAAAGTAAGAGTTTGCATTAAAAAAAAAAAATTGATAACTTATTAATTAGTGTGCGGTCATGTGGGGGCCTTGTGATGTGTTGCCGTGTTAGGGCCTGTGTACAAGACTGCATAGTGCTATATGCACTGTGCAATTTTATCCTATCAAGTTGTGTGCAGTTATTGTGTAGTATTCTGAATTTTAGGATATAATGTGGCTTTTTTAATGCATTTTATTGACCAATAAAAGTACCTAAAATATATATATATATATATATATATATATTTTTTTTTTACAAGTGGAGGCCCTTTTTTATTTGGGGACCTTAGGCGATTGCATCAATTGCTTATATGGTTCAGCCGGCCCTACTCACTGCTTACATGCCCTTTCATTATTACATTTGAACTCTTTCTCGTTTCTTCTCGTGTTCCATTTGAAATAATTGAACTGGATTTTGTTACTTCATCATTAGTTAAATATAAATTGAGTGTTGTCATTTTGGTAATTATCGATGACATAGCAAAATTTAATCAATTTATTTCAAAGTAGATATAAATTATTTTAGAAACTAATGTTGGAATAATCCAAATAACTTTAGAGAATCTCAATCCACAGTGATTAAACATTAAAACAACTGAAAATGAACAGAGAGGGAGAGATAGAGATGAAGAGCAAGAAATTAAAATAAAATAAAAAATATTTTAGTTAATGTGTGCTCTTATGACATTTGTTAATAGATCATTTTAAAAATGTTTTAATGTAACTTTCATGATAAATATAAAAAACTGTCGAAAAATCAATTTTGTTTTTACTTTTCAATAATTTTTTTTTAAAATATGAACAAAATTGTTTATAGACTTAGGCTACAACCCTACTTAATAAAATAAATATTGCTATATATTCTGAAAATCTAACATTTGAATTGCATGGTCTTTATGTTCTTAATACACATGTCAAATTTTGTATCAATCTGATGTTATTTACTATATAATCTATAAACTTATATTTTATGCGTAATTTTAAACTATAAAAACTTGCAATTTAAATAATTTATTTATAATATAACTATTCATCTTTAATTTTCTAGAAATTTTGCAAGTATAGAGGATATAAGAAGAAGATGCAATCTAATGGTAGATTTGTCAAAATTCACCTTCAATAAAAAAAAAAAAAATTATAACCTAAAATTACAATCAATTTTGTAACTTCATTTTATCCTAAAAATATTTGATGAACTGACAAATCTTTTTAAGCTATCAAAGATTACACCGTTAAAAAGTATTAGTAGTAACTAAAATGTCAGATCTAGGCCTCATTGGTTTCTTTTCTATAAAAAGAGTCGAAATGGGAGAGAGATCACGTTGGTAAGGAACAAGTCACACGTGCAGGAAACAATAGTTTCAGTGCGACACTGCGAGTACTCAAATTCACATGATTCGGTTAAAAAAAAAAAAGAAGTTACTGTTTGTTTATTTGAGTTTGTCAGATCTACCTGTACAATTATCAGACATAAATACTTTACTATAATTGGAGAGTGCGGCTGTGTCCAAATACTTTGGATGTCAACTTTTAGAACAAGCAAAAAATTGTTATAAAATAAAAAGTTCAAAAAATAATCACAATAATATGTTTACGTTTATTAAGTTGTAGTGATTTTTACTATGCTAAGAAAAAAAAAATAAAAAAAAATTACGGTATAATCTTTTCATTTTACCTTAATTCTGAAGTATATATATAAAGAAGTGCTATGTTTATAATATTTTAATAACAAATTATATGTGGTTAGTTGTTATTGGTTCAAATTTGAACTTATCATTAAGATTACTTTTTTGTTACAGCAATAACAACGTGCCACTTATGATTTGTTGTAAAAATATTGTGAACATACATAACATTTTATATATATATATATCATTTAAATATCTCATTTAAATCTGTCACTCTTCCAAATCGAGTCAGGTTACAAACTATATCAAACACAAAACAAAGTAGCAAAAAAAAAAAAAAAAAAAAAAATCAAACACAAAACAAGACTTTGTATAGCCCAAGATCAAGTATCTTTGATTTACTCTTTGTTACCTAACATTTTAGAGAAGTGGTTTAGTAAATTGGTGTTTTAGGAAATTCTTTAAAGGTTGAATTTTATAATATAGTCTATTGGTTTTTTTTTTTTATAAGAAGTTGACCAACTTTCAGTGAAAGGACATTTGATTATTAATTTTGCTACTTTTCAATAAAGATGGGATTCATTTGAAGCATTCTTAACGAATGCACATGGGCGCTTGTTAACAAAAGCCTCACACAAAGGCTAAAATGTTCCACTAACACAAATTTACAAGAAAATTAATTAATGGAAGTGAAAAAAAGAAGAAGTAAAGAAACAGACTTGACTCAATCAGTCAAAATTAATAATCAAAACAGACTTGAGTTGTTTGGATGTGTTTGCCACTATTGCCGATCTTTACTATAGATGGATTACTTGCTAAATAGCATAAATTTGACAACCAGTCAAGCTGAAAATATGTGTCCCTCCACTAAAAAAATCAATACTGACTCATACCAACGATTGATAGAGATTGAGTTGGAGGCTATTGATAATTTTTTTTTCTTCCTTAAAAACTTTTTGCTGTTGGTTTGAATTTAATTGTTGAAATACAGAATAGTAGCTACTATTCTACAAGTGCCAAAGTTATCTTACACAACAATTACATGTAAAAGTAATCACATTTTCTGTGTGTGTGTTTTAACTTTTAATGGCTTTAGTAGTTTCATCAGTTGAGCAAGAAAGTTTCATTATAATTGTTCTTTCAAGAACACAAGTAGACAGGTGCTATTTGGCATGCGGTTAGAAAGTAGAAAACACATTGGATCTCCAACAGGCCAACAAGCATATGCCATCATATTTACAGAAAAAAAAATAAGTGTAGGGATATCATATGTCCTACACTTATTTTTTCTATAAGGGGCCAATATGTGACGTTTCTCTTATTATTAGTTGATAACTTAACAGAATATGAATTTAGGCGTGTCGAGAGAAAGTTTAGAGACACGACTTTTATTACAACTTTTATGTGGTCAATTGCGAGTATTGGAAAAAATTATTGAATTTATATGTTAAGTGTTTGTCCACTGCTTAAAATCATTATTATTTCAATAAATTATAACAAATGAAGTGGTCCTAAAAGAAAAGGACGGTTGTAGAATTTTTGTTATAAAAATGAAGTAGTAGGCGTAAAGGCTATAAGTTAAATCTTCTAGGCCTTGATTGCCTAAGAAGATATAGACAAATATGCAAATAATTGATGCAAGTAAACAGAAAAAAACAGTAAATCAAATAGCAAAGCAACGAAGAATAAACATTTCCGAGTAGTTAGTGGGAAAGGAAAAACAAGGAATTCAATGGTTAAATTTAATCACCACTATTTTGTCTTGTTTTGTTTTTTTTGTTTTATTTTTTCTGTTGAATAAAAAAAGAAGTCTCTGGTATTTATTTATTTTTCTTGGTAATATCACTTGAATTCATCATTAAACTTGTCAAATTCACGTTTTGTTTTGTTTATTGTATTTTTTTTTTTAATCTCAATCTTGCGTAAGGTAAGTTGACTTAGGCACTTTTAGGGCGTCTTCTTGAAGACATGATTAAGAGTAAGAAATAGGAATCTCATGTAAATCTCATGGAATATTTACATGGAAGAATTGTATAAATAGTGAAAGAATTCTTTGTACTTTTGAATAAAGACATAATTAAAATTCATATAAAATGGCTTCAATTCAAACCAGTTTATTTTTTATTGTGATAAATTTCCAGTTGTCCCAAAAATTTAAAAAGTCAACAAAAGATGAAATTAATCATTTAACTAATTAACTAGTTTTCATTAAAAAAAAAATCATTTAACTAGTATTTTAATAGCACCCCTCATTGGCATGCCTAAACTCCCCCGTAATGAGGGCCTAACACATGGGAGTCTTAATATTTTTAATAAAGATGTTACGTCCACAATATTTTTATAAAATTTTAAAAATAAATTACAATTGGTTAATTGTTATTGGTTCTAATTTGAACCTACTATGAAATTACTTTTCTATCACATCAATAACAATGGGTAACAACTTGCTACATAGAATTTGTTGTGAAAATATTGTGAACATATTATTTCTCTATTTTTAAATAGAATGTAGAGTAGAAATAGGATACTAAGATGTATTACAAAGTGCCAAAAAAAAAAAAAAACTTAAACCGTTAGAGAAATTATGTAATTTATCAACAAACCATTATTTTAATACATTGTATTATACTCTTAACATGATTATATACAGAGGGTAAAAGTGGCAAAACGTGAATGAACATGAACAGCACCCAACTAGTGAACAAGAAAAAATATATATGGAGGATGAAACTGTTTCCATTTTTAATTAGAAATCCATAAAAGCACCCAACAGGTGAAAAAAGATCAATGAACATATAGCACTTTATGTGTGAAGAGAAAGCAAATTGAAACGGCAAGTGGGCTCCAAACTTTATTTTTTGTTGAGAGAGAGGGTGTAGCTTTCTTTAGATTCCAATAACAATTGCACTTCTCTTCTCAAATAAAGAAAATAAAAAGAAAGATAAAGATAAAGAGAAAAGCTTTTCTTTTAAAAAGAGAAATTAAAACCATTAAAATAAAGGGTCGTATTGTCACGCACACTGTTATGCGCCCATTTTTTGAGCTGGAATCGTAAGTATTTTTATTTTTTTATAATATGCTATTAACATCACAGTTCGAACCATTTTCTCCCTTTCCCTCAAATCCTTAAGCACTATGTGTATGGAGAAATGATAATTAAGCTACAGAAATTCTTTACGATTTCAAAAGTTAAACTGAAATGTGAATTGAACACAATTTCAAAATTAAAATTATGTTTTCATGCTTATGATGTCAATCTAGAAAATGTATGTAATAACGTGTGTGTAACCGCATTTATCTTAAGCATCCTTTTCTTTCAATGACCCATTTTTCTTCCACAAAAATACAAAACATTGCAAGGAGACAAGGGCTGTCATGAATATAATATGGTCAAAATCTAAATCATGGTTCCGTAAGCTCTTTTGCAACTAATATCCTTTCCTTAAATCTCTTTTTCCAAGTGAACCATGTTAATGTAAGATGGTCAATAATCACAAAAGACAAAGCAAAATAGCACGCCTATTGAAATGGCCAAATTATTCTTGTATTCATCAGCTGTGTCCAATATATAAATAATAATAGTTTGTGCTTTGCTGGAAAACAAGTGGTGGGCACTAATTATTATAATAAAATAAAATCAGATCAAAATCATAGGATCAATTAACTTATATGAGATTAAACCAAAATAAAAATAATAACTATACCTTGTGACTTGTGTGCCAACTGCCAAGGTACATATACAAATTCCAGCTATATGACCACAGCACACAGTCAAACAAAGAAGTGATTTGAATACACATATAGATTAATTAGTTACATATACTATAAATTTAACTATATAAGTTTTGGTGTCATCATATAAATAAAAAATAAAAAATGATGTATTATGTCATTGATGTGAAACTAATAACATATGTTGTCATGTTAGTTCACAAATTTATTTATTTATTGTAAAATTGCTAATAAATTTAATATATAAGTAACTTAATTTTGAGTACGTATTTGATTATCACTTTTTATTTTTTTGCTTAAACCATCGTGACAGTGATGCATGATGTAAAAAAAAAAAAAAAAAGAAAAAAAAAAGGCAAACAGTCTGACTATATATATTATATCTAAAGTAGTTAGAAAGTACAATGTGATTATTCTCTTGGTGTTGTTTAGGGCTCAGAGATTTTTGGGTGGGAATAGATCCTTGTCATAATTGTATTTTTCATTTCAAAAAAATTGTAAAAAAAATCAAAACTTTTTTTTTTTTTTTTTTGGGTTCAAAAAGGTTAAAAAAAGGATGCAATTACGAATAATGGACCCATGATAGGAATTGGTACGTCGGCATGTATGTTTTAAAGTTAACAGGAGATCATATAAAGATTATTTAGAGACCAATATTAAATTATTAAAAAAAGAGCCAGAAATCATAATCAATTGCTTGGATTTACTTAGAAATGTCCCTTGGCAGATCTACAATTTATTTTACTACTTATAAGATACATTATATTAGTGGCTACATTTGAAGTAGCTTCAGCTTTATATATAAGAAGGAATATTTAGCACAAAACCACAAAATATATATATATATATATATATATATATATATATATTTTGTGGTTTTGTGCTAAATATTCCTTCTTATATATAAATATATATATATATATTTTGTGGTTTTGTGCTAAATATTCCTTCTTTCTAGATTAACTAATAATTTAAATGAAGAAACAATGGGCCAACATAATTTTAAAAAAAAAGAAAAGAAAAGGGTCAAGTGTCTATTATGATGATATAGATTATTTGATGAGAGCATGTACAATGCAATGCATGAGTGTTATAAATATAATGAGATGGTTCTAGAAAAGCTCAGTGAGACTGTGACAAACAAAGCTCTTTTTTTTTTTTTTTTTTTTTCTGATGAGAATAAAAATAGTGAAGTGACAAACAAAACTGACCATCACCATTATTACATTTTTATGTTTTGATGAAAAGGTTTGAGATTTTAAAATAAAAATGGAGGCACGCTTGCAAGTTGCAAGTAGCTCATCCATCTCATATCATGCAATTATCTTGGATGAAGACAAAATTCAAAACAAAAAGTGTTTCTTTTCAACAACCCCATGATGAAATGCTTCTCTTTAATTTGTTTTCTTCTAAATTGTTAGGTTGAGTGGATAAATATTAAATACACTTTTAAGTACACTTTTTTTAATTATTTTTTTATACGATATATAATTTTTACACTAGTCTAATTTAAGTGTATATGTGTGTGAAACTCTCTTCTGGAGACTTGAACCCCAACTCTTAATCCTCATACCTCATAAACACTTATACTTGTGGAGTAACCATTACACCAACAGTGCGTGATAGTCACTATTAAGTACACCTTAAAAAGAGTATTTTTGACGCTTCAGCAAGTATTTGACCCTTCAACATTACTTGCCTTATATGCACAAAAAAATTCAACAAAATCTACTTAAAAAAAAAAATAATTGAAATTTGATAAGAGAATGGAATTTTTAATAGGCCTTTATTATGATTGTGTTTGTTTATGGATTTATCTATTTAATATTTATCATTTAAATAAAATATGGTGTGCAAAATTTTAATGGAAGGTTTAAATATAAAGAGTTTAAATATATTAAAAAAATTAAATAAAAACAATGATTTATAAAATTGTGAGGCCTTAAAAACTTATATGGTATAATATGATGGGATCAACTAAAAGTCAAATATTTTTAGTTTTAAATAATGTTTTAATAGTAATGCTACAAATACAAATTATTTTACAATATTTTTACAAATTGCTGATATGGCAAATTTTTACTAGTTCTAATATGGACCCATTACTAACATTACATTTTTACTTACAATAACTATTTGGAAAATACAAAAGTCACATCAGCAGTTTGTAAAAATATTGTAAAATAATTTGTGTATGTAGTATTACTCTATAAAGTTTGTTTCAAAATCATTTTGATTTAGCTACTAAAATAGAATATTTTGGTATCAACCTACACTAATATATCATTTTAGGATTATCACTTAACAATAACTTTAACAGAACTTCATAGTCATGTCATTCCGTTAACCAAAATAAATTCATAAAAACAAGTTCATAAATTCCAACACATAAAAGTACAACTCAGAAAAGAACTTCATTAGAATGGTTGAAATTTAGTTGGAATGGCCAGTACTATCCACCACAAATTTAAATGTATTTAAAATAGAATAGGAGATATATTACACAGGTTAACATACTGCAACGGAATGGATTTCAAAAATATTATTTTAAACCAATTGAATATTGAGATTTGAGACCGATCATGTTTCCACTAAATCAGTTTAGAGAAATTTTTTTAACTCATTGCCTAACAATTTATAACATTATCCATGTGTATTATTTAAACAACTCACATAATTTATTAAAAATATTATATAATTAAAAATACATGTGTATGCTCTTTTTAACCGTCACGTTGCTTGTTGGAGGAAATTTCCTTTAAACAGATTTGGAGGTATGATTTTTCCCATGAATTGGATATGGTGCACAATTCACAAGTTTGTCCTAAATTCCTTTTTTTTTTTTCTTTCTGGTTTATAGCCAATTGAAACATTAAAATAAAATAAAATAAGATTGTTGTGGTTGATTCTCTTATGATGACTTTTCAAATTTTAAAAAAAAAAAAAATTAAAGAAATCTACATTTTCTTTTTATACTTAGTTTGGGTTTTTTTTTGTTTGACACAAGATAGAATTATACTTTAACCTAATCTAAGTGTATATGTATGTGAAGCTCTATCCTGGAGATTTGAACCCCGACCCTTGGCCCCCACACTTCACAAGCACTTATACTTGTGAAGTAACCATCGCACCAAAGATGTGCAGTGGTAGGATGTTAAGACTTAAGAATTCCTTTTTTTTTTTTTTTTTTTCCTTCTACACTTTACTTTCAATTGTGCCAAGTGGCCTAGACCCTTCCACCTCCCATAGCTTTAAAAATAGAGAAGAAGGAAAGGGGTTCACTAGTAAAACCTAAAACGATACTAAACAAATGGGTAAAGTGAAGAAAAGGAAGGTGAATTTAGGTTAGGTTAGTTCCTTAAAATCCTAAGAAAAAAAGCAACTATGGGATCAACAATATAGTAGAGTGTGGTGTAGACCCATCTCAATTTTTTATAAAAAGAAGAAACAATGTGTGATGAAAATCTCTCGTCATGTCTTTTTCTTTTTGGATTTGATTGCATGTTGGAAAGTACTGTTAATGACAAATAATTATTTCAGACCAAGGGAAGTTTAGTTTGTGAGTTGTGACTTGTAAGGACATGCATGTGGTGGGCAGCCTTGCACTTGAAAGGCTCACGGGAATTCTGGAGTACCCTTTGTCATGAAATTCTAGATTTTGGTTTTGTGGGTTATTATAGGTTTGGTTAACGGGAACCTTAGATTTATTGTTAATAGATTATTTTAAGAAAATTTTGAAAATATTTTCTAGATATATTTCCGAAACCAATGCACTTAAATTATCGGTTAACATTTTCCTATTAATATTACTAGTATATTGTATAATTGAAATTTATCATAATAATTATTTCACAGTTATAATAAATTATGTAAGTGTGATACTATACCAATCACAATTATCACATTACTAAATTATTTTTTGGTTTGCTAAAGGGTGCCATTCGAGGCTTTTGAGCACCATATAAGCTTATTGGAGAAAAGTGTAATTTGCCATTCAGCAAATAGCTATGGTATTGGTATCCATTCAATGACCTTTCTTTTTCAATTTATTTACACTTTTTTTTTAATAAAAAAAAAAATCTCAAATGTGTGGTGTTTGAGAAAAAATCTCTTACGTCCAACTATGGAGTGGGGGTTATAAGATGTTTATTGGTGATGTGCATGTTTCCTACTGGTACTAGTATTCAAAATTGTGGTTCTTGTCTAATTTGTTCACTTCCTCAAATTTTTTTTTTTAATTTTATTATCTTCAAATGCGTAACAGGTGTACTTAGGAAGAAGCATATTTGATATTAGTTTATTGCTAAGGATGAGTATCGATCAAATGCAATTTAAAATAAAAAAGGCATGGGAGAAAGAGAGTGAGTTTTTTTTTTTTTTTTTGGAAGGGTAAGAGATAATTGCTGAACTATATAATATATATAGTTCAATCCCAAATTGAGACTTTGCCTTGGTATATGGATCAATTTATGCCATGAAATTGAAATCTTGTCCAAATGGTGCTAAAAAAATTAATTAGCAATTTAGCATTGACATGTACCACCCAACAATAATATATTTTTTGGAGAAAATTTCAACTTATGCGTCAGCTTTTGATAATAGATCTTTTATCATTAGAACAAGACACCAATTAGTTTTTTGTATAAGTGAAGATTGAATCTCAGATCTTTTATTCAACCATCATAAATTTTACCAGTTAAACTAGTTGAAACCCACCACGCAACAATAATATGAATGCAACCATTAATTCTGAAAACGTCACGAGAAAAAAGAGAAAGTGATAATATTGTTTTCTTCTTCCTTGGCTTAATGCTTGCTTACCAACCTACCCATTGTCATTGGTGTAAGCTTCACACTTTTGTCGGTACTTGGCAAAATGGCACTGGTAGTAGTAAAATTATATGCAAATTACTTTACTTCTTTGTCGCTTTTTCTTGCTCTTTTACTTCATCCAATGGACAAGAAGACTAAAAATAAACAAAAGCCCTACTTTGTTTGATCATCATAACCTTTGGTGATGTAAGAGGATCATTTCTTAATTAGTGTTGTTTATCATGAACTCATTAAACTAGTACTTTAGACTTAAGAGTTTAGACTACACGTAACAAGAGAAAAATGGAGTTATAAAGTACGTAATGTTAATCTTAACTTAGACGGATGTAAATGTAATGAAATAAAAGAATTAATTAGTCTACAAATTTGATTAAAAGCAACTTTCTGATAATGATTTCTTTTTTTGCTTTTTGGTGACGTTACGTTACCTGATCTTAAGAATGGCCCCCATTGTTAAGTTTTAGGGTAGGCCCCCTCTACACAAAACCTGATAAGGGATAACAAACAGGTGGGACGGGTTTGAACTTCGAATCATGTGTGTTCTCTATCTTCATTCGGCCTACTTTCTGTGACAAGAAAATCTCCATGTATTGTAGCAAAGAGGGATCACGTCATTTTGTCATCGTCAATGAGGTGATATTGATGAGACAGAGGTTGACAGAAAAAATAAGAATATTGGCGGCAAGAATAGTGGGAGAGACAAATTGCAATTGTTATAGGATGATAATAGTATATGTATAAAACATTATTTTATAAATATGATATGTATGAAAATAATCAATACACTTTTTTTAAAAAAAATATAAGAAAATGGTGTCTTAATTTTATTTATTTATTTTTAAAGATATAATAGAATTTCGACCTATGATGTCCACTTTATAATAATTACTTTTTATTATCAGATTAAGACATTAATTAATTTTTGATGTACATTGGATTAGAACTCCTGATCTCTTATTTAACAACAAAAGATTTTATCATTTTACTTAATTAGAACTTATCTAATATCGGTTAAACCATTCTATTTCTTATGCATGAAACACCCCACAAGTGGATATGTGGATGGAACTTGGGACCATATCCTTCAAGTTCATTGAATCCATCATCGAGTTCATTGAATTCATCATCCGGATGTACTTGAAGGGGCAAAAATTAATACACATACACAAATATATATATATATATATATATATATTTATATATTACACACACTGGAAAGAGTAGGGCATGGCAAACCTAGGACCTGACCCAATCAAATACGGCGGACTGTATACAAAGCTTGAGCGAAACCCACTCATGAAATGATTGGACAAAGTGAGCATGTCTATGTCCTACCCATATAGTTATGTGGGCTCATATAGAAATTCTTCAATACAAGTTGGCTGAAGCCACTAAAACATTATGCATATGGACTAGCTTGACCAATTGGCCTTTTACAACCCTGAAAACGGCGAGGATCATGAATTTCATCTACTCTTGCCCAGCCCAATATTAAAAAAGCCTACTCTCATTGCATTGTCATCCAAGTATTAACAATCTAGTTGGTTTAGTATTTGTTTAGGTGGGCTCAATGACTCTATCTTTCTTTTTCTTTTTTAATTCCAGGATAACAGTTTTGGAAACTTGAGTCCAAGCAAAAGATGAGCCCTTTGGGGGGCCGATGGAATTAGTGGTATGGCCCAAACAAAACAAAGGGTGAATTAGTACCCAACAATACTGTGGTGGTGGTCATTTTGTAGGTCATGCCCATTGGACTGGCCCAAGCTACATCGAGATCTAAGCTACCATTTGTTGATTTTAATTCTTTGGAACCTACTCTAAAAAAAAAGGAATTATTATTATTTTTTTTAAATTTTCCTATCTTTGTACTTTGAACTGCTCTCGATGACTAAAAAGGAAAAACGAATAAAGGCTTCTTTGGTTCTTAATAATAGAATGAAAGGCTTGTATCATTTAGTTTACAAAATGGGTTGTGGGATAGCTTCTTCCTTTTAAAAGTTGAAGCTTCAAGCATTTATGAAGAAGTAGCAACAAGCCCAACAAATGAATAACAGAATGAAAAGATAAAGAATCATTTGGTTTACAAAATGGGTTTTGGGATAGCTTCAGCCTTTTAAAAGTTGAAGCATCAAGCATTTATCAAGAAGTAGCGACAAGCCCTACAAATGGCAGTAGGGCATTTGGTGGCATTAAGCCCTTGTGCCTTCTGAGGCAAAAGGAGTTTCGTTAAAATCCATGCTATGGGTCAAGTAGTTACGAGTTTGGTGAGAAAAGTGCTACATGTCGTTTAATTAAAAGAAATATCAACCCATTTGGTAGGAGAGACTTTCAGTATGGATAGAAAATGAATAAAAGGAAAGGAAAAAGAGAGTGAGGGTTTCTATTGTTTGATATGAGGCTTGTTTGTCACAGTTTATTCAAGTTATTTGGCATGTTCAACTTCTTTTAAAATTTTACTTCTGCCTAGATAGAATTGCATTTTTGTTCCACTTATTTTTAAGAATAAATTAATAAAAAGAAACTATCCAAACAAGCAAAAAATTGGTAAAATGGGGTTTGAGGGTAAACTATCTTCCACATGACCTATTAAACAATATCATTATTTGGACATTGGCAATGTTGGATACATTTGACGTACATAAAATTATAATAGATGCGTATTTGTGGCATTTAGTGAAATGTGGAGAGTCTGACACCATAAAAAGTAAGTCTAATTATTCCACTAATTATTCCTTGAAAGTGAATTCATGTAGCTAGACATCCATGTCTATTAATAGAAGTGTAAGTATTTCGTTTAAAGTAGAGGGGGAGGAAAGAAAGGTAACAAGGGAACAAGGCATTATAGAAGAAATAGATAGTAGAAAGGAGAAGGAATAGAAGAAAAGAGAGTGATAAGAAGTCAATATGACCTTACGATATATAGATTGAGTTTCTCTCATGTAGCTAGGTAATGTTCTGTTGTGGGGAAGACTGGTTAAGTTTGTTTGGGTCTTACCAAGTGAAACCGTTGTCATTGTCTAATCCTCTTTCTCATTTTTGTAAAGAGAAAGAAATGAATGGAATTGTATAATTTTTGTAACACAAACTAACCCAACCGATACGGTAGCAACGAACACAACAACACTACGTGTTGCCACAAATAATAATTAAAAAAAAAAAAACGAAACTTCGCAGAGAACTTACTCAGCAAAGGAGGTGAGCGTGTGCGCCCCCACGTAAACAACCAACTCGGTGAACACATTTAATCATCCAAAAAAAAGAAAAAGAAAAATCAAAACAAAAAAACGAAGCAGCCAAATACGCCGTCATATTCTGATCTGATAAAAGAAGCAGCCAAGCACACTTTTACAAATTTCATAATCGGCAACGCTTGATGCTAGATTCTTGAGAAACATTTGGTTCGCTGTAACGTTATATTATATTATTCTAATCTTACATTAATATAATTTAAATAAAATAAAATAATATTATATTATTTAGAAAGGTGACGTGATTAAGGTGATGTAATATATTTTGTAATTTTAAATTATAATAATGTTAGAAATAAATAATATAAGCTAAAAATTTTAATGTCACATTATTGTAATATATGTCACATCAGTAACACATCACAGCAAATAAGATGCCCCTAAAAGTAAATTCATGTATCCAGCTTAAAATATTTTTTTTTTGAGAAGAGGGATGAACGAAGAAAGAAATCCACAGATTTATCAAAATTTCAGTCCTTTCATGACGTTTTTTTATAAATACAGTAAATTTTAGAAAGGGTAATTGGGTAAATTGGCACTAATATACAAATATATCAACTTTCCCATCTTTAACGAAGGGACCGAGAAATGAGAATGTACACATTTTTTATTTTTTAACACAAACCCAACCGACAGCAACGAACACGGCAACACGAAGCACAGGTGACGAAGCGTGTGCGCCCCACGTAATTATTTTTTTTTTTTAACAATCAACTCGGTGAACATTTATATCATCCTTCCCCAAAAAAAAAAAAAAAAAAAAATCAAAACACGAAGAAAGGCATCAATTCCGGCAAATACGGCGTCGTATCACGTGATATTCTGATCTTGCTAAAAGAAGAAGGAAGAAGAAGCAAGTGCACTATTACAAAATTTATATACAGTTACATATATACATATACGAGATTCTAAAAATTAGGTACCTCTCTCACTCTCAGGTCTCAGCTAAAGATTTTGAAAATCGAATCTCAGGTCAGGTGAGAGTTTCTTTCCAAATTCGCGTTTCGTTTCCGTATTTTTCATCACATACTCTCTCTCTCTCTCACCATTTTTTGCTCACATCTTTCAAATCTAATGCAGTAGTGTTAAGTTTAAAGGAACAGACATGGTGAAGGAGACAGCGTATTATGATATATTGGGCGTTCACGTCGACGCATCTGCCTCCGAAATTAAAAAGGCCTACTATCTCAAGGTAATAATTATAATTATAATAATAATGCTTCAATTTCTTTCCATATTTCTAATAAGAGCCCGTAAAGTTTATTTACTTGGTTTCCAATTCTGGATTTGGTAGTTTGTGAAAATAGACATTTTTTTCAATTCAATTCCGGTTTCTCCTGTTGTATATTGTGTATGTTAAGAGTAGCGGAAACCCGAGAGATTGGTTTAGTGGTTCCTAATGCCTCGAAATATCCACGAGGTCCCGAGTTCAAAATTACTAACTAGGCGTCCCTTCCTGTAAGTGTGGGACCAGGTACGGAACCAGAACTTGGAGTTAGGGGCGGCTTTGCTGCTAGCTGTGTGCGGCAGTAAAATCACTAAGGATTTTTGTTTAAAACTTTTATATATTGTTTTAGATTTAATCTATTAATTTTTATGGCCTTTAAAAGGTGGAAAATGCTAAAAACTACAAAATTTTTACAAATTGCTAATGTGGTTAGTGGTTATTGATAAGTAAAAAGCGATGCAAGTTTGCAAACTAATAAGAATTTGCTACCTCAATAGCTTGTAAAAAAACGTGTGACTATAACATTACTCTTAAAAGAATTGATGACATTGTTAAGGGGGAAAAAATATAATTTTATTGAACAAAATTGCTAAAATTATTATTTATTAATATACTAATATATATTTTTTAAAAGTTAAGGGGGTGTCGATTGTCAGGTGCTCGAAGAGCTCTGGATATGGATAAAGAAAAAAGAAAAAAAGAAGAGTGTATCATAGATTTGGTGTGCGTTTGGATTGCAAAAAGGTGTTATGCAGGCTTGTGCTAAGTCTTGTATTGTGTATGCCAACTAGGTTTGTTTACAATATATAAACAATTACATACAGGAAGCCTAATTGTGATTTAGTTGCTATAGCAATTTAGCTTTTACATTGTGTTTGGATTGGAGTTGGGAAGGGATAGAGAATGATAGGAGCTATCCTAAAGGAATTAAGGAAAGGAAAGGAATTTTCATTTTTCTTTTTCATGTGTAGCGGTTTGGGTTTAGGAGCCTTTATTAACATTTCAATGTGCCTTGAGCTGTGAATAAAAGCAATTTTTCTTAGTGAAGCCTTAAATTTTACCATTTACCATTTACCCTAAGCATTTAGTGCGCGTTTGGGTTAGCTTTTTGCTGATTTGCTCAAAGTGGGTAACGGTATAGTTCTACCTAGAAAAAGTGAGGCTTTAAAATATTTTAAGTTATTTCAGTTGTTTTATTGCTGTCCCATCTTGAATCTAGAAGAAAGAGACTAGTTGTAATGGTAATATTTTGTATGTTTCAACCAGGCAAGAGTAGTTCACCCTGACAAAAATCAGGGAGATCCAAAAGCTGCTGAAAATTTCCAGGTATGCTTCTAAATTTAAACATTCTAATGAATAGTAAATTGCTTCTGAGTTATCTAACTTCATAATTGTTCACTTTGTTATTAGTAGGTTCGTCTTGATAAATAGAGAATAATGCGAAGACCAAATGCTCTTGTTTCTTCATTGTGTTCTACTTAATTAATATGAAATCCCAAGTCTGCATTATCAAAAATAAAGATTAAAGAATGCAATTTTCCAAGTCTATTTAGAATCATTTGGATTTGGTAAATAGGTTATTATATGGAACAAGATCCTCTCCCTTTTAAGCTTGAAATGGAGAGAGTCTATTTCATGGTTAATATTTTATTTCTTGGATCTAACAGTTTACAGAGTGCTACTTGATTTGAAATTTCAAATGAAGTAGCACTAGATACACTTTTAGATTTATGATATTTAGGTTGAACCATGTAATGGATCTATTTCAAATGGAGAGGATCCTAATACTTCTTATATAGTCTAGCTTCTCTTGTCATAAATGCACATATCTTTTTCTTAAATCACCTTGGTTCTTTATATCACTCTAGAAGCATTGTAACTGGAAAAAAAAAAAAGAAAAAAAAAGAAAAAGAAAAAACCTTCTATTTTCATTTTTTGGTGTTTTCTTTCTTTCTGCTGTACGTAATTTTCTGGTTATGGTTTATGTTAAGGCACTTGGTGAGGCTTATCAGGTCTTAAGTGATCCTGAGAAGCGTGAAGCATATGACAAGCAAGGAAAGGAAGGACTATCATCGTAAGTTTATGCCAACTTTTTTAAATAAATAATTGGGGTTGGAAGGGGGAGGGGGGGGGGGGTTGGAGTTGTTTTGAGCATAGGTTCAGACTATTCACTCTTGTACAAAAATGGTATGTGCTTTAGTTAGTTGCTAAGCAATGAAGTGATTATGAAAGAAAGCAACATGATCTATTGGTCGAAAGATCTTTTGATGCTTGCAAGAGAGCTGTTAATATCAAAATAAAAAATGACAACTTGACCATAATATTTAACACAGAAAAGGAACCTAAACTAGGCTATTGGCCTATTGATTATCAGTTGTGCTGATTAGGGATCAACGGAACTAGTTTAATGGCTGCAATAGTCATCCCGTTTTGAACATTTTTTCAAATGCATACTCAGATATGCCTGGACATCAAGCTTTGCCTTCTCCTTGTCATGAGTATAGAGGAAACACGTGGAACCTAATGACTGGTTTTTCTTTGCCAGGGACTCCATGGTGGACCCTTCAGCTGTGTTTGGGATGGTTTTTGGTAGTGAGTTCTTTGATGAGTATGTTGGGCAACTTGCATTAGCTTCTTTGGCGTCGGTGGACATGGATGAATTCTTGCAAGATCCTGAGGCCAATAAGCAAAGAATTCGGGAGAAATTAAAGGTATACCTCTTTAATTAGTGCTCTTAACTCGATTCAATTAACTAAAACTTATGTCCGTTTCTTTATGTGCAGGCATTGCAGAATGAAAGGGAAGTAAAGCTCATAACAATACTGAAAGATCGCCTTCAACCATTTGTACAAGGTAGCAGAGATGAGTTCATAAATTGGGCAAATTCAGAAGCACGACGTCTCTCACAAGCTGGTAATTCTATGTTCTATTACTAAGGCAAGATCATCTTAGAAGGGCTTGATGAGAGTGAACTTGAAATTTTTGGCCTCTTTGTACATTGTCAAGCCATTTACAGATCATCCACATGTCTTTTGATTCTTCATTAATTAGCAGAATGGTATCAAGTTATATCAGAATGATATCAATAGTGTTCTTCTATTCTCTATAGTTATAGATTTTTGCACACAATAACATGGCATATAGCCTGAAATTTTCTTCCTTGTCATTTCGTCCTCGAGAAACGTCCTCGATATTCTCCAATGCATTTTCAAATCCTTCTGAATCTCAGATTTTTTGCATGGACCTTTAATTTAATTCTCAGCATGACATTACAAGTAGATATCCTGGGGCTTATCCTGAAAAGAGATCTATTGGTATTTAAACATTTTCAATTTCCCCTCCTCTTCTTTCTCTACTCTTCTATTAGTCTGGATGTTTCAGTCATGGTAAGTTGAAGCTCAAGGAATATTGACATTGTTCGGTTCCATTCTAGATTGCAATTTTATTGAACATTGAAAGCCCAAATGGTTTATTTGCGTAGTTTGCTAAATCAAGGTCAATGGATTTGGCAATAAGGCAATTGATGAGTACAAAATACAGATAAATTTTGCTGTGTGATCTCAGAAGCAGCTACCTTATTTTAGGAGTACCTATTGATATCCTAATTTAAGATTGTTTTGCTAAATAATACAAAAATCAAATGAAACCAGAATGCTTCAAGACCAAGTGAAACATTAGAGGTTTATCAAATAACAAGGTCTAGTGTTATTTATTTCCCTCTCTTCACCAAGCACAAAATCCACAATGTTCACCAGGCCACCTGGATGACCATATTAGCAGACTGAATTACCACCTCTGTAACTTGAAAGACTTATTCTGGGGGCCTAGTGGTTTTTAAAACATTCATTTTTCAGTTTCTAGTCACTTTCCATGTGACTACAAGGGAGAAGTGTCCTTCAAAAATGCATGCAATTGTTACATGCATGGTTGATATTATCATCTGCTCTGTACTTATTCGGAAAAAAAAAAAAAAATCTGTTCTGGCCTTGTTTGGTTAAATTTTAAAATTTTTTTTTCTTGCCTTTTAAAGCAAAAATTTCATGATATTTGCATGTAGAAGCAACAAAGATATTCTCTAGATGTTAAGAAAACAGTACATTAAATTTCCCCATCATCTGCAAATGAGCTCTAGCTCATACGCACTTCCTCCTCCCTTAATAATGGAACTAAGTGTAAGGTCTTGGTTCAAGACCCATAGGGTGCATGTGTAACTTACCAATAAAAACTTTTCCTGACTCCCCATCACCTATTGCTATTTTCTTTCTCATCTTTGCCACTCTTCAGCTTTCGGTGAGGCTATGCTACATACAATTGGCTATATCTACACAAGGAAAGCTGCAAAAGAAATTGGAAAAGACAAAAGGTATATGAAGGTACCCTTTTTAGCAGAATGGGTTCGAGATAAAGGACACCAGATAAAATCACAAGTGATGGCGGCTTCAGGTACTGTATATCTGCAATCAGGGTTTTCTATTTTGTAATAATATGCTCTTTGTCCTGTTATTGTTGAAATTTTCTAATGAACACAACCAGCTTATGCTTTTCTGAATGTGTAGGTGCTGTGTCTTTAATTCAGATACAGGAGGACTTGAAGAAGATGAACCAATCAGAGAGCAATGAAGAGGACCTACTGAAAACCCTTGAACAAAAGAAGGAGGCCATGCTTAATTCCCTTTGGCAGATTAATGTGGTTGATATTGAGTCAACTCTATCTCGTGTCTGCCATGCTGTGAGTTTAAAATTTTCCTTTCTTTAGCTTAAAATAGTAAATAAGTAATTATGGAAATAATTGACCTCATCCTCCCTTTGCCATTCACTTCTTTATTTACCACACAAAATTGCAATGTCACAAATCAATGTAGATAAGTTTTCCTAGCACCCCTTGGTACTACGAAAACATCAGTTGTCTAGTCCTAAAGGGACTATTTACTTCTTAGGAACTATCACAAATATTTTTGACCTGCTAGCTGTTAGAGACTCAAGTTCAACACTTAAAGCCTAAACTGATATTACTTGGGTGTTCTATTGTTAATGCCTGTGGGACTTTAAGTCGTACATCTGGTCCCATGCTAAAGTTATTAATACCAGTAGACCAACAGGATATAATAAACTGAAATTTAAGTACTTATCAAAAAAAAAAAAAAAAAACTGAAATTTAGGTGCTTACTGAACTAAAGGTCAAACAAAACAGGGATGAGGGAACCTAAATAAAAAAAAAACTCTAGTTGCAATTTTGAAGAAATGATTTGTTGACTTTGCATTATGGTTCAGGTTCTCAAAGACCCTACTGAATCCAAGGATGTTCTGAGGCTACGGGCCAAAGCATTGAAAAAGTTGGGAACAATCTTCCAAGTAGGTAGTCGTTTGGATAATATTGAAGTATCTTAGAATCAAATATTTCATTTCTTATTATTTGAAATCTAGTTCATTTATAATTAGTAAATTCTCCATTATTCTCAGGGAGCCAAGGCTCCTTACGGTAGAGAAAACAGCCTGCGACGTGAAAGTGACCCAGCAATATCCGGTGCTTCATCATCATAGTAATCTTGTCACTTATCTGGGCACCTGTTTCATTTTATTGATGTGTTTGGCATATTGGATGTGGTGGGTTTTGTTTGTGCATCTTCTTATTCATTTAGTGGATGTTGAGCAGTATTTTTTGCTGGTGATTGTATTATATTTGACCTCCCCACCCCCCCAATGGATTACATCTTGTCCATTTTTAAGATAATGGATTCTTTAGCTAGCATTCTATAAATTCTCGAGTACAGTAGTAGACAATTTATGACTGAGGGTTCTTATTTTCATTACCAATATTATTTGTGTGCGCATGTGTATAGGTGAGGGGGATATATTTCAACCTCCAGACTCTAGTATCATACAAGTTTAAATAAATTTTTTATTTATAACTGGAGTAATTTTATTAACAATTCTCACAAAGTAAAAATCATGCCAACCCTACTTTTTAATCCTATAAATTATTATATTGCTGTTACGGCACTGAATAATTTCATTTTCAGCAAATATTCTCTCTGACTGTGAAACATGGGACTCTAATATGTAAGATGGTAAGACCAAGAATTTCCAATTTCAGAAACTATTGTTAATGACAAGGCTGAGGAAAATGTTGTTGAAAACTGATAGCAATTTCTCATATGTTTGAGATTCTTTAGATTTTTAGGATCATTGAAGTTCTTCAAATGGTTATTGTTAAATGAATTGTTCAATTTTTGTCACATTTTCAACATTTAAACAAATATTGGTTAGCAATATTTTAATTTTCATTCAAGATATTTATAATGTGATAAAATCTAATCGGACTACTGTTTTAAAGGATGTTAATCTAAGATCATGTTATTAGTTGGTTTTGATTTGACATTAAAGGAATGCAAACTCATCAAATCACACTTTAAGTGATTTAAATTAGTTTTGACTTTGTGGTTTTCTTCTTGGGTGGTTATATCATCACGAGCATCATTATACCTTCTGGAGCAAATTTATGATCTTAACGCGTTCTAAAAACAATGAGTAAACCTTATCTTCTGCAACATGGGATTATCATCTTGAGAAAACGTGGGAGACTCATAATGCAAGCTGACTTAAATAAGACAAAGCAACCAGGCCATTTGTAATTGCATGATAAACTAGAAAATTATAATAGAGATTCACAGCCGCAATTTGCTTCTATATATCCTCCTGTCCTGTGGCTGTGGGTGAAAAATCTATGGCAACTAGCATCGACCGCCAGGGGGTGTATAGAATTGACATTGACAATGACATAATTTTATCAACATGGAACTAAGGGATCTATGATTGACAATGACATTAAGTTTGGTAACATGGAGGACGGAGCCCCACTGAGAATTTCAGCACAGAAAAGGCCCGGTCCCAACCCTTTTCCTTTTTTTCAAAGACCTTTTTTTCAAAGAAAGAGGGAAAAAGAATGGATCACTTGCTTTGTTTGATTGAAAGGATAGAAAAATGGGAGAATATAAAATATTGTGTTTTCAATAACGTGTGTTTGGTAGAGAATGGAAAAGTGGAAATATAAAGAATAAAATCACTATTATGCTCTTATTATTAAAATTAGATGGGCGAAACAGTTAGGTAATTTTGTAACTTTCTTTTTATTACCATTTTCTCTTATCTTTTCTTCCCAATTTGGTGAGAAAAAAAAGGACTCGAGTGAAAAACTCTATCCATCTTAATATCTTTACTCTCTTTTTTCACGGAGAAAATGGGCAAATGCCCATTTCAAAAAAACAATCTAGCATTTTGCCCTACTTCCCAAACTAATTAGGGAAATGCCTCTATTTTGAAACTTGATTTTCTCAAAATTGAGTTATTAAAAAAAAAAAAAAAATTATGGAGTCCTATAGTGGCGTTTTAAGGAGTCTATAGTGACGTTTTAAGGACCTATAGTGGCGTTTTTTAACTCGATTTTCCTAAAGTCGAGTTATATGCAATTTTTTTTTCTTTTTTTTGCCTATAACTCGACTTTATGAAAATCGAGTTAAAAAATGCCACTATAGATCCTTAAAATGTCATTATAGGCTCCTTAAAAACGTTACTATAGGGCTTAACTCGATTTTGAGAAAATCGAGTTTCAAAAGAGGGGCATTTTCCTAATTAGCTTGGGAAGTGGGGCAAAATGCTGGATTGTTTTTTTGAAAGGGGCAAAAGCCAATTTTTTCCCTTTTTTCACTCTAACCAAATAATGAAAAATTACATTTATTTCTCTTTTTCTTCTCTCATTTTTCATCTTCTCCCGTTTCACTCCCGTTTCCTTAAAATGTCATTATAGGCTCCTTAAAAACGTCACTATAGGGCTTAACTCGATTTTGAGAAAATCGAGTTTCAAAAGAGGGACATTTTCCTAATTAGCTTGGGAAGTGGGGCAAAATGCTGGATTGTTTTTTTGAAAGGGGTAAAAGCCAATTTTTTCCCTTTTTTCACTCTAACCAAATAATGAAAAATTACATTTATTTCTCTTTTTCTTCTCTCATTTTTCATCTTCTCCCGTTTCACTCCAACCAAACATAGTGCAAAGGTTAAAGCCATGAGATAAACCTAGGATACATAAGAGATAAACTTAGGGAACAAAGATAAATTAAAATGAGACAATTGCAAACTAACCGCAACCTTTTTAGGGTAAGTACACTAACTTTGACTTATTGGGCCGAAAATTTTTTTTTTAAGAAGCAAAAAAGCAGAGAAAAAGAAAGAAGGTATCAGGTAACTAGTGCACCTCCCATTTCATACAGTGACTAATGATTGTTGGACATTTCTCTTTCAGTAATTTTTTAACATTTAAATATTTTTGTTAAGCAATTGCATTCTATTTTTTCTTCTTTCACCCCAATGGATCTTCATATTATTTCTTAATATCAATCATTGTTGCCCAAAGAACTCTCTAAGTTTCGCTTTGCAAGTTCTCTGTTCAAAGGAGTATGATTTTTTATTTTTTTTTTCAAATTAATATATTTCTACTAATACGCACTTTTATTCTAGTAAATGGTTCTTTTTGTCTAAAATAAATGCCCATAACCACTCCTAAAGTCTGAAATCTTTGTAAATTTTTTTAAAGAGGGTTTCAATCTATGACTTCTGCTCCTGATGATAGCTCTTTATCATCAGATCATGACACCAATCAATTTTTTGGTGCATGTGAGAATTGAACCCTAGATCTCTTATTCAACTATCAGATACTTTATCAGTTGAGCTAATTGGAACTCACAAACCCTTGTAAATTCATTCATAATTTTTTTTAATGCAACACATTTGTACATTGTGTAACTTTTTGACAATGTTACACTATTCAATATATAACTTCTTAGTGGATCAATATTTAAAAACGTCACTATAGGGCTTAACTCGATTTTGAGAAAATCGAGTTTCAAAAGATGGGCATTTCCCTAATTAGCTTGGAAAGTGGGGCAAAATGCTGGATTGTTTTTTTGAAAGGGGCAAAAGCCAATTTTTTCCCTTTTTTCACTCTAACCAAATAATGAAAAATTACATTTATTTCTCTTTTTCTTCTCTCATTTTTCATCTTCTCCCGTTTCACTCCAACCAAACATAGTGCAAAGGTTAAAGCCATGAGATAAACCTAGGATACATAAGAGATAAACTTAGGGAACAAAGATAAATTAAAATGAGACATTTGCAAACTAACCGCAACCTTTTTAGGGTAAGTACACTAACTTTGACTTATTGGGCCGAAAACCTTTTTTTTTTAAGAAGCAAAAAAGCAGAGAAAAAGAAAGAAGGTATCAGGTAACTAGTGCACCTCCCATTTCATACAGTGACTAATGATTGTTGGACATTTCTCATTCAGTAATTTTTTAACATTTAAATATTTTTGTTAAGCAATTGAGTTCTATTTTTTCTTCATTCATTCCCCAATGGATCTTCATATTATTTCTTAATATCAATCATTGTTGCCCAAAGAACTCTCTAAGTTTCGCTTTGCAAGTTCTCTGTTCAAAGGAGTATGATTTTTTTTTTTTTTTTCAAATTAATATATTTCTACTAATACGCACTTTTATTCTAGTAAATGGTTCTTTTGTCTAAAATAAATGCCCATAACCACACCTAAAGTCTGAAACCTTTGTAAATTTTTTTAAAGAGAGTTTCAATCTATGACGTCTGCTCCTGATGATATCTCTTTATCATCAGATCATGACACCAATCAATTTTTTGGTGCATATGGGAATTGAACCCTGGATCTCTTATTCAACTATCAAATACTTTATCAGTTGAGCTAATTGGAACTCACAAACCCTTGTAAATTTATTCATAATATTTTTTAATGCAACACATTTGTACATTGTGTAACTTTTCGACAATGTTACACTATTCAATATATAACTTCTTAGTGGATCAATATTTAAAAATTTTCTACCATTAAATTACAAGTTATTGTATTCAATATATAACTTCTTAGTGGATCAATATTTAAAAATTTTCTACCATTAAATTACAAGTTATTGTAGTTCTTAACGTACACACCAAAATTTTGAATTAATTCTATTAAGAACTATGAATCTAATGTTGTGAGAGAGAAGTTTCACGAAATTATCTAATAAGATATTTCTTATTAAACCTATATATGTTATGAGAGATGTCTTTTAAAACCTTCTTATAAACTACTTTTTGTAGTGACAACCATCAAAGGCATAAACATATTCGGATAAAAGATATTAGAGGAGAAAACGTAAGATGACTATAAGATGACTATTATATTGGAAATTTAAGAATGATTTTATATATATACACACAAGAAAGGGAAAAAAAAAAAAAAAAAAACAATGATACGACCAAAAAGTAAGAAAAAGAAGGGGAATAAAGGTAACATAATTCACTTTATTGGATGCCAACCTTACAAAATCTAAAACTTATTCTTGAAGATGATGGTTAAAGTCATCACAAATTAATCAGGTTCCACATGGGATAGTCTTTTCCAGGAAGAATTCAAAAAGAGGAACTTATAGAATTACCAAGACTTGTTCAAGATAAAGACATAGACCTTAAACATTTGATCACATAAACCTAGACTAGTCCAATTTGGCCTTAAACATTGATTGGTGTTTCAAAAATGAGCCTACCACTAGGGATTAGAATGACCAATTATTGAATGCTGATAAGAAGGGAAGGTTTACTTGAATATGGGGGGACCTGTCCTAACCCCCATTTTTATGAGAAAAGAAAGCATGGATAAGAGTAATTTAAACCTCAAAGTGTTGCTCTTTATTCTCCACTATTGTCCATTTAGTGGCATTTGGTGCGTGGTCCTTGTCGTTGACGATAATTGACAGCACTAGTCATCCATAAAAGCTATTTTATGCCAACCTAATGTGTTTTTTTTTAAGCATAGCATAGTGCAATAATTCACTAATCACACCAAGCATGCTTTCCAAGTTTGTACTGCACTCCTTTCTAGGTTGTATAACTGAAACCCAAAATACAATTCTAGCCTCATGCATACAAGATTTTGCATATTGAGAGCAGCACATAAAATTTTATGAAAATGATTGCCTAAGGCACTTTAGTTATTTTGTGTTGGGATTTAGATTTTGTTGATGAGTTTCTGTCAAAATGGGTCAACAAGGGTTGTAATTGTTGCATATTAGTTTAACTGAAGTTTTGAATTAGGAGTAATTTCTTGAAGATCTAGAGTTGAAGAATATTAGGACAAGCGATCATTAACTGGTTTTTCATCCTTTTTAGTGAGTTCATTGAAGTACCAAAGTTTTGGATTGGTGCAGACTATTTTGTTCATGGTGGAGATTCTATAGAAGAGAACAAAGTTCTGAAGTTGCTACAGTGGGAGGCAAACGAATTGTTTGCTTAGTTACATGTAGTGTGTGTCAGCATATTTTTTGGTTGAGAAAAATGGTATTATTTATTGCTACTTGCTAGAATAATTGTCAAAGTATGCTGGAGAGACCAAACTCCCAGAGAACAAAACCAATCAATAATAAATGAGCACTATATTCAAACCACTGAGGAAAAGCATCAATACAAATTGAAAAAAAAAAAAAAAAACCTTCAAGAATGCACCTTAAAAGCACTGGATCACTCAGGGGAATCACTAGATCCAAGAGAGAATTTAAGTATAAACTGTTGCTTTGAAGATTTGTTCAAGAGATCCTCCATTCCGTCACTGAGTCCTTTCATTGATTTTTTACCATATGTTACTGCTTTTGTATTGTAGTGATACTCTTGTGATTATAAAAAAAAAAGATACTCTTGTGATTGCTTCATCATTATGTTTGGTAAACTTTTGCTACTTAAATTGGTTCAAGTGATAATTACTCAGGTTATTAGGTCATTGGATCATAATTAGATTTTCGTCATGTGCTTATCCGCCTCTACAAAATTAGCTGAAATTATACAATAAGGTAGAGTTTGGATAGCGCGTTTGGAGCGTTTCTCAGTGTGGCTGCGTTTTTCTGTGGGTCTCGTGCACTATTTACAGGATCCACAAATACTTTTTTCACCAAAAACAACTTTAAAATTGGGTCTCATAGTACTATTCACACATTTAAAAATGATTTTGCTATAACGTTTTCAGTTTTTAGTTTTCAGTTTTCAACAATAAGTGATATCCAAATAGAACCTAAGACAACCCCCATTAAAATCTATCTTGAATAAGCTTATTTGGAAATGGAAAATCATGACTATCACCTTAATTGGTCTCTTTGGCAACAGCAAAAGTTGTTTCGCTTGGGTGCCACAGATTGCAATACGCAAGGGTTTTCCACTGAAATCAAGAAAAAAAAGTTGTGAATATCAACAAACTTTGTTTTTTTTTTTTTAATTATAAAAGTGAGGGGTATTGTGATAATTACCACTAGAGGTCTTCTTAATTTAACATATTAATAGTGAATCCACTAACTACCTGGACTTATTGGTGCCCCAACAAAAGAAAAGTGGTCTCCTTTCCCTTTCTTGTTTGAATTTTTAACTAAAAGAACACAGAACTTAACATTCTTTATAATTGACTGTCAATTTTCATTTTTCTCTCTGACTTAGACTCCCTAGCTAGCTAAGTAAATTTCATGCTCCTTATAATGAAGAAAGGAAAGCATCATTTGGTCTGTACTCTTGCATGAGAAAACAAAAAAGCTTAACAATCAAAAAACACAAAGTTGCCTAGCTAACATGGGTCTCATGCTGCTCAAGAAAGTCAGTCTTCTCTTCCTCATTATTTCAGCACCACTCTTATCAACTTGTCTTGCAGGTGGGTCTTTTTAACTCACTTGCTGCAGTCTTTGCTGCAAATTGTATTAATTGTCAGAGCTTTTATAAAAGAAAGTGTTCAACATATTTATCACCAACTACAGTTAGCTTATTAGATGTATAAAATTGAAGACCAAAAATATAGATAGATTATGTTTCTATCTCTGACAATCCACCATGTTAGGGTGTTACTAAGTTGTTCATGAAAAGTTTCATGGGCTTGATGCTAATCATCTTTACTTGATATGGTTATTATTAGTGCAAAGCATGTGAACAAAATAAGCTGTACTTGTAGCATATCTACTATACATTAAAGCATGTCATTTTTTATTTATTTATTATAAATATGCATGGCCAGAGGAGAAGTTGACACCGTTTATATGCTTGAATTGCCTTTGCAGGCCGAGAGTCCAAGTGGGTCAGTAAGTTAGCCAAAGAAGCCGATGCAATTAATGAGGTTTGTGAAAAGATTATAATTAGGATTACTCACTCTTAATCTCTTATTTCCATTTTTTTGGAGTTATTGTTTCTTTCTGTTAGCCATTTCAAATGGAGAGGCATCTTTTCCTTTCAAATGATGATCCATGCACGATCATAAATAAGCACCAAGTAAGGATGTAGTACAGTCATAATCAAACTTGAAAAGTTTTCCTTTCTCTGAAAATTTGCTGACTAAAATTTTTGGTAGCAATCATGTAAAATTACTTTGATAAATAGGGTCCTCTCTCTCTCTGTCTCTCTTTTGTGAAAAGCACAACACACGTCCACAGTTGAAACCTAAAGATCAGTATTACTTGCACAATAGCTTCCCTTATTAATTTCCATATTTGCTAATTCATGGTCTGATTTTTACTGGCTAGGGAATGCCACAGAAACTATCACACCACGATGAAGAGGAGAGTATCCATGAAAGGCTTCTTAAGGTTAACACTAAAGACTATGGAAGATATGATCCAACACCAGCCCTTGTTAAGCCTCCTTTCAAACTCATACCCAACTGATGCATGGCTTAGCGAAACAGATTGGCAGAATCTGAGTGTTAGTACCTAAATAAATGAAGTAAATGATATCCACTACGTAGTAGTATTATGTATGTATTTTTCTATATTATATTATATGGCATATAAAAACATACGTACTAAGTTTTGAACCTTTATAATGTGTTATACAGCTTCTTTATCTTTAGAAGAGTGGATGTGTCAGGTTTAGTTAAAGTGGCATGTTTTATACTAATAGTGAACTACATGTACTGGATTTTATGAAATGTGTTATGTCCACTAATTCCTTTTGTTTTATCAAAAGCATACTATAGACCAAAAAAAAAATCCCCAAAGTTATTGAGGGGAGTATGAATCTTCGCAAAACATATACATTCATATATACTTCTTTTATGGGAGAGCTTAAATTAAGATAATGCACTAGGGATAGTAACAAGGTAGGGCAAGGTTTGATTAGGGATGCCACCTCTCTTCAAGGGAGGCAAAACTCACATGGAAGAAGAGTGAGACGGTTTTGAGATAGTTGCTATCTATAATGAAGTGGCTTCAATATTAATAAGGTAGAGATAAAAGAGAGAGAGAAAAGTAGTAGCGATGGTGCTAAAAGCAAAAAAAAAGTAAATATTTTGGGAGATAGTAATAATATGTAAAAAAATAAATAAATTAAAAATTTGATTTGTATAAAAAAATAGGATAAAATTTAGGTGTAATATCCTAAGCGCAATACATTAGATTTCTCCGGTAAATTCAAACACCTAATAATTGCATGTATTGACCAATAAACTTTGATATATATATATATATATATATATATATATATTGTGTGTGTGTTTGTCTAGATGCTAATAGTATGATAAAAATTTTAACCACTTGTTTAACAATAAATGGCTAATACACAGTAGAGTTATCCTAAAAAGTTAAAAGAATCATAAACCAAGGAGCTTAATATCATACAGTTTCATTGTCTGTAATTGGTACTTAAGGTTGTTTTAGCAAAAAATAAGTACTTAAGGTTGATTATAACCAAAAAAAAAAAAAACAGTACTTGAGGTTGATATATAACCATCCTGGTCACCATTCTAAAGAAGGCTAGCTCAAATTTACCCCTATTGCTTAACAAGCGAGAGGTTAAGCAACACTGAACTTGGCATAAATGATCAGGATTTTTAGCAATTCGGATTGGCATAAAGTACGTAAAAAAAAATGGCGTACATGTTGAAACACAAATCATGGCATTACTTTCCATTAGTTTAGAACTTTTTGGGGTAACCATGTAATGACATAAACATAAATAAACACATATACATGATGATGAGGTATTGCTCCTGATGGGAGTTAAAACACATAAATAAAAGTACACACCTTTCATTATCAACACTCAACGTAGCTTAAATATGTAAACAACCATGCATCTCCGGAGCTTGGATTTAGTTTGTTGCATGAGCGAGAAACTATGATTAGTTTTGTTGAAATGAAAAAAGAAAAGAAAAAAGAAAGATGTAGAAAGAGAGAAGGAGAGAGCGGAAACAAGGGATTATTATACATCCCCATCAGTAAGTTCTTAGTATTTACATTTTTAGTTTTCTGAATAATATATTACAAGAACCCAATATATAGGGTGAAGTTCATAGAATAATGCTATAGTACTTACCGCAACATTACTCTCAATTTTTTTTACAATTCCACCACTCACAACTTACTATATAAACAAGTTATAGTACTAGTATTATTTGTCTATATAATGCTCATTTAGAGAGAGAGAGAGAGAGAGAGAGAGAGAGAGAGATAATTGGTGTGCGTTAAAGAAGGGGGAATCAAATTTGTGTTGGGATCAGAATCTGAATACTATTGAAACGTTGTCTGTTTTTGAGCGAAAAAGATCGATAAAGCTAGTGTACCTACAACGCTTAAAAGAAGAACAATCGTGTGCAGTGGTTCCTACCATATATTCTCAGCACATCATGCCTTGCCATGCAATATGTACAGGGATTAATTAGGAGCGCCTTTTTTTCTCAAGAATGTGGGGTCTTCACTAATTTCAGTTGTGTGACTTGTGTTGTGTCTGCTACTTTTGCAAGGAAACTCCCCGAACTTTTATTTTATTTGGGCAGTGGTTCCTCCATCCTTGCTCCAACCCAATGGTCATAGGGCAAAGATTGCACCCTTCCCCTACCCTAATCCATTACCTCTTAAGGGTAGGGAAAACTCTGTGAGGCATGGCAAAACTTGTGCGAGGCATGGCAAGTCAAGGTGAAATATAATTGCAATAAATGAACTAACATACTCAACTAGATAATTAATTAGATGCCCTAAGAGTCTTGGAGACTTGCGCGAAAAAAAAAGAGAGAAAAAAAGGTATAGATGCATGGAAACGACCATACGTGCCATTTTAATGGTAAATTCAATGTAAAAAAACCAGTCATACATGGGTGCTTTCAAAAATTTTACTCCGGAAAATACAATTCTTTACTCTTGATCATGCATGTCCTTTATGGATGGCCTTTTGCTGGGTGACAACTTGTGAGGGCAGAAGACCAAAATGCTGCTTGCAGGCCTTTTGCTTGGTTGGACTTTTGAGAGAGATTGTGGTTGAGAGATGGAAATTGAGGTTTCCTCTTGCAAAGGTAGTGCAACTTTTGCTACAGTTGACTACATATGAAAGAGATTGTTTTGAGTTACTAGTTTCTCATAGGCTTCAGTTAACAAGTGTTCTTAAAACATTTGTTAATAGATCATTTTAGAAAAATTTTAATACTATTTTTATGAGAAATATAAAAAGTTGTCAAAAAAATTAGTTTTTTTTCCCCTTTTTCCATAAGAAAGTTTCTAAAAATATTTTTTAAATTAATGTCCTTATGACATCCGTTAACATTTCCCCTTTTCATATACATTTAGAGAAAGTCTAAGTACACTGAATTTGACAACAAATTTCACATCTACTGATGTAACAATCTGTAATTAGTGTATCATAAAGTGATGATAGTGGTGATCAGTGATCTCATATGACAATGTTGTTGCCACCAATTATATTCTGCCAACTCAATAAGGTGTGAAAAAAATTGTAAAATTTCTTGTCTATAGAATTGCTCATACATTTAAGGCTATTTTTTTTGGTGGATTCAATAAAGAGTAGTGTTACATTCACAACATTTTCACAACAAATTATAAGTAGTAAGTTGTTATTAGTTCTAATTTGAATCTATTACTTAAATTACTTTTTTGTCCACTTATAACAACTAATAACAACCCACTACTTAGAATTTGTTCTAAAAATGTTGTGGACATAACATTTCTCTTCAATAAACTCCTGTTTTTAAGTTCATGTTGAATCAACTAGTGCTCTAGCCACAAGGAATTATTGATCACAAACATATAACCATAATATATTAAGAACTACTTTGTTTCTCTGGATCAACCGTTTGACATCAAACCAATGTCCAAGGAAGAAATACATGAGCCAAATACCAATCCACCATAGTACTGGTGGATCATTCAGCCAAAAAAATAGTACTGGTGGATCTATCGAAAAAGCATTGCTTTTAAGTTGTTTCACACTTCTACTATTGTATCCATATACACAGCCACTCATCCGTAAAAAATAAAAAATAAAAAAGCATTTTTTTTTTTTTTTTTAGGGTTTGAATCTTGTCTTAGAAGTGTTTATGACAAAAAATGAAAATGAAAATGTGGACATAATAATTAAGAGTTGCCAACAAAGTAAATCAAGGTGGAAGAGACAAGAGCCTTGTAACTCAACTGACATTTGTTTAAATACCCCCTCCCCTCATTGTATATATCGAATTATCCAAAAAAAATAAAATTGAGGAAGGAGAATATGGCTAATGAAATTTATGACATAAGATAAATTGAATAGTAGCCTGTATTTGTTTTCAATATGCACAAATTTAAAAAAGAAAAAGACAAGCAGTTCCTCCCAACTGATTTTTGCTGTCAATTATTTCAATTCTAGCGGTCCAGATCAATACAAATTTCATTGCCATTGTAATGAATCTACAGCTTGTTGATGAACCTGTTTGTCCGCAGCTGCCACTACGTTAAATTCTGGAAAATAAAGCAAAAACAAGAAAGCATTTTATGACTAAATTCATCAATCTGATTTGACCATTTAAAATAAGTAATAACTTCTGGCAATGAAACAACTTGTACAGTCTCAGTATATAAGAAAGCTTTGCAGTTAATAAGCATACTTGTTACGCCTGAATTTGGAGAAGCCTCCCAGTGAAGCTGATTTCCTTTCCAATCAGTTATGACTCCCCCAGCACCTTCTATCACGGGTATTAGTGAAAGGAAATCGTATGGCTGAGATAAAATTACAATGTTGATTAGGTGGGGGCATAATAGCACTGTGTTCCACATAACATGATTGACAAAGCAACAAGATTTTAACATTTTCACATTATGTTATCCATTCCAGATTGAGTCAAAGGCACCACAAATCAGAATGGGAAAACCCTGGGGTCAATATTAAAGAAAATAAGATTGAGCTAGTTTCCCCAATAACCATCACAAAATGACCAGAAAATTCCCTCCAGCCTATGTGTTTTCTTGGACAAAAACCCAGACAGGAATATCTATTTGAAAGATGCTACTCATGCCATGTTCACTAGTTGCCTTTGTTTGAATACCTAGGAACATTTATTTGTCCATGACGAGAACAGAGATACAACCATTGCCAAATATGTTGATGGTGTCTTAGGAATATCAACAATGTCAAATGAAAACGAAAGCAGCTTACCTTTAGACCAGACTCAATAACAAGATCCACAAAGCCAGAAGCCAAAAGAGCATAAGCATAGCAGTCACAGCCATATAATGGCACTTTTACCTGTAGATTATAGAAACAATAAAAAGAATATTGGGTATCAATAAGAGCCATATTTTTTTATTTGTTTGGCAGAGTAAGAGATGTTATGTTGAATTGTTTACTGAGGAAACTATGTAATTTGGTCAAAAGTCTAATTTTTTCTCAAAATATTAACACATTTTATACTGCAAGTTATCCAATAACATGACTCAAACTTGGTCAAAATATTTTGTCAAAAATGCTGGCATAGCACAATCTTAAAATGAAGTAAAACAGGAAAAAGATGAGTAACAAAAAAACTACAAAAACAGTCAATATAACCGAGTTATCATGATTCTCTTTTTTAATAAATCACATTAAAGGAACATCCAGCAATACCAGATATTATTGGGTAGTATTTTTAATACCACAAAAACCTCTTTTTCAAAGTAAATTTTAAGCAGATAACACTGACCTTGTTTCTAACACGAGCAAATGCTTCTTCTGCTTCTCCGCTAAACAGATGTGGACTTGTAGTATACCTAAATAGAAAAAATACAAAAATGAAACAGGATATAGATCACTACTCACAGAACTAATGCACAAATATCTGTCCACCTAAAATGCTGATGCAAGGAAAATATATCACATGTTTTCTTCCCGTACAACTTTTTTTTTTTTTTTGCTTCAGAAGAATATCTAATCATACAAGTAGGCTTGTGACAGCTTTGGACAAGAGCGAGTAGACACTTCTTGTCCATTTAGAGTTGTTTTCCTTCCACTTATCCCAATCCATCTTTCTCTCAGAACAGGCTGATCGATTATGCCAAGAATCTGAAAAAAAAACATGCTTATAATTTCAAGAAGTTTTTGATTAATTTCACAAATTGAATTGACCATGCAATTATCTAAAATCAATCTGCATATTTCCACTCATGAGAACAAGAGTGACAATTAAATGATTGAAATCTAGCACAAGGACAGGCATGATATACGGTTCTACACACATACATATATCAATGGGTAAAGACAACTCACATGCCCTAGAGATTACAAATTGCCACTTGAATAGAGACAAAACCCTTATCAATTGGTAGCAATATATATACTGAAGTGATCAAGACAACTTTCTTCCCTCCATTCTTCCTTTCTTACTTTTTAACATTCTCTAAAAAGAGTATTTAAAACTCCAAATCCAAAGCAAAAAAAAAAAAAAAAAAAACGCTTTCTTAAGCCAAAAATTTGTGATTTCAAACGTTAGACTAAAAAATGTAGCTTAAGGAATTCTTACCGGTGTACCCCTGTAGAGCAATGCAATGAGGGTACCAAACACGGGTTTTCCTGGAACAAAGAGAAGTACAGAATTAGTTGTGTATGGCTTGAAAAGCTTAAGCTCAATGACGATAATATTTAAAGAACAGAAATAAATATACCAGTGATAAAACTCTTTGTCCCATCTATTGGATCTAAAACCCAAACATAGTCTGAAAACTTCTCTTTGCACCTCCATCCATTCTCCTCTCCATAACTACAATTACAAAATCTTGTGATAAGTTAGAGGTAAGAAACAAAAAATGAAACATCATCTCTCATAATAATACAAACTCTGACTTTCTTTTCTTTTTTCGATTAGTAATTTACAAATGCATACAATGGGTCTTGAATGCATATCCTCACACCACACCACTATTATCAGTACTTCCATTTGATTGCTAAGGTCCTTACGGAAAACATAGGGAAGGAAAAGAAATTATAATATCTTTAACTTTAGATTAACATAATGTGGGACTTGAGAGAAGGAAATCTAGACTTAACAAGCTTAATACAAGAACTTGGCATAGGTTAGGTGACCTTCTCAATCCTTTAAGGAAAAGAAAAAAGAAGTAGGCTGTTCAACTCTCTGACCAAATCGCCCAGCACTGACAAAACTGTGTTCAGGCCACTGGCAACAACAGTTTCTGACAATGTCCGCAGCAGTGGTCGGAAGGGATTTTGAAAAAAACCAATTAGTTGCAGTCTTCAGCTAGAGGTTTTGAAGAACAATGAATACCACACCAACTGGCTCCCCTTTTGTTCCCCCTCTATCCCTCTGCCCCTCTGCCGCCTCCCATCCTTTTTCCTCATCCAGCCTCATTGTCTGCCCCTCTACCCATTTAGATTGGCTGTCAAAAAACCCTCACTGTCTGAGCTTGCTGCCAATCTGTCAAGAAACCCACCAGCAATCAGATTTGGTTTCTTCGAGGCAGGCATTTTACAAAAATGTCCCTTTTCCTTTTGCCCACCGGCAACACAAACCAACTGCACTGACAGAAAACCACAGACCAAAGCTCGACTTTCCAACGACTCAGCATATTTTCTTTCTGCTTAATTTAAGTAGGAATTTTTTTTTTTTGGGGGGGGGGGGGGGGGGGGGGGCGGGGCATAGTAATCACATTTGCAAAACTTACATTGCATGTGAAGGGAAATTCTCCAAAATAATTGAAACCATAGATTCCTCTGCTTCTTTATCTGCAATTGTTACAGGACCTGCAGCAAACCGAGTGAGACATGACTAAAGCAACAAGTAAAAAGAACTAATGTGACAACTATGATCATATAAACCTTTTTTTACAAGTAAAGAATGAAAAGGAAACAACACCTAGTACACAGGTAGGGTTCTAGCAGTGCATTGCAACAAGATCATTTAAACCTACCACCATTGTTCTTTGCCTGGGTGTTCAAAAAAGTACAAAAAGAAAAGAACTGTAACTTGTGATTCTCTAAAATCTGGATCAAAACTATGCAGTAGTCTCTCTTCTACAAAGCCTTTTATAATGTAAGCACTTCAGTTCAAGGAAGTCAAATCAGCATAAGGCATGAAAGTTCATAAAGTTGAGATTTTATCCTCCTCAGTTTTCTCAGAACCCCAATAATGAGATTAACTGAACCACATTAAATGTTATATTTCTTATTCAGCAATTTACTCAATACATAATTATTTTGGAACATCAAAACAGCATAAGCTACAGACATTTAAGCTTCTTCCTTTTTACCCCTATAAATTCTTCTTAATTTTCTCATTTTTCAAGGTTTAACATTTAACCCAGCTCACCTACTATTTGGATTAGTTGGACTTGGACCCAGATTGCAGCAAAACACACACATAAAAATAGACATAACCCAGAAATTCCATTCCTTTTCTTTTCCTCCATTCTGTCATCAACCATTTGAAGCACATCACACAGTTCCAAAGTCAACCCACTATTTAAAAAACATATATAAATAAAATTCTTCAACTTACTGAAATTTTCCCAAGTTAAATTCCCAACTTCTATGCCAATCACTTCGTTTCCCCCCAACCTTTTCTCACAAACCAAACAACCCAAAAACAGTAAAATCTCCACCGTTTTTCATTTTCCTCAAAGAAAAACAACAATCCAACAGAATTTTCAACTGAAAAGAAAGGCTTACTCTGGTCCTCCTTGTCGAGAATCTCGAACTTGTTCCTGAAGTACTTGCGAATGACTTCTCCGGCAGCGTCGGCGACCGTGTTGGCGACCTGGGCAATACGATCGAGCTCGGATTGTTGCGGGAGGTCTAGTTGAAGTGTATCGATTCCATTGGAGAGCTTGGAGTTGATGGACATTGGAGTCGGTGAGCGAGAGCGAGAAAGAGAGAGTGTTTGTGGGAAGCGAAGGTTGGAGAGGTTTGTGTTGAGAGTGAGGGAAGAAGAAGAAGAAGAAGAAGAAGAAGAGGTGGGAGAGAAGGAGAAGAGTGGTGGGGTTTGGGAGAGAAGGTGGGTTTGGGAGTGTGAGATCATTTGTAGAGACTCTTTGAGACTGAGAGAGAGAGAGAGGGAAGAGAGGTTTTAAATGATAGCAGAGTGACTGAGTGAGAGAGAGAGAGAGGAGGGCAAAGGTAAGGGATCAAAATCTTCTCATAATTCCATTAACACAGTCCCTAAAACAATGGTGCAAACAAAAAAAATAATAATAAAAATTGAAAATTTTATTGGTAAATATTAAATACCCTTAAAATATTTTTGAGATTTGGGCTAATACTAATCAGGTCCAAGAATTTTCAAAATTAACTAATTTGGTCCCTAAACCCAACTTGGATTCTAAATTGTTACTCATCTCTCTCATCTTTCTCATAGTGATTAAGAATTAAGCTTGTCGTTTTGAAAAGTCTTAAATCTGACTGCCATTAGTTGAACCTCATCTCATGAATATTAAATGTATTTTACTATTTTTTCACTATTATTTTAGGAATTGTATTAATGAAATTATGATATGGCATAATCTGAACTATTTATTTTATATTAAATGATTAAGATTAAAAGAACTTTACTAAGTAGAGAACTCTCCAGGTCCTAATCCTTATCTTTTTTCTTTAATAGGTGAATTCAACTTTACCTATTTGAGGTTTATGAAATGATGCCCCTAAATGTTTTATGAAATATCACTCACCCTTTGAAATTAAGATTTGTATATATTTTTTGTTAAATTAAGAGACAAACCATTTTTAAAGAAGTTTCAAGACAGGAACTAGTAACTATTCTAATCAAGAGTTGATAGAAGAAATGAGTGAATGAACAAAGATGCAATAAAAATACCAAAATATCAAAATCTTTTACCCTAGATTTTTTAACTTATATGTTAGAAGATGAACCTCAATACTTCAAATCAGCAATGTCCATACTTGAAGTATCTTCTTGAAAAAAGACTGTCAATAGTGAAATTAAATTCATCTTACAAAATCTTTATCTAAATTGATGGACCTTCTACCTAGTTGTAAAATTTTTGAAATACATCAGTTGTTCATTGCCAAATATAAGAACAAAAACTATGTCTGAAAGTGAATATGAATTCTATTGTCCTAGTTTACCCAAACAATTGAATAGTTTAACATCATGTTCACTAAATAGCCTATATATTTGGTACTCTTTCACATATGAAGGTCGAGAGCCACAAGCTACCTCTCGTATAGTTACTGTTCATTTACTCTCTCTTTGTTGGCATTATCATTTGCATTGTATTTAGTTAATTTCCTTCAGATTGTTAAAAAAATGAGTTTTGAGAAGCGGGTGGTTACCAACTTTGAGCCAAAATAAAAGTAAAATTCATTGTCTTTTAAAGTGGGTCCATATTAGATTGCGTTCTTTTCTATGAGGAAAATACCGCCATATAATCACTCGCTCAAAATAATTAAGGATAAAAAATTGACTCTAAAGTACTTGTTTGAAATATGAGTGAAAATATATTATCCCACATCATAAAGATGATGAACATTTGTAGTTTATACCATGGTATTGGATATTGGATTGGACCCTAGGGGCATCCCATTTTTGTGGAAAGTGGATACGAAAGGATCTCTCTCTCTCTCTCTCATTTGCGAGATGCCATAAACTGAGATAGGTTGATGTTGATCGTGGGGGCGAGCAAGATGGGCCTGTCCAAGTCCAATATTTTAATGTTTTTATTTCTTTACGAGAGAGCATATGTTCCTATATGTTTATTTTGTCTACAATAATGTGATTATTTACCTTGCATTTGTGATTTGTTATGAACTATTTCGAGTTTGCTTATAAATACATCGTGCCTCATTCATTCTAATTACTTTTTAACTTTCATATTTTCATGAATAAGAGTCTTTTAGAGATAGAAACACAATTTCTGTTCACTTGGCACCCAGATTATAATGCTTTTTCTGTGTTATAAATCACACAAAATCATCATATCTTAGAAAACAAACGTTCAAGAAATTCAAAACACCACTATTAATTAGATAGTATAAAACACTAGCCTTGATAAGAGACAATCCTTTCATTTTTTTTTTCTAGTATGTATTAAGTTTTATTTGTTCTTTTTATTTATTCAATCGTTAAGATAGTTTATAATTTGTGTGTTATTTTTACAAAATCACAAGAACACATAACAATTTATGCATTAAAACTGCTTAAACCAGCAAATCAAAGATTTAAAGTGAACTTACAACAAATTTATTACATGTCAATACCTGGAAGTAAAAACTTAATAAATTTATTAATACATCCCAAAGGCTCACATTACCTGCATAACAAATCTAGACCTACATGCACACCTCGGCAAAAGAAACAAACTTTATAGACAGCAAATTACATGCACATGCACATTTACACACAGCTTTTTTAATGGCTATAGTGGCCTGGCAATTTTTCTTTGATTTTCTCTTTCACACCTTTCTTCTCATGTTCAGGTTGAGCACCAGGGCTGGTGGCACCAGTGGATATAGTGGTTGTGGGTGTGCTTGTAAAACTGTCTGTCTGTGACTGCTCCTCCTTGCTCTTCCCACCTGTTAACTTCTCCTTTAAACCCTTCTTCTTCCTTCTCCTAACTTCCCCACCTTGTCCTTCAATTTCACCTTGCCCATCATCCTCAGACTGCAAATGAAGCCAAACATATATATAAAGAGAATGAAAAATTAAAATTTCAGCATAAACATATTAAAATCACTTATTACCTTTGACTTGTGAATCATCTCTGCCATATACTTAGTTTACTGAGGCTAATCTAAAACAAAGATACAGAAACTATAAATCCGAAGAGAAACATTTTCCTTTAACCTTTGACTACTATTAATTAAGTTATTATGTTATATGATTGGTACCTTAAGAAAAAAAAAGTATTATGATTGATACATAGTAAAAATGATGTCAATAATAATCCATAGTGTAGTGTTAAGTGATGAATCTCATGTGAAAGTAAAGTTGCTCCAATAACAACTGCCACCTACCTACTTAGGCTAATCTAAAACAAAGATATGGAAACTATATATCTAGACATTAATTTTCTTTAACCTTTATACGACTATTAAGTTATATAATTAGTACATAATAAAAATAGTGTTATGATCAATACATGGTAAAAATGATGTCAAAAGTAATCTATGATGTTAGTGATGATCCTATGTGAAAGTAAAGTTACTTCAATCACAACGTGTCACGTTAACCTATATAAACCATGTTAATTAGTCAATTTTTTCTTCACTGTTTTTACACTAAAGCTCACCGAGCCAGAGCTGGAGCTGCTGGACCGAGAAACCTCGAGCTCATGTTGCTGCTTCTGTTGATCCAGCTGCTGATCGTGCTCTTTTGCACCACCAACACCAACAGCAGTACTAGCAAAAGTTCCCTCGGTGGTATCTCTATCTGGTTCATCATGGATTTTTGCGGTGGCACACCAGTAAGGTGCATGTGATGACCATGTTCATCGGTCAATTGGACTGGGTTGCCATGTTCGTCAGTGAGCTGAATTGGGTTCCCATACTGATCTCGTATGTCAGCCATTCTTTGCTAATAACTCGAGAAATTCTAGTTCTACCAAACAGCAATAACAAGTTATTTCATTGAAGCCAAGGGTGGAGCTTATTTTTAAAAGGGGAAATGATATATAAGACGGTGGTGTTTTTGCATGTAACTTGGGTATTCACAAGTGTCATTAAGAGTGCATAAAAGACATGAACAACAGTGCCACGTTAGCTAAGGGAGGGCATGTGTTGCTCTATTGAGTGACAAATGTTCATGGCTCTGGCTTTTGGGTAGAGATGAATCCTAAATATGTTATAGTTATCTCTAATCCAAAATAAGTTTGAGATTTGCTTCCAATTTTCTGACATATGTTTGTCACTTTGTACACATTCCGAGTCCAGATCATTTTTGCCTATACTTAACCTAACTCGTAGAATAAGTGCATTGGATAAACTCTAAGAGATCATATCCAAAACGTTTGCTCACACGCTAGGTTCAGACTATTACACAAAGTTTCTTACAGAGAAATGGGAGCAGAAACAACACAACACAATGACTTGAAAGGCATTATGGCTCTTGTTGATTTGAAATAATGGGGCTATGCTCTTGGAAGTATGATTTAAAATGGAGAACTTGTTCGTCAAATAGAAGAGGCAAATAGTATAAACTGATACCCAAGAATTTCCCTGTTGGATCTTTTGGAGGAATACATTGACTTCCTCGTTCCTCATAATCAAAGTTTTTCTATTTCTACTTTCTAGTTTTGCTTTTTCGGTTGTTGGGTCATCTTCAAGTTCAATACCAAATACTTGTTGCTTAATTAGGTTAACCAAAAAAGAAATGAGAAAAAAAAAAATAACACCAAATTTCAAACTTATACTGTTAAAAGGTCACCGTAGCAATTATTTTCGTCCACCGACCTCACCAAAACTCAATGCAATTGCAATTAGTCAAAACTCAGACGCATCCACAAGTGAAAGTCTTTTTGGCGACATAAAATAAAAGGCGTTCACATCAAAACTTAATTGTCTAGAAAATACTTCCAGTCATGAAAGCATCACAACTTTATGCTTTAAGACAAAGTATATGTTATTCCTTTCTACTGCTCAAAAACAAAAACAAAAATAAAATGGGGATGACAAAGAAAAAGGCACTTCTGAAAATTAAGTAGTCTAATCAAGCTATTTTCTAATGACAATGAAAAATACACTTCTGAAAATTAAGTAGTCTAATCAAGCTATTGTCTATGTTCATCAGCAACCACAATTCTTCATTACTATGCAAGGATTAATAATTCATCATCAAGTATGTAAACAGTGATGTAATTCATCAACAGAAAATCACATTGTAAACCTATTGCCTACCAAATACCACCCCTTCCACCAATGCACACAATGGTAAGTGGGCATAATATTGCCCTCTTGGCACCTCCACGGTCCCTTAACCATACAGATTACAGAATCTCATTAGGATCAATTCATTTATGTGTCCATGCAAAAAACAAATTGATCTGTACAAAATAAGAATGAGACCACCAGTCTAATGATATGCATTTTCATTCTAATATATTTTTCTTTTTTATATTGAACTGTTCCTTCTCTAGATTCTCTTTTCTCTTCTTTACAGTCCTTAACTCCACAAGCTCTATTGAAGTTTAGAGTGTGTATGCAGAAGAAGATTTTTTCATAACAAAATCTTGATGACTGACATCTTGCAATCTTCATAATTCTTTTGTCCAAACTGAGATTGTAGATATCAACACTGGAATCTGTATGTATAAACAACACTGAGTCTAACAAGAATCCCAAAATTTTCAATTATGAATTGTGTGTTGGGTATTTGGAGGTTCAAAAATAAACATAAGCAAACATATATAAGAGACAGAAAATGCTCACCTCCTAACAGCGTAGAGTTTGCTCACTCCTTACTTGATTTCACCCAGAAGAACCCCTTCTTTCTCGTAGACTGGTTCTCTGATAAGGTTTTAGATCCCTTTGAGCCAAAGGAAAAGTGCCGCCTTAAGAAAGGCTTCCCCAAGGAGCTTCTCATGCTGGAACTGGAGGCCATCTTGGGTCCTTTCCCTTGACTACTTTTCAAACGTTCAAGCACAAAAGAATCACCATCAAGATCACTATCCACCACCCGATTCCTTGATCTCTTATTTCTAGCCTTAAAATCCATTTCTGCTTTCAATGCTTTTTCAGATAATTTCAGGGTCTGTTTCTCCCCAAAAGTACAAACTGGGCAAGCTGGATCATACTTGTTAATTTCAGATGTCATAGTCTCCAAACACTCAGCATGATAAACATGCCCACAAGTAAGCACGGCAACTACAGAAAGCTCATTATTAGCAATAATCTTTTGGCCGCTCCATGAGGATTTCTCAGTCAAAAGTTTTGAGCAAACCCCACATGTTTGTAGATCAACAGAGGGGGAAGTTGATATTCGGCTACTGGATCTGGTTAACTTCTCGCGATTAAAGCCAAAGGACTCACTATCAAAAGACCACCTGTCTCTATTAGAAGAGGCCATAAGCCCAGAAAAGGCATGCATAGACCAACCATCTGAAGACCCCCCACGTGAGCCCCTAGCTGATTCATTGCTCCAAGAAGGGAGCACTGGTCTTTCTTCGGAAACTGAGTAGCTGTCTGGTGACTTGAATCCGGGGATTTGACTATCAGATACTTGCCTTAAAAGCTGGTGTCCTGGAGAACGGCGGGGCCACCTTGATGGAGTGGTGCTAGCTGGAGGCAATTGACCTTGGGATGACAAGGGGGATGCAAATAATGAAGAAGTAGAAGGCAACGACAGTGATGGTTTAATAGGAGATGGAAATGAAACTGTTGGAGATTCCTTAACCTACAATATGATCCAGAAATGTTGTGGGCAAAGTCATATTTGGAACAAAGAGTTTAAAAGAGAGAGAGAATCATAAAGCAGATGAATAAATTCTCTTCATTGGATAAGCTATACCTGATCCAAACTCACATCCATAGAAACATTCCTTGAAATAGATTGATCTGATACATACACACAGAAAAAACAATCAGATACCTCAAATCACAGTTACTGAAGGTTACAATCAGCCAAAGACAAGACGAGAGGTGGGGTGGGGGGATGTACTTGAGAGGTCATCGTTTTGATAGGTAATAGATCTCATTATCCTAATTGCTGAGCACACTTTTTTCAATAAATTGTAGAAATGAAACTTATGCATGCGTATATATATGTATGTATGAACACATTTCTTTTCATAAAATATGTATGCATGCATGCATCCTTAAGATGTTATAGGCGGCCAGCCTAAATGAAAATCCAAAATCCATAGGACATCCCTGATCCATCAGATTGGTGTTATAGCTCCACGAAAACCAGGTTCTGGCAGAAACAGAAAAAGAAAACTTTTTTTTTTTACCTATAAAGCTGAAAAGTTCAATTTTATTTTTACAACCAATATTGAATTGACCATATATAAAATGACAAAAAAGAAAAAAAAATTAAAGATTAAAAGAACTATGGAATGACAAACAAGCCTGCCTAGTGGACAACAACTTTTGGGCATCACCAAGACTGGATCTAACCCCATTGTCTTCAATGAGTTTATCTTTCTTTTTTTGATAAATGTCTTCAATGAGACTATCTATCAACAACTTAGGAAAAAAACTACCTAATAGTGATGATGATATAGCCATGAACAGTTAACAAATATCAACACAGTACCAAAATTGTATACCGTCTCATGTCCCAAACTACTTGTGAAAAGCACATATATGCACAAGGCATAATATGAATTTCAGCAATATATGGAAAACTAAAGGGAATGTAGCATTATAGGTAATACTTGTAATATTTTTTGGGGTGTGTGTGTGTTCTTTTGTGTGTGTGGGGGGGGGGGGGGGGAAGTAAGAGAAGAAATAAATGCAACATCCAATTTCCAAATATTCATTTCACAATGTCTCTATCAAATAATAAAAAAAACCCTCAAGCAGTCGACCATTCATTTCCCAGTGTCCTTCGCTTTATTCATCATGTAACTCTTCAGCAAGACTATCATTACTAACAGTCAATTGTGTTCAGCTCTGGCATCATTTAGAAAAGAACCATGTAGAGGAAAATGAAAACACTTGCCTCTCCTTTCCCCTTGATCACTCAAAATTTTAGGTCCTACACCCCGACTATAACCTAAAGCCTTCCACTTGTCTAATTTTCTTCCATATGGCTATTGGCTTATAATGATATCCTATATAACAATTGACTAAAAGGCCTTTGTCTTTATTTTCAACTGAAGTCCCCTATAAACATGTCATCCTAAAATCAATAAAAATGCATGAGAAACTAAATTTTTATATGTAATTGATAAGGAGCTAAAGAACATATCTAAGCGAACAATGAAAGATCTTATGCTTTCCAATTATGCAAGAAATTAGTTTAAGATATTAAATCATAGGCATTACTCTCTTGTATGATTCGTGCAAAGTAGGCTTACACTTGTTTTGTGCTTTTCAATACATGACTTATCATATACAACATTCCAAAAAAAGAAAGGTATATGAATAGGAATTACTCTACCCAGTGCAGCATGTGGGAAAAAAACTAGGCATTTTATCGCAGATTTTATTAACTTAGATTTTCATATCTAACAAATTCACTCCAACATCATAGGAAACACCATATAGTTTAAAATTAAGAGCTTCCCTTTTCGAAAGGTACCTGAAGCAGGAGTCCTCACATGCCCAGCAGTTCCTTCAGAAATCTGGGACTTCTGCCATGTACATCTTCGAAAATGTTCCAAAGGACTTCCCTCCTCAGCAAATGACGGTTCGTATTTATTTTCAGACCCATCATTCCGGCTTATCCCATCTGATAACCAACCAATAGAAGCCTCCTCACCAGCTACCCGCCCTCGGTTATCCCACCGAAAGCTCCACGTTGGCGAATACCGAATGTTCCTATGCAAAATCTCACCACTCGTTCCATTCGGTATAGTCTTGTCTCTAGCAGCAACACAACAAACAGACCCCATACTCAAACACACTCTTACACACCACCACAACTTCAAATTCTAACAGCAAATCATCAACTCTCACTCATAACACTTATGGCACCACTACCCAATACTCTGTTCACTCTACAAAGCAATCACCATAACAACAATCAAATTAATCAAATTCCACAATAACACTAACTATAGCATTAATTTCAAGAGTAAAATTCAATTCTTACACAAATCCCTAACAACACAATCCAATTTCAATTGTTAATTACACTTCGATTCGATTCAAATTGAATTAGTTCTTCTAGGGTTTCACTTTGTTCAGAACAGTACCCATTTCCATTTTAATCTAAAGCAAACCAATTTCTATATCTACAAAGTCAATTAAAAAAAAAAAAAACTTTGACTTTGTGAACCCAAAAAAAAAAAAAACCCACTAAATGTTTTCTCAGATTATCACAAAATTGGATAAAACAGTTATATCTGCTTTCAACAACAAACTCAACTCAGTATCCACACCAAACCAAAAATACTAAAAAAAAAAAAAAAGTGGAAACACGAAAAACAAAAACAAACGGAAATAGAGGCAGAAAAAAAGGGGTTTTTGAAAATCGAATCAATCTGCTAATCTTAAGGGAGAGTTTTAGAGTGAGTCCAAATCAAAAAGCCCTAAAAAAATAGAAATTAAAAATCGAAAGTCAGAGAGAGAGAGAGAGAGAGAGATCCGAAATTAATGCTAGAAAAGCGGGAATTCTTAGTCAACACTGAAAAATGCTTTTGGAAAACACAGAAAACAAATTTGGAAATATTAAACCTAAAAAAACACATAAAAAGCTATAAATATAAGAGTTTAATTTATATGAAGAAAAAAAAGGAACCGGAGGTAATTCGAACCGTACCTGTTTTTTTAGGTGAGAGCTGAAAAAATGTTACAGAGAGAGAGAGAGTTTTAGAGAGAGAAAATTTTAGAGAGAGAGAGAGAGAGAGAGAGTGAGGCTGCTGTGAAGCTGAGAGTGCTCTCTTTTCTTTTCTTTGATGTTGCAGAGAAGAAAGGAGGAAGAGAGAGAGAGAGAGAGAGACAGGGGTTGGGTTGGGTTGAGGTCGTTTTTGACGGTTTTTATGGGCGTAACGGCGTTAGAGGGTGTGTTAGGGTTGGACTGTGACGTTTGAACGGCGTTAAGTATTGCACCGTGAAGGAATTTATGCCACGTAATATTTTTGGGTACTTTGTATGTCGGGTAAATGTCCCAAAAAAAAAAAAATATATATATATATATATATATATAAATAAATAAATAAAACATTTTTGGTCGGAAAAATGTAAACTTGTCACTTGGAGAAAAACTCGCTCTTGTCACGTCGGCTCATACGGATATATTTTTTTTGTCTATTATAATGTGTCATATTTGCCTCTTGTATTGATTCGACATACGATATATGTATCAATATATTATTATTGTTAAAAGTTAGGACAAAAGTTATGTATAATGTGGCTTAACTATATTGGATTCAAGAAAGAAAAAAAAAAAAACTATATTTAAATCTTGCCCTAAAAAATATAATAAAAAGTATATAACATTGTATATTTTATAAAATTACCAACAAAAAAAAAATCCTTCTATGGTACCTTCAATGTTTTGGGGGGAATAATATTCATCATGAAGTCATTGCGTAATGTGACATAAGTTACTAATAAATGTAACAAAGCTATTATCATGTATGACATGTTATTGTTGGTCTAAAATGAAAAAATTTTAATTTTTTTTTTAAATATATTGGTTTTCATGTGACATTTTGGAACATATATACCATTAGACACTATCTTTTTTCTAAAATAGGAAATGCATTAACTTTATTAATTTGAAACTTAGGCTATGTTTGTTTCGAGTATAATTGTAAATTAGAAAATGTTTTACACCATTGATGGCATTTGGCAACTCAGGAAATTAAAGTTAAATTGAAAATACATTAGTTTGACTGTAAAATACCCCACCCACACTCGGAAAATATTTTACACAATAATATTACCTTCAAACTATTTCCACTCCTCTGAAAATTCATCTCCTCACTCACTCTCATCACTCACGCCAAGCCCAAGCTGAAGGACGAAGAAAGCTACCGCCGGTGAAGCACAGATCCAGTCCTCGACCCACGGCCCCGCCATCGTGCCTGCAAGCCCCTTCGCTGGTGAAGGTAGTTTCTCATCTACTCCACCTTCGTCCTCTCTCTTTCACTCACCCGACCCATCCGTCTTCCTCCCCAAATTTCATTTAGCTTCGATCTGAGCTCATCCACTTACTCTCAATCTCTCACTCAAGTCGACAATCATGAAGGTAAGGGTGAGCATGATCGCACCGCCTCAACCTGTCCCCCACCCACGCCGCCGCTGCCTTAAATGGTTTTTTATTTATTTGTTATATATATATATATATATATATATATATATATATTGTAAAATAACATTTGTTCTTGGGTTTTGGAGGATCAATGGTTGTGATGATTCATGGGTTTCAATGGTGGTGGGTTGGGAGTGAGTTTAAGTGTTGATGATGGCCAATTAGTGGTGGTGGATCGGTGGCTAGGGTGGTTTGTGGATTTCAACGGTGGTGGCTTATGGGTTTTGGTAGATGGGTTTTGATATTGATTTTGAGATTAATGGGTTTTGATTTTGATTATGATTTTTTAGGTTAATTGATTATGTGGTGGTTGATGGTGGTTGTTGGAGGCTGGATTTGTAGTGGACGGTGGTGACTAGGTTTATGGTGGCGACTGTGGTGGTTGGGTTTTCTGAAAATAAGTTTTTACATGCAATACCAAACATTGAAAATACTTTTCCGGCAAATTTTCCAAAACACAAACAAACAACTAAAAATATTTTCCTTTTCATAAAATATTTTCAATTGGAAATATTTTTCACTTAGAAAACATTTTACATATTGCCAAACACAGCCTTAAAAAAAAAAAAAAAAAATCATGAGATAACACGTACTTTAAAGAGCACAAATTCTCTACAATCCAAGTAATAAAATCGTCAATGTGTTTTGCAAGTCAATAAGCTGGTGCATGGCATGTTGAATACCATAAATTACAGAAGTTATGAACGTTGGTGGATACGAGCTACATACCAAGAAATTCACCAGAGTCAGAGGACCACTCTCAATAATAATTTATCTGATACCCATATCCTTTGCAAAGAGATATGCCCATATGTCCATACCCCTTCTCAACAGCCTTTGCTTCAAATTCAATCGCACCTATAGACACTATCTTATTTGACTGAATTGAAATCAAGGATTAAAAAAAATTACAAGTAAAACTATGGAATTATTGGTCCATGTAATACAGGCGACAAAATTACAATAATTTATAGGTGTGAGTATTATAGAAATTTTCTAAATAATTATATTAATTTATAGCATAATTAAAATTTGTTATATCCCACATAAGCCAAACAGTAATTGGAACAACAATGTGTGTGATGAACAAGTTAATACCTTGAGTTTTGGAGAATTCATCTATCTTTCAAATTCCAAGTTTTCAACCATGAAAGAGTGTAAAAAAAGAGAAGTTTTTAATTTTTTTTTAACTGTTGGGTGTGTGGGGGTGACTTGCTCAGGAAGCGGAGTGCGCAGTACGCATTCCAATGCTTTTCTCGATGCACCAAAGTATATTATTAAGTTTTTTATTTAATTTCAGAAATTATAAAAAATAATAATAATAATAATAAATAAAAAAAGATTCTCGTAAAGTCTTTGTTGTTCCCTAGTTTTTTATTTCTCAAAAATTAGATTCCCTTGCGTCACTTTTTATTATTATAATCTTTTTTAAAGTCTCTTTATGTTTTGCATATTTTTGGAGTACATGGTTTGGGAATAGTCAATTTTCTCAACTTGCATTCCCAATTGAGATTCGTGTTTTTGTTTTAACCAATGATATTTGTTATATTTTTAAATTGGTTTAAAAAATAATAGTGGGATAACTGGGATTAGATTAACATGCTTGACAGTGTTTGGTATCAATTAACAAGTAAAAAAAAAAAAAATTTGAATTAAAAGGAGAAATTCAAAGCTCCTACGTGGTTGCATGTTTATCTTCTTTTCTTTTCTTTTTTAACCCCTTTCTTTTTATATGGAACTTTTCATGTCTTTATCAAAATTAGTGGGAAATAAAATAACTTGTCATTCTATCAAAAAAGTACTCTATTTTAAATTTCTCCACACTAAGGGCTTATTTAGTAACGTTGTTTGAATTTTTTGGAAATACATGTGGGTGAAAAAATATTTAGAAATACATGTAATATTGTTTAAATACTAAAAATTGTTGTTCAAAATACACTACCAAACTACCCCTAAGTGTGTGTTTGACTCTAAATTAAAAAGTCAGTTTATTTAATTATTTAACTTATTTTTACTATTATTCATGGATCCCACTTAGGGATGGTAATTTTTCCTCGCCCTGCTTCTCCCCACTTCGCCCCACGCGGGTTTTCCCTATCCCGCAAACGTGGTGGGGCGGGGATGGGACAAGATTTTAGACCCACCCCACCAGGAACGGAGCTAGAACTTAGAGTTAAGGGGGGCAAAAGTATAATTTTTTTTTTGAACTCCAAATAAGCATTCATTTAGAGTGGTAAGTTATTATTGGTTGTTATGAGTGGGCAAAAAAGTAATTTAAGTTGTGGATTCAAATTAAAACCAATAACAACTTACCACATGTGACTTCTTGTGAAAATATTATGAACGTAACACTTCTCAATTTAAAAAGTTAAGTTTTTTGTTGTTGTTGTTGTTGTTGTTGTTGTTGTTGTGGTTGTCGTCGTCGTCGTCGTCTTGTGTGTTGTCAAATATGTGTGGGTGTTCACTTAGACTAGTTAGAATTGGCTTAGGAATTTTTTATTTTATTTTATTTTTTGTTTGTGTTTTGTGTGGGTTTGTTTTGGGGTGTTGTTTGGGCTTAAGTTTGTTATTGTTAAATTTTGTTGTTGAGCTTATTAAATTTATTTTAGATTTTAGATCAATAAAATTTTTTATGGCCTTTAAAAAGATCAATAATATTGTTGAGATGTCAAAATGAAAATTTATTGAAACAAATTGCTAAAATTAACACATACATACATATATATACACTAAAAAAAAATTGAAAAAAATTTGGGGGGGGGGGGGACTGCCCCCCAGTCCAACTATAGTTCCATCACTACACCCTGCCTCGCCCCTTCCCGTCCCTGCCCCAGTACACCCCGCGTTGTTAAAGGTTATAATTGTAAATTTTTCATACCCGAAAACCCTATTATTTAAACAAACATATCAATATTAGCTTATTTTATTCTACTCAATGTAGTTCTCTGCCTTTATTTTGTCATGTGTTATATTATGAGTTTTTTTTTTTTTTTTAATGATTGTCTTGTTAAACACTTAGCTATATTATTCAATTTTTTTTTTCTAAAAATTGATTTGATTTGATGGGATAAATTTAGTTGTAATTTCAAGTATATTTTTAGTAATGAAATAGGTTTCATTAAAAAAATTGTACTAATTGTAGGGCAAATTAACAAAAAATAGAGTTTTAAGGGGTGGGGCGGGGTTTCATGGGGCCCTAAGGGGCGGGGATGGGGCAAGAAATTTTCCTCGTCATGCGGGGTTGGGCAGGGGATGGAGCAAGACAAAATCTTACGGGACGGGGGTGAAGACCCTATCCTTCGGACTTGCCCCACTCCATTGCCATCCTCGTCTCATTGCACTTTTTGGTACTATATATTCATGAGTCCAACTATACTATTTTAGCTAATTTTTACTTTTATCTACAGTGCTTTTACCAAAAAGTATTCAGTTTTAGTAAAATAAGCGAATTCTAAACAGACCCTAAATATAATAGCATTTGTGATCAAAATGTTTATTTTATTTTATTTATAAGTGTGATCAAGATGTAATAAATCGAATTAATTTTAACTAACTTATTTCTTTCATGATACTTTTAACATCTATTATACGTTTTGTTTGTCAATGTTTAAAAATGAAAATAAGTTGGAGATACAATTTTTTATGGTACGTTTGGTATATGTGTTTAAAAATTAAAAATTGTTATTTGAAAACATTTGTAAAAATACGTGTGGGTGAAAAAGTATATAAAAATACGTGAAATATTGTTTAAAAACTGAAAATGATTGTTTGAAAATACAAACCAAACACTCCGTAGACTTCATTTTTTGAAAGTACAATTTTTATATAATAGACAAAAATTGGATTTAATGATCTTATGTACGTTGAAATTTGGATACATGATAAATACTTGACACGTGTTTGCAGACTCTGCACCCACAAGCCAGTTCTTTTTTATTTTTTGTTTTTGATGAAACCCCAAGCCAATTCATTACTACATAAACACTTCAAACAAAATAGCTAATAAAGATAAAACATCCCAATCAAACAGTAAATATGATCTCACTTATAATGTGCAACGTGTATCTTGTATGGTGATTCATTAAATGATTAGGGGGTGAGTGAGAGTTGGAGGGAAGAAGTGTCCAACACAACAAGTATAGAGAATGAGTGGCGTACGTAAATGGAATTCCTGTGGTTAAACTAATGTGGCTTTGATGCTGCCGTAGTTGAACTTACCGTGCCAAAACGTCATATTGTGTGCTGACAGAGAGTCAAAAAAGGCTGTGGTTTTGTCAAAGACTCAAAAGACATCGTTCATACTTCGTACCCTTATTTTAACACTTGTCCTAAAACTAGTTCCTATTGTCTTGGTGACAAATTTAAAGCCAAAGATGGATGTCTCTTATCTTTGTTCCTTTAAAGCCTGCTAAAAAAGTGAATTCAGTCACTGTCAAAGCAGTGGCGTGTAAATGTTAACAGACGCCAAGTCATGGTATAAACAATAAAAACATCTTCATCAATGGGCATTTGGTAAATCAAATGACCAACCATCGAAGGCTTACTTACAAGAAAGCCCCTCAATTTTTTAACTCCATGGTTTAGAATATTGCTTTGAGCCCAAGAGAGTGAGATCCAATTTGTGATCAATAATTTGTGACTCTGGATCAAAAAAAAAAAAAAAAATCTTGTATACGTCCACATGTCAATATCACATAAATCATAACACTGGACGTATAAGATACTTTCTCCTAAACAAACAGAAAGCGAACTCTGTAATTATACAGTCATAAATTGTTGTACTGATGAAATGGTATCAAGTATATATGACAATACTCAATGGCCTATGTTTGGTACTTCAAAACGTGTGCCTCAACATATTGGAAATATATATATATATATATATATATATATATGTAGGAACATATTGGAAATCTTTGACATAAGCAACTTATAAAAATAACAAGGCCTAATCTGTAGTGAAATGATAATTATTTTGATTTCAATGATACGTATGTTACTTGAACTAATGAACCAATGGTGGGAGCCACATTCATATAATGACAATTCGAATACCCATTAATTGACGCCATTGTCCATTTTGGTAAGACTCTCGTTTAACTAGATTGCTTAAATTTCTTGAAAAGTCTTAACCAATAATAACATTCCATGGCCAACACCACCGACACATGCAAAAGCCAACTTTGTCCATTGTTTTCTAGCTCCAATGTGCTTTGACTTTCAATGTATAAGCTGCTTGATTTTGAAAAGTCTAATTTGATACTATTCTATGCTCTACACAATGTCAAATAGCAGCACAAATGAACTGCATGTATCTTGAATAGCACCTGGCCTAGCAAGAAGGGCGACCCAGTATTCCTTGACCCCTTGGCATCGGTCTTCTTCCTCTATTCCATGTAAGAGTGTTTCAAAGGAAGATTTCGAATTCAACCAAACAAAGTAGAGAATTGCATTGTAGTGAGCACTAGCTAGCTTCATGTTTCTTTGCTTCATATTCAGTTTCCGGACAGTCAATATCACAAAAGTTCAAAAGAAATTTATCGCACACACACAAGGTAGAGAAAATACTATTCAGCACTTAAACCATTACAATCCAGATGTGAAAATGCAGTAGAGGGAACCCAACAAAAAAAAAAAAAAAAAAAAAAATTGAGGACCATAAAAAGTGCAGGTACACATGCACATGCACAAAGGACATGGAGAGACTAACCAGCGCTTAAGTTATGTCCTTCCGGTGAATGTTTGGAACTCCTTTGCATTTTCTATCACACAAAATACTACAATTATCTTATGTATTAAATTGTGAGTGACTGCCTATTACTTTCACATAAACCCACCACTTTTTCTTCACCACTAACAGTCTATCACATGGACAGTTATGACACAAGTTGTGGACTAATTCCAGTATCACACAAAATACCACAATTATCTTATGTGTCTAACTGTGATTGACTCTCTGTCACTTTCATATAAACCCACAATTTTTTCTTCACAACTTATAGTATGCTGCGTGAAAAGTTATGACATAAGTTGTAGAGTAATTCTAGTATCACACAAAATATCACAACTATCTCATGTGTCAAACTATAATTGATTGTTTGTCACTTTCACATAAATCCACCACTTTTTCTTCACGACTTATAGTTTGTCACGTGGACAATTTTAATACAAGTTGTGATATTTTATGTGTTCTCAGAATTTTTGTTCGGACACAAGTTCCTACAAAATTTTCCATACCACTGCTAGGATGGGAATATCTATTCATTGTCTAAAGAGTGCCGTAATTCCTATTTGGATTAGGCCAATAAAGGCTCACTTAGATCCAGCCCAATATGCTCACTGCTCACATTTTTGAATAAAAACAAGCACATCCCGTATGTGTCTACACCAGCTCTTCAGAGTTTAGAGTTTAGACCTTGCATATCCCAATTCGAATACCCATTAATTGACTCCATTGTCCATTTTTAAGACTTTCGTTTAACTAGATTGCTTAAATTTCTTGAAAAGTGTTAACCAATAATAACATTCCATGGCCAACACCACTGACACATGCAAAAGCCAACTTTGTCCATTGTTTCCTAGCTGCAATGTGCTTTGACTTTCAGTGTAATAAGCTGGCTTGATTTTGAAAAGTCTAATTTGATACTATTCTATGCTCTACACATAGTCAAATAGCAGCACAAATGAACTGCATGTATCTTGAATAGCACCTGGCCTAGCAAGAAGGGTGACGCAGTATTCCTTGACCCCTTGGCATTAGTCTTCTTCCTCTATTCCATGTAAGAGTGTTTCAAAGGAAGATTTCGAATTCAACCAAACAAAGCAAAGAATTGCATTGTAGTGAGCACTAGCTAGCTTCAAGTTTCTTTGCTTCATATTCAGTTTCCGGACAGTCAATATCACACAAGTTCAAAAGAAATTTAGCGCACACACACAAGGTAGAGAAAATACTATTCAGCACTTAAACCATTACAATCCAGATGTGAAAATGCAGTAGAGAGAACCCAACCAAAAAAAAAAAAATTGAGGGCCATAAAAAGTGCAGGCACACATGCACATGCACAAAGGACATGGAGAGACTAACCAGCGCTTAAGTTATGTACTTCCAGTGAATGTTTGGAACTCCTTTGCATTCGGACACGAGTAATTCTACTATCACACAAAATACTACAACCATCTTATGTGTCAAAGTGTGAGTGACTGTCTATTACTTTTACATAAACCTACAACTTTTTCTTCACGACTAACAGTCTGCCTGTTAGTCTACCACGTGAACAGTTATGGCACAAGTTGTGGACTAATTCTAGTATCACACAAAATACCACAACTATCTTATGTGTCAAACTGTGATTGACTGTCTGTCACTTTCACATAAACCCACTATTTTTTCTTCATGACTTACATGGAAAGTTATGACACAAGTTGTAGAGTAATTCTAGTATCACACTGTGGGGGCCTTTTCTGGTAGGATTAGGCTGCCTCCTGCGGTAGCGGGCTGGGCTGCCTCCTGCGGTGATGGGCCCTAGTGTTTCTGAGTAAGGGAGCTGGGGCCGGTCCAATTGCAACTCAACTTGGACCGGTTTGTGCACAAACTTATGCCACGCCTGCTAGGAGCAAGTTCTTCGGCAAGCAGAATCGTAGCAGACGAGCTATGACAGGCTAGACTGTTGCAGATGTTATGGCAGGCTAGACTGTTGCAGACAAGTTATGGTAGGCAGATAATAATGACTAAAAAACAGAGTATTCTATTTATTCAAACAGATTGCTAGGTATTTCCTGTCAGTAAAACGTGGTTATCGTCACAATGATACCAATCATTAAGGAAAATAAAGAGAGTAACATTGATTAATTTGAATAGGCAAAATATTAAGTTATAAATCTTGTCTGCCGTAGCAAATCCAAAGAGGGGAGAACGCCTCTTCTCAATGCAAATAATCCCCCAGGAAGAATCCTGCTACGGGAATTAATGGCTTTGAGGGAGTCGGCCCTGAATGGTTATAGTCCCACTGAGAAAGTTCTCGTTTTGCATTCTTTGGAAGAAATGTGAGATTTTTGAAGGGGGAGAGAGGGAAGCCGACCTATTGGTGCATGCTCTTTCAAACTAACTCTCTCCTTTCTTTCTTAGTTTTCTTTCCTTTTCTCTCTGTTTTCGTTCTAATCTTTTTTCTTTTCCTCTTACTCTGCTCTTTCTTTTACGTTGTGAAAATCCCCTGTTTTTCGATCCTCTCCACAGGGCACGGCAAGGGCCTCTTTATAGTGCCTGCCGTGACCAGTGTTTTACTGTTTTGCCCCTTAACCGCCTTTGTCTGGTCTGGGTATGTCTGCCAATCGTACAAAACCCCTGCCAGACAGAGGCGGATCCATTTTGTCCATTCTGTGCACCGCGGACTCACTTTGTCCCTGCGTGCCGCGGCCTTTCCTGCCACAATGTTAATTTCCTCTCTCCTCACACTCAGAGCATGCACTCAACGGTTCCCTCTCAAATTGCCTCTTTTAGGTGGTCTATCATCCCAGCAGGACGTACCTCCCAAAAGAGGCTTGAGCAGGGGCCGAAAATAGATCCTTTCCCCTCTCCCCACCACCAAACCACACCCCCCTTTACCTCTTACCTCTGGCCCATGGCCCCACCATGTCCTGTATTGGCTGGGTACAGGCTGGTGGCGCCTGGGCCTTGCGCGTGCTTCCCTCTTAAATTTGTCCAAGAGGCTGCCTGTTGCTCATGTGTCTGCCGTGACCTGGAGACTTTCCTTCTGCGTTTTCTGGCCTTTTATGTGGGCTTTCTTTTGGTTCTTTGCTTCAATTAGAAACTGGGCTTCGTATGATGATGGGCTTTATATTTCTTGTGCCTACCTTTTGTTTTTCTTTGCTGCCTGCCGTGTTGGCTTATAGTTCCTGCTGTAATGACTCAATCCTGCTGGGCCCCTTTTTGGGCCGGCCGTTTTATTCCCTTTCTCAGTGGCCTACCATAGGCACTGTTTTGTTTCCTTTTATTCATGGGCTCCTATGTCCCTTTGTTTTCTTCTTTTGGGCATCCACAGCCCATTTGCTAATTCTCTTGGGCTTCCTCGGCCCGTTTGCTAATTCCACACTCCCATGGGCTTTGTTACTAACTTCATTGGGCTTCCCCGGTCCAATAACCTTATCCTTATCTTTGGGTTTTATGGGCCTGCCATAAATCCCTTACTTTCTTAGTTTACATTACCTTGGGCCTGCAGCGACCCTTTCTCACTTTTCTAACTCATATTCTGCCCATGGGATGCTATTTCTTTCTTTCCTGGCTTCCTTGAGCCCGTTTACCTTTTCAAGGCCCAAATACACATTGTTGGGCTAGTGACTCATTATTCCTGCCGCTTGGGCCTAATGGTCTTTTTTAACTATTCATAGTCAATTTGCTGTGGCCCTTTATCATTGGGCTTTTCTTTCCATTGGGCTTTCCACAAATGGCCCTCAACATTTAGCCCCCTGAACATGTGAAACGCTTCTGCGATTCATATGTGAATGAAAGGACGCTTTTGCCCCTTTCTCATATTCTTTCTTCTTCTCCTTTTTCGCGGTTTTTTTTTTTTTTTTTTTTTTTTTTTTTTTTTTTTTTTTTTTAAGCTGTGGACCCCTTTTCATACATATTTCCTCCTTCCTGCTGCGAACAGGGTTGTCTCTTCGAATTTCCCATTTTGGCAGTTATTTTCAAAACAGAGCCGCCGCTTCATTAACTTCATTCCCTTCTGATGGCTGACTCTTCACCTCTTTTCATGCGGACATTAATGTGGGTATTTAAAAAAGAAATCCTTCTGTATTTTGGACACAAATCCCTTTCTCTCCAAAACGCACACTCTTCACATCTTCTTCTTCCTTCAAGCCGACCATACCCATTCTCTCCGGTTAAACCTTCCCATCATGTCTCCGGCAAAAAGTCCTAGTTCTTCTCGCCGCAGGGGGAAGGCGGTGGCCTTCGACCCCCCTGTTGTCTCCGAGGAGGTGGATCGTTCCGACTCGGAGCGGTCCATTGAGGAAGAGGCGGAGCGCGACCCTAACGGCGAGTGCGCTCCTTTAATCGACCCGTGGTACGAAACCAGCCCTTACTTCCCAAAGGCTCCCGGCGAATATGTACCGCCGCCGCTAGGCCGTGTACTGATCACCCTCGTCCGGCGAGACCCCGACGTCTCTTGGGCTCCGTTGGCTTTTTCAATCCCCGATATGTCCATTCGTCAAGGTATTTCACTTCTTGTACCCCTCCACTTTGAATTTGGGTCCGGCGCGTCCCTGGGTTGGAAGGAGTGGGTCGATAGCGAACTCTCCGACACCGAATTTATGGGTTTATTGCAACGGGCCGGCGTTCTGAAGGCCGTGGTCTCCTCCCGTTGTTTGTCAAACTTTCGTGACCTCTATAATCTCCGCCACTTGATCTGCCGGTGGTGTACTACTACTCACACTTTTTTCTTTTCCTGCGGCGAACTTACTGTAACCCTTGAGGATGTGGCAAACCAGTTGCTCTTGCCCATTCTCGGTGATTCTGATCCTGCCGCTTTGGAGCTTTCTTCTGAGGAGGAGGCCATCGAAGCTGAACTAAGGAAAAGAATGGCCGGAAATGCCAAGCTATCCTACTGGGTGAGTTCTTCTTCCAAGTTTTCTGCTACCGCCCGCCGCGCGGCTTTTGTTGCTTTTTGGCTTAGTAAGTTTGTTTTTGGGGCCCATCCTCATTACGCCATAAAGCCTTTATATTTTCGTTTGGCCATTAAGATATCTACGGGGGTAAGCCTGCCGCTAGCCCCCATGTTTCTGGGGCATTTGTACGTCCAGCTGGACATTCTCCATAATGATGAGCAGCAGGCTGGGTCCTGCCATATTGTTACCTCTTCTGTTCACTCTACCATACTTCAGCAATGCGCGTTCGAGCGTTGTGCTCAGTATTTGGCGAAATGTAGGCCTGCCAGGTTTGTCAAGGAGAAATACCAGAGTTGCCCAAGGGAGATCACCGACTTCTGCGGCAGGTTTGAATCCGACTTTCCACTTGCTTTCCGTTGGTGTGGTCTGAAGCCGATAGGCTATTCTGTAGTTAACTCTTTCGATGAAGGCACGAGTTTTTCTTGGCGGGCATATAGGAATTTGGGCGCTGGTTATACTTGTATGGATTCTGCCATGGGTCCGTTTGTTGATGTTGTTGGGACTACCACTCCGTTGGTAGGTTTTGATGAAACTGGAATTACTTATCTCGCCTCCACCAATGCCGGCTGGCTGCCATACTTAGCGGATGAAGGTATCAGGTTTGTCCATTATCCTGCCAATCGGGTGAGGAGGCAATTTGGGTTGGACTAAGACATTCCTGAAGACCTTTCTTCCCTGATGAGGGCTCCCACTTCGGTTCACCCTTTTCTGCGACCTACGGCCTTTGATTTTTGGAGGAAGCGCTTCGATGCTGTCACCGTTCCTGGTTCGTTGAGGGAGGGTGTTTGTATCTTTCCCATGCACGGCTATTGGCGTGCGGTGATGGATTCGTTCGTTGCCGAGTTATCTGGGAGCCGTGGCTTTTCTCTCATTCCTCCTGAGGGGTTAAGTGCAGTTGCATCGGCTAACCCCCGCCTGCTGCTTCCTTCTAGGTCTGTTCTGGTGTATGCCAGGAAGCAGAGCTGGTCAACCATCTTTGAGTGGGATGCAGAGAAAAGAGGGTGGTTTTTGCATACTGGTGACTATCCCCCTGGCTGGGAGAAAAGAGTTAAGGTGATTAACCTTCCTGCTCCGAGTGAAAAGGTGCCTGCCAAACCCAGGTCTGCTGCCAAGCTTAAGTCTGCCAGCAAAACCAAGTCAGCCACACCACTGCCTCCTGCAGGTGCTCCGCCGGCTGTCAGGACTCATGGTAGCAAAAGGAAAACCACTCCTCACCCCGTATCTGCTACTGAACGAAGAGTAAGTCCCTTTTTTCTCCTTTTATTTTCTTTTCTAATAAGATTTCTTAATTATCTTGCGGCAAACTCGCCAACCCTTTTTTTTTTCCTCTTTTTTTTTTTTTAGTCCAAGTACAAGGAAGATTCATCAGCCACTCGCCCCATTTTTCTTGATGATCCTGAGCCTGAGGTGAGTCTCTTTTCTTTACTTCTCTTTCCCCTTTTTCTTTTTTTTGCACGGGGCCCTCTGCCCCTTTCCTTCACGCACATCATTTTTTTTTTTTTTACTTAACAAAAAGCTTCTCTTTTAGGAGGAACCTGAACCTTTATCCGTATATCATCCTACCGCCGAGGAGATTTCTGCTTCCATGGGTGTGCCTATGGAAGGCTTCTTTGATGGGGCCGAGGCGGTATTATCGACGCCTGCCCCTCCTGCTGCACACAAGGCTCCTGCCAAAACTCCCACCCCTTCTGCCGAGCCGGTACCTAGAGAGGGTACTCATGTTGAAGGGGTTGGTGAGACTACACCCTTGCCTGCTGAGAGATTTGCTTCTTCAGAAGGCGCCACTCCTTCCGCCGTTGCTCAGACCGAGATTTCTCCTCCCATTCTGCCGCTAGTGATCTCGTCCAGCGACCCTTTTGTAGATATTTCCCAGGCTGCCAAGGGTAGTGCTTCGCTCGTTGTTACTCCTTCTTCTATCTCTGGTTCTGCCACCCGTGGCCCTGACCTGGACTTATCTTCAGAAGGGTCTGCTGACATTTTCGAGGATCTTGATGATGTACCTGTGTTGAAGAGGACTATTTCTGACTCTGATGAGGAGGGTAGTGCTTCGTCTGGACCTGACTTGATGGGTATGTATCTTCCTTTCTCTTCATCTTCCCTCCTTTCTTTTTTTTTTTTTGTATTTGCGCCTCGTTTGCATACTCATCTCTCAATTTGCAGAAACTTCTAAAGGACTAGAGGTTGCAGCAGGCGAGGGGATGACTGCTCCTGCCTCCCCTGTAGCGCCTGCTCCTGCAGCACTTTCAGTACCTGTTTCAGCCATACCTACTGCCCCTGTTCCTTCTGTGCCTGTGATACCCCTTCCTGCTACACCCGTAGCCCCCATTCCTGGTAAAAACTTTTTTTTTTATTTCATCCCCTTTTTCTTCTTCATTCATTTTTTTTTTCTTTTTTTTTTTTTATATGTGTTCCCTTGCACTCCACTCTCCCTTTATTGCAGGTTCGCTTCCTACTATTCCTTCCCAGTTTGTGGCTGGTAGTAGTAGTCATGTTGCCATTCCAGATGATGCTGCATCTTTCTTTGTTCGTTTTGATCAGCCGGAAGTTAATGACCTTGGTCCGGTAGAGTTTTGGGCTTCCGGTCTTCCCTATGTGGATTTTAATGGCTTTCGAGTCCCTCAGGACTGTGTTTCCCACTTAGTGATGATCCACAGCAGTCACGGCGACTTTATGCAGGGCTTTCGTCTGGGCCGTTCTGCCAGGGAACATTTCTTAAAAATATTGGGATGTGTGCTGAACGATATTGAGCATAACTTCGTCGACACTGTTTCTGCCGAGAGGATTCTGCAGTGGAGGGCTGCGGTGCAGGAGCTGATCAGCGTAGGTTTTGCCGTGGAGTTTATCCTTGAGCATCTTCGTGAGATTGCCCGAGCCCTCTTTATGAGGAAAGTCCGTCCTGCCATTGAGGTCATAGATGCGCGCATCGAGCTTTTGAAGAAGGAGGTGGCTGATTTGGAGGGTCGTCGCGAGCAGCTTCTTTCTGGCATTAGTGGACCTAGTCGCCTTGGGGATCAGAGTCTCATTTCTGGACTTTACTGATGATAGCACCGCTCCTTTTCCTTTTCTTTGTTTCTCTGTTTATGTCATACAAAACACTTTTATATTTCCAGCCGTAGTTGCTTGGCTTGTGTTTGCCACACTTTGGGTTTGTAATGATGCTACACTTTGCTACTTCTTCTTTTCTTTTTACTGCTGCTATAACATGATGCTTAATATTTCGTACTTTTTCATTGCACACTCATGAAAGCACGTTACAACTTTTCTTGTGACATAATCACTTGGAGGAATAAAAAGAAATCAAAAAGAAAAGGAAGACATAAACAGATAGTTGAGAAAAGGTGGTCAACCACAAAATTTCCTTTTCTAAGCAAAATAACGTTTCAGCCATTTTCCATTGATGGGGTCCATCAAGTCCCTGCCATCTATTTGAGTTAGGCGATAATATCCGCTTTGATGCGCTTCTCTTATCACAAGGGGTCCTTCCCATTTTGGTGCAAACTTAGATGGTCCTGCCAGACCTCGCCTGACATAATCTGCCACTTTTAGCACTAGCTGTCCTTCCGCAAATACTCGCTTCTTGGTCATCCTGCCGTAGGCTTCAGTCATCTTCTGCCTGTATCTGCGGCTGCGCTCCTGGGCTTTTTCCCTCTTTTCATCAAGTTCTTCCAGGTTCTCAAGCCTTTCTGCCGCGAAGACCCCTTCCTCTTTTTCCTTTTCCTGCATCTGCATGACCCTTAAGGATGGTGTCATTATTTCTACTGGACTCACTACTTCAGTTTCGTAGACTAAGGAGAAAGGTGAAAAGCCCGTGGCTGACTTTGGTGACTTTCGGTATGCCCAGAGAGCGTCTGGCAGGTGCATTGCCCATCCTCCCGCATACTCTTGGCTCATTTTGCTGATGATTTTTATGAGAATTTTGTTTGTCGCCTCCGCCTGCCCGTTCCCTTGAGGATAGTAGGGTGATGATCTGTGGTGCTTGACTTGGTAGAACTCAAGCATTCTTCTTACATCGTTGTTGACAAACGGTGTGCCGTTGTCGCTGATGATCCTGTGGGGCACTCCAAACCTTACAATTATATTTTCTTTGATGAAGTTTGCCACTGCTCCGCCTGTGGCCTTGCGGAGTGGTATCGCCTCCGCCCACTTGGTGAAATATTCTGTAGCTACTAATATCCAAATGTACCCACGTGATGGCGGGTTGACTGGTCCCACCAAATCTAGCCCCCAGGTGTGCAAGGGCCATGGAGTGACCATGCTGTGCAAGCCTTGTGGATGGGTATGGATTAAATTGGCTTGTACCTGGCAACTATGACACTTCTTTACAAATTCTGCCGCGTCTTTCTTCATGGTTGGCCAGTAGTAGCCCATCTGCAGTAGGCATCTGTAAAGCTTTTTCTTCCCCTGGTGTTCACCACATTCCCCAGAATGTACTTCTTTTATCATTTCTTTAGCCTCTTCAGGACTCAAACACCTCAAAGGGTCTCCATCATATCCTCTTTTAAAAAAGACTGTGTTGTGCAAGAAGTAACGTGTTGCCAACCTCTTAAGTTTGTACCTCTCGCTGTGTCTTTGTGGCAGGACACCTTCCACCAGGTACTGCATAAAGGGGGTCCTTCAGTCCTCGCTGACGAACACAGCATAACTCTCCTTCCTGTCTGCTGCAAGCTGGCAGGTCCCACACTGGGTTTGTACTTGATCTGCGTCCTTACCCATGTTTGGCCAATAGAAGCCTGCTCTCTGGAGCCTGCGGTAAAGACTGACTTCCTCACAGGACCCACAGGTCTTGTCATGTATTTCCTTCAATTTTTTCTGGGCTTCCTCCAGGCCCACACATCGGGATAAAACCCCACCTGGCATCCTGCGGTACAGCTCTTCTTTTACCAAAGCATAATCTTTTAACACCTTCAATTCTGCTGCGTCGTCCCCCTTTACCAAGGTCTCCTTTATGGGGATTCACCAATCCCCTTCGTCCTGTTCTTCCTGGAACTTTTCCTTCAACATTTCGATGATCGATTCCTTCCTCTTGCTGACTTCTACGTTGGTGTTACTCCCTTCAAAGATTATCTGCGACCCCAGTGCGGCTAACGCGTCTGCAAACCGATTTTCATTTCTCGGAGCATGTTCTATCTCAAAGGTTGAGAATTTCTCTTCCATCCTCTGGGCCATCGCTCTGTATGGAGCTAGGCTGGGTTCTTTTAAGGAAAAACTTCCTTTGGCCTGGCAGACGACCAAGTTCGAATCTCCCAGCACTTTCAAATGTTTGACTCCCATTTCGAGCGCTGTGGCAAGCCCAGTAAGGTAGGCTTCGTATTCCGCCGTGTTGTTTGAACAGGGGAATTCTAATTTAAATGATAGCGCTACTGCCTTGTCTTCTTCATGATACAGAACTACTCCTACCCCTCCGAAATGGGCAGTAGAAGACCCATCGAATTTCATTACCCACTGTTCCCTGACCTCCTCTGCTATAGCGACTTCCCCTGGAACTTCATCGTCTAGTGGGAATTCTTCCTCTCCTGGAAACTGCGCTAACAAATCCGCTATAGCCTGACTTTTCACTGCCTTAGGCATCCCCATTCTCAAGTCGTATTGTGACAATTGCAGCAACCACTGGGATATCCTGCCGGAGAGAATCGGCTGTTGTAACAGAGCTTTAATGGCATGTGACTTGGTCATCAGCCATACTTCGTATGCCAAGAAATAGTGGCGCAATCTCTGTGAAGCATAAACAATGGCCAAGCACGCTCTTTCTGCCCTTGGGTAACGAGTTTCAGCGTCTTTTAAGGCACGGCTGATGTAGTATATTGGCTGCTCAGTACCACCTCTGTCTTCTTGAGCGATTAGCGCGCCAATGGCGTATGAGTTGGTGGCCAGGTAGAATAACAGTGGTCTTTTGTGAATAGGAGCCTGCACCGTGGGAAGGTTCATCATTATCTGCTGCAGCCTTTTGAAGGCCGTCTGCTGCACTGCCCCCCATTCAAAACTTTGCCCTTTCTTGAGCAGCTTGGTGAAAGCAGAGGTAATTGACGCCAAACCAGGGATGAACCTCCGAATATATGAAACTTTTCCCAAGAAGCTTTTCAGCTCTTTTACTGTGGCAGGAGGTCTCATGGTTGCTATGGCTGTGGCCTTGGCTGGATCCACATCCACGCCTCTGCTATGAACCAGGAAACCCAAGAATTTCCCAGAGGACACTCTGAATGCGCACTTGAGGGGATTCATTCTTAGCTTAAAAGCTCTGCATCTTTCGAATACTCTTTTTAACACCTGAAAGTGTTCTTCCCTCTTTCTTGACTTGACCACTATGTCATCCACATAGTCCTCCAGCTCCTTGTGCATCATATCATGGAAAATGGCCATCATTGCCCGCTGGTAGGTTGCACCTGCGTTTTTTAGCCCGAAGGGCATCACAGTATAATAGAAGTTGCCCATGGGTGTCCTGAAGGCAGTTTTCTCTGCGTCTTTTGGCGCCATTTTGATCTGATTATATCCACTGAAACCATCCATGAATGAGAACATGGCGTTTCCTGCCGCAGAATCTATCAGCAAATCCATGTTTGGCAATGGAAATTCGTCCTTGGGACAAGCTTTGTTAAGATTCCTGAAATCCACGCAGCATCTTATCTGCCCATTCTTCTTTTTCACAGGTACTATGTTAGATAGCCAGCGGGGATACTGGATAGGCTTGATGAATCCTGCGGCTAGTAACTTCTGTACTTCTTTGACTATTTGCCCTTCTATTTCTGTATGGAATATCCTGGCAGGCTGGGCCACTGGCCTGGCCTCTGGGTCCACATTTAATGTATGCGCGACAAGCCTGGGATCGAGCCCTGGCATTTCATTGTAATCCCAAGCAAAAACGTCTTTGAATTCTTTCAGCAGTGATATGAGTTCTGACTTCTCCGTTTCCGTTAGGCTTGCACTGATTGAGATGGGCCTTGGTTCTTGCGAATCAGACCCCAAGTCAACCTCTTCCAGCTCTTCCTCTGCCATAACCTGGATGTCCCTTTCCGCCGTAACTGCCTCATCCTTCCCTTCTTCTTTTCCCAAACTTTTTTCAACAACGCAACATGCCAAACTCTCGTGTTGCTCCTTTTGGGTGGGACCCACTTGCAATTTACCCGTGGGTCCCACGCACCTTCATAATTTGTAGATAATCCTGCCATCAAGACCTCGGATCCTGACACACCGAGGTACTTCATCTGGTTCTGTAGCAGGCGCTTCTTTTCTTTTCTTCTTTCGTGCTAGCAACTCTCTTAAGTCAGGTTCTGGGTCATCTTGAACATCTTTCCACCTAGGCACAAAGGTGCCTTGTGTTTTTGCAACCGCGTTTTCTCCAGATGGGGCCCATTGATCATAAAACATGGTTTCCACCAAGTGGGCTTCTGCCTGCTCGAATGGCGAAGGGTTTGCCGCTATGCGTATCATCTTGCCATTCAGTCTTCCCTTCACACATTGGTGGTAGGTGGATGGGACTAGTCGATGTTTGTGTAACCAAGGCCTCCCCAAGAGTACATGGTAAGATACTTCTGTTCTGACCACGTGGAAGCGAGCTAGAGAGGCTATAGGACCTACTTTCAACCATAACTGAATGTGGCCTGCGGTGTATTCACCTCTCCCGCCGAATCCTGTTACTTCCATCGGGCATCCTTGGATCTTTCTTTCTGAAATTCCTGCGGCTTGCAAGGTGCTTAATGGGATGAGATTTACGGAAGCGCCTGTATCCACCAGGGCCCTCTTGATGGGGATTTGGTTTATAGATGCTGCTAGGTAGAGAGGCCTTCGATGATCTGGGTGCCCTACTTCCATATCTTCACTACTAAATGTGATCTCTGTTGATTCCTGCAGGAGGGCCCTGTCCTCTGATATCTCCGCTGACAGGCATTCCACCCCTGCGCCGGAGGCGATGCTCACCAAGGCCTCTGTGGCTATCTTTCTCTCCTTTGCCGTAAGCCCCAACTTATCAAATAGATTTTTGAACTTGGCACTCTGCTGAAGGGTAGTAATGGCCGCGGCAGGCAGGGCCAAGTTCTCTTCCTCATCTTCTCCTGGGTCCGCACATATCACTACTGCTGCCACACCCTTTCCCTTGTGGTTTGGGAGTGGGTTTCTCTGAACTTCCTGCTGGGTCAGCTCTAATGTGCCTTCTTTGATCCTACGGTGCACTAGCCTGCGGAGCGCCCAACATTCTACGGTGGGGTGTTGCACATAGTTGTGCAAGCGGCAGAAGCGAGGATCTCTCCTTTCTTCTCCCGTTGGCTCTTTAGAAACCTGGTTGGGCTTAAAGATCCCATCTGCTATCCACTTGTCAAGTAGCACTTCCAGCTCCTTAGGAGTGCATGGCAGGGGTGGAGGCGTATCATACTCCTTCCCCTCTGTTCTCCTTCTCTGGTTTCTAGTAGACACGGCCATGGCCTGCGGTGCGTTCCGCTTGTCTGAACTGGGTTTCACGGACTGAGCCGTCTTTCTTGCTTTCTGTAATAGCTGTGCAAACTGGGAAATCTCCAGATTTTCCAGGACAGCTCTGAATTCCCGAATCATATTGGTCATGCACATTTCTACCAATGTCCTCTCCTCGCAGTGATCATAGCAATCAAGTGCTATGTCCCTGAACCATTTGATGTATTCCATTAGATCTTCTCCGCTTCTTTGCTTTGTTGCCTGCAGAGTTGCAAGCGTCACTGTTTCTTCTCCGTGAAAGTATTTAGTGCAAAATACGTCCACCATGTCATCCCAAGTTGGGATTGATCCTGGCTTTAAACCAATGTACCAGGTGTATGCTCGGTCGCATAGTGACTTTGAAAACTCCCGAAGGCATAAGTCTTCATCTGCCGCATAAGGGCCAAGGGTGTCAACGAATTTGCTCACGTGCTCTACTGCACTTCCCTTCCTGCCATCGTACTGGGCAAAGGCCCTTGGTTCATACCTCTCAGGGTATGGCTTGCTGAGCACTTTTAAAGGATAGGGAGGTCTCCTTGAGTAAAATCTTTCCTTTGGTGTTCTGGCTCTCTCTTGCTCCAAGAGAGCCGCTACCTCAGCCATGGTAATGAAACGCTGTCCTGCGCTCCGTGGGGCACCTCCTGCCAGCGTTTCTACTCCGTCTGCCGCATGATCTGGGTCATGCTGGTTGCCTTTTTCTTTTGTTTTGTCCGCCTTTAGTTGGCGGATTTCCTCCATCATTTGTTGCTGTGAGTGCTGCAATGATTGCAGCACTTCGACGAAGGTGTTGACATTGTCTGCGGGGGCTCTTGCTTGAGGCTGAGGATCAGCCCCCGTTCTGTTGGCACCTTCTGTCTGGTTAAGTTGTTCTTGATGAGGCGTTGTTGGCCTAGATTCTGCTTGTGAGGGCACGACACTCATATTTCGTGTCGTCCTAGACTTGGGTGGCATTGTTCGCGAGGGGTGCTGTTTTCTTTCCCTTCACCCCTGTCTGCTTCCCAACTCCCCAGTGAAGTCGCCAATTTAATGTGGGGGCCTTTTCTGAGTAGGATTGGGCTGCCTCCTGCGGTAGCGGGCTGGGCTGCCTCCTGCGGTGATGGGCCCTAGTGTTTCTGAGTAAGGGAGCTGGGGCCGGCCCAATTGCAACTTAACTTGGGCCGGTTTGTGCACAAACTTATGCCACGCCTGCTAGGAGCAAGTTCTTCTGGCAAGCAGAATTGTAGCAGACAAGCTATGACAGGCTAGACTGTTGCAGAAGTTATGGCAGGCTAGCCTGTTACAGACAAGTTATGGCAGACAGATAATAATGACTAAAAAACAGAGTATTCTATCTATTCAAACAGATTGCTAGGAATCTCTTGTTAGTAAAACATGATTATCGTTACAATGATACCAGTCATTAAGGAAAATAAAGAGAGTGACATTAATTAATTTGAATAGGCAAAATATTAAGTTATAAGTTTTGTCTGCTGCAGCAAATCCAAAGAGGGGAGAACGCCTCTTCTCAATGCAAATAATCCCCCAGGAAGAATCCTGCTACGGGAATTAATGGCTTTGAGGGAGTCGGCCCTGAATGGTTATAGTTCCAATGGGAACGTTCTCGTTTTGCATTCTTTGGAAGAAAGGTGAGATTTTGAAGGGGGAGAGAGGGGAGCCGACCTATTAGTGCATGCTCTTTCAAACTAACTCTCTCCTTTCTTTCTTAGTTTTCTTTTCCTTTTCTTTCTGCTTTTGTTCTAATCTTTTTTCTTTTCCTCTTACTCTGCTCTTTCTTTTACGTTGTGAAAATCCCTTGTTTTCCGATCCTCTCCACAGGGCACGGCAAGGGCCTCTTTACAGTGCCTGCCGTGACCAGTGTTTTACTGTTTTGCCCCTTAACCGCCTTTGTCTGGTATGGGTATGTCTGCCAATCGTACAAAACCCCTGCCAGACAGAGGCGGATCCATTTTGTCCATTCTGTGCACCGTGGACTCATTTTGTCCCTGCGTGCCGCGGCCTTTCCTGCCACAATGTTAATTTCCTCTCTCCTCACACTCAGAGCATGCACTCAATGGTTCCCTCTCAAATTGCCTCTTTTAGGTGGTCTATCATCCCAGCAGGACGTACCTCCCAAAAGAGGCTTGAGAAGGGGCCGAAAATAGATCCTTTCCCCTCTCCCCACCACCAAACCACACCCCCTTTACCTCTTACCTCTGGCCCATGGCCCCACCATGTCCTGTATTGGCTGGGTACAGGCTGGTGGCGCCTGGGCCTTGCGCGTGCTTCTCTCTTAAATTTGTCCAAGAGGCTGCCTGCTGCTCATGTGTCTGCCGTGACCTGGAGACTTTCCTTCTGCGTTTTCTGGCCTTTTATGTGGGCTTTCTTTTGGTTCTTTGCTTCAATTAGAAATTGGGCTTCGTATGATGATGGGCTTTATATTTCTTGTGCCTACCTTTTGTTTTTCTTTGCTGCCTGCCGTGTTGGCTTATAGTTCCTGCTGTAATGACTCAATCCTGCTGGGCCCCTTTTTGGGCCGGCCGTTTTATTCCCTTTCTCAGTGGCCTACCATAGGCACTGTTTTGTTTCCTTTTATTCATGGGCTCCTATGTCCCTTTGTTTTCTTCTTTTGGGCATCCACGGCCCATTTGCTAATTCACTTGGGCTTCCTCGGCCCGTTTGCTAATTCCACACTCCCATGGGCTTTGTTACTAACTTCATTGGGCTTCCCCGGCCCAATAACCTTATCCTTATCTTTGGGTTTTATGGGCCTGCCATAAATCCCTTACTTTCTTAGTTTACATTACCTTGGGCCTGCAGCGACCCTTTCTCACTTTTCTAACTCATATTCTGCCCATGGGATGCTATTTCTTTCTTTCCTGGCTTCCTTGAGCCCGTTTACCTTTTCAAGGCCCAAATACACATTGTTGGGCTAGTGACTCATTATTCCTGCCGCTTGGGCCTAATGGTCTTTTTTAACTATTCATAGTCAATTTGCTGTGGCCCTTTATCATTGGGCTTTTCTTTCCATTGGGCTTTCCACAAATGGCCCTCAACACTGTCAAAATAACTAATTATTTTTTCATTTTTCCATAAAAAGTTTCTTAAAATGGTTTATACTAATATGTATCTTAAAGGCACACGTTAGTGTGTGTGTGTATATATATATATATATATATATATATAGTGTACTAGTCCTATGCGCCGTGCCATCTTCTAGGACAAAACCAAAAAGTTTTGGTGGTTTTTTTAGAAAAATAAATTATTATTATTATTATTATTGTCTTCATCTAAGTAAATAAATTCTATATTATTTTAGTATATAGTTTGTCAAGCCCAAGAGCATTCACAATAATTTTAGAAACTTTTTATATAAAAAGAAGAAATAATTAATATTTTTGACAATTTTTTACATTTTTCATAAAAATAATATTAATTTTTAAAAAATAATTTATTAACAAATATCTTAAAAATACTCATTAAACACGCACTCATGATATATTCACTTATTTGGGCAGAAAAATTAATTTATCAAGAGAGGGGGCAATGAAAATAATGTGGCAAAGGAATTTTTTTTTTAAATGAATAATGATTGAGATTTCATTAAACAACAAAGAACAGTACAACCACCCAAAGCAGCAAAAAGAACCAAAACACAACGAAAAAACCAGCAACAATCTAGACCATAAGCTAGCAAGACCCTATAGCAAAGATCCCTTAGATCTTAAACTATCTGTAATAAAATGGGTTTCCATCCTACTTGGATAGGGTGGATAATGGAGTGTATTCAATCGGTTACTTACTTCATTTTGGTAAACGGTGAACCTAAAGGCCGCATCATTCACTAGAGGTATCAGGCAAGGGGATCCCTTGTCTCCATATCTCTTCTTACTGTGCACGAAGTGTTTGAATGGGCTTATTCAACATGCAGTTGATGGTGGTTAGATTGAGGGTTTTTCTTTTTGTCGCTCCGGTCCAAAGATTTCACACTTATTTTTTGTAGATGATAGTCTACTTTTTTGCCAGGCTCAGGTAGATAATGTGGGAAGTATCCAAGCCCTTTTGAATCTCTATGAGAAGGCTTTAGGTCAGAAGATTAACTCTGCAAAAACCACTTTGTTCTTTAGCAATAATGTCTCGGATTTTACTAAAGAGACTATTAAAAACATGTTGGGTGTTGCCGAGATCAAAGAGTACGAGAAGTATCTGGGATTGCCAGCGGTGGTGGGAAGAAATAAGAAAGCTAGTTTGAATTACATCAAAGATAGGGTGTGGGGAAAACTTCAATGGTGGAAGGAGAAATTACTTTCTCAAGCAGGCAAAGAAGTGTTGTTGAAAGTTGTAGTCCAAGCTATCCCCACCTTCGCTATGAGTTGTTTTCATCTTCGGGTAGGCCTTTGCCAAGACATTGAAATGCTTATCCGGAAATTTTGGTGGGGTCAAAGGGGTGATAGAAGAAAAATCCACTGGAAGAAGTGGGAGGTTTTATGTAAGCCAAAACTAGACAGTGGTTTGGGTTTTAAAGACCTTTGTAAGTTCAATGAGGCAATGCTAGCGAAGCATGTTTGGAGATTGATACATAACACGGATTCCCTCTTTTACAAAGTGTTTAAGGCCAAGTACTTTCCAAATTGTAGTGTGTTTGAAGCTAAGTTAGCCTCGGGTTCATTTGCATGGAAGAGTATTCTTCATTCTAAAAACTTAATTGAAAGAAATGGCCATTGGAGAATGGGGGATGGTAAAAAAATTCCTACCAAATTCTAATGCAGGCAGAATCATTTTCCACAAACGGATACTTGCTCAAACTGCAACAGCCGATGGGCTCATTGATCCCAACTTGGGTTGGTGGAACTTAGGCTTGATTGATCAATGCTTCTACCCCCCTGATGCTCAGTGCATCATAGCCCAGCCCCTTTGTATCACTCCTCAGGCCGATACCTTTGTTTGGATTGCCGAACGAAATGGTTCTTATTCAGTGAAGTCGGGGTACAAAATCCTTTGTGAAGACTAGCAGGTTGGTGGTCTTGAAACTGACGTTGCTGAGGCTCAAAGGAATTTTTGGAAGGGTGTGTGGAAACTCAAAGTCCCAGGAAAGATTAAGCACTTCTTATGGAAGTCATGCACCAGCTCATTGCCCACAAAGGAAAATCTGAGGAAGAGAACTATCATACAAGAAAATGTGTGCCATCTCTGCTCAGACCATCTTGAAGATGTCAAGCACGCATTGTGGGGTTGTTCTAAGGTTCGCTAGGTGTGGCAAAGAAGGTTTGGCTGGCTAGTTAACATACAGGATAAGGAAGGTTCATTTTCGGACCTGGTTCATTCAGTGCAGAAAAATCATCGACTGTTCCCACTATTTGTAGTCATTGCATGGTCTATATGGCACCACCGGAACAAGTCTCGACTCCAATCTGCCACAGTACCTTTGGACAGAGTAGCCGATTTTGCTGAAAACTATCTACAGAACTTTACAGATAGGTTTGGCCAACAGGGGTTACCCGTGAGAAGTGCAGCAACAGTGGCAAGTTGGTGTCCACCGTATGAAAACCAGGTGAAAATTAACTTTGATGGAGCCCTATTTGGAGAGTCAGATAGTGTAGGGATCGGTGTAGTGATTTGGAGTTCAGAGGGAGGGGTTTTGGCGGCTCTCTCAGAAAAAATTATGAAACCCCACTCAGTTGAACTTGTAAAGATTCTAGCCGCCCGATGTGCTATTCTTTTTTCTGCAAAAATGGGTTTCTTCAATTTGATTTTTGAAGGTGATTCATCCAATGTTATCAGGTCCCTTCAGGATAGGAACGTGGCTCACTCCCAAGGAGGGCACATCTTAAAAGACACTTTGTCTTGCCTAAACTCTTTTCAAAGTTGCTCTTTCTCTCATATTGGTAGGCAAGGAAATGTAGTAGTGTATGCCTTAACCCAGAGAGCTAGATTATCTTGCCTTTTAGAGGTCTGGTTGGAGTCTGTTCCTCCAAACATCTCTTCTTTTGTACGGTCTGACCTTCGGGTTTAATTGCTAATGAAATTTCATCTTCCTTCTCAAAAAAAAAAAAAAAAATGTCTAGCTCTCTTCCTAAAAGACACTTAAATAAAGTTGGTAGGATTGTCTTATGGTTTTTTCGTAAATAAAGCCATAATCCTAAACAATCATATACATGGAAACTTCCAACCCACGTGAAAACTGAAAAGCCAAACCTATTCACAATTAAAGAAGTGTTTGGTACATTTATTTAAACACATATTTTTAGTTTTTAAACAATATTACACGTATTTTTATATATATTTTTTAACTATACGTATTTACACATATAATCATTTTTGGGACACGCAATAATTAATCATTTTTAAAAAAGAATTTCTCAAAAATTAAAAAAATATTGATAACTTTTTTAATTCTCAAAAAAAGATTTTTAAAAATTAATAGCTTAATGTGTGCCTTAGGCACGCATTAACTAGATCCTATTTTCAAACACATGTATCAAAAATTTTTTAACTTTTTAACTTTAATTTTTTTACTCTTTTTAATCAATCTCAGCCATTGATTAGGTATTGCACCTATGTTAATCCACAAAATTCATCTAACAACACCAACACCAATGAGCTCCGGACAGCAACCAATCTTAATTCTTGTGGTCCAACAACAAATCTCCCAGGTAAAAAGGACACTTTGGAAAAGACGACAGGGTTTCCATTGGTGCATCCTCTTAGAAAATTAGAATTTAAGTGTTTATTTGGTATATATATTTAAATATTATATATATTTTTAATTTTTAAATAATATTACACATTTTTTTATACATTATTTCTACCACACATATTTTTTTTAAAATAAAAATTATTGTTTTAATAAACGGCCCTAAATCTTTTAACTGTTATGGTTATAATTGAATTACTAGTCATTCTTTCTCTCTCTCTCTATGAGTTCCCTTTAATTATAGCACAAGCTAGACTTTGCTCTATTGTAGAACTTGTGGTTGGATGCATTTGTCCAAGGAGAACGGAATTATTTTCTCAAAAAAAAAGAAAAAAGAAAAAAGAGAAGAGAATCATAATCTATAAACCAAAGGCATTGATAATTAATTAACATTTTTTTTTATCGGTTAATCACAGTACCCCATTATTCCTACTGTTGAGAACCCATCTCTCAGTTTGAAGCATTTGGTTTCCTGAGTTATTATAATAAAAACTAAAATAGCTGATCACAATTTATCGTAAAATAGTTTTTTTATACATGTCCGTTGTGTCATTATACTCCTCCAGCTTTCTCTTCTTCTCGTTTGGACTCTACCTCTTCAATTTTTATTAATAAACTCTTCCAGCTTTTTCTCTCTATCACAAACGGCTCTCTCTCATTTGTGGACTCTTCCTCTTAAATTTTCATTAAAACTTTTTAGCAACTCTCTCTCTCTCTTGCTGTCTTGCACTATTTTTATAAATAATAATTCTGCAGCAGCTCTCAACTACGGAGTTTTTTTTGGCTAAAAATTGCAAAAAAGGGAGTTTATTGTTGTTATAGATATTGTTTAAAGTTATTTGGTAAAATGAGGAGAGAGACTAAATTTCGGCAATGTTTTTGCCCAAATTGCAAGAAAAAGTACAATGTGTCAAGGGAGAGAAAAAATTGAATTTCGGTAATGAGATTACCAAAATTCTTGTCCTACCCGTACTACCAAGCCTACCTGTGAAGTGCCCAAAATGCATGCTAGGGGGAGTGCTAGAAATGGAAACCAATTGTGGCAATGGCATTGCCAAAAGTGGGAGAAAAAAAAAAAAAAAAAGAATTGTGGCAACTAAGTTGCCGAAAATGGAGGGAAAAAAAAAGATTCTACATCCACAACATTTTTAATAACAAATTACAGGTGGTTAGTTGTTATTGGTTCAAATTTGAACCTAACACTAAGATTACTTTTTTGTCCCAATAATAACAATCAGTAATAACCTGCCACTTAGAATTTTTTGTAAAAAAGTTGTAAAAATATTGTGTACGTATCATTTCTAAAATAATTTGTAGTGCCGAAATAGAAGGAAAAAAAAAAAGTGGCAAAAGCATTGCCGAAATAGAGGGAAAAAAAATGTGGCAAATTGTTTTTTTCCCCTCTATTTCGGCAATGCCATTGCCACAAAACAATTTGCCACTTTTTTTTTTTCTTCTCTTTCGGCACCACAATTTTTTTATAGAAATGATACGTCCACAACAATTTCACAACAAATTATAAGTAGCACGTTGTTACTGATTGTTATTATTGGGGCAAAAAAATAATCTTAGTGTTTGGTTCAAATTTGAACCAATAATAACTAACCACCTGTAATTTGTTGTGAAAAATGTTGTGGGCGTAGCATCTTTTTTTTTCCCTTCATTTTCGACAATTTAGTTGCCACAAATTTTTTTTTTCCTCCCATTTTCGGCAATGCCATTGCCACAATTGATTTCCATTTCGGGCGCTCCCCCTAGCATGCATGCATGCATTTTGGGCTGGGCAGACTTGGTAATACGGATAGGATAAGAATTTCGGTAATCTCACTACCGAAATTCAATTTCCTCTCTCCCCTCACATATTGTACTTTTTCTTGCAATTTTGGCAACACTGTTGCCGAAATTTAGCCACTCTCCTCATTTTACCAAATAATTTTAAACATTACCTATAATACCAATAAACTCCTTATTTTTGCAATTTTTAGCGAAAAGATTCCTCAACTACTTGTCTACAGCTCATTAACTCCACACATACCAATCTTTAGCCCAAAGAGCCCCTCTAAAGTATAGTTTTTTAAGGGTAAAGAACGTAAATACACCATACCCAAGCTCCTATATAAAAACCAGAGCAACCGCCCCAAGCCCTTCACAGTTTTTTCTCAGTTCTCCATTTCCCAACATTATGTAAGTTCTTCCCTTTTAATAGTCATTTTGAGAAAGAACTTGTGCAGGCAACAGTCTTTCTGATGTTAGCAAAGTTGGGTTAACTTCATCAGAGAGGAGGAGAATTTGTTGGTAATCTTTGGGCAGGGTTAGAATATTAAACTGTTTAAAATCTACATAATAGTTTTAATTCTATCCAAGAGATTACCAGCAAATACTCGCCTCCTATGACTGCTAACTAGTAACTTTACTAATGACAGGAAGACAAGTTGTCTTCACCACCATTGTCGACCTGCCACCTATCATCGCCACTATTTTCACTGCACCACCACCTCTTCGCTTGACACAACAGATCTCAAAGATTCTAAACGGAGGTGGTACTGGTATCTCTTCAATCTTATCTTTTGCTGTCGAATTATGATGGTTTTGTTTTTATTTCCAAGTTCTATATATTGTTTTTAACTAGAATTTTGTATGGTTTTAGTTATATGAGTGCTTTGATCTGTGGTTTTCTGGGGTTGTAAGGCCAAACAGATCATTTGTGTAAAATGAAGTCATGGGACTCTGTTTTCTGTGGTCCTGTGGATGCTGTATAGATGCTATTTTGAAATACTTGCTTTTATGGAATAGGCATATTGTAACGATATTTTTTTTGCTGTAAGGTACAGTGTGTTGTTCTATGATGTGGTTAATATTACAGGGGCCTTTATTCTTAAAAGAATTATGTTTCTTAAAAAGAGTCTTAATTGTGAGATGATACTTTTATTAAATGACAATTGGTTATATAGACCTTAAAAATGTAGATGAAAAGATGACATTGTAAACAGGAGTATACTATAGATGAAAATCAAAATATTGAAAATATAATATTACAGACATTAAATATTGCTCCCCAAGTACCGAATTGCCATTTGATCAAAATAGTAAACAAGAAGTGGAATTTATATAATTAATGGTGGCTGAGAGTCATAATGATGTGCATCCCCATTCCCCAATTACCATCAGATGCTCTTGAACAGTTGAACAGCCTTTAAACTGTTCTTCTCTCAGATATATATTGGAAAACCGTGAGTATATTTTTTTATCTTCCAGTTTATACTTTATTCACTTAATCTCTTATGATTTCAGGTTTTATTTTCAGCGCTGGTAGCGGATGTATTTATGCCTGGTATGTTTTTTATTTCTTCTATTTATATCTATTATTTCCATTACAATTTGTATTTTATAATTAGCAATTTTTTTTTTCATTTTTTTTCCACATTTTCCCCATTTGCTTTTGTAATTTTCATATGTTCCAATAATAATTTTTTTTTGAGAAGTTCCAATGAAAATTTTGTTCCGTATCTTGGAATTTTTTCATGACTTTTCTCTGTATGGTTTTTATAGAACTTTTCTTATATATCTTTTTTAAAAAAACTATTTTTGTTTAAAAAATTGTGACAAAAAGCAAAATCTTTTTGTCATAGTCATGAAAAATTTACACATCAATTAATATACTCAAATTTTGTTTATTATAACTCTGCTCTGTTTAATCTCATGCATGAAGAGATTTTGATAAATAGAATTTTTTAGTATATGTGAGTTAATAGTGGATGACCAAATTCAAATTCATATAATCAAAGTTGAGAATTCGAATTCTCACCACTTATCAAGTAAATTTGAATTTTTTGGTCTACAATTTGCTCGCAAATACCAAAGAAAAATTTTATGTATCAACTCATCAGTTTCTTTATGGGATGCTATTGAACAAACGAGAGTTAAGTATATAAATAAATAAACTTCTTTGTATATTATATTGATATGTAAATTATATGTTTCAATTTTTAATAACAAAATTAACTTCTTGAAACTAGGAAAAGTTCTACTAAATAATTCTCTAATTGTCACATTTGGAAAATAAAGAAGGGAAATAATTGGTAACTGCTAGCTTAATACAATTTCTAATAAATAAATAAAAAATTCGATGTTTCTAATTAATAAGATTAAGATACCAATGGAATGGTTAGCACAAATATTACTTCGGCTTCACAGAACCCGGAGTTTGTAAGGTCATCTTAGATGTTCAAATATGCTCTACCCAATCTCCGCTCTTATCTTGTCAGTTAGCTACACTAAACTTTTGTTGAATGTTGAATATTTTGATTTAATTCAAAACTTTTTTTATTTGTCAGTGAGTGAACATTTTGCATGTTATTTATTAACTAGATTTTTAAATTTAATGTACACCTATTTGGTTAAATATTGCAAAAAATGGAGACTTTTGACTTTTGGTTAAATATTGCAAAAAATGGAGTTTATTGTTGTTGTAGGCACTGTTTAAAGTTATTTAGCAAAATGAGGAGATATTGAATTGTTGCCGAAATTGTAAGAAAAAGTATGAAAGAGAAGAAAGTTGAGTGATGTGATTAGGAGGGAGAAAAAATGAATTTTGGTAATGGTATTATTGAAATTCATTCCATTGTCCAAGCTCTACCTATGAAGCACTCCAGTGGGAGTGCTAGAATGATTTACCAATTGTGGCAACCAAGTAGCAGAAATTGTAGAGAATTGAAGAGAGAGAAAATATGAATTGTGGCAACCAAGCTGCCGAAAATGCGAGTTAAAAAAAGAAAGAAAGAATTGTGGTTGTCGAAATTTGGGAAGGATTTTTATTTTTATTTTTAAAAGTGCTATATCCACAATATTTTTACAATATTTTTACAACAAATCACTAGTTGTTATTAGTTCAAATTTGAATTTAACATTGAGATTACTTTTTTAATCCAACAATAACAACTAGTAACAACTTGTCATTTAGGATTTGTTGTAAAAATGTTGAAAAAATAATGTGCACATATCATTTCTAAAAAAAAAAGGTAGCAATTGATTTGTGGCAATGGCATTGCCGAATTAGGAGGGGAAAAAAAAATCGTTGCAATTAGTTTGTGGCATTGTTGAAATAGAAGGGAAAAAAAATTTGTGGGAATAAATTTGTGGCAATGGCATTGCCGAAATAAAAGGAAAAAAAAAAATTGTCTGATTGTTTGCAATGACATTGTCGAAATAGGAAATTGGAGGAGAGAGAGAGAGAGCTGTTTGAATAAAAAAAAAATATAGTACAAATATTCTTCTTCTTTAGTAGTTTTTTTACTTGTTTTGTGTGTATGTCATGTTTTTTCATTTCGTATTGTAAGTGAAGAGTTAATCAACCAATCACCTCAATTCCTCATCTGATTCTTATTTTCTGTTTGGAATATATTCATTGGGAATGATCAATGGATATATTTCAAGCAGAGAATAAGAATTAGATGGTAATGATCAATACAAGGAAGGAACATGATATACACACAAAATAGGTAATTGTGATAATTTTATTATTAGAAATAGAATATTAGCATCTGTTTGGATATCGCTTATTTTGTTGAAAATTGAAAACAACAAAAAAAAAAATTTTGGTTATTGTTCACACTAAAATAATATTGTTCATTTGTCTATTTGCATTAATATTCCATGAACATTGCACCAGTTTTTTTTTTTTTTGGACCAGTGCCTGATGCACTATTCATGGGACATAAACAGTGGAAATAGACAAATGAATATTGTTTTTTTGTGTGAACAGTAATTGAAAATTATTTTTTTATTGTTTTTAGTTTTTAGTTTTTAGTTTTGAACAAAATAAACGGTATCCAAACTTACCCTAAGAAAATATGTGTTATTTATATGTTTTTATTTTCTTGCTGTGTAGGAAATAATTCTTCACATGATTTATCAGATACATTTTCTACTCTAAAATATTTCAGCTCATTAATTAATTGGAACTATTATGAATTATAAACGAGTTTCTCTAACACAAATAATTCTTCACATAAGAATCCTGCATTTTCCCCCTTTTTACAAACACAACAATTGTTACTTTTCCTTCAAAAACTCGAAACCACAACATCAACAACAACAATCAAAAGCCAATAAAGAAGCACCTAAAGTGATAGAGCATAGTCTGAGTGTCTGACAATCCAATACCATTTGATCTTTCTTTTTCCATTTTTAGCTCGAAGGCTGCCTAAAGTTTTATCATTTTTCAGCTATTAACGGAGCACAGAAACAGAACACAGAGAAGCAGAACAAGCAGTAATTTACAGTTACTAAAACTAAAAAGAGCTGGTGTTACTGCGACAGTAGTTTTTGATAAAACCGAATCAAATGAATAGTTTTTGTCAAAGATCTGGTTTTGATCTTAATTCCTGAACTTACCCCGTTTTTACAAGTTTTTACTGGTTCGGTCTTTTTTTTAATTCTCTTTTTTGGTTTAACTTGGGTCTGGTTTTTAAAGTTATGGTTTAATCTTAATACCAATTGTTGAATTCCATAGTTAATATGAGGTTTCAGGAAAATTACTAAGTAAAAAATAACACGTCTCTCAACAAACAAACAAAAGAAATGATCTTTGTTCAATGAACAAACCAATACCATTGCTGAACACTTTACAAGATCAACTTAAATTATATATGGAGCCGTGAATATGATTATAACTTTTTTCTTTATAAAGTTTATTTTGCCACATCAATTGCTAACTGTAATGCCACATCATATTAAATTTAAATAAATAAAAAACTAAATTGCTGTTCTCATGTGATATTTGATTGGGAAAAGATTAAAATCCCTCTTTGTCATTTTGATGTTTCCTCTATGTTATCATCTCATTTTACACTATTTCTTTTTCCAAAATTTTCACTGTTCTTGAAAGTGTTCAATACTATTTTGAATGTCCTAATATTCCCACCATTATGTATTGAAAGTGTTTAATACTATTTACAACTATCTTATGTGTCAAATTATGATTGACTGTCTGTCACTTTCTCATAAACTCACTATTTTTTTTTCACGACTTACAGTCTAACACGTGAAAAGTTATGACACAAGTTGTAGAGTAATTCTAGCATTACACAAAATACCACAATTATTTTATGTGTCAAACTGTGATTGATTGCTTGTCACTTTCACATAAACCCACCACTTTTTCTTCACTTATAGTTTGTCACATGGACAGTTATAATAAAAGTTGTGATATTTTATGTGGTTTCAGAATTTTTGGCACACAAGTTCCTACAAAATTTTCCATACCACTGCTAGGATGGGAGTATCTATTCATTGTCTAAGGAGTGACGTAATTCCTATTTGGATTAGGCCAATAAAGGCTCAATTAGATACAGCCCAATATGCTCACTGCTCACATACTTGAATAAAAACAAGCACATTCCGTATGTGTCTACACCAGCTCTTTTTTTTTTTTTTTTTTGCTGAATCTACACCAGCTCTTTAGAGTTTAGAGTTTGGACCTCACATATCCCAACTCAGCTCATATCTACAATCTTAACATTCATTTTAGCAAGAAGCCCAATCCGAAACTAGTCCAAACAGCCCGCTTCCCCAATACTTCAAAATATTATGTTTTTGGGCAGAAACTTCCTAAAATTGCATACTGACCCTAAAACTTCCAAAAATTGCACAAAGGTCCTTGAGGTTAACAAAACAAAGCATTTTCAACCCTTGTTTTGCAAAATAAAATGTTTTCCTTCAAATATAATAAAATTGTCAAATGACATTATTATTAGACTTATTAAGAATTCAACATTTTATTCTTGTTATTATTAGACTTTCCTCACATGTCATGCATTTACGTATCATCTTTGAATTAGATTACTTGAAAATGAAAAAAAGTTTAGATTGAGAGTGCATATTCTAAATTTGAATTTATTAAAAAAATATAGATCTCAAACTCATTCCAAACTCCATTAAATTTTAGTAATTTAATCTCAAATTTGTTCCATATATATTTATTAATGAATCCACACCCATCTATTTATTTATTTTATTATGCTTAATTAAAAAGAACTAACTTAACATTGCTTATTGTTAAGTTCTAAAACACAATTAGATCACATTCAAACCTTAAAGCCATTGCATTTAGTCATAACGCATAGCTTATATTGAGTAATATTAATCTATAAATATTTATTAAACATTATGTGATTAGGTCTACAAATTACTATTTGTAATATTTAAACCATCTAATAATAAAAAAAAAGGGGGGGAAAGAAGCAGGGTGGTGATTATTTAAACAATCTAATATTTATACCTTCTATTAAATATTTTCATTATGTTTCACATTATCTAGTTATGAACAGCATCTATTGAGCATTTTGGAGTTTTTGAAAACTTTAGATGGGAATTATAGATTGTAGTTGCTAAAAGATGTCAGGTAGTGTATATTGAGAAATCTATATTAATTGGCTTTATTCGGTGACAAATTTGTTCTTGAGCCTTATTTGCTATTTGGAAGTTGCATTCAGAGTCTACTTGCAACCTCAAGCGACCTGCTCTACTGTGAGTCACACGTGGCAAAAAATGTCATATCAGAGTACTAACTAAACAAGTCACGACCATTTTGTGACTAGCCAAGTTGCGACAAGATCACGAATTGCATGATCAATATACTCTATTTTTTAACCATTTTCTGGTCATTTGATGATGCCAACACACACCCTCATAGTTGTTGTGCGTGGCACCTAATATTGAATTTTTGTTTATGATTATAACATAAATTTGACTTTCACTTGTATGGAAAGTATTATTACTACTTGTTCCTTCTTTGTAAAATCAATTCTCTTATATCATGATTTTGTCTTTCACTTGTATGAAAAGTACTAATGCATGATGTCATTTGTAGGGACATAGGCCCAGGTTCCCAGATTGGGCTTTGGCCCTGTCTGAGTACATTGAATGGGCCGAGGAGGAACAAGTAGTTGTTAAAAGTCCCAATTTGAAGTCTGATTATTAAGGAACAGATGGAAGGTGGTTCGAGGAAGAATTCCTCCTCGGATATGATACATGTAGCTCAAGTATCTACTCTAGCAACTAAAGTGATCCTCCATGAAGTTCCATTGATGGAAAAGTGTCCTTTGAACATACGAGAAGGAAGGAAACCCAAAAAATATCTAAGGAAAAGCTGCTACCACCGCATTAAATGTATTGCAACTATCGTTTTTGCCGCATTTATGTGAAGAAAACCTCTGAATAGTGCTGCCTTGGTTACTCCAACTCACAGAAAACTAGAGAAGGTGTTTGATGGGACAGGTACTCAAGTGAAAGCTCAAATGATCAATAAGTGTAGGATGAAGATGATCCAAAGGGAGCTATATAATGTGAGAGATCCACCCTGAAAAAGGGGAGCTAAACTTGAGAATGAAGACTATAGCAATCTAATTTGTACTTGTATTCAGTTTTAATTGATTTATATGAACGTAAACCTCCACGAATGGAGAATCTATTCATATTTATGCTGGCCATTTCATTTGAATTATCTTTTAAACTCATACCAATCGTTGTTCAGTTTATTAGAGTTTAGTTCTTCAACTCATTCTCTACAAATTTATTGTTTTGAGTTCATTAGGTCAGCATACCCTATATTTTGGGTTTGGGTTGCAAATAGAGACCTTACATCATTAATATAATTATTTCCCATAAAATGCTAGATTGACATACATATTTAAAAAGTTTAAACTAGTTTGTTTAAAAAGTTTAAACATGTATTTGACTCTTTAATTATCAAAACGACAAAAAGGAGCATAAGTGTTTTGTTTGAAAAGAGGTGAGGTTTAAGACTTTCATAGATTTTTTTTTTCAATTCCTAAATGAATGGGAAGACAAGGATTACCAAGAAAAGTTGTGGTGGAAACACGACAAAAACAATTGAGATACCAGCTTCAAGTCAGAGGGTAGGAAATTCTTTTTAAGACTGGTAGAAATTGTCATTTCTTTTCATGACAATTTTCTTGCAATTTAGTTTTTAGAATTCGCATTCGACCCGATTTGAATGTGACCCATGAATCCTCCCCTAAAGAAGATGAACAAGCAATTGAAAATGGTACTTTGGCCACCATCTTCAAATGCTTATTCATCTTCTTCAAAGAAGGATCATGGATCTCATTCAAATCGGGAAGAACACAAATTCTACGAACTAAATTACAAGAAAATTTTCATGAAAAAGAAATGACAATTTCTACCAATCTTAAAAAGAGTTTCCTACCCTTTGACTCGAATCTGGTATCTCAATTATTTTTGTCATATTTTCACCACAAATTTTCTTAACAATCGTTGTCTTCTCATTCATTTAGGAATTGAAAAAAGATCTATAAATAAAATTTAATTATTCGATTTTCACAACAAAGTTGGAAAACAAGCACTTAAAAGAATAAAAATTTGCATTCTAGGAGATCCAAGTATCAACAAGAATTAAAAATTTGGAAATGGTGGTTAAAAGAGTGACATCATACATTGCAGTCATGGCAATTATGAAATGTTTCCTACCATACTATGTTATCATCTCATTTTAGCCTATTTCTTTTTCCAAAATTTTCATTGTTCTTGAAAGTGTTCAATACTATTTTGAATGTCATATTTTGAAGGTTAGTTTTACCACCTCATATTCTCCAATTTTTCATATATGCAATTCCATTCTTTTGATCATAGATTTGTATAATCTACACTTTCAAAAGCGAATTTATACTTTCAAAATAGGCTTTCCCCTTTTTCTTTTTCTTTTTTCCCCCCCTCTATTTTGAGGTGTAAATTGTCTTTTGAATATCATTGAGTTTAGATCATACAAATCCCTAATCAAGTAATGAGATTCCACATATTTAGAATTGAAGAAGATAGATCAGTATAATTGGCATATAAAATAATCTCGAACAAGTTCAAGAACAGTGAAAATTTTGAAAAAAAGAAGCAAAAGTGAGATAAAAATAGGATACGGTAAATGATGGTCACTCCTTTGACCATCATTTACAAATTTTTCTTCTTGGTTAGAGACAAGGAATGACTATATCGTGAATTCCATAAACTAAATCACCAACCTCAAGATGACCACTGACATTTCTGCTATTCCTAAAAACAATTTTCTCCCTTCTATTCCAAAGCTTATAACTCGACCATTTGAGTCTTATTTTCACAATTCGTCAAAGTTTACTGGAAATTGATTTAGGAATTCAAAAAATGTCTATAAATTAAATGTTTATGACTACAAGTTGGAAATAAGCAACAAGAAGGAAAAAACAAACAAACCCATTCGTGAGCTATATTAATGTTATACCTATATCTCCACTCCAATACATTATGTGGACACCATCACGTGACACCCCTCCGAAAGGGTTTTTAGAGAAGAAAAGAAAAAGAAAAAAAGAAGAAGGTTTTGTGGGTTTTGATTTAGAAATCATGAGTTTTGAAAAAGGAAGAAGGCACCACTTATTTTATATTTTTAAAAAGGAAAAACAAAGCAAAAAAAAAAAAAAAAAAAAAAATTATTTGATTGACTCAATAGATAAGAAAAATAGTTTGTATTCCACCAAGGTTGGGTTCGTGGTCAAATTACATCATGGGGACATGTGTGACACCCACACATATCCGATATGTCTACCGGCTTTCACTAATGTTTAATTAATTATTTAATGGCCATAATAATATTATTAATAGAATTTGTTATATCAACTCAACCAAGTACTCTTGTTCAAAAAAAAAAAAAAAAAAAAAAAAAAAAAAAAAGAAAACCCTCAACTAAAAAGTAAATTTTATGGCATAATGACCTAAAACTAAATCATGTGACAGATAAACAATAATAATAAAAACAACATGGTAATAATGGAAACAATGTGATAATAGTGAAATTAATAAGTGTAAGCAAAAGAAATAACAATTATATTATGTAAAGCATGTCTAAAGTCAACTCTTTTTTTTTTTTTTTTAATTTTTATTTGGATGACAAAGAGTTGAATTTTATTTTGTCCTTGGATCTTATTCTGCAAAGAGTAGTCATTATTCATTTAACATGTTTCAAAAGAGATTGGGCTTCTTTTATTTAATTTATTTAGTCTTTTAGTCTGGTGAGAAAAGGTGGGTTGGATTTATCCTATTTGCTTATTAAACATGGGCTTGTGTGTGTGTGTGTGTGTGTGTGTGTGTGTGTGTGTGGGGGGGGGGGGGGGGGGGGTGGGGCGGGGGGGAGAAACAGAACATTTTTACAAACAAAAAAGAGAAACAGATCAAGAACCGGCTGAAAAAAAAGAGAGAGCAGAGAGCAGACTATAGAATGTCATGACCAACAATCTCGAAAATGAAAGGAGTTTCTTCTAACCATATCATTTTGGATTCACAAAACTGGGCTTGGGCTTATTTAAAGTCAGGAACAACATTATATACAAGTCATATAAGGAAAGTTTATGTTCCATCAATTACAGCTGGTCAGCTGTTTATTTTTTTCATTTTAAACATTGATTGTTTTATAAGGAAAGTTAGAGAAATATATAACAACCTGTAATTGAAGAAATATAAAGTCAAATACAAAAAATGGTATAGAAAATTTGTATTCATAATCTAGAATGTTTTAGTGATCTCCTAATGTCTCTGTTTACTTTTTTTTTTTTATTCACCTATCCTCCTCTGTTTTCATACTACCACCATATCTAAAAGGAAATGAACAATCTCAAACAGAGTTTAAGGATTAGAGATATACCCAGCGGTTTCCTTGAAATGTGTCTCCACGGAGGTGAAGCTGCGATGAAGGCGTGTCCGTCAATGCTGCTTCTGCCGCTGGCGGCGGCGGCGGCTCCCGGTGGTGTTTGCAGAGTTAGAGCTTGCTTGTTGAGGTGTGAGTTTGGTCTTGATTAGGATTTTATATTCTGTGGGTCTTTTTCTGGAATGAGGTTATGAAAACAATGGTTTTTGATCTCTAAATGTTTTCAATCTCTCTCTCAAAATAAATTTTTGGTAATGAAAAGAAATTAAAAAAGAAGAAAAAGATGAACTCAAGAAACTTTGAAGATTTTTGTAGAGGAACAGATTTTTGAAAATGCTATTTTTCCTACAGATCTTGTTTTGTGAAACTCTCCTCTTTGAGACTCTCTCAAAGATTTTCAATTTACACCCACTAGAAAGCCCCCCTCTGCTTTTTTATTCCACAATTGCTAGCCGTTGGCTTTGTCTCTTCCACACTGATCCCAACAGTTCGATGCAAAGACAGAGCATGCAAATGTTGTGTTTCTTGTTTGATTCCACAGGTTGAGTAAACTGTGTATTGCACAGTGCACGGTACAATTCAGTTCACCTTTCCTCTTTATTTATTTATTTTATTTTATTTTTTTTAATTCTCACACAAAAAATGTTTAGTATAAGGAAAACATTAATGAAATTCATGGATATGTAATGGCATTTGTGATCAAAATGTTCATTTATTTATTTATAAGTGTGATCAAAATGTAATAAATCGAATTAATTGTAGCTAATTTGTTTCTTTCATGATTCTTTTAGCACCTATTATACGTTTTTGTTTGTCGAAGTTTAAAAATGAAAATAAGTTGGAGATACAATTTCTTAAACTTCATTTTTTTAAATACAATTTTTATATAATAGAAAAAAATTATTTTGTTAGGGTACTTTTTTTTTACACCTAATTTTATTTGAGTACCAACTGTTTATTTTCAAGTACTACTAATAAGTTATTGGGTTTTCCCAAATATTTTTTGCTCTATTATTATGTTAATCACAAATGTTTCATATTTTATTATCTAAATTGAGTTATGATATAAAATATCACAAAAAGCCCAAAAACTCATATTTTATCTAATTTTATTATCATTACTTATTTAAGCCCAAAACTGGCCCTATGAACCCAATAAACACATCATATTTTATTTAAAGTCCAAGAATACTTATGCTTAACAATATTTGAAAAACCCACGATTCAAGTCTATGGCAAAACAATTTTATCAATGGAATTCAAATCCATGATCAAAGCCCATGATTTAAACCCATGACAATTTATTTATCCAAAGCCCAATTCTTATTGGTAATATCAAAGCTCAATTTTCATTGGCAACCTCAAAACCCAGTTTTTATTAGCAATATCAAACCTCAATTCTCATTGGCAATATCAAATCCTAGTTTTCACTGGCAATATTGAAAGCTCAATTCTTATAGCAATATCAAAACCTAATTCTCATTGGCAATATCAAAAACCCAACTTACGTTGGTATTATTAAAAACCCAAACTAATTACTTGACACTATTTTGTCAAAAGCTTAGGGTTATTAATACTTGGCAAAATACTATATCATAGTTATTTCACTTAAAAGTTCAATAATGAACAATACTTTAGATTTTTAAACCTATTACTATAATATTACAAGCTCATGGAATTTATGAATTATCTATTCTAAAAACTCATGGCAATCATCTTATAAAAGCCTATGAAAAGTTATGATTATTAGACCCATAACATTTATTTCATATTATAAACTCATGGTCACTATTTATCTTACATCACAACATTCATAATATTTATTACCAAAACTCATGATAATTATTCATCCTACATGTCCATTATGATTATTTATAGAGAAACTCATGAGAATATCACATTATTCCATTATAGTGTTTGTTACCATATTTATTTAAAACCCATGGTAAATATTATTCTCAAGAACAATATTGAAGGTCGTTATTTAAAACCCCAAAGAAAATATCATTTACAAAGTAATTTATAGTAAAAATTATGAGAAACTATACAAGTTGTTATTTAAAGCCCATGAGAATTAATACCCAAAATCTATCATAAATATTTATTAAAGCTCATGGATTCATTTTACTTCTACTAATAACTAAAGCCCATGAAGAGTGAAAAACTCATGGCAAAGCATGTCTTTAATATCCATTTTGTAGGCCCAATGGCAAAGCATGTCTTTAATATCCATTTTGTAGGCCCAAGAATCTTATGAAGTAGGGAACAAGCCCAAGCAAAGAAAGGGCCATGTGGCCCAACTAAAAGTGCTGAAATGGAGCAAAGTTCCAGCCCAAAAAGGTCTCCAGCAAGAGGCTTGAAAGTAGACAACCAGCCCTTATTCATCCCTAACCAAAAAACAACTAGAGACCCCTACAAGAGAACCAAGCCTTTGAGGATGAACTAAGAGTTGTCCCATCAGTTTTCTGCTACCCTTTACCTGACGTGAATAGTGCCTGAAGGCTGTCATATCAGCTGAAATCTGAAGGATGATGGAACTCCATCATCTTTCTCAAGACTGTACCTCCAGCGGAAGGAGAGCTGAAACCAAGTTATCCAAACCTCAACAAATTGATGCTATAAATGTTAAAAATGTTCAAGACATGATTCATGTACCAAGCTCATGAATCCTAAAGGGGAAAAATTGGGAATATGTGATTTGGAGGGCATAAATGAATCTCCAGCGGAACCCTCTGAAGTGGAAATAGAGTTTGACACTTGGCTTAAGGTGTTGAATTTCACTTCTTGGGGGACCAAATTTCAATTGCAGCATTAAAATTCGTTTCTGATACACACCTTAATCCCATTGATTAGGCTCAGTCCTAGAAATCCTGGCGTTTAATGCAAAGCACTATAAAATCCTATAATTACCCAAAGAGGCAAGGCAGCCTTTGAAGTAAATCTCCTATTTTTGACCAAAAATCCCAAGAAGATTAACCTTGATTCACTACCTCTGATTAGTCATATGTTTTTTGGATTCTTGTTAATTAATGCTTCTCTAAAGCACAATTATAAAAAGATGAACACCTTAGCCCATAGGGGGAGCCTGTCTAAAAATTTCTATCATTGACTACATTTTGCAGAAATTCAGTCCCTATTAAGCTTTCTTTAAGCTTCCCCAAGCTCTCTTGAGCTTACTCACAACCTTTCTCAGCCTATAGTCACCATAACACCAATATTCACCACATTGCTTACACATTCCTACTCCATAAACGTCCCATAACTGACCAGAGGACAACTAGCCTCTCTGAAACTCTGGGTTTGTTTGCTATTTTGCTTGTGGTTTAGCTTTACTCAAGCTCACCACTCATCATCTTTAGCTCACACTCATCTAATCTCAGATACTCTTTTCCCCCTTTCACACAATTACAGCCCATAAATGTCTCTTAACTAGTCATAAACAGCCCACCACTCATAAAAGGCCTTAACCTCAGTGTTAATCCCATTCCACTCATTCAAAACAGTCTACATTACCTCATTCATGCCTTATGCACACATACTCACCAAAATCTTAGTTTAATACTTGCTGCACTGAGTTGGGATCTCTCTCTCCCTTCATTCCATCCTATTTTTCCTCTTTTATTTGTAACTATGGAGTCTTTAATCATTGTTTATTATTATTATTATTAAAACCATAATGTTTTGGATACTGTGGAAGTTTTCCTTTATGTTGACTTAATAATAATAAGGAAAACATATGATATTTACCATGTAAACACACTTATTAACTTGAAATTACCCTACTGCTGGAGATAATACCGTACCGTTGCAGGACTGATTTGAACTATGATGCTATAAGAGGACTAATAATATAACAAACTAACAATAGTAACGTGTTTATTGTGCTTTATTGTTGTCTTTTTGTTAGGGTGTAGCCTTTATCTCTTTCTTGGGCGGACTTACACCACACCGATAGCCTTTGGGTTTTATTTCAAGGGCCCATTGTCGAGTTTTGGCTTGGCTACCTCATATTCTATTTGGGAACATCAAAATTTTTCCCTCAACAGATTTAATATTCCTATATATTAGATCCGTTAAAATTTGAACACATGACAAATATTTGACACATGTTCGCAGACTCTACACCCCAAGCTAGTTTTTTTGTTTTTGATGAAACTCCAAGCCAATTCATTACTAAATAAAACACTGTGTTGGATATTTTTTCAAAAATATCATATTTTATTTTAATACTCATTTATGTGAATTAAGGAAATCAATTATCCCTTAATGTCAGATATGTTGATTGCTAAATTTTGAAATTTATATATAATTCAAAATTTGAATAGCTATTGTCAATGGTTTTTAATTAGGAAATTCCTGAACATTAACGTGATATTAATACTATCATTGCTAGCATATTTGGTTTTATTACAAATATATACTTTCCATTCTATATGTTTTGTATTCACAAGTGTTATAATAGGTATTTGGTTATAACTATTTTATGTTAAAAGGAGAAATTCTAAGTTCCTACGTGGTTGCATGTTTAACTTCTTTTCTTTTCTTTTTAAACCCCTTTCTTTTTATATGGAACTTTCATGTCTTTATCAAAATTAGTGGGAAATAAGATATCTTGTCATTTTGTCAAGAAAGTACTCTCCTTTAAATTTCTCATACTAAGTGTGCGTTTGGCTTTAAATTAAAAAATCAGTTTATTTTACTATTTAGCTTATTTTTGTTATTATACATGGACTCTATTGCACTTTTTAGTACTATTCATGGGTTTCACTGTACTATTTCATCTAATTTTTACCTTTATTTACAGTACTTTTAGGAAAAAAAAATAGTTTCAGTAAAATAAGTGAATCCTAAACAAACTATAAATGTAATAGCATTTATGATCAAAATGTTTTTTAATTTATAAGTGTAATCAAAATGTAATAAATCGAATTAATTTTAGCTAACTTATTTCTTTCATGATACTTTTAACATCTATTATACGTTTTGTTTATCAACTTTTAAAAATGAAAATAAGTTGTAGGTACAATTTCTTAAACTTCATTTTTTAAGTACAATTTTTATATAAAAGAAAAAAAATTGGATTTAATGTTCCTATGTACTAAACTAATTGAAATTTGGACACATGACAAATATTTGACACATGTATGTAGACTCTGCACCCACAAGCCAGTTCTTTTTTATTTTTGTTTTTGATGAAACCCCAGGCCAATTCATTACTACATAAACACTTCAAACAAAATAGCTAATAAAGATAAAACATCCCAATCAAACACTAAATATGATCTCACTTATAATGTGCAAAGTGTATCTTATAGGGTGATTAATTAGCAAAAACAAATACCAAATGATTAGGGGGTGAGTGAGAGTTAGAGGGAAGAAGTGTCCAACACAACAAGTATAGAGAATGAGTTGTGTACGTAAATGGAATTCCTGTGGTTAAACTAATGTGGTTTTGATGCTGTAGTAGTTGAACTTAGAGCAACCACATCAGTGGTTGTAAAAATGTTAAAATGAAAAAAGTGCTCAATTTTGCACATTTTAACCCATAAAACACCCACATCAGTCTTTGTAAAAATGTGTAAATATACATCACGGCTTTGCAAATGAACAGTAATCATGCATATATGTATGGTTACTGTTCATGTGTAAATGATTTTTTTATTCTTTTTTTCTCTCTCCTCTATCAAACTACTTCTCTTCCCCAACGTTTACAACAACCCAGCGTGGCAAAATAAGAAGAAGAAAGAAAAAAATAACCACCCAACCACCAAACCCAGCGCCACCACCACTAAACACCACAACCTAGCACAAAAAATTAACCCAAAATCAACAGAAAATTAACCAAAAATCAACGAAAAAGCAATTAGAAAATCCAACTCAAAATCAAGACAAACCCATTGGAAAACCCAACCCAAACCATACTTAACGGAAAACTCACGTGAAATGTCCAACGGAGTCAAATTTACTGCTCAATTTGTTGCCATTGCTGCTGCTCGATTTGCTGCCGTCAGTTCTTCCATTGTTGCTGTCGGATCTTCCATTGCTGTCGTCGATTGGGGGTGGGAGGCGAAGGGTTGGTGGTGTAGGAGAGAGGGAGGGGCGAAGGAAAAAGGGAGGGCGAAAGTGAGAGGGAGACCAAATCGGCGGAGGGCTGAGGCGGCGGTGAGTCGGATCAGCGGTGATAATGGGCTGGGTGAGGCGACTGTGAGGGAGAGAGTGAGGGAAAGAAAGGAACGATTAAGAGAGCTGAAAAAGTAAAATTGATTATGAGGGAAAGAGAGAATGGGCATTAATAAATAATAATAATAAAATAATAAATAATATTTGTAGGGACATGTTTTGGAGCCCAAACCCAAAATGTAAAGGTATATAGGCCTAGTGAGCCCGGTACAATAAATTTGTAGAGAGTGGGTCAAAGAACTAGGCCCTAATGAGTTGGACAACAAATAGAATAGATTTGAAAGATAATCAAACAAAAGTCAGAAGGATTGATCTAAATAAATTCACTCTTGGCCCAGTCTGAGGAGATAAGTTCTAGTGTTTATTAATTGGAAAAAATTACAAATACAATTTAGATTGCTGATGTGCATGAAATATATACAATAAAATACTCACATATCTACATATTTAGCCTTACTTTTATGTTATTTTGTGTTTGATTATATAATATTTTGTGTTGCAGGTAACAAGGGCTTTACATGCAAAGTGGGGTTAGGCTAATTGAATCAAGCCAACTTACATCCAGCTAGACATGAATTCAAAAGAAGGCCAACCCAATTAAATTTAAGTCCAATTGGAGCAAGGAATCAAAGGAAATTTGCACCAAATCCAAGTCCAATTCGGATTAGGATTCCAGCCTGCACATCAGTTAGTATTTTCAGCATAACTTTCGGCTCAGATGTCCAATTGAGGTGATTCAAGTTGGGCTGGAAAGTTAACTTAAAGGGCTACAACTTTGTAGTTTACCAAAAGTCCGAATTCTGAAGCTAAATGGGCCAAAACTGTCGGTTAAGTGAAGCCTAAAAATCTGGGATTTTCTCCAAACGGGAATTCAACTTGTAACAGGATTCCTTTACCTATTTAAAGGCTCTTTATGGCAAAATTCAAGGAGGCCAGTGCTAGGACTGAGGGCTGAATGTATAGAGAGCGCGGCTACCTCTTCCATGACAGTTAGTTTTATTTTATTTGTCTAGTTTAATGTTTAGTATTTTATTTTTATGTTTTCTTTCAATTACTATGAGTAGCTAAATTTATAATTAGGGTTGAGGATGAAACCTTGTTAAGGATTATCAGTAATATTTATGTGATTTGATTTTTCCCACAATAGATGTTCTTTAATGATTTAAATTGTTCTTACTTCATATCAATTGACTAAGATGAGATTCTAGATATGAGTTCAATCATGTTTTTCTCATGATTTAGGATTTGTCTTAATTAATTGAATGCTTGGTTTATTAATTCTTGATTATAAAATTGGATATCGTTTGTGATTTGTCTGTCAATGGATACAATTTATGATTTGATTTTTAGAATTGGATATATCTTGTGATTTGTTTGGCTACGGATACAATTTATGATTTGGTTTTATACTTAAGAAGCGAAGAAGTACATGCTTTAGATTTTTAAACATAAGTTCTAATAATGATATTTTCCATGATAGCAAGATTGATTTTTAGATTATCATGAAGTGAGTTGGGAAAAATTAATGATCATAAATATATGCTGATATGACTTACAAGGCGGATTCCAAGACCTTAATTCCTTTTCCTTGATTGTTTACATCTTTTTATTGCTTTATATCTTTTGTTTAGTTTAACTATTTGCTTAATTTTATTATTATTTTTAGTTTATTTAATTTCAAAACAACCAATTTTTATTAAACTAGATTATGATTAATTTAGTTAAGATTTGATTTAATTTTCCTACATTCATTCAAGTCCCTGTGGGTTCGACCTCGTTCTTGTCCAACTATACTTCGGTACGGTTCGTACACTTGCGAGTATTTTAAAATTTCACAACAATTGCTATAGTACTTTCTTCTCTGATTTTTCGATCCCCTATCCCTAGAGAGTCTCTTACATTATTTAGTTCCTTTTGGACTATCTTGATCTTACGCTTGTTGATCATTTGAGCCACTACTTGAGTGTTGTTCCATCAAACACCCTTTCTGGCTTTCTGTGAGTTGTGGTTGCCAATGCAACATTGTTCAGGGGTCTTCTCTACATAAATGCGGCCAGAAAGTTAGTTACAGTGTATTCAATGTGATGGTAGCAGCTTTTCCTTAGATATTTCCTAACTTCCACTCTTCCAGTGCGTTCACGATGCATGTCTCTCTCAGTTGAATTTCCAAGAAGGTCACTTCGAGTAATAGAATATACGTTTGATACATGCTTTGTTTATTCGAGGAGACACTTCTCCTCAGACCACCTTTCCTAACCTTTCCACTTGCATGTTACTTATGGGACTTTGAACATAACCCCCTCACTATTGTTTATTCATCCTCGAACCAATCAACATCCTCAGCCAAAACCCAGGGCCCAATATACAATTCTGGGCCCTTATCCCTGCAATAGCCCTTTAAAACTCCAGTTTTTCTCTCTTATCCGAGGAGAAAAAGTGGGGTTTTGATTTTTTAAAATTAAAAACATTCATTTCTTTGGTTCACATGCGCAGGATTACCGTTTTGCGTGTCCCATAACTGCTACTAACGCTTCAGAGCCCCAGAGCCCGCGATGCGACATTAATTGCTCCAGGTGGCACTTTGTTCCTCGCATCAACAGTGAGATGCAGATTCTATGGTTGATATTTCTCCTTGAATTTTGGGCAAGATAACTCCCACTCAACTCCACTCCACTATATAAGGCATCTGGGGAAATCATTTCTCCCTATTTCACAAGTCTTCAAGCTCTCTAGAGATCTGTAGCTCTTAAACTCTTAAAGCTTCCCAAACTTCTAAGGTCTTTGAATCCTTTTTCCTAAAAAACTCAAACCCTTAAGAGGTACCAGAAGCAATTACCGTAATTATCTTTGTAAGTTTCTAAATCCTTAAGCTTTTTTCTCCTCGGCCAATCTCCTCGGCCTTTTATTCTCTGTAATTTTTCCTTAAAGACCTCATCCTTTTCCCTTTAGCTCAACTAAATGGGTAGGTTCAAGCACCTAGTAGACTCCCCTGAAAAAATAGAGGCCTTTAAGGCCATATATCACATACCACAGGAAGTTGCTTTGCGGTACTGTGCTCCAGACCAACTATTAACACATAGAGAAGAGGGGGAAGTCGTCATTCCCATGATAGCTTTTATAGAAGGAGGAATGATGCTCCCTATAGGTAGAATAACCTGAGACTACCTCATTAACCATAGGTTGTGCCCTCATTAGTGCGTACCCAACCTTTTTAGGGTTTTAGGCAGCGTCGATACTCTAAATGATTATCTGGGTTTAGGGCTCACCTGGCATGATGTGGTCCATATGTACGAGTGCCACTCATTCGTTGACGCGGGGTTTTACCTCAAGTCTAGATCGCCTATCGTTAGGCTCATCTCATGCCTCCCCAAATCTAATAAGGGTATGAAAGATGACTATCTAATAGTTTCGGGAGCGTGGCATGATGGCCTTTACTGCCCCGTCCGAGAGGGAAAGCCAAGTGAGATACCTTAGAGTTAGGTTCCTTAGCAAGAGATTTAGATCTTTTGACCCTAACTATGTTATTATTTCTCTTTCGTTTTGCTCTCTTTGATGATGGATTTTAACTTTCTAACCATGTTTCGCTCCTCGGCCATTCTTGTAGACAATAGGCACATAGCGCCCAAGCTTAGTCTGACTAATGTTGCAGCTCTCAATTATTTGCTGAGGTTTGAGATTTTTGTAAGTAAGGATAGGCAGTTGCGAGCCATTCACTTGATCTTGGACTTCGAGCCCATCTCGAAGATATATCAGGAACTAGGCCACGCCATAAGAGTAGGTGACTCGCGACTGGCTCAGATTGATGTATCAGTCCTAAATTTCCTAGCCCGAGAAGACTTTCCATTGGTCGTACTGCCACTTCAACGGGCTTTGCCTGAGGCAACAGCAGTACCAATGGAGGAGATTGCCTTTTTGCACTTATCACTCGAGGAGGAGATAGACAAATTTCATTTTGAAGAGGAGGAGACTCAAGGGGCTTTAGTAGTTCACATCTCAGACGCCAAGGACGAAACTGATAGGCACTCAGGTGTTCACATCCCGATTCTGGTGGTTACTCATCTAGACAGCACCTCCGAAGAAGAGGAAGACGACATGGAGTTGAACCAGGGGAATAGAAGCCTAAAAGACGTTATGGCTACAAGGAACAAGGGGTCAACTTCACAGGAAGTCCCCAAGTCCCAAGTTCCTCTAACTCTTCCCCTTCCTCCCCTTCTACCCCCTACTGACCTTGGATTGCACACCATTCCAAACTTAAAGAAGAAGAGACCAGTGCAAGAGCTTGAGGAAGGGGAGGTGGCCCCTCAGAAGGGCACAAAACAACAGAAAACGGCCAAAAACCCTAGGGACAAGAGGTCCACTTTTGTTGATAGCCAAAAGGAACAAAATTTGGCCGAGGTGCGCCTTCAACAACGCATTTGGTCCCCTCGCCTGGAGGTGGACGGGGTGGCTATCCCTTGGAATGCCTCTGTCAAGAAGTTCCAAAGAGGCCACTCTGCCTACATAGCTACAGCCTTGGAGCAGCCACTCCTTCTGCCCAAGGATATGGATGCTATGAGGAAGATGATGCAACAAAACCTCTTTATGTCCCTAAAAAGGGACCTTGTCTTGGTAAGTTCTCAGCCACAAACTTTTTATTTATTTAAGTACTAACACGTTTTCTTCTTTCAGCCCTTGCTATATTGTTTTTGTGCAGATCACCCAGGAGGTTTTTGTGGCCGAGGAATGGGTCAAGGAGGCCCGTAATGATGTTAAGAACGATGTTCACCTCCGCCTCAAGACCGAAAAGGCCTTGGGGGCCATGAAGGAGGAAAATAAGGAGTTGCTTTCCAAGCTGATTGCCTAGGAGAGGGAAAGAAAGAGTGCTGAGGCAGGATTAAAGAATGCCCAGACTCAAGCTGAGGACTAAAGCAAGTTGCTTTATCAGATTGAGATAGAGCTAGCCACTTCAAGGCAACTTGTGCTGGATCTGAGGGCATAGCTGCAGAAGGCTAAGGAGGCAGCTCAATTGGCCAAGGAGGCAGCAGAGGCTGAAAGGCAAGCATCCTACGCCCTTGGCATGGAGGAAACACAAGTCTGGCTCACTGAGGAGTTAGCCAAGGTATGTAGGGATTACTACTCGGTAACGTGGGGAGAAGCCTTTAACCTTGCAGGAGTCCTTGCAGACTCGGAGTGGAGACAATCCGGGAAGGTATATTTCCACCTTGACATCCGTGAAGTCCCGGGTGGCTTCCCATCTCCCTCTGCCACTACTCTTGAGTCTTTAGAGCACCCATTGTTTGCCCAGGCTACTCTCCCCCTCCCTGAGGCTTAGAAAGGACCCAGCCAGGTTGGTGATCAAGGCCAAGGGGCTGATGGGGCCAAGGACAAAGGTAAAGGCAAAGAGACTAAGTCCTCCTTAGTGGCCGAGGATGCTGTTAAGGCCAATGCAAAGGAGATAGAGGCCAAGACCAAAAAGATTGATCCTCAGGCTAGGGACATTCCTGCCTTACAGCCGAGCCAAAAAGAAGAAACCCCCCCAAGGTCAAGAAGTAGTACTTAGGATTTAATTTTTAGTTTCCTTTGTTTTTTTGGTTGTAGTGGCATTTTGTCACTGTATATAATGTACTCCTTCTTTTTAATGAAAATGCTTTTCTTTTTATCTCTTGCATCTTTACTTTGTATGTTTTGAAGCTTATTACTATTGCAAATAGCATTGAACTGCTACTACTCTGTCTTTAATGAAAACCAACGATAACACACTGCTAACAATCTAAGTAATTTGATCAAGTACCAGCAATAAAGAGGTCTATCACATATTTGTATTGAGAATTGAATCTTCTGCGATGAAGGCTAAATCTGATAAATATATACTTTGTAAAAAATAAAATGGGCAGATAAACTTCATCCTGCTCATCACTTAGATAAATAAATAAGGACTTCAACTAAATTAAAGCTATAACTTTGAGGAGTTAAGTATAACCCTAGATCTGTGTTGACACTTAGTAAAAGACCAATAGATATCACAGTGTTAATTTTCTCTAAAGCATGTGGTCTGAGGAGCCAGACATGTCTAAATTTCTGTTTAATCACTTAGAAAGATGTTATAGAGTATTAATGTCCCCAAAGCATGTGGTCCGAGGAGCCAGGCATGTTTAAGGTTCTGTTTAATCACTTAGAAATATGTCATAGAGTGTTAATTTCCCCAAAGCATGTGGTCCGAGGAATCAGGCATGTCTAAGGTTCTATTTAACTATTTAGAAAGATGTCATAGAGTGTTAATTTCTCCAAAACATGTGGTCCGAGGAGCCAAGCATGTCTAAGATTCTGTTTAATCACTTAGAAAGATGTTATAATGGGAGGTACGATGTACTTACACAATAAATAAACATATGACAAAGGAAACTTTCATTAATAATAATACATTTTTAGGTTGTTTACATTCTAAGGGCATGGTATTACATGTTCATCTAGGTCTTTGAGGAAGTATGCTCCTATACTAGCCACCGAGGTGATGCGATATGACCCCTCTCAGTTGGGCCCCAGCTTTCCCCATGCTGGGTTCTTTGCGGTACCCAGAACCTTTCTCAACACCAAGTCTCCAGCCGCTAACAGTTTTAGCTTCACATTGACATCATAATCTTGCTTGAGCTTGTGTTGGTAATATGCCAATTGGACCATTGCATTTTCTCTTCTTTCTTCAATAAGATCTAAGCTTTTTTCTAGCAATCCATTATTGTCGCTCGGATTGAAAGAACTTGTCCTCAGCGTTGGGAAGCCAGTTTCTAAAGGAATAACCGCTTCGGCTCCATAAGTCATTGAAAAGGAGGTCTTCCCCGTTGATCTGTGAGGTGTGGTTCGATATGTCCAGAGGATATGCAACAATTCTTCCACCAATTTTCCCTTCACATCATCCACCCTTTTCTTGAGTCCATTCATTATGACCTTGTTAATAGCCTCGGCTTGTCCATTCCCTTGGGGATAAGCTGGGGTAGAATATGTATTCGTAATCCCCAAGTTACAACAATATCTCCTAAAAGATTTGCTGTCAAACTGAAGGCCATTGTTCGAGATGAGGGTACGAGGGACCCCGAACAATGTGACAATGTTTTTCCAAATGAATTTCTTAGCATCCACATCCCTGATATTTGCCAAAGGTTCAGCTTCAACCTACTTAGTGAAGTAGTCCGTGCTGACTAGCAAATACCTCTTATTCCTTGTTGCCTTGGGGAAAGGGCTAATAATGTCTAAGCCCCATTGGGCAAATGCCCAAGGGTTGGACAGGGGATTGAGGACTCCTCCTGGTTGGTGCACATTTGGTGCGAATCTCTGATATTGATCACATTTCTTCACATATTCTTGTGCTTCTTTTTGCATGTTTGGCCACCAATAGCCCTGTGTGATGACTTTATGAGACAAAGACCTGCCGCCTGTGTGGCTTCCATAAATCCCCTCATGTAACTCCTCCAAGAGTAGTTCTGATGCCTCAGGGTGTATGCGGAGTAGATATGGCCCATAAAAGAAGCGCTTGTACAGTTTGTGGTCCTTGGATAACCAGAACCGAGGAGCCTTTCTACGTATCTCGTTAGCCTCTGATTTCTCCTTGGATAGGATATCCTCCTTCAAGAATAGTACCACAGGGTCCATCCAGCTAGGCTCTACTTTAACTTGGTGAATAAGGACCATCTCACTCTTCACCTCTGTGGGCTTGTATAGGTCTTCTACCAAGATGACCTAAGGTAAAATCTGCACCAAAGAGGTTGCAAGCATGGCTAGGGAATCAGCATGTGTGTTCCCACTTCTAGGGATATGTACTAGGCGAAAAGATTCAAACCCTGATTGTAGATGCCTAACTTGACTCAGGTACCCTTACATTCTCTCATCTCTCGCTTCTAACTCTCCCTTCACTTGGCCAACAACCAATCTTGAGTCTGAGAACATCTCTACTGCTTTTCTGCCCATTCTTTGAACCATGGCCATTCCTATTAGTAGAGCTTCATACTCAACCTCGTTGTTTATGGCTGAGAATCTCAATTTTAATGGTTTCTTAATGGAGATTTTCTCAGGTGAAACCAGAACTAGCCCTACTCCGGATCCCCTTTGATTCGCTATGCCATCAACATATAACTTCCAGAATAAAGGTCCTTGTAGGGTGATTGTGCCAACCAATTTTCCATCAATGTGTTGTGTTTCTACCTCTTTCTCAAATAGGGATTCAGCGAACTTGGCCACCAAATCTGCGAGGGCCTGGCCTTTAATAGAGGTATGAGGCATGTATTTGATGTCAAAAGCCCTTAGGATCGTTCTCCATTTGGCAATCCTCCCTGTGTAGTCAACACTTCGGAGCAGAGCTCTGAGCGGGAGCTGAGTTAGGACAACAACTGTGTGTGCTTGGAAGTAGTGGGGGAGTTTACACGTAGCATGTACCATCACCAAGATGGCCTTCTCCAATGGTAGATAGCGGACCTCGACCTCGTGTAGTGATTTTCTCACGTAATAAACTGGCCTTTGTATGCCGCTATCAACTTGTATCAACATTAAGCTTATAGTATGAGGGGCCACGACAATATAAGTAAATAAAACTTCATCCATCTCTAGACTGGACATGATAGGTGTATGAGAGAGATATTCCTTAAGTTGCTAGAAGGCCAAAGCACACTCCTCGGTCCACTCAAATCCTTTCCATTTATTCATCAACAGGAAGAAGGGTCTGCATCTATCCACTGACTGAGCGATAAACTGGTTCAAGGCAACAGTCATTCTAGTTAGCTTCTGAACTTCCTTGGGATTCCGAGGTGGTTGTAGATTGTTAATTACCTTAATCTAGTCGATATTAACCTTGATTCCCCGGTGAGTCACCATGTAGCCAAGAAACTTGCCTGATCCCACACCAAAAGAGCACTTGGAAGTATTAAGGAGCAACTTGTGTTTCTTTAGAATTTCAAAAATATTCTTGAGATCTCCCACATGCTCGGATACCACCTTACTCTTCAGCACCATATCATCTATATAGATTTCGATACTCTTATCCAACTGTGGTTCAAACATCCTAGTCATCATTCTTTGATAGGTAAACCCTGCATTTTTCAAACCAAAGGGCATCATCTTGTAGTGGTAGTTTCCAGTGAGAGTGACGAAAGTTTTTTTTCCTGATCACCTAGGGCCAGTGGTATCTGGTAGTATCCTTGACAGGCATCTAAGAAACTCATCTGGGGATGGCCTACATTTGCATTCACCAGCTGGTCTATCCTAGGCATAGGGAAAAGATCTTTTGGGCAATCCTTATTTAGATCTGTGAAATCCACACATACTCGCCACTTTCCGCTCTTCTTCTTTACCAGCATAGTATTGGCCAGCCACTCAGGGTAGAAAACCCCCTTGATAGCCCCTGCCTACTTAAGCTTTATCACCTCGTCTCTGATAGCATTAGAATGATCTTTGGATGAGCACCAAGGTGGTTGCTTTTTGGGGGTGACAGTTGTATTAACATTCAAATGATGGCAGATGAAGCTCGGATCCACCCCTAGGGCTTTGTAAGCATTCCACGTGAACACATCAACATTTTTCCTAAGGAACTCTATTAGCTCTTCCTTCTCTTGAGGAGGCAATTGAGCCCCGATCTGAAAGAACTTCTCTGGATCGTCACCAACAGCAACCTTTTATAAATCTTCACATTTCGCCACCTCGGCTGATCCATTGTTTGCCAACACCGAAGTTTTTGATTGTTAAAAGCCCCTTTCAGCAAAGGCTGAGGACTCAGCTTCGGGCTGATGTAACATAGCAGCCACCAGGCACTGCCTAGTCGTGGATTGACTTCCAACAATCTCTCTAATTTAACCATTCGACAAATATTTCACCTTCTAGTGCAGAGTAGAAGAGATGGCTCCTAAGGTATGAAGTCAAGGTTTGGCCACAATAGCCGTGTAGGGGGAATAAGCATCCACCATAATGAAGTCCACTTCCATCACTTCTGGAGCAGTTTGCATAGGTAGTATGATATGACCCCATGGAATGACAACCTTCCCGTCTGCATGCTTCACTCGTGTGCATCATCTGGCAGCTTGCCAGCCGCAAGTTCCAGTTGCGAGTCCCTGCTACTTTGCACAAACTTGAGTGTTTCTTCACTCTCTCACACACTACCCTTACATAATTCCCATCTAAATACAAGGTTACTAATTGCTAAATTACAAGATTCAACCTTACAATCTCCCCTTTTGGCTATTCCGTGACAAAACCCTAAAACAAACTCTAGACTTAACATGTGAGTTGGGAACAATTGAACATAACTCACTCACACCTGACTCTAGAATCTGTGAAGCTTTTGAATCATAAGAACAATTATCTCTTGAAACACAACAACACAACTTGATCATTGTATGCAGAAAACTTGTAATGCAAATGAAACAAGCACAATGCGATCAAGCAAAATGGAATAAAGCAATAAACTATGGCTTGACCATACAAGCAATCACTATAGAATAGTGACCATAATGGTCATTCACATATGGAATGAACATCTGGACATGTAAGCTAATAAGCTTAAACGTGAAGTATCATTTGCATGTCCAACACTCAACCAATGCACACAACAAGTATGCATCTAGGAATAAGATCCTACTAGGGCGTAAGAGTGAGAGTACTTGAAGTAATGCATGACAAAACAACAAGTACTATGCAACAAGGCATAGGTACAAATCATAAAAGCCTACAAATGCATGAAAACAAACCCTAAAGGCTTACAAAAGTAACATGGGTACAGACATAAAGTACTGAATTAATTGGCTAAGTATAATAATGAATTTTGAGCAAAGCAAAAACATAGTTAATATAACATAAGGCTCGTTCTCTCTTTCTCTCCTTATCATGAATCATAAGAGCCGTGATGAAGTTGGAACATATATACTTGTAACTTGAAACACTTGCACAAAACACATTAGACCCTCAAGGTAAAGCAAGTAATGAAAGGACAAGTATAATGTAACAAGTAATGTAACATGTGAGCAACTTGATCATACACCAAAATAGTCACATAAAGAAAAAACAAACAAAACAGAGTTTTCTTCTTAACACAAAGTCTTCTCCCCCTTGGTATATGCATCTCTCCTATGGAATATCTCTCCCCTTACAAATGTGTACAAGAAATAGAATTTCTCTCCCTAAGAGTGTGCATAAGAGTCATATAGAGATGACAAAAAAACTCTCCGGTATACTCTCTAGAGTATACTCTCCCCTTTTTTGTCACGAATAGACAACGGGTCAAGGAGAAACAAGGGCAAGAAATGAAGGAATGAACAATGATAATGATGCATGAAGGGTGCAAGATGAATGACAAAATGAAGCTTAAACAAAAGACAAAACAAAATGCTACGAAGCATAAGGTAAACATGACCTGCTAGGATGAAGAAACAAGATATAAATCAATGCATGACAATGGTATCAAAGGTGTGTGCAAGAGGTGGCTATGTGCAATGCATGACCAATGTATGGAAAATGCACATGTGGGGCAAGGTGTGTTAATACACAACCAAGGAACCAAACATGTTCCTAATGAGGAAACATGATAAACCCCAAAGTTTGATACTCATTGGAGTCCAAACAAGTGAGAAAATGCCTAAGAGGCATTTTATCAAACACCTAGAGTGCACAATATGAACAACAATGTGAAACAATGCATGAACATATGAAAAACTTGCTTAAATACATGTTATTTTTGCCACAAGGGGCCAACATCCAAAGCAAATCATCAAAAGAAACCAATCACATACAAAAATTTGATAAAAATTAAGTTTTCCCAACCCCTATGATGAAAATCTCAACCAAGAGCACAAAACTCTCTAAAACATAATCTAAGGATCAAAAACAGTGAAAAAAGTTTAGAATTACCTTAGAGATGTTAATGGAATGAAAATTTATTCAAATTAATTAGGTTTTGATGTAAAAGTATTGAAAAAGGGGTTTAGGAGAGGAGGAGAGAGGTTTAAAATAAGTTTCCCACGAAAAAGCTATTTCTGAGCAATTCGCGACTGGCGAGTCGCAAGCTGAGTCATGAGTGAGTCACAAACCATTCTGTGTAAACTCGTTACTGGGCCTTGCGGCTTGCAAGTCGCCAAAACGAGTAGCCAAAAATTCTGACACTTGTTTTTTTGAACACAAAACATGCTTAAACAACAAAAAACAAAGTAAGCATATGACATGAACACAAAGAATGATAAAAATCACTTCCAAATACATATAAAATAATAAAAAATCTTTTTGGTTTGATCCATATAAAGATGAGCACACACACATCACATTTAAACAAGTACAATCGAACAAATGAATAAGACATTCATTGAACATTAGGCATGTGTGTTGTGTGTGTGTATCAAGTGTGGAATAGTCCTTAGTCTAGAATGAAACTTCAATGATTAATTCAATCAAGTCATACACAACTAGTACTAAGTTAAGTGGTCTATCTCAATTATAGAAATGAGCATATATGACATCCTATAAGAAAATGATTACATATCTTTGAAACTTTTCATTTGGCTTCTTTACCATTCATAACATTTGATAATTTTGAATCAATACATCTCATTTTGAGATTAATGTTTGAAATTTTTGATATTTTAATTTGATGAACAAGCCTTTGGCTTTTGGGCATCATACATTTTCAATACAAGTCACTTTCCTTTTTTCTTAGTTAAATACTAGTATGTGCGACGGCTTTTGCAGCTCATTATCTCTTTTCATTTTGAGATTTACATTTGTTGAGCTCTTTAAGTAAAAACAATAAAAAGTGTGGGAAGATATATAGGCACAAATCTATGCAAGTATCAAAACTATCAAGACTATTGACCAATCATTCATGACAAACTTGAAAATTGATTTACAACAATCACATTTAGATTTCAAGATTTTTTCCACAAAGATAGAAGTGCATAAAGAACAAACTAAGCTTGTACATGCATAAAGCTATTTGTACGAAGGTACAAGGCAAAAACTCACATGTGATATGTGCTCAAACTTATACGATCAAACTTTTAAAATTTTTCACTTTTTATGTGATTTTGGATTTTTACTCACACAAAACTAAAACATAAAAGTAAGATCAAAACAAAAACAATGCATATAAGGAAATGTAAGATGCATAAAATGCATGAAGATATAACATCTAATGCATGAAGAATTCTACAAAGATCGAAAGAATTAGATCAAGGACCAAAAGAGCAAAAGCTCAACTATAGGAACCCTTCCTCATCCAAACGGAACAATTTTTTGGAATGAGTGTCTCATAAGAAGTGAGACGAGGGTTGAAAGAATGAGAACCGAAGATGTACATAGTCAAGGAGTTAAGAGCATTAAACACTTTCTTTAACAACATTCTATTTTCACTCAAATCCGGTTTACTGTTTTTAGCAAACCTTCCAAGAAGCTCAAGTTTTTCTTTTCTTTTGATTCTTTTAAGAGCATGAAACTTAGAGCAATGAGGTCTTAAATGACCAAAGACACCACAATGGTAACAAACAATGTGTTTAGGTCCACTAGGCTTTTTGAGAATGGATCTAGCAACTTGGTTTTGTTCTCTCTTCAACTTATGACATTGAGGTCTTATATGACCAATCGCACCACAGTGGTGACAAGTTGGAATAAACTTAGATCTATTCAAAACCTTAGGTTGAGACCTAAACGGAGGCTTTGACTTAAGAGCCTTTCTCTCCACTTTTTTATTTCTTTTATGTGGAGGAATGTACATCGATTTGTCCTTTGAGATAGAACACACAATGGGCACAAAATCGAGTACTACAATATGATTGCAACAAATATTATTATCCCATTTATCAATAGGTTTAGCAATCAAACACTTGGCATGCATTTTCAGAGATTCATTCTCACATTTTAGCTCATCAACAAGTTTGTTAGACATAACAAGTTTAACATCCAAGTCAATATTCAAACATTCAAATTCCTTAAATTTTTCAAGAGAATTTTCAGCAAGTTTTTTATATTTCTCAACCAATTTGTTGGATTCATTGAGCTTAGCAATCAAATCATCATTTTCACAAAATAACTTGCTCAAATTCTTTTGAAACTTCTTAGCATTTTTTTTGAAGAGTTTGTCATTTCGAATATCAACAACATCCAAAGATTCATGTAACATAGCATCACAATTATGAGGATTATCACTCATAGAGACATTTTCACAAACATATAGCATGTTACATTCATCAACATCCAAAACATCCATAGAAGCATACAAAGCATTATCCATGGCAAAACACACAAGGGTCAAGGATCACACTTAGGTATTTAAACCACAACAAGTGTACCCGCTTTGATACCAATTGAATGTTCAAATAGTGTATAAAACACTATTAACGTTTAGACCCCCAAATAATATATTACCAATTCAAGCTTAATGTCAAATAATTAATGTGCAAAATATGAATATAAGCTTAATACAAAATTGATAAACAATCTACATCAAATAAAATCACATCCACAGCAGAAATTAAATGGTAAAGATTAAGGGAAGAGAGATGCAAACACAAGGACAACACACGATGTGTTATCGAAGAGGAAATTGAAGCCCTCGATGTAAAACCTCTCCACCGCCCTCCAAGCGGTAAATAATCCATTAAAGTGTAGGAAATATGCATATACGCAGCGGAAAGTTAAACGGATCTACTTCATTCATAATCTATAACATGCACTATGTAAATTTCAGAATTCAAGTATAAGAGAGCATACCTTGAAGCGGTGAATTTCAAAAAAACAAAGATCGAAGCACTTGGGAATACTTTTAATCTTCACTTCAATTCCACTAACGCCCAAGAAGTGTGGACTCTCAATTGGTTACAAAGGAAGAATTTAAGAGTGACATACACTCACCTACACCATTTCACAATGATGTTTCTCACTAATAAAATTCTGTATATTTTTTTCCCTTTGTATCTAACCAATTATCTAATTGGGCTGACCTTTTGGGCCTTTCCAATTGGGCTTAAGTGTGTGGCTTGGAGTGGGACCAAAAGGGACCAATAAAACACTAGCTCCAATGGGCCTTGGGCTTTTCTGTGAACTCTTGACAAGTCCAAAGTTACCATTAACTATATTTAATACCACTATATAAATATAGTTGCACTCTAGGCCTTATCTATAAATTATATCCCAAGACTTTATTGTGCATGCAACCCCTTCATAAAATATTTGTAGTAATACAAAGTTATTAATGTAGACTGCCACTTTGTAAATTACTACATCTTAATCCTTGAGTACTCGGTTTAATCCTTTTTAAGTTATTCACCATATATTTATGAAATCTAATTTCATAAATATATACTTTAGTAATTTCTTACGAAAGTGGTTAGGCCTAACTCTCTGAATAACTAAACTCATTAAATTTATCTCAAATGAATATTTTATATCTCCGTTAAGAGACTATAAATTCCATCTTGAGAATATATGTTCCATCAACACTAAATGTGGCTGCCCAATATACTGAGGTTTTGATCGTAACTTTAGATCTCACTCCTGATATATCAAAGCAACCTACACTTCATGATCAAGTCCATTATTCTCTCAGGATTAAGAGTTCATGCAAATATAAGTCGTGAGATTTATTATTCAATTAACAGTCTTTACAAGAATAATAAATCTCACAGCAGTCCAGTTCAATAAGTTTTAACTCTTAAAACATATCAACATATCAACTAGAAGTCACCACTTCCATGATCAAGACAAATCATCTTAGTTGATACGTTATAGTCTTCGCAGATGAAACGCTCAATTTCATCACTGACTACGAACTAAATTCTGAGTTTACAAAGAACTTGTAATTTATATCTTCTGTGACTTTTCACATAAATCACATATTATGCATCTCATGGACTATATGATAATGTCTAAATATTCATGTTACCATTATTTCAGATAATAACAAAACAAATTTATTAGTTACAATATTAAGTCATACATCATGTCATACATAATGTCCTACATAATATCATACATAGCATCATACAATAGGATTTAAGGGCACTAATCCTAACAATCTCCCACTTGTCCTAAAGACTATTGTGCACTAATCTAACTCCCATTCCCTCCAAATGCGACTCGAAGGTCCTTTGAGGCAATGCTTTGGTAAAGGGATCTGCTAGATTATTTGCACTTTCAATCTTTGCTACCAACACATCTCCACGAGCAATAATATCTCTAATGATGTGGTACTTTCTCTCAATGTGCTTTCCTTTCTTGTGATTCCTTGGATCTTTAGATTGTGCAACTGCTCCACTATTGTTGCAAAACAAAGTAATGGGAACTTGCTCAATTCTTACTACACCAAGGTCAAAAAGGAATTTCTTGAGCCATACAGCTTCTTTTGCTGCTTCACAAGTAGCAACATATTCTGCTTCCATAGTGGAGTCTGCAATGCAAGATTGCTTGACACTTCTCCATGTTATGGCTCCACCTCCCAAGGTGAAAACACATCCTGATGTGGACTTTCTGAAATCTAGATCCGATTGAAAATTTGAGTCTGTATAGCCAATGGGAATCAAATCCTCACAACGGTAAACAAGCATATAATCTCTCGTTCTCCGAAGATACTTGAGAATGTGCTTTACAGCTTGCCAATGTTTTGGTCCTGGATTTGATTGATATCGGCTGACCATGCCTACTAAATAACAAATATCTGGTCTAGTACAAAGCATGGCATACATGAGACTTCCCACTACAGAAGCATAAGGAACTTGTCTCATCATATCTACATCCTCTTGAGTCTTAGGCCTTTGGTCATTAGACAGAGGAACTCCATGTCTGAAAGGAAGTAAACCTTTCTTGGAGTTTTGCATGCTAAACCGTTCTAGAACCTTATCTATATATCCAGCTTGTGATAAGCCTAACATCTTATTCTTGCAATCTCGACAAAGCTTGATCCTTAGAATAAAATTAGCCTCACCCAAGTCCTTCATATCAAGTTGGCTTGACAACCAAACCTTTATTGATGACATTACCCCTACATCATTTCCAATGAGTAGAATATCATCAACATAAAGCACTAGGAACATTACGATGTCTTTTGTACACACATGGTTCATCAAGATTTTGTTCAAAACCAAATGATTTGATTGCTTGATCAAATCTGATGTTCCATGACCTAGATGCTTGCTTAAGTCCATAAATGGACCTTTTCAATTTGCATACCATATGCTCTTGGTTCTTTGCTATGAAACCTTTCGGTTGCATCATATAGATTTCCTCATCAAGATTGCCATTAAGAAAAGCAGTCTTGACATCCATTTGCCAAATCTCATAATCATAATGAGCAGTAATGGACAAGAGAATTCTGATAGATTTAAGCATTGCTACTGGTGAAAAGGTTTCTTCATAATCAATGCCTTCTTTTTGTGTATACCCTTTCGCCACTAGCCTTGCTTTAAAGGTTTCAACCTTTCCATTTATCCCTCTCTTTCTCTTGTAAAACCATTTGCAACCAACAGGTTTAATGCCCTTAGGCGCCTTTACAAGATCCCAAACTTGATTGGTATACATGGAATCTATTCAGATTTCATAGCTTGAACCCAATGATGTGCATCTATATCATTAATAGCCTCTTCATAAGTGTAGGAATCTGATTCAGTCTCTTCTGAGATAGCTTCATAGGTTTCTTCTAAACCTATGAATCTTATAGGAGGCCGAACAATTCTCCCACTACGACGAGGCACCTGTGTACTAGACATCTCTTGAGTAGTATCTTGTGATGTATCTAATACATTGATATCATCCCTAGTTTCATCTATTGGTTGTACATTTACAGGTTCATTCATTTCAGCCAACACAACTCTACTTCTAGGAGTATAATCATTCATATAATCATTTTCCAAGAATTTGGCATTTGTGCTAACAAACACTTTATTATCTTTATGACTATAGAATAAACCTCCAATAGTTCCTTTTGGATACCCTACAAAGAAAACCACTTCTGTTTTAGATTGTAACTTGTTAGACTTTCCTTTCAACACATGTGCTGGACAACCCCAAATATGGAGATGTCTCATACTAGGCTTATGCCTATTCCACAACTCTATAGGTGTTTTAGGAACAGACTTCGAAGGTACTAAATTCAGAAGATACGTTGCAGTATTTAAGGCATATCCCCAAAAAGAAATTGGTAAAGTTGAATAACTCATCATGGACCTAACCATATCTAAAAGAGTCCTATTCCTTCTTTCCGCTACACCATTTTGTTGTGGAGTTCCAGGTGCAGTCATTTGGGATACAATCCCATTCTTAGTTAAGTAATCCTTAAAATCCCCAAGAAGGTATTCGCCACATTGATCAGATCGAATGGCCTTTATGCATTTACCTAATTGATTCTCAACTTCAGCCCTAAACTCTTTGAACTTTTCAAAGGCTTCGGACTTCCGTTTCATTAGGTACACATAACCAAATCTGGAGTAATCATCGGTAAAAGTGATGAAGTACTCATAACCACCTCTTGCTTGGATTGACATAGGACCACATACATCTGAATGTATTAGTTCTAGCAAATCTTGAACTCTTCTAAGTTTTGCATTAAAAGGTCGTTTGGTCATTTTACCTTCCAAACAAGATTCACAAACTGGAAATTCATCAAAGTCCATGGGCTCTAAGAGACCATCTTTGATCAGTCTTTGAATCCTATTTGAGTTAATATGACCTAAACGCAAGTGCCAAAGATATGCATCACTAGTTGAAGGAAACTTTCTCTTTAATGATTTTACATGAGAATCATTATTTAATTCAGAATTATATAATCCACGCTTATCAGGAGTTAAAATATAAAGACCATCCACAATATTGCCAGAACAGATAAACATTTTACCTTTCTTTATTACAACATTGTCTTTAAGGACAACACAATATCCATGTTTACCTAAGTAAGTAGCAGAAATTAAATTTCTACGAACATTAGGTACATACAAACAATCTTCCAATATTAAAACTCTAGACTCAAAACATAAAGTATAAACACCAATAGCTACAACCGGAATCTTGCTCCCATCAGCCAAAGTAAGAAACAATTCCCCTTCTTTAAGCTTTCTGGTCTCTTGGAACCCCTGCAAGGAATTGTAGATATGATTAGTACAACCTGAATCCACACACCAGGAATCTGTTGGATTCTGTACCAAACATATTTCTAGAAGGAATGTATTATTCATACCCTTATTCTTGGCAGCCTTGAATATTGGACAATTCCTCTTCCAATGTCCTTTCTCACCACAATGGAAACATTTTCCTTTGATCTTCTTTCCTTTATCAGCAACCCTTAAAGCAATTTGTTTACCCTCTTGCTTGGTGAAGTCCTTCTTCTTCTTCTTTTTACCCTTGCCTTTCGACTTAGGTTGAGAAGTAGAAGCTTCACCCACATTGGCTTCAACATTAGAAGTACCAAGGATGCCTTCTGTCGCTACCGACTCATTCATTAATTCAGACAATGAGTAAATCTTTTTGTTCATATTGTAATTAAGTCTGAATTCCTTGAATGATTCCGGTAGTGACTGGAGTATCATATCCACTTGGGATTCTCCATCAATATCGGCACCTAAAACTTCCAATGTATTCAGATTAGAGATCATTGTAAGACAATGCTCCCTTACTGAACTTCCTTTAGCCATTTTGGTATTATAAATTTGCCACATGGTCTCTTGCCTTGCAGAACGGTCTTGCTCACCAAACATCTCCTTCAAACTTAGCATGATGTCTGAAGCTAGTTCTACATCCTGCATTTGATGCTGTAGAACATTTGAGATAGATGCTAGGATGTATCACTTGGCCATCTTATTAGATTTCTGCCAACGATCATATTGTTGTTTTTCCTGAAGAGGAGCATCTAATGAAGGAAAGCTGGGACATGATTTAGTAAGCACATATTTGTGCTCTTCAGCTGTGAGAACTATGTCCAAATTTCTTTTCTAGTCAACATAGTTGGATCCAATCAGTTTGTTTTGATTAAGAATAGTTACAAGTGAGCTAAATGATGCCATGTTCAAATCTGAAAATAATAAACATGAATATAATAAGTAAACCGGACATTATCATTTTAGCATATAAACATATAATATGGAACCTTAACAAAACCATAATATAATATATGCAACGACAACTCAATCCCATATTCAATATCCCTCAGCATAGAGTGAACATTAAATACTATGATTGAATGAGAACTTTTCTCATTATTAGTGCTATCATGATAACTCTTATCAAACACTAATAATATGCTGTTTTACATTTGGCCTCTAAATGATAATAGTAAGAACTCAGCATAGAAGATATTATAATATTTAGTCTAGTGTATACCATTGTCTAGAATCATGTGTAGCCACATTTCATCCCCTTAACAAGTTTATTTTGTAGTACCATGATACAAAACACTCTCCGCATGGAATGCAAAGCTCGAGGCTAAGACAAGGTGTTTGATCAAATTACTATAAACCAAGTAATTCATTCTTGTAGGACCATGAAACAAATACTTTCCGCATGGAATGCAAAGCTCGAGGTTAAGACAAAGTATATATTTCACACTACTATGAACCAACAATGGAGGCCGTGAGATTCAACCCTTGTATCTCTCTCCCAGTAGATGTTTTAAATAAAGGTTTTTAAATTTAAAACATGCATAATCTCATTACACATAGTCTTATTCTTTTTACATGTGAAAACACTTAGAAAAAATTCTGATTTTCTTTCTTTCGATCGATCCAATGTGCCCTTCGATCGATCGAAAAAATTAAAAAATTCAAACTCAACCTTCTGACTTGTTTGATCGATCGAAAGTGATTTTCGATCGATCGAAAAACGTGAAACTCGAATTTCCAGAATTTTTCTAAGGCAGTTTTCTTCGTTTTTCATGAACAAACATTCAATATATGAACATTATAGAAAAAGATTGATGTCAAAACTGAATTCTATTGACGTTATAGTCTTAAGATTCAATTTAACATACTTAAATTTAAATTTAAACAACATCATAACATCAATTTCAGTTTTCATCAAATCATAGTTTTAGCAACATGCAGAAAATTAAAAAGCATAATCTTCTAACAATATGAAACTATCACCTCTAATTCTAAAATTCACAAAACATGTTAAATAGATTGGAAATTGAAGACCACTCTGATACCAATTGTAGGAAATATGCATATACGCAGCGGAAAGTTAAACGGATCTACTTCATTCACAATCTATAACATGCACTATGTAAATTTCAGAATTCAAGTATAAGAGAGCATACCTTGAAGCGATGAATTTCAAAAAAACAAAGATCAAAGCACTTGGGAATACTTTTAATCTTCACTCCAATTCCACTAACGCCCAAGAAGTGTGGACTCTCAATTGGTTATAAAGGAAGAATTTGAGAGTGACATACACTCACCTACACCATTTTACAATGATGTTTCTCACTAATAAAATTTTGTATGTTTTTTTCCCTTTGTATCTAACCAATTATCTAATTGGGCTGACCTTTTGGGCCTTTCCAATGGGCTTAAGTGTGTGGCTTGGAGTGGGACCAAAATGGACCAATAAGACACTAGCTCCAATGGGCCTTGGGCTTTTCTGTCAACTTTTGACAAGTTCAAAGTTACCATTAACTATATTTAATACCATTATATAAATATAGTTGCACTCTATGCCTTATCTATAAATTATATCCCAAGACTTTATTGTACATGCAACCCCTTCATAAAATATTCGTAGTAATACAAAGTCATTAATGTAGACTGCCACTTTGTATATTACTATATCTTAATCCTTAAGTACCCGATTTAATCATTTTTAAGTTATTCATCATATATTTATGAAATCCAATTTCATAAATATATACTTTAGTAATTTCTTACTAAAGTGGTTAGGTCTAACTCTCTGAATAACTAAACCCATTAAACTTATCTCAAAGGAATATTTTATATTTCCGTTAAGAGACTATGAATTCTATCTTGAGAATATATGTTCCATCAACACTAAATGTGGCTGCCCAATATACTGAGGTTTTGACCGTAACTTTAGATCTCACTCTTGATATATCAAAGCAACCTACACTTCATGATCAAGTCCATTATTCTCTCAGGATTAAGAGTTCATGCAAATATAATTCGTGAGATTTATTATTCAATTGACAGTCTTTACAAGAATAATAAATCTCACAGCGGTCCAGTTCAATATGTTTTAACTCTTAAAACATATCAACATATCAACTAGAAGTCACCACTTCCATGATCAAGACAAATCATTTTAGTTGATACGTTATAGTTTTCGTAGATGAAACGCCCAATTTCATCAATGACTACGAACTAAATTTTGAGTTTACAAAGAACTTGTAATTTATATCTTCTGTGACTTTTCACATAAATCACATACTATGCATCTCATGAACTATATGATAATGTCTAAATATTCATGTTATCATTATTTCAGATAATAACAAAACAAATTTATTAATTACAATATTAAGTCATACATCATGTCATACATAATGTCATACATAATATCATACATAGCATCATACAATAGGATTTAAGGGCACTAATCCTAACATAAAGAATGTAGTTGGGATACATGAATAGCAGAAGACCTTACAAACCTAATCTACCTAATGTACCTAAGCCCTTCAAGCTCTTACTCCAACGAGGTTACGCCGAACCTATTTCTTCTTTAGCTTATCAGATTCCGCTATAAACCATAGTATCAACCAATATGAAATTGGTCCATTCCTAACTGCTTCCCAAGCACCAAAAGGCATTCTCACAAATGTGGGTATGGTGAGAAAATGTTTTGTTAATGAACATCTCAAGGATATAACAATGGAGAGGATGAGAGTAGAGGAATTTGAAGAGTCTCTATGTGAAGATTGTGGATGAGTCAATCGTGTTTTTCTCTAGGGTTTTTCTCTCAATATTTTCTCTGGAAGCTTTCTACATTTCGTGGGTATAAGAGATATTTATACTGGAATGAGAATGGAATGCGAAGAGTCAGGTTTTTCAAAACAGAGCTAGCTGGCAACTTGGCCTTGCGACTTGAGTCGCGAGTTCAAGCCACGAGCAAACAGAATTGCCAGAATGGACTTTTTGTTCTGTAGTGCTCCAGCTAGTGTGACTGTTCATCTTCTCTGCATGCTTCACTCGTGTGCATCATCTGGCGGCTTGCCAACCGCGAGTTCCGATCGCGAGTCCCTGCCACTTTGCACAAACTTAAGCATTTTTTCACATTCTCTCACACATTACCCTTACATAATTCCCACCTAAATACAGGGTTACTGATTGCTAAATTACAAGCAAATCTAGCATGGAATAAAACCAACAAAATGGTTGATGAAATTCAACCTTACAGTTTGTTAGAGATGTTTTCTCTATTATTTTGCCTGCTAGCCTAGTGTTTTTGTAGAACTTAAGTTTCGTGAAAGAGTTGTAGTAATTGTGTGTTACAGATTCTACTTCTACACACCCACACTGCATCAGTTGGTATAAAAGCCAAGTTAGGTTCCTACTATGGCACAAAGAGGAGTACGTGGGGGAAAACCTATTGCCATAGATGACGTGTATAAACGCGATGAGGTTGCACGCCATGTGCAATTAGAGGTGTTCTTTCAATGAATAGAGGAGTGGTTTGATGCGCTTTCAAAGCAGCTCACCGCCTTATCCGTTGGAAATCAACCTCAAAACTACCATCCAAATCCATGTTTTGTGGAGGAGGAGGAGGATCTTGATATCGAGCAGGAGGGCTACGATATCAAAGAGGATGATGAATATATTGAAAGAGTTTGTTTAGTAGATTGGGATTCTCCACCAATTTATGATGACTATCTTGAAGATTTTAGTCAAGGAGAAAAGATTGAGCTTGATAAAAATAAAGTCATATACATACGAGATGAGCCCATAACTCACATCGTTGATGAGACTTTTGACATTCAGAAACAAAAGGTTATTGATCCCTTCTGGGAGGATTTTATTGAACAAGAATTGATAGAGGTCAACAAGAGGTGTGAACAAGTGATTTTAGGTAATCTTTGTCGAGGAGGAAATATGAAATTTTTTGGATGTGTGCATGGATTTTTTTTTAGTACTTGCTTCATATATCCCGCCATGACAAAAGAGGTTAAGAATAAAAATTCGTACATCAAGATTTATTATTAGTGAGAAAAGATTGATAAGTAGCATATTGATTCGTCTTGTCTTGAACAGAATAATAGGATGGAGAGGATTATTTGGGGTTCCAATTGATCATGGAAGATTGCCACAAAACTTGAGGACGAGTTTTCCCCAACCTCGAGAGAATGACACAGATTGGTTAAGGAAGAATAAAATATTTTAATATTTTATGTTGTTTTTTCTTTCCTAGTGGAATTAGGATTTATTTGCTTTTACAAGTTCAATTAAAATCATTTTCTAGTTGAATTAGGATTTTAATTATTTTTCTTTTCCTAGTTAAATTGTTTTTCCTTTCTCAAGTAAAAGTAGGTTTATTATTTCTTTTTCTAAAAGGAGTAGAAGAAATTCTATTCATATAAATACTCTTTATAAAGGGGTTGATTATTGATGTTATGCATTGATTAATAAAAGTTTGTTAGAGTTGTTTTCTCTATTATTTTGCTTGGTAGCCTAGTGTTATTGTAGAACTTAGGTTTCGTGGAAGAGTTGTAGTAATTGTGTGTTACAGATTCTGCTTCTACACACCCACACTGTGTCATACAGTTTTCAGTGTTTAAACACTGAAATACATATTTCTATAACACTTTTTAACTCATACATATTTTCACAACACTTAAGTAATGATACTAGAAATCTCTAATCAAATGGGCCTTTGTGCATTCAGATGGCGAATAATTCTAGCACCACACAAAGTTCAGGCACACATGCACATGCGCAAAGGACATGGAGAGACACTAACAAGCGCTTAAGTTATATACTTCTAGTGAATGTTTGGAAATCCTTTGAGTAATTATAGTATCACATAAAATACCACAACTATCTTATATGTCAAACTGTGATTGATTATTTGTCATTTTCACATAAACCCACCTCTTTTTTCTTCATGACTTACAGTCCGTCACGTGAACAGTTATGACACAAGTTGTGGAGTAATTCTAGTATCATACAAAATACCACAACTATCTCATGTGTCAAACTGTAATTGACTGTTTGTCGCTTTCACATAAACCCACCACTTTTTCTTCATGACTTACAATCTGTCACGTGGATAATTATGACACAAGTTGTGACATTTTTTGTAGTCTTGGAATTTTTGTTTAGGACACAAGTTCCTACACAATTTCCCATGCCACTACTAGGATGGGAGTATCTATTCATTGTCAAAAGGGTGCCGTAATTCCTATATGGATTAGGCCAATAAAGGCTAAATTAGATCCAGTCAATATGCTCACTGCTCACGTACTTAAATAAAATCAAGCACATCCCGCATGATTCTAGACCAGCTCTTTAGAGTCTGGACCTCGCATATCCCAACTCAGCCCATATCTAGAACCTAACATTCATTTTAGCCAGAAGCCTAATCCGAAACTAGTCCAAACAGCCCGCTTCCCCAAAACTTCACCAAACTATGTTTTTGAGCAGAAACTTCCTAAAATTGCATAATGTCCCTTAAAACTTCAAAAAATTGCACAAAGGTCCTTTAGGTTAAAAAAAAAACATTTTCAACCCTTTTTTTGCAAAATAAAATTTTTTTTCTTTAAAAATAATAAAATTTTCAAATGACATTATTATTAGACTTATTAAGAATTCAACATTTTGTTCTTGTTATTATTAGACTTTTCTCACATGTCATGCATTCACATATCACTTTAGTGTATATTTATATATGTCATGCATTTGCATATCATCTTAGGATAGATTAATTTAGAATGAAAAAGATAAGTTTAGAGTGAAAGTGCATATTCTAAATTCAAATTTATGAAAAAATATAGATCTCAAACTCATTCCAAACTCCATTAAATTTTAGTAATTTAATCTCAAATTTGTTCCATATATATTTATTAATGAATCCAAACTCACTTCAACCCCTTCTATTTATTTATTTTATTTTGCTTAATTAAAATGAAACTAACTTAGCATTACTTATTGTTAAGTTTTAAAACACAATTAGATCACGTCCAAACCTTAAAGCCATTGCATTTAGTCGTAAGGCATAGCATATATTGAGTAATACTAATCTATAAATATTTATTAAAGATTATGTGATTAGGTCTACGAATTACTATTTGTAATATGTAAACCATCTAATAATTAAAAAAAGGGGAGCAGGGTGGTGAATATATAAACCATCTAATATTCACACCATCTATTAATTATTATCATTATGTTTCACATTATCTAATTTATGAACAACATCTGCTGAGTATTTTGGAGTTGTTGAAAACTTTAGATGGGAATTATAGATTGTAGTTGCTAAAAGATGTGAGGTAATGTCTATTGAGAAGTTTATGTGTTAGGAATGCTATAAGTATATGGATAATAATTGTTCTATTGGGATTTAGTTAGTTAGTTACAATTCTAAGCATGTTAATCACATTTAACACATGTTGGAAATATTAATGCACATGGGGAATAGACCATTAGGATAAGGCCGTGTGAGCCAATAAAATAGTTTTATGATTCTATAAATACCTAATTGTAATTACATTTCCATCATTGAAGAATAAACCAATTGATTATTTAGTGCATTTCCTTTCTCCCCCTCTTAATATTTCTCTATGGAGGATGACTACCTTGAATTAAGTCAATTTCCTTACAAATTCTATCTATCCCCATTAGGAATCACTAGTCTGGGGTACAAGAATTTGAAAAAGGTATTGCACCACGTGTCATACCCATGGCCGAGAGGGCCATTATCGTGCTGAGGAGGCCATACTCTCGGATAGTAAGGCCACATCAATGGCGTGTTACCAGAGGAGGTCATACTGTGGAGATGGAGCTTTGGGGAAGAGGTTAGCACTGATATGAATGACGGGATGGTGGTTGCCACCACATTTAATGCATCCTACCAAACCTCCTAATAGCGTTTATGTGGAAAAGACCTCTGAACAGTGCTGCCTTGACTGCTGCAACTCACAAAAGGTTTGGGAAGGTGTCCGATGGGACAAACACTCAAGTAGTGGCCTGGATGATCAACGAATGGAGGGCCAAGATCATCTAAAAGGAGTTATATAATGTAAGAGACCCTCCAAAGAGAGGGAATTGGGAAATCTGTAGAGAAAACATTATAGCAACAAGAACTGTAATAATATACAAGTCTAAAAGAAATATATTGCAAGATCAATTTCCTCAGACTTCGCTGAGGAAGGCTTTCTTTTATATAAAGCTTGTTCTTCTCTACTTTCTTGCTATCTTTGATTCATTGTATGTGTCCTTGGATCCATTGAAGCCTAGCTTTTAAGCCCACGCTTTACAAATTCATTGTATTGGACTCTTTGGGCCTTAATCCATTCATCTTTTGGGCTTAGGAACCAAAACCCGCCCCCACAACCAGATTCCTAACACTATGTTAATTGGTTTTATTCAGTGAAAAATTTGTATGTATTTTATTTTCACTTTAATATATTTTTCTGGGACTTAATTGTATTTGGGGTAGATGTACTTGAGCCTTATTTGATGTTTGGAAAGTTGCATTCAGAGTCTATTTGGCAAAAAAAATGTCATATCAAAGTGCTAACTAGACACGTCATGACCAATTTGCGACCAACTAAGTCATGACAAGATTAGTACTTTATTTTTTGACCATTTTTTTGGCCATTGTGATGATGCCAGCACACACCCTCACAGTTTTTGGGTGTAGCACCTAATATTGAATTTTTGTTTGGGACTATAACATGAATTTGACTTTCACTTGTATGGAAAGTATTATCGCTACTTATTCCTTCTTTGTAAAATCAAATATCTTATATCTTGATTTTGTCTTTCACTTGTACGAAAGGTATTGATGCAGTGATGCCATTAATTAGGGCTGTCCACGGGTCGGTTTTGGACTCAGCCCGTACTTGACCCGCCGGCATCAGGTGGAAGATGGAGGGACCCGAAAATGACCGCCGGTGTCAATCAGTCGAGTTGGTTTTGGGTTCGGATCGGTTGGGTCGATGGAGAGAGTCATTGGAGCCTGTAAACATCGCCGGAATCTTCTAAAAATTCATCGGTATCTGCAAAAACTCATTAGATCTGCACCGAAAATCACCGAAATCTGCCCTAAAATCGTCGAAATATGCTTGGATTTGGCCGAATCTGGCTAAATCTCACCAAATATGGTTGAGATCTTACTAGATCTCCTTGAATCTGAGCTTGATCTCGTCAGAGTTGGCCGGATTTGTATATAACATCAGTTGGGTCGGGTGGCTTGGGTTTTGGAGAAGAAAACCTGCCACTCAACTTGCCGGCGTCAAGTCTTGCACGCAGAAACCTGTCACCGACCGACAGGAGTGTCGGTTCGGGCTGAAATTAGGTGGGAATCGGGCAGGTTGGTCGGTTCGACGGGTCTGGGTTGAGTCTGGACACCTCTACCATTAATATAAGCACTTCCCATAAAACGCTAGATTAGCGTAAATATTTAGAAAGTTTAAATTAGTTTGTTTGACACTTTAATTAAAATTGTTGTTTATAAATTAGATTTTTTTTGAAAAATTAAACATGTATTTGACTTTTTAATTATCAAAATGAAAAAAGAAAAAGAAGCATTAAGTGTTTTTTTTTTTTTAAAACATGTATTTGTACATTTTAAGTTTTATTTATCTGTATTATTTGAAAAAAAACGGTCGAGTTAATTACATTGATAGCGGGGAAGCAGGAGCTCAAGGATGGGTAAGTGTTTTTAGTTTATGTTTCTCTTTTAGTGATTGTTTACCATAAAAATCTATTAATTACATCTTATATACAGACATTTTTTGAATTCCTAAGTGAATGGGAAAACAACAATTACAAAGAAAAGTTGTGGTGGAAACTTAACAAAAACGGTCGAGTTATCGGGTTCCAGTCAGAGGGTAGGAAGATCTTTGTAAGGCTTGTCGAAATTATCATTACTTTTTAGGAGAAAAAAATGTTTTCTGGTAATTTAGTTCGTAGAATATGTATTCTACCCGATTTGAATGTCTCCCATAAACCCTCCCCCGAAGAAGATGAAGGAGAATTTGAAGATGGTGGCCAAAGAAGTGATACTGACCACTTTCGGTGGATGGTGGTAGTGGTTGTCAGAACAGTATTTCCATATACCTGCCGTACCAAAATATCATATCACTTTGATTTTCTTTTATAAAATTTTCACTGTTAAAGAAGGACTTCAAGATTATTTTATTAGTTGTACCACCCCATCTTTTTTTATTCTTCATATAGGTATAGGTGCAATCTCATTTGCTTGATGGAGTTGGTGGGAAAAAATCCTAATCCCCTATGTGTCTATGTATGAATTAAAATTAATGACTATCAAGCAATAGCAGTATTATGGAAAAAAAAATAAAAATTAGCAAGCACCACATAAACACAACCACATAAGAATACCAAATCTTACGTGGAAAACCCTCCGGTGTAGAGGGAAAAACCATGAGGTAGTTCCGAAAAATATCCACTATGAAATAGAGATTACAACTATCAAGTTTATGTTAAACTTGAGTCCACAATAAATTGGATATACAACAAATAAATTTCAAGAAGTAAATACAATCTCACCACAAAGCCAGTAGCAAAATCTTCCTCTAAATACTCCAACTCTCCATGGTTGTAGCATTCAAAAACTCCATAAGAACTCTACCAATTTATCTTCCTTGTGTGTAACTTGAGCAAAGAAAAATGTCTCCTTTTTCTTTTTCACTCTCTCACACTCTCATTGCGTTTCTCTCTATTTCTTCACACGGACTGCACCTCCTCAAGTTGAAGCTCTCATTTCTATGTTTTTGCTCACTCTAGAACTCCCACAAAATGGCCAAAACTCTCTGTGCTTCGACTCACTGCTCAAGGCCAAATGGCCTCTGTTTTCTTTCTTTTCTTCTTTGCAGTTTCAGTGTGTCCCACATGCCTAAGTCAAGTCTCATTAAGAGACATGGCGCCCTTGCATCAGCTTTGCATTAAACCAGAAGCTGATTTTGTGGGGCTTGAGAAGACAAGCTCATAAATGAGCGTTAACAAGAGCATATGGGTTAGACCACACGGTGCTTTGCACCTAACAATCTCCCCCTCCAGCCCATTACGGAGGAGATCTTCAACCCAAGTCTTCAATAAGAATTCATGTCGGCCAACCCGGCACAAAGCCTTAGCTTCTCTCTAGACACAACCTTAGTTAACATGTCAGCTGGATTTTCATCTGTGTGAGTCTTCTCTAATTCAAATGCCTGTTGTTCAACAACTAGTCTCAACGAATTGTATCTCACTTCAATGTGCTTCGAGCGTGAATGGTACACAGAATTCTTGCTCAAGTCTATAGCACTCTGACTATCACAATTAACTACATACCCATCTTGCTTCCAACCCAATTCTTGGAGAAACCGTTTCAACCAAAGCATTTCTTTACTACTTCATTAGCTGCAATATACTCAGCTTCAGTTGTAGATAAGGCAACACACTTCTGCAATCTTGATTGCCATGATACAGCTCCCCCTGCAAAAGTAAATAAATACCCCGATGTAGATTTCCTACCATCAAGGTCACCTGCCCAATCTGCATCTACATAAACCTCCAAAACTGGTTTAGAATCACCAAAAGTTAAGCACAATTTAGAGCTACCTCTCAAGTACCTGAAGATCCACTTCACTGCTTCCTAGTGATCTTTACCAGGATTAACCATGAACTTGCTAACAACACCAACTGCATGAGCAATGTCTGGTCGTGTGCAAACAATAGTATACATCAAACTCCCAACTGCTGAGGAATAAATGGTTGATGCTATGTCTTTTTTCTCTTTCTTGGATGAAGAACAAGATTTCTTTCTTAGCTTGAAATGAGAACCAAGAGGTGTGCTGACTGGCTTGGCATGCTTCATATTAAACCTTTCAAGAATCTGCTCAATATATTTCTTTTGTGATAACCATAGCTTCTTAGCTTTCTTGTCACGTAGAATCTACATACCCAAAATTTGCCTTGCAGGACCCAAGTCTTTCATATCAAATGACTTGAACAAGTCCTTCTTTAAATTTCCAATCACACCTGCATCTTGTCCTACTATCAACATATCATCTACATATAGCAGAAGAATAACAAATTTACCATTGCAAAATTTTCTGACATATACATAATGATTTGCATTTGTCCTCGTGTACCCGTGACCCACAATGAATGAGTCAAACTTCTTATACCACTGTCTTGGAGCTTGCTTCAAGCCATACAAACTCTTCTTTTGACTTGCAAACCATATGTTCTTTCCCTTTTACTTTGAATCCCTCTAGCTAATCCATGTAGATTTCTTCTTTCAAATCACCATGAAGAAAAGCAGTCTTCACATCAAGTTGCTCAAGCCCAAGATCCAAGCTAGCTACTAATCCTAGAACTACTCGAATTGAACTCATCTTGACTACTGGAGAAAATATCTCATCAAAGTCAATCCCTTGTTTCTGATTGAAACCCTTAACCACCAATCAAGCTTTATACTTTACTAACTTGTCATCATCTTTCTTTAGCTTAAACAACCATTTGTTTCTCAGTACCTTCTTGCCTTTGGGAAGTTCCACCAATTCATAAGTCTTATTCTTGTTCAAAGAATTCATCTCTTCATACATAGCCTTTAACCAGCTTTGCTTATCCTTATGAGACTGTACTTTCTAAAAACTTTTTGGCTCCCCCTCTTCAGTAATCATAGTATACTCAGAAGTGGGGTATTTAGTCGATGGACGACGCTCTCTAGTAGACCTTCTCACTTGAGGTTCTACCATCTCTAGTGGAAGAGGCTGCTCCCCCTGCTCAACACTATCTATATCTGTCACATCATCACCATCAACACCTGTTGGCTCATCAGCATCAAATTTAGTTGGTTCATCACCATAATTCTCATCTTGTACCTTTTTCTTATTTATGGCAATATCTAAGGAAGAAGAGGTAGGTGTAAGATTAGGAACACCTTCAACTGTAGCTTTAGGCTTCTCTGTTTTCTCAAAGTCTGCCAAGTTTTCATTTTCATGAAAAACTACATCTCGACTTTTGATCATCTTCTTTTCTTTTGGATCCCATAGCTTGTAACCAAATTCTGCATCTCCATATCCAACAAATATACAAGGAATGGATTTGCTATCAAGATTTGATCTTTGTTCCTTAGGCACATGTACAAATGCCTTGCACCCAAATACCTTCAAGTGAGAGTAAGAAACATTTTTTCCTGTCCATACTCTTTCTAGAATATCAAAATCCAAAGGAATTGATGGAGATCTATTGATTAGGTAGCGTACAGTCACAGCAGCTTCACCCCAGAATGACTTAGGTAGATTAGCCATTCTCAACGTACATATGATCTTTTCAACAATAGTGTGGTTCATCCTTTCTGCCACACCATTTTGTTGTGGAGTATTAGGAACTGTCTTCTCATGTCTAATGCCTTTCTTGAAGCAGTAACTCTTGAATTCATTAGATGTGTATTCACCTCCGTTATAACTACGGAGACATTTCAAAGGCTTCCCTTTCTCTCTTTCCACCATGGCATGAAATTTCTTGAAGTGCTCAAATACCTGGTCTTTTGTTTTCAAAACATAAACTCACACCTTTCGTGAAGCATCATTAATGAATGTAATAAAATATTTATTGCCACCTAAAGTCTCAACATCAATGGGACCACATACATTAGAATAAACAAGATCTAATACATTGGGTTTTCTAGTAGAGGGTATATTAAATAAAACTCTATGTTATTTACCAAATAAACAAAAATCACAAGGATTTAGTGACGTACCTTTGGCAAAGGGAATGAGAGACTTCTTTGCCAAAATCTACAACCCTTTTTCACTCATGTGAGCCAGCCGCCTATGCCACAAGTTAGGCGAAGAATCCTCCTAAGTTGCACTAACAACATCCTTGCACAACTTTACTTGTGTCTTGTAAAGTGTACAACAAATCTTCCCTCTAGCAAACACCAATGATCCTTTGCTAAGCCTCCATTTTCCATCACAGAAATAATTGCCACAACCTTCTTTGTCAAGAACATGAGTGGAAATCAAATTTAGGCGAATATCCGGAACATGTCTCACATCCTTCAAAATCAGGGTGTATCCAGTGTTAGCCCTAACACATATATCACCAATTCCCACAATGTCGGCATAACTATCATTGCCCATCTTCACTCTCCTAAAGTTTCCCGCTTTTTATGAAGTGAATAACTCCTTTCTTGGAGTGACATGGCAGCAAGCAGTTGAATTAATCACCCATTCAACATAAGGATCTGAAACTGTACAATAATCATCTTGTCCTATGGCTAGGACCTCATCTTCCTACACTATAGCAGCAACAGTGTTCTCATCATCCACTCTTTTTTTATTTTTATCCTCTTTTTGTTTGTTCTTCCAAGCTTTGCAATTCCTTTTTATGTGACCTTCTTTATCATAGTAAAAACACTTGAATTTTCCTTTTAATTCTGACCGACTTCTAGATTTACCTCGCCCTTTAGAACTTTTACTCTTACTTCTCCCCCTGTTCTCTGTGACAAGAGCATGTACAATATCCTTGCCCATATCCTTTCTTCTAGTTTCTTCATTAAGCAAACTATCTTTAACCATGACAAGTTGTAACACACCATTCGGAGCAGAATTACTAAGTGACACTACCAAAGTCTCCCAACTATCAGGTAAGGAACTCAGAAGCAATAAAGCTTGCAACTCATCATCTATTACTAGCTTCATTGTAACCATCTGATTAACCAAGTCTTGGAATTCACTAAGGTGCTCAGCAATTGACTTACCCTCCTTAAGCTTCAAATTCACAAGCTTTCTAGCAATAAAAGCTTTATTTTGAGCTGCCTTTATTTCATAAAGACTCCTTAATTTTTCCTAAAGAGCCTTTGCATTTGTTTCTTGAGACACATGGTGAAAAACACTGACATCGATGCATTGTCTAATACACCTGATATTTTTTCTATTTAATTTCTCCTAGTCTCTATCTGACATATCACTAGGCTTGGCACTATCACCCTTAATAGGGTCATGCAAATCCTTGCAATAAAGGACATCCTCCATCATCGGCCTCCAAATCGAATGATTCGATGTCGAGAGTTTAACCATAGTATTCATAGTCATATTCTCCATTTAATCCAATACAAGACCGTCAAACCCAAGAAACCAAAGCCTCTGATACCACTTGGTGGGGAAAAATCCTAATCCCCTCTGTGTCTATGTGTGAATTAAAATTAATGACTATCAAGCAATATCAATATTATGGAAACAAAAAAATTTAGCAAGCACCACATAAATACAACCACACAAGAACACCAAATCTTATGTGGAAAACCCTCTGGTGTAGAGGGAAAAACCACGGGGCAGCATCGAAAAATATCCACTATGAAATAGAGACTTAACTTGCTGGTGTCGAGTCTTGGGCGCGGAAACCCGTCACCGACCGACGGGAGTGTTGGTTCGGGCTAAAATTGGGTGGGGATCGGGCGGGTTGGTCGATCTAGCGGGTCTGGGTCGAGTCTGGACACCCCTACCATTAATATAAGCACTTCCCATAAAACGCTAGATTAGCGTAAATATTTAGAAAGTTTAAATTAATTTGTTTGACACTTTAATTAAAATTATTATTTATAGATTAGATTTTTTTTGAAAAATTAAACATGTATTTGACTCTTTAATTATCAAAAAGAAAAAAGAAAAAGAAGCATAAGTGTTTCTTTTATCTGTATTATTTGAAAAAAAACGGTCGAGTTAATTACATTGATAGCGGGGAAGCAGGAGCTCAAGGATGGGTAAGTGTTTTTAGTTTATGTTTCTCTTTTAGTGATGAGAGATGCTACGTCTACAACATTTTTACAACAAATCACAGGTGGTTAGTTGTTATTGGTTCAAATTTGAAACTAACACTAAAATTACTTTTTTGCCCCAACAATAACAACCAGTAACAACCTACCACTTAGGATTTGTTGTAAAAATATTGTGAAAATGTTGTAGACATATTATTTCTCTTTAGTGATTGTTTCCCAATAAAAATCTATTAATTACATCTTATATACAAACATTTTTTTTTTTTTTGAATTCCTAAGTGAATGGGGAAACAGCAATTACAAAGAAAAGTTATGGTGGAAACTTAACAAAAACGGTCGAGTTATCGGGTTCCCGTTAGAGGGTAGGAAGATCTTTGTAAGGCTTGTCGAAATTATCATTACTTTTTAGGAGAAAAAAATGTTTTTTGGTAATTTAGTTCGCATAATATGTATTCTACCCAATTTGAATGTCTCCCATAAACCAGTGGCAACTCTAGAAATTTTTTTTAGGGTATTCCTCAATAAGCATAAATTACACAATCTAATAAAAAGAAAATTTTATATATTGACAACAACAACAATCAAAAAACATGCAAATACATAAAATTTACAATTGTCTTCTACGAGTTTTCATATTTTGAAATCGTTGCATGATAGTCTCATTATCAATGCTACAAGTTATATCTTTTTCAATATACACAACTAAGCAATCATTCATCCACTGATCTTTCATTCGATTGCTACAAGCTACATCTTTTTCAATATACACATCCAATAAATTATAAGTTCATTTGAAATATTAATAAAATTATTAATTATTGTTGTTTAGTTGTTTCATTAATTTGTTTGTCTTTTATAAACTATAATTTGTTATATTGTTGTTTTATTAATTATAAAATTATTAATTGTTGTTTAGTCTAACATAATTTAATTTGTTTGTCTTTAATAATGTATTGGTTTATTATACTGCTTTGATTATTGTTGTTTAGCATAACAATAAACTATATTGCTTTAATTTTTTTGTCATTAATTATACTACTTTAATTTGTTATATTGTTTAGCCCCATTGCTGATGTGCGCATTACACTAAAAGAGCCACTGATGTACACATTATTTACACATCCCATATGTAGCACAATAATTAAAGCAGTGTGCAACCCGGCCCAATGTGCCTATCCCACCCCACACCATTCAACAAACAGGCACGCCTAATGATGCCTGATGCTCCCTACCGATCAAAAATTTCATTATCACACATTACACTAGTCTAAAAGATAATTAATATCAACACCAACAAACTACACACACCAACCCATTGGATAAGATATTAAGATAAATTGAGAAACACACTACACATGAAAGCAACACATTCAAAAAGAAAAAAGTCAAAAACAGACAAAAAATTAATAAAGGTGAAGTTCGGTTCAGCTAATGAGAGACACAGTTCAAATTTCAAAAGACTAAAAGAGAGAGTTAGTCTTATTAAAGAATAAAGAGAGAGAGAGAGAGTTTAATTCATTTTATAATTTTCATTTCATTCAAGAGAGAGAGAGAGAGAGAGACTCAGAGAGAAAAAGGGAGAGAAAAATGAAATACCTTGAGGGAGGGAGCACCGGAACAGCTGAGCAGGGAGGCCTGAAAGCTGAGGCCACTGAGGCAGACTCAGTGACAAGGCAATGAGCGATCTCCGTCAGCGATGAGGGCGAGCGACGAGCAACGACAATTTGGACTACCGATCTCCGACGACGATCTGGACTGGATCCGATCTACGGCAACATTGCTTTTGGTATAAGGGACTGAGGCATATCGGCGTTGCTGTCTTTAGGTTTGCTTTAGGCCTTTAGAAGTTTAGTGATTTCTTTTTCTTTGATAAAGCCTTTAGTGATTTCTGATTTAGAAGTGATTTGCTTCGTTACTTGTATTGGTTTTTTTTTTTTTTTTTTTGAGAATCTGTAGGTAGGAACACCCTGACTTGAAAAAAAAAAACCTGAATTTTTTTTTTTTTAAATTTTTTATATTTGATCTATATTAGGAACCCCCTCAATCATAGAATTAGGAACACCCTCAAATTAAAAAAAAAAATTTATATGTTCTACTTTCAAGCCGAAAAAAAAAGCCCAAAAAAAAAATTGAAGTAAAATCTTAAAAAAAAAAAAAAAAGTAACAGAGCCAAGCCCACGGCAAGCCCAATAGATTACAGAGGTAGCAAACACCCTGACTTGCTCTATGTGTGAATTAAAATTAATGACTATCAAGCAATAGCAATATTATGGAAACAAAAATAATTAGCAAGCACCACATAAACACAACCACACAAGAACACCAAATCTTATGTGGAAAACCCTTCGGTGTAAAGGGAAAAACCACGGAGCAGCTCCGAAAAGTATCCACTATGAAATAGAGATTACAACTATCAAGTTTATGCTAAACTAGAGTCCACAATAAATTGGATATACAACAAATAAATCTCAAGGAGTAAATACAATCTCACCACAAAGCCAGTAGCAAAATCTTCCTCTGAATACTTCAACTCTCCATGGTTGTAGCACTCAAAAACTCCATGAGAACTCTACCAATTTATCTTCCTTGTGTATAACTTGAGTAAAGAAAAATGTTTCCTTTTTCTTTTTCACTCTCTCACACTCTCACTGTGTTTCTCTCTATTTCTTCATAGGGATTGCACCTCCTCAAGCTGAAGCTTTCACTTCTGTGTTTTTGCTCACTCTAGAACTCCCACAAAATGACCAAAACTCTTCGTGCTTCATCTCACTGCTCAAGGCCAAATGGCCTCCATTTTCTTTCTTTTCTTCTTTGTAGTTTCAGCGTGTTCCACATGCCTAAGTCAAGTCTCATTAAGAGACATGGCTTCCTTGCATCAGCTTTGCATAAAACCAAAAGCTGATTTTGTGGGGCTTGAGAAGACAAGCTCATAAATGAGCTTTGACAAGAGCATGTGGGCTGGACCCACACGGTGCTTTGCACCCAACAGGGGGATCTATATAATCTAAATCCAATCATATTAAAAAAACATTTTACACTTGAATTTTACGGATTCTAATCTTGGTGGTCAAGAATAAGGCTGCGTTTGTTTTGGTGTAAAACCATTTCAGGAAATGGTTTTACACCTCAGTGCGTGTTTGGTTGTATATGGAAAATAAAATTTTCCGTAAAACCATTTTAGTTGACCGTGTAAAATGAGCCTTTGACCTAGAAATGGTTTTACATTTCTATTTTCATTACAAACTATTTCCGGGTCAGACGGGCAAAAGAGATAGATAGAGAGAGAGAAAGAAGAGATAACAGCTCACTCCACAAGCTCACACCGATCTAGACACGGTAGTCCGATCATCTCACTGATCCACACACGCTGACCTCAACCACTCGATCCTCTCCTTCACGGTAGCCCAATCACCGAGCTCCACCCACTCTTCGTTCAGCGCCAAATGCAGACCCACGGTGAGTTTTCCTTCTCTGATTGATTATTCCTCAGTCTGACGGCGTTTGTTAATGGGTTTGATGGCTTTACACCTCCAATCCACACACCTCACCTCACCTCTGATCCATACACCTTCGACCTCACCTCACGTCTGATCTACACACCTCCGACCTCACCTCACCTCACCTCACCTCCGACCTCACCTCACCTCACCTCTGATCCACACACCTTTGATCCACATCCCCTCAAACTTAGATATGCCAAAATCCACCCTCAAACCCATAAACAACCCATCCTCCAACTCACCTCTCGGATCCGATCTATAAATATATATATATATATATATATTTATTTATATAATTATTTATTTACTTTTTTTTTAATTATCCATTTTTTATTTAAACTGTGTATTATTCATGAATTGTTCATAGATTCTGGATTGAGCATATTGGGTCTTTCCAATTACATGCATTTGCAGCAAATAAAGAAAGACCTATTGGGTCTTAGCTTTCTAATGAATATTATGGGCAATTGATCCTTCTCCTTGGATTCTTTTTTCATATATTGCATGCACAGGGCAGCCAAACTTTAAAAATTAGAAAAATAATAATAATAATAATAATAAACAACACACACACTCTTAAAATGTTCAATTGTAATTAACTTACCACTAGGTCCCAGTTAACATGGGTGGATTGGATTTGGTAGGTTTTAAAATAGGTGTTTGTGTTTCCTTATTGTAAATTGATAGATAATAGTGACTATTATCACTTAATCAATATTATAACACTAAAATATAATATAAAAAATCACTAATTTTTTGCTGCCAAATCAGTGATCAGCACTATCACATCGACATTAATTATCGAATCTGGTAAATTTATTTGGGTATCATATCTCCTACTAGCATCACTGATAATTACATGCCCTTTATTATGGCTTTATCAAAGGATACGTAATTGTTGTGACTTGTGAGGTGTATTGTATATATGATACATCATGCTGAAAATGAATGAAAAGACTCCAAGGGGCCCTCCTCTTGTGCCCCTTAGTAAGTTGCACTCACTCGATAAATAAAGATTTTGCCAAGGAAATTAGCTGTTCATTTAGGCCATTGTTTGATGACTATTTTTGTTAGAATCTTCATGAATATATCCTAGACAAAGATTCATCAAAAAATATCCTAGACAAATTATGAAGAAAAAAAAATCATTTTTTTACATGCTCTTATGCAAGTGTGAACTTTTTCAATTACATTACATGCATCTTGGTAAAGGAGTGAAGCTAGATTTTTTTTAGTACTATTGCACCCATTCAGCAGATTTTGTGTTCAGAATATTGAATTTTAAGAACCATGTAAAATAATGAGTAAGAGAAAATATCCACATATGCCAAAGATATATAATAGTATTCCTATTTCCTAAACACTATAAGTTCATGATAAATAGCGAAGGCTATATAGATGCTCATTAGCCACCTAGCTAGCTCACAATTTCAAAGAAAATACTAGACAAGACTAACTTCCAAAATGAAATTATTGACCTGTGTATAGCTTTGAGCTCATTGTAAGCATATGGGGGCACTTTAATTTGTTAGACTAAAACTTCATATAATTTTTTTTTCTCAAAAATAAAATCATACACTAAATTTCAACCTTCAATTGTCTTCGTAGCAGCATTTCCTATGCTATATTTTATAATTGAGTGTGCGTTGATTAAATAGAGCATGCAGGAGACCAACAGCAACTATATACAGACTATAGACTCTAGAGTCATTGAATTGTTCATGGTATAATTAATTAATTATTGGTTTGATTAGGTATGCACTTTTATTTATTTATTTATTAGGGTCACGACAAGGCATTTAACTATCACATTGGTCACTTGAAAATAGTCAGCATTGCAATATGTTTGTTAAATAATATCATCCAACAAAAGTTTGCTTTATTTATTTGACTATTAGTATATATATGGAGATGAACAGATAATGCACATCACATTACATTTAACTAGAGTTAAAACACGTGTTGATTCCAACGAGGCCAACTGACCCAACTTAAAACTTATTTATAATTCTTTCAGTTTTTCTTCTTTGGTTTTGGATTATGCTAATTAATATCAGGTTAACATAAATGAGCAGCTTATTTGGTGTGGATGTTTTCTATTCGTGGTTGTTTTTATATACTGTGTAATCAATAGCATGCTTGTTTACATACCTCTTAGACTACAGTGTCTGTGATTTTTTAGATGAAGAAAAAAACCAAAGCCGCAATTATTGCCTCAGTTGCATCTGTCATCCTTGTGGGGGTTGCATTGTTAAGGAAATTATGGCGTAGATGACTGCCTAGGGCGCCTTATGTTAATCATGCAGCTGAGAGAGAGCATTCCATAAATAGTATTTTGCATGAAGGTGAGAGTCATTGTGTGAATCAAATTAGGATGAAGCCTATAGCTTTCCACCACTTATGTCACATCCTCACTGAGGGGGAGCACGTACGCCTGACTATTCACATGTCTGTTACGGAGCAAGTGCTAATGTTTTGTCACATTATTGGTCATAATGTAAGGTTCCGTGTAATTGGTAGTCAGTTCCATAGATCGACTGAGACTGTTCATAGATACTTTAAGGTCATCCTTTGGAGGGTCCTAAAATTATATAGAGCTCTAATAAAACTGTCTAGCGAAAATACACCCTCAGAGATAAGGAATAGCAGAAGGTTCTACCCATATTTTAAGGTAAATATTGCGACTTGTGTATTTTTGTAATTTGTGAAGATTTGTGTAATTTTAAACCATTATGTCTGTCGAAAATTAGGATTGTGTCAGAGCAATCGATGGTACACATGTTTGTGCATTTGTGCCACCTGAAATACAAGGAAGGTTTCGTGGTCGTAAAGATGAAACCACGCAAAATGTGTTAGCTGCCATTAGTTTTGACTTAAAATTCACTTATGTATTGGCTGGATGGGAAGGCAGTGCACATGATTCACGTGTGTTAAATGATGCATTTGCTAGGCCAGGGGGATTTTCAATTCCCGAAGGTATTATAGGATTACTTCACCTTTTTGATTTATTAGTTTAATAAATATTGAGCATTTTCCTAAGTATAGTAGTGATTTGGTTTTATTTTTGAATATATGTAGGTCAATATTATCTTGGTGACGCTGGATATGGTAATAAAAATGGAATTTTATTACCTTATAGAAGTGTGTGATATCACTTGAAAGAGTTTAGTGATCGTCCTCCTGAGAATGAGCAAGAATTGTTCAACCTCTAACACTCTACATTGATAACTACCATTGAGTGAGGGTCTGGAGTGTTAAAGAAACGTTTTTGAGTGTTGGATGCAGAACCATTTTGGTCTTTTGAAATCCAAGTGAAAGTAGTGTTAGCATGTTGTGTGATTCATAATCACATTATGGGGGTTGAACCAAATGACCATATTATGGTGGATGCAATGAACCAAGTAGAGTCTAGTGGTCCTCAACAAGAAACACAGTCACGTCAGGACTCCATTGAAGACAATAGTGTGTGGAATGCTAAGAGAGATCAAATATGCCAAGTTATGTGGTCTGATTATACCATGAGTGGAGAGTAGTACTTTATTTAGATTTCTATGATTGTAATATGTGCTTTATTTTTTTTTCTATAAGGACAATGTATTTACTATTGACTTCTGGTGGTGCAAGGAAAAAGAATTTTCAGCATGTCTTTGTTATTTCCAGCATTACATTGTTATTTTCAGTGTTAGCATGTTTCGTTCTGTTGTGCACATCTATAAGCGTGGTTGCATGTGTGTTTCATTTGTTGTTCATATTCCGAGCGTAATTACTAAATGCTACTCTCATTTTTAAATGCTACTCTCACTATACAATTTTCATATGTAGTAATGTCAAAGGGAAAAGAGAAAGCCAGCGGCACTAAGCAGTTTAGGTGGCTACCCCTTATGCACATGACTCTGCTTAGGCTACTTGTCGAGGAAGCTGCGAAGGGCAACAAGCCTTCTAGCACCTTCAAGACTGGCTCCTTTGTGTTTGTAGCGAAGGAAATATCTGCGCAATTTGGGGTCAAGTGCCACCCCTCTTATGTAGAGAATCATTTATAGACTTTGAGGACCATGTGGACCACTATTCAAACTATTAGGAAGAAGAGTGGTTTCGGTTGGGATGACAACCTAAAAATGATAACATGTGACGCCAAGACATATCAAGAAGAAGTCATGGTATGGCTTCCAACTATATTTTCTTAATATAAATGGTAATATATGTTTTTGGCTTTTATAATCTATGAATTGAGAACATGACAAGGCTACTCAAGTACGATATTTATATGAAATTTATAGTGTCATTCTTTTTAGGATTCCATTGCTTTTACAAATTTTCAAACATAACTTTCACGTGCAGATCTATTGTAAAAGCTGGTCTTAAATGTTATGGGATTTGTATTTTCTATTGTACTTATCTTCAAAATCATGGGTTATGTCTCCTGTTCCCTAACAGATTTTTTTGTTTATCATTGACCTAAATCATCTAATGGCATCTATATTGAATTGAATACTGAATTTATGAGTGAAGTGATTATTGCATTGTTATTATACGTTCTTTTCTCCCTTACAGGCGCATCGTAAGCATACGGAGTTTCTAAACAAAAAGATTGAGATGTATGATGAGTTGGCTATTGTGGTGGGGAAGGATACAACCACGGGTAGCTTTTCTAAGTCGTATGTGGATATTGAGAATGAGCCAGACAATAGGGACAGTACTGAGTTTGTGGCAGACAATGGGGAGGAAGGTGTGGTGGACGAAGGGAAGAATGCGATAGAGTCATCCACCACTGGGTCGGGAATCTCCAAGTCCCACAAAAGAGGGCGTGCACCTCCCTCTGATGATAGTGTGCTGACTGATCAGCTGAAGGAATTTGTTGTGGCTTTGAAAGAAATCAACAGGGGGCCTGTTGATTACACAACTCTTTACTTTGAGGTCATGGCTATAGTGGCGGATGAGTATAGTGAAGACATGCTTGCAACTGCCTTTGACCATCTATGTGAAAATAAGAAGGCAGCACGGGGATTTCTAGCCAAGAATGCTAAGCTGAGAAAGCTGTGGATGGATAGTTTTTTGTTCACACAACTCTAACTTGTTTGTTTAATGATAACATGTAACGGTAGCTTTAAGGATTAACTGTTGTTGTAATACTAGTATTCACCTACCATTGTATTATATATGTAGTCTTTTGTATTATTGGGACGATACAATTGCCCAAATTATGTATTTGTACTGTTTAGATACCACATGTAGGTATCATTTTTGTACACCATGGAGGTGTAATGCCAATGGTGAAAGATTGATGTGGTTGTTTTGAAATAAATATTATGGGCATATTCGGATGGATTATTTTTGATGTTGAAGTGGATGATTGTTTTGTACTATTACAGGTTTGTCTAGACAATACAGGTTCTGAATTTGTAAGGCATTTTGTATTTTCCGTAAAATGATCCACAAACCAAACATGGGAATTGATTTTCCATAAAACGAATTTTATTTTCCGTAAAATGTTTGAATGAACCAAACATGGGAATTGATTTTCCGTAAAACGACTTCCATTTTCCGTAAAATATTTGAACCAACCAAACATGGGAATTGATTTTCCGTAAAACAATTTCCAATACAGCTAAACAGCTTGAATACATTTTCCTTTACGGGAAAACAATTTCCCTTGAAATGATTTTACGCCTGATAAACAATTTCTGTCGAGCCAAACGCAGCCTAAGTGTTGGGGGTGCTTTTTATTGTGTGTTGAATCACAAAAGTAATTTTAATTCTCTATACAACAAAAGCAATGGCTTTGCTCTACCACTATACATCAGAAATGTTCACGACCATTTTTCCCAAGAGGTATGTTTTTCTTTACGCTTGTTATGTTATATTTTTTTTCAATTAGTATAATATGACAATGACTTTTTTTTTTTTTCCTTTCTTAAGGGGGAGGTTATCACAAAGATATTGATTTGGAGATCAATAATCTCTTTCTTGAGGTTTCCACTGTGATTATTGACTTAGCAATTCATAATTTGCATGGTTATTGGAGTTTGTTTGGATTGACCACCACCACTTTGCCATATCTTCAACGCACTTCACCATATAGGTGGTGTTTTCCATATTACAGGTGAAGCAATTCTTCTATGTTTTGATAAATGCTATGAAATTTGCATCAGTTTGTTGGTATAGAGTTCTAATGGGGTTGGATTGGATTGATAATGAAGATGGGTATGGATGTGTATGTAGTGGTAGTGGTAAAGGTGGGGTGGTAGAAGCAACATTTAGGTCTTCACACACCCAGGGTTGCTTGGAAACAACTCCAAGCTTTGGACTAATTCTTTAATAAAAGGTTTTGGTAGGATTAAAATGTAATTTGGTAGTATGTGAGGTTTAGAGTTTTGATAGGTAAAAGACTACAAAATTCTCCCAAATGAGAGGAGTGTTATGGTATACAATCATTGGTGAATTTTTAACAAACTATGCACCTTAAGAGTTCATTTTCTTAAAAAAAAAAAATTAAAAAAAAAAAAAAAAAAAACAAAACAAAACTTGATGACATTCTGATCATACTCTTTTAAAACAAAATTCCCTTTGCTAAACTTGAAGGGAATCATTAAGCGCTTCTTCTTCTTCTTTTTTTTTTTTAATCTTTTCTTTCTTCTCACTATAATTGATAATAAGGGTTTGGATGGTAGAATATAGGATGAACTTTTGGGTGTTATTTTCAAATTCAATAGATAAAGGGCATGGCAACAAATGAGTGACCAAAAAAATGCCACTAAACCTCCTTAGTAACCACTGGCTTCCTTGAAGAAAAACAATGACCATTCTAACAAGGTTCAGCAAAGAAGGATGGGATGAATTCTTGGATTAGTTAAATATGTTTTGGGATTGGATGTATTTAGTTAATGTTTGGTGTTTTGCTTTAGGTATTTCTTTTCTTTTTGTTTGAGGTATTTCTTTGCTTTGAAGAAATTACACTTCATTAATGCAGGACTCTGTTACTTTTCTTTGCTCTTTGACTTGAGAGAGAGAGAGAGAGAGAGAGAGATAGATCATGCCATCTATATCTATATATATCTAAAAACTGAAGTATGACATTTATTGTTGCTATGCTCCCATTAAACCACATCAGCGGCCACATCATCTACCTATTTCCTATTTCTCTCCACTACTTCCAACCATAACTTTCATTTTACCTTTTCATATCTCTACTACTTTCAATTTTAATGTCACTCTTCATCTGTCTCTTCCTCTTCCTTTTATTTTGACTATTCTTGTCCCCATTTTATTACTATAAATATGACATTTTTTCTCCCATTCTATACATATTTTCTCACATGAAAAATGTTATTACTCTCTCTCTCTCTCTCTCTCTCTCTCTCTCTCTCTCTCATGTTTTATTTTTTTGTAAATTTTTTTAATTTTTGTATCTCTACTTTAGAATGATGTATTTGTGACTTCTTTAGAATTTTATTTTGGGTTGCAATTTGTTTTTGTCTTATTAAGTTTATATATATATATATATATATATATATATATATATGTATATATATATATTTTTTTTCTATGATTGCTAAATGTTATTCTATTACATATAAATACAGTTTACAAGAATATAATGTTATTCTATTATATATCATGGTTTAGATAATTTGGTGTTTGACTTATGACTATATTTTTTATTTTAATGCTTCTTTTTCTCATTTTATTTTCTATTTTTCTATCGAAAAAAGTGATTATTCTCTCTCTCTCTCTCTCTCTCTCTCTCTCTCTCTCTCTCTCTCTTTATATATATATATATATATATATATATATATATATTATTTATCCTTTTTTGATGAATCATTGTATTTTTGTATATAATACTATTTTGGGTTAATACGATTTGGTAATGTATTGTTTGATTTTTTAAGTTTTCCATCACAAGTCTTCTCTCTTCCTCTTTTAGCTTTTGTTTGATTTTTCTTTTTTTGACATAATACTTAGTGTAGGGACACGTTTGGTAGCCCAAGCCCAAAGTGTGTGGGATATTGGCCTAGTGAGCCTAGTACAATAAATTTGTAAATAGTGGGTTAAAGAACTAGCACTACAAGAAAAACGGGCTATTATGGCGGTCCAAAACCGCCGCTAAAACCCAAAAAAGCGCCGCTAAATGTCCATTCGACCTATTGCGGCGGGCCATCCCGTCAGTGTTGCAGTGCCGTTATAGGTAGATTGCGGCAGTAGTGAAAAGCACCGCTATAGATGAACCTTTTAGCGGCGGAGTAATGCCCGTCGCTATTGTGTCTACCTTTTAGCCGCAGTCAAACAGCGCTGCTATAAACAATAAATCAAAACAGTTAATTGTACTTTTAGCGGCGGGGACGTGCCCGCCGCTATATATTTCAACCTTTAGCGGCAGTCAATAAGTGCCGCTATAGGTATTCTTTTAAAACGTAAAATGTGCACCTTTAGTGGCGCTTTTTGACCGCTGCTATAGGTTTTTTTTTTTTTTTTTTCCTGGGGGATTTTAAAATTGCTATTTACTAATAAATAAATCATTCACAAACCTGTTACAAAGAACCTGTAATAATTTTAGCTCTACTAACACAATACCACAAATGTAACTAATTAACAAAACCACAAATGTCTTGAAACTAATGTAATATTAACATAGAAATATATTAACAAAATACATAACATTGTCTATAACCACCATCTTAAAATTAACAAAAAAAAGATGTGGTTATTTGAATAAAACAACCGCTGAAATTAATCTAATACTATAATCAAAGTTCAAAGTGTTTAAAAGTATCCTTCAACACTTGCAAAAAATGCGGTTGTTCTTCCATAGTTCTCCGTACACAAAAAAGTCCAAGAACTCCAAGATAAAACTTATAAGCTTCTTGGTTGATGAGATGCGGCTGATGATGGAGAGCTGGAGATTGTTCGATCAGAGGAGCATCCTACATACAAAGTATGATTCCTTAATAAGTGCGTATAAATGAAATAGAATGACAAGAAAATATTACCCAAATAAAAAGTGGGAACAAGTTAAATGAAGACATGTTTCTTGATCTTTTAGGTTGACCATTATAGTTTGTCTTGATCTTTTATGGGAGGACCGCCTCTCTTTGCAACTTCCTAGTTTTGAAATTTTGAAATTACAAAGTAGAGGCACAACAAGACAACTGATGGGATCAAATCAAAATGATTGGTGTTGGGAGGTCCCTTGATATAGAATTCAAAGGATGCAAAGGTGTCACCACATAATTCCATAAACATCTATTAATAACATGGTGCTTCTAGAAATCTTTTTCCTTCACCACCCTTTATCAATGTTATAGATCAATAAATTTATACCGTCACAATTCACAAGTAAATACTAATTATTAAATCAATAAATATCTTTCCAGCTAATTACCACAAGTAAATATTAAGTAGCAACCATACATTTAATGTTCCTTTCCTACTCCATATAAATTGACACTTAAGTCATTTATCATACCTGATTGTATTGTGTAGAAATTTGTTGAAGCATACGAGCCATTCTTTGCTCCATTTCTTCGAATTGACTAACTTTTTCCTTCATTTCTTCGAATTGACTAAATTTTTCCTTCATTTCGTCAAAACCTACTAGTTTCTCCTCCATAGTAGCCAAGGAAGCCTTCAATTGTGCAACTTCGTTGTCCCTTGCTTGACTTGATTGTATTTCACTATCCGTGAGAGCAGTCTTGGTACTTTGACCACTTGGGGTTGGACCAAATCCTACCCCACGAATGCGACCTTTGTGCTCCTTACCCATCACTTTGGCAAACACATCATCTTTTGACCATGCAATACTACCACTTGTGTCAAATGACTACAATTGATTCTTAGGGTCAACCAACAATTTCTTCATTTTGTCCTGATATGAGTTTGAACAAAATAAAAAAAAATAAAAAAATTTTAGAAATCATATAGTTAAAATGACCTTACAACATATATATACATATAGGACAAGCAAGCACCAATAAAACCCAGAACGATGCAAAAATTATGCACACAAAGCTAGTGTCCCCCTCACCACAACCAAAGGCACCAGTGCCAAAATTGTTGGTGCTACTTTGCCACAACAATCAATAACCCTTAAGAGAAAATTGACATTCTACAAGCAACTCACCACATGAACCTCTCCACAAAAAAAAAAAAAAAAAAGGAAGTCATATACATCCATTATGCGCATTGCAAAGCCAGAAAAACCCAGGCATTATAAGGTCAACGTATGAATGGAAACAAACAGATTTCAAGGATTTAGATTTTATTGTTGCCGACGATGGAGGAAACACAAATAACATATGTGGTCTATTATAGGCTTTGTCCCTTCTCGAAAATCAATGTATCACAGCTCATCTCCTTAAGAAAAAAACAATATTGCTAATTATTGCATATGTTAATACCAAAATATATGTAAGATTAAAACTAATAGTAAAATTAAAACAAGTATAATTTATTACATAGGGTCTATATACTAACCACTACCCTCATGATTTTTACATCCACTAATGGTAATAGCTGTGATTGATACAATTTAAAGATTCTATACAATTGAAAACGTTTTTTTTAACCTTACTTTTTTTTATTAAAAATTGGAGACTATTTGTTATGTAGATCCCACATATGGTAGTAGACTATTCTAATTATAAATTTTACAATAGAAGTTTTATATATATATATATATATATATATTAAGAACATAATGTGTTCCAAAATTTTGGGGTGTATATGATGACTAGAATTGTTGTAATAAAAATCTTAGCAAGTTGTATATATACTCTAAGATTAATTTGCGGCACTACAAGTAGTAACTTGATATGGTTACACTTTATGTCAATATATAAGATTGATAAGTTTCCTAATTGTCAAGATGATATGGTGCCACTAGAAAGAAAGAAAGAAAAATTACATTATGATTATTGTTTCATATAGTATGATATCACTTTAAAATTTCGTCATCTTTAAATTTTTTGACGGTAGAATCATTCATAACATTATGATTATTGTTTCATATAGTACGATATCACTTTAAAGAATTATTCATAACAATTATCATTGATTTAAAATAGTTACACAAGTGTTCAAACAACCACATGGGATTTCATCTTATGCTTGGTTTTTGTCAAAAAAGACATGCTAGTTATACAATATTTTGCAAGACCTAAGACTTGAATTATTTGAACAAAGCTCATCTTTGAGATAACTTTGTAGGGAAAAACTATAATATTGTTTCTTGAATACCTATTTTGTTTACCCCCAACTACAATATAGAAATTACTTACCATTTTTTCTTTCATTACAGGATTAACTGCAGATCCATCTTTACGAGTATGTAGAATTTGAAATAATACTGCACGCTCTACAGGATGTCCATCCGTTTTTGCCTACATTATGAACAGCATATTTATTTAGTGATGAATATTGGTTTCACATAAACATAGGAGAAGTCAAAATCATTTAAAAAATAGTCATAATACTTATTACCTTTTTTGCAGTGTGCATAGCATAGCCACACGAACCACCAGTATGTATGTCATCTTGTTTAGAGCGATGGTCCTTATTCTTATCTGACTCTATCTACATTCAACAAAATTACATGCTTATATACAGTATGCTTTAAGTATCTAAAGCTACTTTTAGCTAAAGCCAGAATGCTCAAAAATATCATTTGGTATAAAAGAATGAGAGGAACTGCATTCTAAAGGTAATAAGTTTTGGCTGAGCATCTCTTATCATGGAGTGAAGAGACCCAAGTTTCCCATGCTATTTCATTTACAGGAGCATAGCATGTTTATACCTTCCATTTGGACTAGAAGCTTAATGATTGATATAACAGTATTGATTTAATGATAAATACTTTTGATAAATGAAAACTAGGTGCTTTTAAGAAAGCTAACTCATTTTAAGAAAAATCATTATAGACCAAAGCAAAAAATCTTAAAAGAAATCTAGAACCTATTAAAAAAATCTCCACACCGCACACTTGCCTTTGTTTTTGAACCTTGACAAACCAACATTTACTCCAAGACTTCTACCAAATTAAACAAATATGAATTATGAAAAACAACTTCAATCTCAACTACATCAACCTCACAAAAAATCCGACATAAAGGTTCTAGCTAATCCTATCTAAAAGCAATCCAATATGTATTCTCTCAATTTCTCAATAATTATTCTACTTTTAGTATGATCCATGATAGAAAAGAGAGAAAAAACAAACATACCACTGCATCATCAGAATACCAATGTTCCAATCTTCTGGTATGCATTTTTTCTTAGGTCCATTGTTCTTCACCCGTGCTTTGTTTCTTGAATTCGGTATATAATACTTAGCTTTCAACCTACACTTATGATCTCTCCAAGCCTTCCCAATTTTTTGTAACGTAAATTTCTTTAGACCCTCATATGCCTTTGGATTATCAGGGATTTGATATTTTCGCTACAATCAAATAGTTGAGTTATCAAATTACAAATGTTTTCATGCTAAAATACTTATGTAAAACTTAGTACAAAATGTCATAATTACAAATATTATAACTTCTTTAATACCTTTACAAGACGCCAACACTCTTCTTTAAGTTCTTCTGGCATGGCCTTCCAATCAAGGTATTTAATCGGGCACATGTGAGGTTTCCGTGCAATCGTACCCAAGAAACCAGTGAAAGCCCTCGCCCCCTCACCAACCGGCTGATGCATACTATTTAGTGGCAACTCAATTTCTTGGTCATCGGGAAGATCCCAAATTACCAAGTACTTGTTTGGCCCGCGAGTGGCACGTATAGTTGGTTGCACATCTGATCCTAAAAGGAGAAATGCAAAATGTCAAACAACAAAACATGCAAAGCTAAGGATGAATCTAAATATTCTATTAAACAAATGGTCATTATTTGCTAAAGAATATAAAATATTAGAAACATACTGACAAACTAATATACTTCAAGGAACAAACAAATAAATTTTGGGATATGGATTGCCTCACCATATCCATTCAATGTTAGTAAAATAGTGATCCACATGGACATGGGCATGGACATGGACTGCCCCACTAGCCCATAATATCATTTTGGTCCCCCACTAAACATTAGACATAAGCAAGGAATTTGAGAAGATAAAAACCAAAATAAGGACAATGTATAAGGCCCTTAATACCACGGACCCACGTCTATTGAATACATGTACAGTGTATGGAAAAAAAACACCTTTTTTTTCGTCCACTTATGATTCATGATCATATCTATTTATCAAAATTATCAATTTCCACAACATTATCAAAATTATCAACTACAATTACATTACAATATCAAGAGAACATTCATGAGTATTTGATAAAGTAATAAAGCTTTTTGGTTATGAAAAGCAGTATGCCTACTTAAAAGATATTAAAAAGGGTGACCAAAGAATCTTACACCCCTTCTACCAATAACATTTGCTAATTTTCCATTAACAAGTGCACCTACTATTCCTCCCGCTGTCATTATTGAACCGAAAACTGAATACTGCACAGTGAGGTTGGTAAAAAAGGCAAGGAAATAAATAAAACATTGAAAAATGTTAAATAAATAAGAGAGCTGATTGGAAAAAATTAAGAGAACAAAGTTCTACATTAAAAATATAGATGCCACTTTTCACTACATTGAAGTTAATTGTTCAATAAACCAAGCACGTAAAACTTGAGAAACATGATACAAAAATTAAGTTCAATAACACATGCATATATGTATGGAAGTGCTATAAATATTTTTAAATAACCTTCAAATATTTGTGGTTTAGTCTTAACATTGATTTAAGCCGGCAAAGAAACAGGTAAATGGGAAAAGGTAACTTCAAAGTTCATAAACAACTACAATTTACCTAAACTCAAAAGGCAATGCAATAAAGAAATGAACAATAAGACAAACCGCATAACCAACACCGAAGTGCCATACCTTCAGTAAATCTACCCATACCTTCTGTATGAATGGTAAACTTTTGAGTAAAAAGCTCATACCTAGTGTAGAAGCTTGTGTAGAAGCTTCATGCATTCATCCGCATCTTGTGAAGAAGCTCTTTCCAATGTTACACTCTTGGGACGTGTGCGTAAATTTGTCTTTCGCCTTGCCATTTCAACTGTCAAAGTCTAAAATAAACAAGTATATAAGCACAATGACAAGTAATGGTACAAGCAATTGCAAATACAACAACTCCAACTACTAACACAAGCAATTGCTTGTACAAGTAATGGTACAAGCAATTGCAAATACAACAACTCCAACTACTTTCAACACTAAAATAACACAAATTATTATATAGTCCTACAATTCAACATTAGAATTTTACAAGTACAATGTTGTAGGCTTAAGTCAAGATAACAGGTTTTGGAATTAAAAAAATAATAATAATAATTTCAAGCCCCAATTAAGAAAATGTAATAAAATTACTATAAAGTTCATCATAATAGCAAAAATAATATATACTTAATAAAAAGTTAGTATTTGTCACTTTAACATTCATCCATTCTATGAAGTTCAATGTAAATTGTTAACAAACAACTAAGTTAAGTGTTAAAAAGACCTTTTTTCTTTTTTTTTTTCTTTTTTTTCCTATTAAGCAATAATGAATTTCGTTAAAGAATGTGCAAGGAGGGGCACAACCTAGTCATCATCACTAGACTCATCATCATTGGACCCATCATCATTGGACTCATCGTCATTAGACTCATAAACATCATCACTAAGCTCTTCATCATCGATAAAGTCTTGTTCAAGCAATTCATCCTCACTAATCAACGGTGTATCATAAATGGTTCCTTCTTCATCAACTCGAGCCCAAGCATGGTTGTCATTTACATCATCACATGCATCATTAGTAGTTACATCATAAGGGACATTCTCCATATATGTATCCACTTCATCATCATCATCTAAAGCTTGAATACCAACATCAAACACCTCCCTAGGTTTTGTTTTGACCACTACCACCCAATCTTTATGTCTCACATCCTCCACATAAAACACTTGCGAAGCTTGAGATGCTAATACATAAGGTTTATCAATCAATTGATCACCTGTGTGTATCAATCTTGAAAAATTGACAAGGGAAAATCCAAACTCATCTTTTTTGCATATTCTCCCACTAATTACATCAGCCCATTGACATTTGAATAATACATATCGAAACTTGTCAGAGTAGTTCAACTCAATAATATCAATTAGTACACCATAATAAATAGCATCACCTTCAGTAACAACACAAACTCCACTATTTTGAGTTTTTCTAGTTGCCTCAAAATCTTTGGCGCGAAACTTCAAACCATTTATAACATAAGGCTTGAACCGTTTTGCTTCATTATCTGGATATCGAGCAAGCCATCTAACTTTATCAGAGGTTTCCTTTTTCTTAGAGGCATCCATTGACATCACCTATTATAGAGAAAGACTTTTATTATAAGTATGCTATCTAAAGTGTTACAACCGAAAATAGTGCTATATATATGCTTTACTTACATATTCCCCAAACCAGCTGCAAAATTTCTCTATATGCTGCTTTTGAATAACATCATCAGTCACATGAGAAGGGAAACCAGCCTTGATCTCCGCTATATGTTCACTGTGTACACAAACGTGTTAGTGTTACGCTAGAGTATTGCATTGGAATGTCGTTAAAGGATACACAAGGACATATCACTTACTCGTGAAATGGGGTGATTTCTTCACAATTGAATAGCACATAACGATGTGCTTGGATCCATGAATTTGAATCTAGTGTAATGCTCACCATCGCACCCATGGATTCCTCAACATTCCTTATAGGCAGATTAAATGCAGTTTCAACAAATTTAAAATAACGTGAACAAAATGTTAAGCATTCCTCTGCTATATACCCTTCTGCAATGGAGCCTTCTGGATAAGTTTTATTATGCACGTAAGACTTAAGTCTTGACAAGTACCTATTGGAAAACCCAAGATCAACAATGGGAAATTGGTAAGTTAAAAAAAAAAAAAAAACCAAATAGACCAAGTTCCTATATGTGTTACCTCTCTATGGGATACATCCAACGATAATGAACTGGGCTAGCAACTTTGGCTTCACTAGACAAATGCATGACTACATGTACCATCACTGTAAAGAAAGAGGGAGGGAATATCTTTTCCAACTCACACAATGTCACTGCAATTCTCTTCTCAAGAGCCTCAAGTTCCTCCACATTTAGTACTTTGGAACATATCTCTCTAAAGAAACAAGATAAGTCAATTAAATGCTTACTCACTTCAGGGGGCAAAGATCCACGTATTGCTATTGGGAAAAGCTGCTGCATTAAGATGTGATTATCATGGCTCTTCATCCCACTAATCTTGCGTTCTTTGAGTTTAACGCAACATGAGATGTTTGAAGAATATCCATCTGGCACTTTTACATCTTTCAAAACTTGTAGAAAACCATCATTTTCACTAGCATTCATATGGTAGCAAGCATGTGGCATACATGTCTGATCATTCCCAACCTTTTTCAAGTGAAGTTCACTTCTTATACCCATATCCTTTAAGTCTTGGCGTGCTTTCAAGTTATCTTTTTTCTTGCCATCCAAGTTCAACAATGTGCCAATTATATTATCAACTACATTCTTCTCAATATGTATCACGTCAAGATTGTGACGCAACACATGGTACTCCCAATAAGGCAAGGTGAAAAATATACTTCTCTTCTTCCACACAGTTAAGGCTTCCTCCCCTCTTTTTCTTTTATTGGTCAAATTAACTTTTTTCTTTCCAAACACATGATTAGCTATAGCATCCGTTTGTAACATGATTTCCCCTCCGGATACTGTAATAGGAGCTGATCTCTTATCAATATTCCCATCAAATGATTTTTTTTGCTTACGGAATCTATGATCACTATCCAAGAATCGCCTATGTCCAATGTAACTAAATTTCCTTCCATATCGTAACCAACAAGATTGTTTATCATAGTTACAAGAGGGACATGCAAGAGAACCTTTGGTACTCCAACCCGAGATATCACCATATGTAGGAAAATCATTTATGGTCTACAATAATGCAGCATGCATTTGGAATGATTTTTTGGAAGACACATCAAACGTTTCTACTCCAACATCCCATAATTCCTTCAATTCTTCTACTAGTGGTTATAAGAAAACATCAATATTGTTCCCGGGTGAGGTTGGACCGGGAATCAATAATGATAGCATGAAATAAGATCTTTTCATGCACATCCATGGAGGGAGATTGTATGGGATCAAAACAACAGGCCATGTACTACAAGTAGTACTCATATTTCCATACGGGTTGAATCCATCAGCTGCTAATCCAAGCCTCACATTACGAGGCTCAGATGAGAACTCTACGTATTTAGAGTTAAATGACTTCCAAGCTTCAGAATCAGCAGGATGTCTCATTAACCCGTCATTCACACGACCATTGACATGCCACTTCATATGATTGGCTGTTTCAGGAGACATAAATAGTCTTTGCAATCTTGGCTTTAAGGGGAACCATCGTAGAATCTTTACAGCTTTCTTTTTTCTTTTCTTGGAGGAAGCATTAGTACTTTGTTGACCTTTAGACTCATTATTTTCCCATCTTGAAAGGTTACAATTTGGACAAGCTTCAAGGTTGGCATTCTCCTTCCAATATAAAACACAATCTTTAGGACAAGCATGAATCTTTTCATAACTCAAGCCCAGATCCTTAATAATCTTCTTAGCCTCATAATAATCTTTTGGTAACTTAGCATTTGAAGGAAGAAAATGAAGCAAAAATTCCAGCAACATGGTAAATGATTTGTTGGTCCAACCATTAAGACACTTCATGTGGTACAAATGCACAATAGCTGACAATTTGCTAAAATACTTACAACCTTCATAACAAGGTTGATTAGCATCTTCAAGCAATTTCATAAACTTAAGTGCATCTTCATTAGGACCTTTTGCAGGACCTTCTGTGGGTTGTTGCACACTAGGGACTTCTTCCATTGGCCTAGATGCCATATCTTGTATGGGGAACATGTCATGCAACATGTCATGAAGATCGGCAAACTCTATTGGGTTTTCCTGAACATGACTACTAGGAATTTCAATAGAAGTCTTCGCAGACGATAATTCCCCATTAAAAATCCAAGGGTTATAACCCCTACAAATCCCTTTTGACACTAAGTGAGCCTGTACAACATCTATAGGCCACGAATTCGTATGCACGCATTTTTTACACGGACACGAAATTGTTCCATCTGGGTATGCATGGTTAGATGCGAAATTCAGAAACTGTTGAACTCCATCTAAATATTCTCGCAACCTTCTATTGGTAATTTTCATCCAACTCCTATCCATTGCTATAAAGTGATTTGCAAGAAACACCTATAATGTGATTTCATGAAAACACAAACCAAGAGTTAACATACATTTCATGTACACAATTTCACTTTAATTTAAGAAACAAATTGCAAGTAATCATTCACTTTTAGCTATGTTCCAAATCAAACAATGAATTTAAATGCATAGAGAAGTTATAATATATTTGGTAACTATAACATCATTACTAGCAATATTCTTTAGGAATGGACATCTGTTTAAATATGCAATTCCATTTTAGTGTGTAATTGATGTGTGAAAAAGATAGAGAGAAGCCCTTAAAATGAATTAATCAAATAAAAACAACTCAACAACAATCATCCAATATTACACAAAACAGCCAACACTCCCAATATCAGCTAAAACCACCTTATTACTCCATGCAAGCCATCTGCTTGCCCCAATTCAACAACCCACCACAAACAGAGAGAGAGAGAGAGAGAGAGAGTACCTTAAGTCTTTCACCAACTTCACTGATATAGTATTGGTTTCTAAGATATAAGTGATGTGCAAACCAATACTATTGGTTTCTAAGATGAACTCAAGGTCACTGATATAGTATATTTTAATTTGAAATATATTATTATGATAAAATGCATAATATCATTTAAAAATAAAAGCTAAGGGGCACACAGTCACTTGTCAAACCTATTAAACAATTCATGCCACTTTCTATTTTATTAAGGTTGGTGGATTCAGCAAAAAAGCCCGTTGGAAGAGCCCAATGTGGAATGCACTAATATAAACTCTCGCCCAAAAAATAAAAAAACCCAAGCTTTGGTTTTTTATCTTTCACTTAAAAAAGTAAAAAATTAACTAAAAAGTAATTTTCTATTAAAAAGCCGAGAGAGAGTCAGAGAGAAGGAGACAGTGATTGGTGGCAGCCAGGCCAGCTTGAGTCCAGAGTAGATTACGGGAGTAATCAATTATTGGTGGGTGACCAGTGAGTGTGGGACCTTTTGCAAAATGGGTGAGATTGTGACAGGTGATGTCCTGATATTTCAGTAATTTTCCAATGCATGTATGAGTAATGTTTTATAGTGTCACAAAATAGTGTGTTTCATTAATTAAGCATAGTAAATCCTATCATTTATGTGAGATGAAAAAACATTCCTTAGAATGTATTAAATAACTTTCCCACAATAGAACAATATTTAAGTATACTCTATAGCAATAAATACTATTCATTTAATATGTAAATATGGCATAAAATTATAAATTAATGTGAAAAAAATAAATCAATTATAATATTTAGTTTGCATAAAAAAAAATTATAATATTTAGTTAATGTGTAGTTATTGGAGTGGAGTACCACATCAACATTTTAGATTTAAAAAGTGTAGTATGGGTCTTTTCTTTGCTACGTTAGTGTAGCCTCAGACTATGGCCAGCAGCATGTAGCTGGCCTTGGACTTATACAAGTTTTCTTTACAGAGATAATTGTTTAGTATGGGTCCTTTCTTAGCTACGGTAGTGTAGCCTCAGTCTATGGCCAGCTGCATGTAGTTGGCCTTGGACTTATACAAGTTTTCTTTATACATGTACTTCTTTTTTTTTTTAGTTTAATAAAGTTTCTGACTTGTTCTCAAAAAAAAAAAAAAAAAAATCGGCATCCCCTTTATACACTCAGAGTTCCAACATACTATAAAAAAGAAAAAAAGAATATTGGGTTTGAAGGAAGGAAGGAATTCACGAAGGGATTTTTAAGCTCTTTTACTGTAAGTCATATCATGGTTTGGTCAGCTTCATATATACTCCACTCCATATATTTTAGACTCAAATTATTAGTAAAGAATAAAATATATAAGAATTCAAGCTTATTCAGCATTTTTTTTAAAAAAAAAAAACCTAAATAAAGAAGAATGAAATATACTAAAAACCTATAAATTATGCATACAACTAATAGTAACAACATTTTCAATGTAACAAACAAAAAAACTAAGACCTACGCTTATCCCAATTCCCAAACCCTCCCCAATAGAAAACTAGTTTAAAGCTCAACTACATCGACCTTCATGATTAGGAAGCTAAAATTTGAAGCTTTTAGGGAAAAAACTCTACAATTCACTAATCATGCTTTATAAATCTACCACTTTAAAGCATTGTTTAACGCAATTTGTCAAACACTCAAAAGCCAAAAAAGCTAAACAGCTTCTTACTTAAAACTCTATATTACAAACTACTAAAACTCTATAATTAAAACTCTCTTCCTAAAGTAATGCCAAACATGCATACAATTTTATCGATTTAATTTGATTGTCAAAATTTCTCAGTGGAATAGCAAGTTAAAAATTCAACATTGCAGACAGATCATATAAAAAGAGGTTTAACTTTTTAGAAAAACATTCTAAAAAAATCAGTGAATAGAAAAATCCAAAAAAAAAAAAAAACCACTATGAATGATCCAAATGCACTATACCAATAGCAGCAAAACAAAAAACAAAAAGTTAAAAAGAGTAAACTTTTAAACAAGTGAATCCTGGATAAACTTCCACGTGTTAGATGCATTTCAACCTGGCGGAACCTAAAATTTGCCAATCGAGGATCTCCAGCACCAACACATGTGCAACAAATGATATCAGCACTTTGAGAAATCTCCCTTTCAGTTGCCCACTTCAGTGCTTTATATTTTTTCTCATCACTGCTACACAATTCTCCTTATACACATTAGGACAAAGAAATAAGAAAAACCAACTTCGAACTCAAAGATGCAGTTTTTATTTGACACTGATTAGGCACGGGAAGTTCAAGAAGGATCTACATTACTAGGTAAAACATTACAAAAAAATGATATCCAAAGAAAGTGATTATGTAGAAATGTCCAGATATCAAAGCACACTCAACAAGCTTTATTAAAGTTGGACAAAATCTTCTAAAACAATTTGTAAGTTAAGTCAAACTCATTTGTTTCCTACATTTCTTTCTGCCTAACATCTGACTAGACTTTTTGGCTTGAGGATCCCAAAATGAGACTATGTTCTTGCCTAGAGAAGCTAGGCCAAGGAAAGTCGGCAATTGTCAATTCTGTCCTATACAATGATCCTAAACTTGTTGTGCAAGGTCTAACAAGAAGAAATAAGAATAATAATAATAAAAGACCAATGCTTTATAATTCTTCCTTTTCCTCCAGTCTAGTGTACAGGAATTTTTTTTCTAAATAACAATAAATATTAAAAAATTTAGTTAATTGTCACGTTTCAAAACAATGTTGAAAACTAGCATCTCGAGTGTTTAAAACTCGAGTTCTAAGATAAAACTCGAGTTTTTAAGTCTCGATTTGAAAGAGAAGTGGCAGAAATCGAGAAAAAAACCAATGTGAAAATCGAGTTTTAAAGACTCGATTTCCATAAATTGCAGAAAAACGCCGCTATAGGGCTTAAAAACGCCACTATAGGGCCCCCTAAACCTGGTACTTACAAAATTTTTTTGCAGGAAAACGCCGCTATAGATCTTTAAAACGTCACTGTAAGGCTTAAAAACGCTGCTATAGGTGAAATTTTTTTTGCATAAAACTCGAGTCTTAAAGACTCGAGATCTATGTGGCACCTTCACACTTGCAAGGCGAGTCTTTCAGACTCGATTTCTAATATAGATCTCGATTTTCTAAAACTCGAGATGCTATTTTCCTCAATTCTTCAAAACGTTGTCTAACTAACATTATAGGAATCCTAGATACATTTAGTCCGCTCATTCTCTCAGTGTACAGTGGCGAAAGAAGAGGGCCAATGCCAATGCCAATTGAGCTTTAACTCCTTCCACTTTTTTTACTTGTATAAGTCCTAGTTAGCCAATGCCAAATTGTTAAGTTATTGGATTCTCTTCATTTTAGCTTTGAAAAAAAAAAATCAAGAATAGTGTTAAATCCAATAAAAGCATAAAGTAATTGAAAAGGAAAAGAATTAGTATAAAAGATTTTGATCACAAAACCATACTCAATCAAAGGATATAAGGCCTCTGTAGCATTACAACTACAAGAGGACTCATTGGCTTTGTAGAGAGTTGGTAAAGAGATCTGTAATGTTTTGTCACACTATTGGACCTAACCAATGTGAATTTTAAAAACATCATGACTTGATACTTGACAACACCCGAAGGCTTTGGGCAACATTTGACTAGTGAATATATTTTGGCTCTGCCCACCAATGACAAACCAACCAGGCAATTGTGAATTGTAATGGTTGATTCAAGGTAGCTGGGCCTCCTAAGAATATTAGGGGTAGAGATTAGAGTACAAAAAAGAGAAAACTCAGATTATTATTCTTTTGATGTTCTTCCTTAAAATCATTGCAGCCTTTTAACTAAGCTGCAGCTGAATTGATTAACTAATTCCTTATCTATCACATGCTCTATAATATGTTGAGCACATGCCTAATTAGCCAAGTCATCTATAACTGAATGTGACCTGCCAATAACTACCAAAACATCCTAGGATTCTATATCAATTCCTCGTACAATGCTAATAGCTACCAAGTATCACAATACAGCTAACACCAAGTACTACAGAAGCATAGTGCATATTAGCATGTACAACAACAACAACAATGCACAAACAGCAGCACCAGCCTTTAGTATAGCAGCACACAACAACAATGCACACAGGTAGGGAGACCAGCAGGTTGTAATACCTTTGTCATGATACCACATGTTAAGTAAAGGATGCCCTAAATCCTTGCAACTTAGCATTTGATAACTCTTTTCTCTTTATTTATTGCATTGCTTTTATAGTGTTCTCTTATAAGTTATAATAATCCTAAAGCTGCAGCATCTTAGTGTCACATGATTGAGATAGGTTATAAACAAAATTTTATTAAAAAATTTGAAATAAGTACATTGGCATTATACTATCAGCTCAACAAGCTAAGATCTAAAATTTAGTAATTCAGTATATATACTCAAAGGGGGAAAAACCCCCAGAGAGAAGGAAAGAAAAGGATTTATAAGGCACATTATATATAAATCTAGGAGTCAAGATTTTTTCCCTAACAAAAGTGGCAGTCAAGGGTTACAAAACCCATTTGCCATTTAAACCAAAACCCCATAATCAAAGGAAAACCCATGCACAATCCTAAGAACCCCAACTATTTTATCTATAAGCAAAAAATCCTAAGAACCATCATCTTATATTTTCAATCTTAGGTTTCTTTGACTGACACTATAGTTCAACCTAAGAAAGTTGGAACATAAATAGCTTTAAAAACTATGTTTACTTCTCACAGTTGCATTGCATTATTTATAATAAAATTTGTATCTTGCCACTAATCAATCTCAACATTCTCATTTCATCTATAAGTATAGCTACTGAGAAAACAAAAGTAAATCCAAAAATTTCATTATTAAAAGAATAACAAGAAAATTTATCAAAACTTTATGCAATTAGTTGGAAAAGTAGCAAAATAAAGATGACATAAAATTATCCTTCATGAAAGATAGGAATTTAATACATATCATTCCAACCAAAGAAGCATGAACATGGACATTGACATAGACACAACATGGTACAAGACATGGCAACATGGCAAGTCTTAAAAAATTGGGAAACGACAACATGGAACATTAAATTTTTTTAAAACATATCTAAAATAAAAGAATCTTTTTTTCTTTTTTTCCAAACAGAAATGCAAAAGTGTGCTTGGCATTTCCAACACAGTCACATGTCGAACATGTACAGTCTGGAAATTTTGGAATGTCTAAGCTTCTTAGGCTCCAATTAACAACCTATTACACAAAGTAGAAAACTTATATATCAAACAATCATTGAATTTAAAAATAAGAAAAGGGTATTGAAGGTTGTAGTTGGCTAAGGATTACATTACAAATACAAAGCATATATATATAGAAAGAGAGAGCAATATGTATAGATACAATAAAATGAAAAATTAAGTACTGACCATAACCCTATGCATAGAATATGTGGCTAAGCAGATCCCAGATTAGTTTTAACTATTTTTGCCCTCCTCATTCTCTACTTAATTTTATTTTGGGTTTTCAGTTAGAATTTATATATAACTAAACGAAACAAATGAACAGAAAAGGACCAACAAATAAGCAGCACAAAGAATTGATATTTTCTAGCTACAAAAAATCAAAGTAACAACTGAATCATAAACAACAAACAACCCAAAACAGATCAATTTAACTTTAGTACTGATTAGAAAGTTGGCTTTATTTGATAGCAGCATTAGAAACAAGCACAAAAATAAACACATACACTTCACTAAAAATGTGCATTCACATGAAAACAATTGAAAAAAAATAATTGCAGTTCCAAACTTAACAAGATGGGGATGTATCATCTTTTTTGCTTCTTAGCACCTATAAAGACTGTAATTAAAAAAAATAAAAAATAAAACACTAACCTTTGTTACCATAACATCAAAACCACAAAGAACAGAATTCATATTGAAAAGGAAAGCTTGGGAACCAAAAAATCACATATGAAACAGAAAATTATACAATACTCCGGGGACCAGGTGTAGCAAACTATACGATACCCCAAATGAAACATGTACTTGAATGTATTAAAAGGAAACTAGCTGTTCCTTTAAAAAGAATTAGGAAAATGCTAAAGGTACTATACAAATTATCAGATCAACAACTTAATAACTTTCTTAATTTATTTGTTGTGTTCTGTTTAAAATACAACAGCCCAGTTTGTAAGAACTATGTATTTTGTTTTGGGATCATGACAATCTAAATTTTACAAAGCAGAGGAGACAAAAAAAAACACACACACACAAGTACAACAGCATTCCAGAGGCATTTAAGGACAACAACAGAGAAGCTAAATAGACCCAGTAGTCACACCATCATAGAACAATTGTTTCACACAAAAATAAATAAATAAATAAATCACAAACAGAGAGAGTTTTTCCTTTACCTTTTTAGCAGAGACACTGGAATCGTTGATGGGTATTTAGAACTTGCTGTTTGCAGAGACACTGGCTTTGCAATCTCTGAAATCGTCAACAAAAAAAAAAAAAAAAAAAAAAAGCATACCACAATAAAAAGTTTTAACTCCTGGCCTCCACTCTTAGCTTTCTCAATGCATTAACCCATACCACAATGCCAAGCTGCCATCATTCACTTAAAAGCAGCCAAAAGAGGATAGTTTGCTTACCACCAAGCTACTCATATCACATCAACATGAATCAATATTCTATGATTTACCCAAAAACCTAAAGAAAAAGACATTTCACATTCTCTTATTTGTCGATCAAAACCCAGCAAGATAATCACCAACTACACTTAGTTTTTCAAAGATTGACCAAACCAAGTTACCAAACACACTGTTTTCATTCACGCCTTAAAATTAACAATGTAGGATCATCAACTATACTTAATTTTCCAAAGAAGACCCTAATAGCAAAACTAAACGGTCCAATCCTGAAAAAATACATACCCATTTTTGCTCACTATTCAAAATTCACAATGCAGGCCATCTACACAAATACTCATTTCTAAACAAGTCGCTAATAACAACAAAAACAAAAATAATAATAATAATAACCATAATAATAAATAATAAAAATTTCCCATTTGAGGTCACACTTCAAAATTCGCAATGCAAGAAATATACATACCCTTTACATTTCAAAATAAGACCCTAATGGCAAACCAAACCAAAAAACACACATACCCATCTTTGCTCCCACTATAAAATTTCACAATGCAGGCCAAATACGCACAAAGAATACACAATAGTTTTGGAGAGAACCCTTACCCACCCATTACCCCTCCATTAATTAAAATTACTTAATTAACCAACAAAAAAAAAACATCTTTACCTGAGGAAGTGAAGGGTTTGCAGTGCCATCGACCAATCTCAACAGCTCTTGAATTTCCTCTAAATCCCTAGCCGCTATTCAAAAACCAAACAAATCAAACCAAAATAATAATAATAACAGCAAAGAATCAGAGAGAAATAGAGAATCAGACCGAGTGAGAGATAGACAGAGCGAAGAATTTCTCGCAAAGCGTCAATCGATGCCAAGATGAACCTTGAGGACTTCCTCTTTTGCTCTTTTGACCAATCTTTCGGTCCTACTATGTACCAAACAAGAAATTAGGTTTTCGATAACAATAAACAGAAAAAAGAAATAGGAATGCAAAAGAGTTGTGCGTACCTAGATTAGAGAGATATCGGTAAGGGTTTTTGATGAGGAGCAAGTCGCCTCCTGTGGCAGCTCAAGCCATGGGTTTCTGTCAAGAGAGTTCAGATGAGATAGCAAAAAGAGGGAAGGTTCTAGATTAGGGGCATGAACCGTTACAGTTAGAAATGATAAGAGAAATGGGTCGGGCTAGACCTGACCCATTTGTTTTTGGACCTAACTAGGCTCGATTTTTGGGTGGTGGTGGTGGTGGTGGTTGTGGTTGGGGGTTAGGTGGTGGTGGCTGTGGCTGTGGGTTTGTGGGTAGTGGTAGAGATGAGACAGTGAGGAGATTTTCAGTGAGAGAAAGAGAGAGAGAGTGTGTGTGGGAGACTAGCTATAAACGAAAAGGCGCTAAAAATGAACAGGGAAAAAAAAACAGGGGGAAAATTTAGGTTAAGGCGGGGGAAATGTAAAGGCCTATTGTGGCGGGTAATGACCCGCTGCTGTATCTAAGCTTGGGGCCACTGAAACAGGAATGTTACGGCGGGTCATTGGCCCACCGCTGTAGCACGCCGCAAATGCTATGACTATTGCGGCGGGCTATTGGCCCACCGCAATAGATTTCATGTACAGCGGCAGGCCTAAAACGCGCCACAGTAGGCGGCCTATAGCGGTTGTTTTTGCACCCACCGCAATAGGCCCGCCGCAGCTGCTTGTTTTTCCTGTAGTGTAGGCCTTAATGAATTGGACAACAACTTGAATAGATTTAGAAGATGGTCAAGTAAGAACAAGAAATACAAAGCTGAATGAATTCACTGTCCAAGGAGGTTATTCTTCACATAAATTAATTAAACAGAGTACGGGGTACAATTTTGATTGCTCCAGTATTCAGTTTCTATTTTTTCATCCCTTCTTCATGGGAGGTCTCTTACATTATATAACTCCATCTGAACCATCTTGATCCTACACTTGTTGATCATTTGAGCCCTTACTTGAGTACTTGTCCCATCAGACACCCTCTTTGGTTTTCTGTGAGTTGTGATTGCCAAGGTAGCACTGTTCAAGGGTCTTCTCCACATAAATGCGGCCAGAAGAGTAGTTGTAGTACATTTAATGCGGTGGTAGCAGCTTTCCCTTAGATATTTTTAGGTTCCCATCACCCTGGTACGTTTATGATGCATGCCCTTGTCACTTGAGCTTCTTGGAAGGTCACCTTAATCATTAGGATACATACTGGAGCTGTTCCCAGTTTTTCTGAGGAGATGTTCCTTCTCGGACCACCTTCCACTCATTCCCTACTTATGAGGCTTTGGACTGGAATCACCTGTAGCTATTTATTCCTCCTTGGACCATTTGTGTTCTTGGTCTAGGCCCAAGGCCCAATATACATTTTAGGCCATTAACCCTACAATAGCCCCTTAAAACTCAATTTTTTCCCTCTCATCCAAGGAGAAAAATAGGGTTTTGATTTTTTAAGGGTTAATACCAACTGATTCCTTGATTCACATGTGTGAGAGTGCCGTTTTACGTGCCTCACAATTGTTACTGACGTTTTGAAGCCCGCGAAGCATCATTAATTGCTTTAAGTGGCGTTCTATCCCCCACATCCAACGGTGACGCACAGATCCAACGATTGATATTTTTCTAGGAATTTTGAGTGGGATTACTCTCATTCATTCCTACCCTCTATATAAAGCCTTAAGGGAAATCATTTTCCCTTTACTTTACGAATCTTCAAGTTCTCCAGAGATCTCAACCACTCCAACTTTCAAAGCTCCCTACACTCTTAAGTCTCCCCAATTCATTTCCTTAAGAAAATTTCCAAGAGACTTTTCTAAAGGTTCAGGGTTAAATACACTTATTTTTGTAAGTATCTCTCTCTTTAAACTTTCTTTTTCTCCTCGGCCAACCTCCTCGGCCTTCTTCCTTTTTAGAAAACTTCCTTCATGTCATATACGCTTGCTTAGATGGGTAGATTCAAGCACTTAGTAGACTCTCCAGCCTATATGGAGGGTTTTAGGGCCAAATACCATATCCCATAGGGAGTGGTTTTGGAATATTGTCCCTCGGACCGAATACTTATAGACAGAGAAGAGGGTGAGGTTGTCATTCCAATGATCACTTTTATAGGGGGAGGAATGACACTTCCTATGGGTAGGATAACTAGAGACTACCTACTCAATCACAGGTTGTGTCCCCATCAGTGCGCTCCCAACCTGTTTAGAGTCCTAGGGAATGTAGATGCCTTGAATGATTAGATGAACCTAGGGCTCACATGGCATGACGTCATTCACATGTACGAGTGTCATTCCCATGCCAGCGTGGGATATTACCTCAAGTCCCGGTCCGACGTTGTTAGATTGATATTCTGCCTTCCTAAGTCCAACAAGGGCTTGAAGGATGATAATCTAGTCACCTCCGGAGAGTGGCACGACGATCTTCACTGCCCAGTTCGGGTAGGAAAACCAGGTGGGGTACCTTAGGATTAGGTCCTTTAGCAAGGATATTAATTTTCTTATAATTTTTTTTTAAAACTATGCCTTAACATTTTGCCTTCTCGGATGATAGTTTTTATTTTTCTAAACACAATTTCCTCCTCGGGTGTTTTTGCAGATAAAAACCACGTCGCTTCGAGACTTAGTCATGTCAACGTATTGGGTCTTAATCCACGTCGCTTCGAGACTTAGTCACGTCAACATACCAGGTCTTAATAAATTGCTGAGATCCAAGATATTCATAAGTGAAGACAGACAGTTATGAGCCACCTACTTAATTTTGGACTACGAGCCCTTGTCTTGCATATTTCAAGACGTTGGCTAGGCGATAAGGGTTGGTGACCCCAGGCTAGCACGCATAGACGTTTCTAAGCCGAGGTTATTGTCTAGGAGAGACCTTCCATCCGTTGAGCTGCCTATTCAACGCACCCCTTGGGAAGTAGTTGCTCCAAGAGAGGAGATAGCCTCTACACCCTTATCCCTTGAGGCCGAAATCGACCAATTCCGTCTTGACGAGGAGGGTGAAGTGCTAGAAAGGCCGTTAGAGCTCTCAGACTCAGAGGCCAATTTGGATAGGTTTTTCGCTGCTCATTCTTTGAGGTTGATAGTTGCTCTGGTTGATACCAGCTCAGAGGAAGAAGAAGGTATGGACTTGAAGCAAAGGTCCAGCTTAAAGGGTCTGTTGGCCAACCAGAATAAGGGGTCAATTTCAAAAGAAGTCCCCAAAACCCATGTTCCTTTTAATCTTCCCCCTCCTCATCCCCTTTTAACTGCAAAGGGACTGCTCCTTTTTCTTGATTTAAAAAAGAAGAGAAAAGCACAGGAAGGGGAGGAGGGGGAGATTATTCCTCCGAAATGGGTGAAATAGCCCAAGAACATTAAGGACAAATGGGCTTCGTCCGTGGAGAGCAGGGAGGAGACTGGTGCTAAAGCGCGTCGAGGGCCGCGTATATAGGCCCCTCGGCTAGAGGTGGGGGGTGCTCCCATTCCTTGGGATGCCACGATTTGGAAGTCCCAAAGGGGGTAAGCCACCCTCCTCGTCGAGGCCTCAGAGCAGCCTCTTCTCCTCCCTAAAGACATGGAGGGCCTTAGGCGTACAAGGCAACAAGACCTTTTCATATCCCTGAAGAAGGACCTAGCCATGGTAAGTTAGTCAATACCCTTCTGAGTTCAACGCTAAGAAACATACTTATTCATATGTGTATATTTGACCACTTTGCTATTATCATGCAGGTCACTCAACAAGTTTTTGTAGCTGAGGAGTGGGTTAGGAATGCTTGCGATGAAGTTAATGCTGAGGCCCACTCCCAAGCTAATGCTGAGAAGGTTCTTGAAGCCCTTAAGGAGGAGCACAAGGAGCTGGCCAACAAGCTAAAGGAGGTAGACAAGAAACGACTAAGTGCCTTAGCTGGCCTAAAAACTGTTGAGGCCCAAGCCAAGGACCAGCGCAAATTGCTTTACACAACAGAGATTGAGTTGGTCACTCAAAAACAACTCATTATGGATCTCAAGGCCGAGTTGTAGAAGGTAAAAAATGAAGCTAAAGAGGCAGCTCGGGTGGCCAAAGAAGCTATTACAACTATGGAGATAGCATCCTATGAACGTGGGGTGGAGGATACAAAGAATAGGTTGGCTGAGGAGGTGGTTGAAGTGTGTAGGGAGTACTACGTTGAGACCTGGACAGAGGCACTCAATAGTGTGGGGGTCCCTGCTGACTTCGAGCTAAGGAAAGCTAAGAAGATAATTTTTTCCTGAGCATATCCAAGAAATTCCAGTGGACCTCCCTCCCACTGCTTTACCCCTTCCTCCTCCTAAGCAAGTCCCAAGTATCCAGGACCCTACTCTTGATGCTGGGGCCTCCATAGGGTAAGAAGACCCCACCCTCAACCAAAGACACTCCACTCGAGGATGCCTTTACAATCAAGGATGTTATCTCCCAACCTAAAGAAGCTGAATCTAAGTCCAAGATTGAGAGTGCTAAGCTTAAGGCAGCTAACTCTAAGGAGGGCCCTTAACTAGTAAAGAAGTAGTTGTAGGTTTTTTTTTTTTTTTACTCTCAGTGTTTTGACTTTATACCTTTTTTTCTTTAGCTTATTACTATTGCATGCAGTCTTGAATTGCAGCCAATCTATTCCTGATAAAAACAAGTAATAACACAGCACACTGCTAATAGTTTAAGTAATTTGATCAAGTACTATGAATAAAGAAGTTTACCACATATTTGTATTGAAAGTTGAACCATTTGCAATGAAGGCTGAATTTAACACTTAGGCAAGTAACAAAGGATTTTAGCTCATTCAAAGTTACCAATCCAAGCAGTTGGTTGTAACCCTGGATTAGTCTTGACACTTTAATGAAAAATAAAACATCACAAAATGTTAGTTTCCCTAAAGTATGTGGTCCGAGGAGCCTGACATTACTTAGGTTTAGTTCGGCACTTATAAAGATGCCAATGAGTGTTAATTTTACCAAAGTATGTGGTCCGGGAGACCAAGCATAACTAAAGTTCGGTTTAACACTTATAAAAATGTTATAGAGTGTTAATTTACTAAAGTATATGGTCCGAGAGACCAGGCATAGTTAAGGTTCTGTTTAACACTTATAAAGATGCCATTGAGTGTTAATTTTACCAAAGTATGTGGTCTGAGAGACCAAACATAGCTAAGGTTCTGTTTAACACTTAGGAAGATGTCATAGAGTGTTAATTTTACCAAAGTATGTGGTCCGAGAGACCAAGCATAGCTAAGATTCTCTTTAAAACTTATAAAGATGCCATTGAGTATTAATTTTACCAAAGTATATGGTCCGAGAGACTAGGCATAGCTAAGGTTCTGTTTAACACTTAGAAAGATGTCATAGAGTGTTAATTTTACCAAAGTATGTGGTCCGAGAGACCAAGCATAGCTATGGTTTTGTTTAACACTTATAAAGATGTCATTGAGTGTTAATTTTACCAAAGTATTTGGTCCAAGAGACCAGGCATAGCTAAGGTTTTGTTTAACACTTATAAAGAATGAATAATGGGAAGTACAATGCCTTTATTCAACAATAGAACATATTGACGAATGAGACTTTCATTAATAATAATACCTTTTCAGGTTGCTTACATTTAAAGGATGCGGTATTATATGCTCATCTAAGTCTTCCATAAAATATGCTCCTATACCAGCCACTGAGGTGATGCGATATGGTCCCTCCCAATTGGGCTCTAACTTTCCCCATGTTGGGTTCTTGGCAGTACCCATAACCTTCCCTAACACCAAGTCACCAGGCACTAATGGCCTCAGCTTCACATTGACATCGTAGCCTTGCTTGAGTGTGTGTTGGTAATACGCCAATTGAACCATTGCACTCTCTCTTTTTTCTTCAATATGGTCTAAGCTCTTTTCAAGCAACCCATTGTTACTGCTCGGATTGAAAGAACTTCTCCTTAGAGTTAGGAATCCAGTCTCTAAAGGAATGATAGTCTCAGCTCCATAAGTCATTGAAAAGGGGGTCTCTCATGTTGACCTACGTGGAGTAGTTCTATACGTCCAGAGGACATGTGACAGCTCTTCTACCCATTTTCCCTTCGCGTCATCCAGCCTCTTCTTGAGTCCATTTACTATGACTTTGTTTACAGCCTCGACTTGTCCATTTCCTTAAGGATAAGATGGGGTGGAGTACCTGTTCATAATCCCAAGATCACAACAGTATCTCCTGAAATATTTGTTGTCAAATTGAAGGCTATTGTCTGAGATGAGGGTACGAGGGACCCCAAACCGTGTGATAATGTTTTTCTAAACAAACTTCTTTGCATCCACGTCCCTGATATTTACCAAAGGCTCGGCTTCAACCCACTTGGTAAAGTAGTCCGTGCCGACTAACAAATATCTTTTGTTCCTCGCTGCTTTGGGGAAAGGGCCAACAATATCTAAGCCCTATTGAGTAAATGGCCATAGGCTAGATAGGGGGTTAAGGAATCCTCCTTGTTGGTGTATGTTTGGTGCAAATCTTTGACACTGATCACATTTCTTCTTATACTCATGTGCTTATTTCTGCATATTTGGCCGCCAATAGCCCTACGTGATGGCTCTGTGAGATAAAGATCTGCCTCTCGTGTGGCTTCCACAAATCCCTTCATTCAACTCCTCAAGGATTATTTCTGATGCCTCGGGGTGTATGCAAAGTAGATATAGCCCAAAAAAGGAGCGTTTGTACAATTTTTGGTCCTCGGATAGCCAAAACCGAGGTGCTTGTCTCCGAACCTTGTTAGCCACTGATTTCTCCTTAAGCAGGATATCCTTTTTCAAGAATAGCACTGTGGGATCCATCTAGCTAAACCCTACTTTAACTTGGTGAACATAGACCCTCTCTCCTTTTACCTCCGTGGGTTTGCACAAGTCCTTTATAAGGATAACCCGAGGTAAGCTTTGTGCCAAAGAGGTTGCAAGCGTGACTAGGTAATCTACATGTGTGTTTCCACTTCTAGGGACGTGTAGTAGGCTATATGACTCAAATCTTGATTACAAATGCCTAGCTTGACTTAAGTACCCTCGCATTCTCTTATCTCTTGCTTCTAGCTCGCCCTTCACTTGGTCGACAACCAACCTTGAGTCTGAGAAAATCTTTAATACTTTTCCCCCCATTCTTTGAACCATGGACATTCCTTCCAGCAAAACTTCGTATTCAGCCTCATTATTTGTAGCCGAGAAGCCCAGTCTTAGTGACTTTTCAATGGTGATTTGTTCAGGAGAAACCAGAACTAGCCCCACTCCAGAGCTCATTTGATTTGCTACATCATCAACATATACCTTCCAAAATAAAGGTTCTTACAGGGAGATTATGCCAACCGATTTTCCATCCATGTGTTGTGTTTCTACCTCTTTCTCAAGTGAGGATTCAGCGAACTCGACCACTAAATCTGTGAGGACCTGGCCCTTAATAGAGGTACGAGGAATGTACTTAATGTCAAAAGCCCCTAGGATCGTTTCTCATTTGGCAATCCTCCCTATGTAGTCAGCACTTCGGAGCAGAGCTCTGAGCGAAAGCTAAGTTAGGAGAACAACTGTATGTGCCTGGAAATAATGTGGGAGTTTACACGTAGCATGTACTACTACCAAGATGGCCTTCTCTAATGGCAAATAACGGACCTTGGCTTCATGTAGCGACCTGCTCACATAATAGACTGGCCTTTGTACGCCGCTATTAACTCATATTAACACCAAACTTAGGCAACAACAATATAAGCAAATAGGACTTCATCCATTTCAGGGTTGGACACGATGAGTGGATGAGAGTTATATTCCTTAAGCTTCTGGAATGCCAAAGTGCACTCCTCGATCCACTTGAATCCCTTCCATTTATTCATAAAGAGGAAGAAAGGTCTACATCTATCTGCTGATCGAGAGATAAATCGATTTAAGGCAGTGGTCATTCCAATCAATTTCTGGACTTCCTTGGGATTCCAAGGCAGTTGCAAGCTGTTAATTGCCTTGATTTGATTAAGGTTAACATCAATTTCCCAGTAAGTCACCATGTATCCCAGAAACTTGCTTGATCCCACACCAAAAGAGCATTTGGAAGCATTAAGGTGCAACTTATGTTTCCTCAAGATTTCAAAAATGTTTCCGAGATCTCCCACATACTCGGATACCACCTTACTCTTTACCATCATGTCATCTATATAGACCTCAATACTCTTGCCCAACTGTGGTTTAAACATCTTAGTCATCATCTTTTGATAGGTAGATCCTTCATTTTTCAAGCTAAAGTGCATCACTTTGAAGTGGTAGTTTCCAATAAGAGTGACGAAAGCTGTCTTTTCCTAATCATCCAAGGCTAGTGGTATTTGACGGTATTTTTTGAAAGGCGTCTAAGAAACTCATCCAATGATGGCCTATAGTGGCATCCACCAACTAGTCTATTCTAGGCATTAGGAAGGGAACTTTTGGGAAAGTCTTGTTTAGATCTGTGAAATCCACACACACTCGCCACTTCCCATTCTTCTTCTTCACCACCACAGTGTTGACTAGTCACTCAGGGTAGAAAACTTTCTTGATAGCCCCTGCCTGCCTAAGTTTCATCACCTCGTCTCTGACAATGTCAGAATTGTCCTTAGATGAGTGCCGAGTTGTTTCTTTTTGGGAGTGACAGATGGAATAACATTCAAATGATGGCAGATGAAGCTCGGATCCACCCCTAAAGCTTCATAAGCATTCCACGCGAACACGTCAACGTCTTTTCTAAGGAACACTTCTAGCTGTTCTTTCTCTGAGTTCTGATTTGAAAAAACTTCTTTGGATTGTCACTGATTACAACCTTTTCTAGATCTTCATATTTCACCGCCTCGGCTGATCCATGGTCTGCCGACACCAGAGTTTTTGATTGCTATAAGCCATTCTCCTCAGAGGCCGAAGACTTAGCCTCAGGCTGATGTAAGATGGCAGCTACCAAGCATTGCCTAGCCGTGGATTAACTTCCCAGGATCTCCTTAACCTGGCCCTTTAATGGATACTTCATATTCTGGTGTAGAGTAGAAGAAATGGCTCCTAGGACATGAAGCCAAGGTCTAGCCACAATGGCCGTGTAGGGTGAATAAGCGTTCACCATGATGAAATCCACCTCCACCATTTCTGAACCAATCTGTACAAGTAGTCTAATTTGACCCGTCGGAATGACAGTCTTCCCGTCGAAACTTACCAAAGGGGAATCATAGGATGTTAAGTCCTCGGGTCTCAAATTTAGCCCCTTATATAGGTCGGGGTATATAATCTCAGCACCACTGCCCTGGTTTACCATGAGTGTGACCACCAAAGCATCATCATGAGGTTGGATGATTCCGATCTTATCTTGGTCCAAGAATCCCAAAACCTGTTGGATTTCTATTCTAGCCCTCTTTGGTTCCAAATTAGCGTCCTCAGCAGGTAGTCAAGAAACAGACATCACTCTGGAGGGACATGAGTCGATTCTCCCTAGAGCAACAAAGATGACATTTATTGTTCCTAAGGGAAGTCTTGAGGAATCATCTCTCCGAGGTTCTGAATTTATTTGGCCCCCCTGGCCACTGAAGTGATGCAAGAGCTACTTGAGTTTTCCCTCTCAGACCAGCTGGTCTAAAGGATTCCACAAATTCCTGCAGTCTCGGTGGTGTGTCCCTGGTTCTGGTGGTAGTGGTAATAAAGGCTCTGATTACGCCTCATGGGGTTCCTTGCCATCTTATTTGGCCATCTAAAAAATGGCTCATTCTTAATCTTTTTAATAACCCGATGCACCGGTTGTTACTGTATCAGTCCGACTTGAAATCCCTTATCTCCTGAAGGATAACCTTAGCCTTTCCTTTCCCTAGCTACTGGTCTTCCTCAACCTTTTTATACTTATCAATCCGATCAATGAGTTGGCGCACACTGGTGACAGGTTTTCTAGTTAGGGATTTCCTTAAACCATGTTCGGCTGGGAGGCCGACTTTAAAAGTACTGATGGCCACATCGTCAAAGTCACCGTCTATCTCGTTAAACATCTCCCAGTATTTGTCCGAGTATGCTTTCATGATCTCCCCCTCTCTTATGGACATGGACAATAGAGAGTCTAAGGGCCGAGGAACCCTGCTGCACGTAATAAAACGAGAGCCGAATGCCTGGGTGAGCTCCTTAAAGGAACTTATGGAATTTACCCCCAGGCCATCAAACCATCTTATCGCCACTGGTCCCAAACTGGATGGAAACACCTTACACATCAAGGCTTCGTTCTTGGAATAGACGGCCATTCTTTGGTTGAAATGGCTCACATGCTCCACAGGATCCGTTCGACCATTGTAAATGGTGAATGTTGGTTGGTGGAACCATCGAGGGAGTATTGCCCCCTCAATGTTGCGCGTGAAGGACGATCTGGAAATCTGGTTCAACGCCCTGCTCATACTGTCATTTCCTAGGCTTCTGTGTGGTGGGCTTTTGTGTCTACGTTCATAATGGTGTTCTACTTCGTAGGAAAATGATTCGCTAGGTGGAGTTCTTGACCTTCGCCTATAACTAACATCCTCTTCTTCCTCAGAGGAAACATCAGAGTTAGAGGGGGCTCAATCTCGCCATGCATGGCACAACTTCCTCTTTAACTGGTCAATCTTCAATTGCAGGTCGTTGTTACTCTTTGCTTGGGAGATATGGGTTCCACCTTGAGGTTGACTCCTATCAGTATGTACGTTATGCAAATTTCCCTCATGGTCACCTCTCTACTCAAGATTGACAAACGGATCGCCATGCTAGGATCCTAAAGACTCTGCATGGTGTGGACCTAATCCTACCATAGTTAAGCATTGCAATCACTGTTGCACAAGTTCTCCCCACAGATGGCACCAATTATAGGGACATGTTTGGCAGCCCAAGCCTAAAGTGTGTGGGATATTGGCCCAATGAGTCCAGTATAATAAATTTGTAGAAAGTGGGTTAAAGAACTAGACCTTAATGAATTGGACAATGACTTGAATAGATTTAGAAGATGGTCAAGTAAGAACAAGGAATACAGAGATGAATGAATTCACTGTCTGAGGAGGTTATTCTTCACATAAATTAATTAAACAGAGTATGGGTACAATTTTGATTGCTACAGTATTCAGTTTCTATTTTTTCCATCCTTTCCTCACGAGAGGTCTCTTACATTTTACATTTTGATTGCTACAGTATTCAGTTCTATTTTGATTTGCGCTATTTTTGCAAAGGTGTAGCCTTTGTATATTGTTCTTGTATTTCTAAGTCTTGGAGATAGTGAATTACTATTTTTGGGTAAAATTGTAAAATTTTAAACTCAGTGAACATGTTTATGGTGTAATCCATTATGTTAATTTCTTGTTAGATTAAACTTAATGTAGTTGTATTAATGTATTCAACTTTGGATTCTCAAAAAAACTTTGGACATCTTGTACCGATTCTAGTTTGAGAATCTTGGCGTAATTAAGAACTAATTGCACAATTGACACATCTGAAAGTAGAACATTATTTTCAGTGCCCGTAGTTTGATTATCAGGGTATTATGTGTTTCCTTTTTATTGATTTTTCTTGCATTTGATTTTGCAGTACTTTTTAATTTTTTATTTCCCCTCAACAGGGATTAGACTAGAGTACTTGTTTGTGCAAGGGTTGCACTTTCTAACATGGTTATTATATGCATGAGAGTCGAAGGCTAAAGCTTTTGCAATTTAGGAATTTAGAATCTTTATGAAATGATTCAAGCTTTTGAATTTATGTTGGCTTGTCTATTGTATTTCTACCTATGTTAAAAGCTCTTTACCATCCAGCGATGTAAAAATCAATTGAAATGAATTACAAGTAATCTTTATTTAGAGGTTTAGTTGATAAGTTTGCAGGTTTGAGCACTATTTCTACATTTACACTAATTTGAAACCATATTGAACTGTTTTAACTTAAGACAAATATCTTTGTTCACCTTATTTCTCTCATTTAGTAGAATTTTGTTCCATGTGGGGCAACCTTATTCAATTATTGGTTTGCCAATGAGCTCTAGCTCAACTAGAATTTTCTCCCCTACTTGGAAGGTAACTTCTTCATAAGTGCGACCAAATGAATATAAGCCAAGGTATCAAGCTGTGAATCCTTTAGGCCATCAAATCTATGAAGATGAATGGACTTCAAATCTAAATCCAGATCCAAATCCAAATCTAAATGTTGCCATCCAAACACAACCTAAGTTCATTTACTGGGTTGGACCATCTTTGTTTCAACATGGCCTAATGCAAAGCCATTCGCAGACTTACATTTTTTAAAATAACTGGGCCTGACGTCTGTGGCAATCAATTTGGTGCACTCGTAAAATACATATGTTACCATGAATAGAGCCATAAAATGTTACTGATCTCAATGGTGTTACTTGTGGATCAATGATCGACTGGGGATAATGAACTGGCCTAAACAAAGTGTTTTTCTTTCGTCTGAATGGACCCACTAGGTGGAGCCCAGTTAATAACTATAACCAGCATGGAACATGGATACCTTCTAAGGCCTAAAAATGACGAACTACTATGCTTGCAGCCCAAATGCTTTTTAAACACCGACTATAGTGTCTATGTAGAAAAGAATTGGTTTTTTTTTTTTTTTTTCTTTTTTTTGATAGGGCCTTTTATCACCTTCTTGTGTATATATAAAAATAAAACAATGATGTTATTACCTTCTTGTGTATATATAAATAAAAAAAAGAATGATTCGGACCTCTACATGAACATATATAAAGAAAGTAGGTTACATATCAGAGGATGTGATTATCCTAAGAATGTGACTCATTCTATGCAATCCTCACACCATGGTTGTTGATAAAAAGTTATACGTTCTTTGGCGGTTTCGAACCGAATCAAAATCAAGCCGATGGCTGGATAGAGGTTTTTGATCCGGTAGTGGGAAAGTGGGAATCCTTATCCAGTCCTCCCGATCATTATATAGCTGAACACAGCCACTATTTTTGGGAGGCGCGAACATTTTAGTAGTATTTATTCAACTAGTATTGGTTTTCTTCATTTAGGCGATCAGAAATTCTGCCTTCTCTTACAGTCTACCATCACGAAGAACGAACCTCAATCGTCTATTGAATACCTTTATTGTGTCATACTTGACATTTTCTCCAATATATGAGCACGAGGACGGGCAAGTTTGAGTTTTGTGTCCGTTCAGAAATATTCCATGGATGGTTTCATTGACTTCTTGGACCGCATGTTGGGGTAAGTTACCTGTTCTCTCTATATTATGATTATTATTATTACATAGAACTCTGTTTTTATTTGTTGCTATGGCCAAAAACAGCCGTATTTGATATCTACATAATTGATCTTACAAAGCCTATAACTTCATATTGTGAAGAACAATTCTAATGGCTTATATAATTTTGTAGAGGGTGTGGTTGCCTTCTTAAATGCGGTAGCTTTTTGAAGTGCCATTGTCATCTATAAAATCTTCAACTTATAGTTTCAGCTAGTTGTTCACAAGTTACCAAGAGGCTACATTTTAACCCATAGCCTGCTCTCAGTAACCCTTTATCATGTGACCCTTTTGCACATGGGGGCTCGATTTGGTGGGACTTGTCAATCCCCCCTCCAACGGGTACATCTAGATTCTCGTGGCCATGGAATATTCGTTCCTCATGCTTTCTCCACATATTAGGAGAAAGAATATGGCAATTACTTCATTTGTTTCTTCATTCAAATAAATCTCCTCCTTGTATCTCAAACCAAGTTGATGGTGTGCTTTTTCCCATTGAAAAGTCTTGCCAGTCATATGTTTCTCATCATTTAATTTTGTCTCATGATGGTCTTTTCGCATTCAAATGTCTCGTCTATGAAGTATGGCCTGCTATTGTGGTTGAATCAAAACTTATTTATATTGCTATATTTTCCAACATGTAGTACATGTGTGATATACAAAAGTGAGCCTAAAACCCACAAGCTTATTACACGCTAATAATAGCACCATGACTTTTTATTTTTAGCTTTGATTCATAATCATTTTTACTTCTAGCTTCCTTCAGTTTTTATTTGTAGTGAGATCAAATTTTGAAAATCAAGAGTTGGAAAGTGGAGGTTATGATGCCAAACTTTCTTCCATAGCACTTTTGAGTTGGCAGCAACAGAATGAGACCCTTAAGCCCTCCATTCCGTGAAAGCGTCAAACCCCTACTTTCTTCTTAGAAAAGGCCGAGGCTAAAAGATGTCTAATAAATACAAGACACGTGGCTAGGTGTAAAATTAGAAAAAATGACCCTCTAATGGGACCCATCATGACCTTTTTCCCTTTAATCATTGCCCTAAGCATGTGCTTATTTGATTTGCACCTAAGAATAACATTACGCTTAAGTCATTTACGTGTCAAACTTGTACGGATGGTGGAATTTATAGATAGTTCAAACGAAGCAAATGATCAAAGTATGATAGTGGGTGGCCTTCTTTAAGAAGATGCAGTGAAAAACAGGTATTAATTGTTCCATGTTCTTTTTTTCTTTTTTCTTTTTTTTGAGAACTGTAGTCAAAGACGTTGATCACGGAGGATCCTCCACAAGTATAAAATCAACATCCCTGAAGGTCTGTTCCATGTTCTTATGCATGCATTTATTGAGAAGATGATAGGGTCTAAGATTTTTATTTTTATTTTTTAAAGATTGGTGGTAAGTGCTTGTACTTGTGAATAGTTTGAGATTTATTACTACAAAAACTAAATAGTTTCGGGATTATGTATGCACAATTTTTAGTATTTGTGCTTGACTTTCACCCAACGTTAATTTAATTTGCTTACAAGCTATTCGAATGGGTTTTTTCTTTTGCCTTTTCACTCGTCTGGAGGTTAGGATCAATCATCTACTATGCAAAATGAGTCGAGATGAGACAGAATCCAATAGAAACAAAGTTCCATGAACAATTTGTTCATGTTAACAATTTTGTCATGTGTTCAAATGCTTAACATAAACGACCTTTCGGACTTTGAATGCATTGTGGATAAATTCTTCATTCCCTTATGTGTTTTGGGTTGGGTTGTAAAGTGGATGAGTAGGATTGACTAAGATGAACCTCCCCTAAATGGATGACTAAGGTTTATGGGCTTATCTCTTTATAATTTCATATAGATATAAGGGCATTACACGCAACCTAGATGAATACATGAGGCACACAACATTATAATAAACAAAATATAACATAGACCGATAGAAGATTAGTCTTATAATAGCTAACGAGCTTAAGCAAAATGGATTAATTGGGCATTCTTTGATTTGAACTTATAGGCCTTTATTGTCTATCCTTGTGAAAATTTTTGTCATATTTATAGATAGAGAGATAGGGGAAAAAAAAATTATGTTTTGTTTGTTGATTGAGGAAAACTACTATGGGGTTTTGGACTAATGTTATGAGTCTACAGACTTTTTCATGGGTAAACACATGGGAATTTTCAGTATGTAGTCCTAACGGGTTTTAATGCTCAACTTATTAGACCTACCAGACTATAATTGTGACGCGGATCTTTTTTTCTTTTTTCTTTTTTTTTTTTTTTTTTTTTTTTTTTTTTGTGTGTGGAAAATTACACTTTTCTACCCTAATCTTTTACCTAAATTACAATAACTCCCAAAATTTAAGAGTGCATGATTAACCCCCAAATGTGAGACTCTTACTACAAAGTACCCCATTGTCTGATTTAGGGTTAACTTTGACGGAAAAGTTAATGTTAGGACATATGTGATTTACTTGTTAGGAACATATGTCACTATTTTATGTAATTGACTTATCTTTTGACAAAACGCATTTTACTTGTATTTGGGTAGATTTAGGATGTGTTTAAATACTTCAAAAAACCATGTTTCAAGATCAAGTGTTGAAACCTACAAGTCTGTCCAAGAAAACAAGCTGATAGTGTAGAATTACTAAAGCTCGACAGCTAGCTCGACAACTAGCATGTGTCGAGGTTTAAGGAAATTGTTTAGCCCGTGTGCTTGACACCTGCCCGACACCTCCTATTTGTCAAGGTTTAAGAATTTCATAATTCTAATCTGATTTTCTTGGAATCCGTGAATGTGTTTTTGGGCCTTTTCTTTTCCTAACCCTAGACATATAAAAGGATTGTTTTAAGGGCTGTCAAAAATTTTGCAAGTTGCACAAGTATTGAGCAAACTTTATTCAAGCGAATTGTGACCAGAGACGAAGTTCTTGCCCTAGTTCATCTCTTTCTCTTGAAGAAGTTGCTATGCATGTACACCGTAGGGTTTTGTGACCAAGTATCTTCTTGATCTCCACCGTGTGGATGAACTGAAAAACTTTGCAGCCAACAACCTTCTTAGTTGGTGATTGAAGTCACATACTGGGATTCGCGCAATTGGTTAGTCATGTACTTGGGAGCCATGCATCAAAAGGGGAACTGTCACTGCAGAACAAGTCTAATTGGGTATTGGGGTAAGGGTTCAATTGTAGGTTGGTAAGGTACTTAGGATTCATTTACTTGTAATTGCTTATCTAATACAATATATAAAAGCAGAAGCTTTTAATAAGGTGTTGACACGTTAGCAAAAATGCCCCCTTCAAAAACTGACATGTGTAGAGTTAAGTCTTTAAAATTTCGCACGGTGTGTCTGAAGACTCACTTTCACCAAACTTGTTTCTAAAAAAAAGAAGCCGCTTATCCACAGAAAAAAAAAAAAAATATATATATATATAAAATAATAAAACGCAAACCCTAAAACGCAAACGCTGTATATTTCTCGACTGAAATTTCAGACTCACTGTGACTTCCACTTCTTCGCTGCAACTCCATAGAGAAAGAGGCAGAACGATATTACACCGCATCGATTGGGCATAAGAAATAGGGAGATAAATCGTGTTTTGAAACTTTCTGATTTCATACAAAGACGTTTTCAAAACACGATTTATCTCTATTTTTTCCCCGAAATAGAGATAAATAGAGATTTCCATTCTATTTTTTCCCCGAAATAAGTAGGAAGGAAGATGAAGCGGCCTTCAGCATAAGCACGAAAAACCCCTTTTCCAGGAACTCTCGATATCAGACCATTCTTTCTCGGTAATTTTCAACTAACCTCTTTTCCTATTGTCTTCAATTATGTTTGCTATCAATTTAGGGATTTCGTTGAAATTAGGGATTTCGTTCAATTTAGGAATTTTCAATTTCTAGGTTTTGTTCCTTTGCTTTCATGAATTTCAGTTTCGTATTTTGTTTGTTTTGATTTTTTTTTTTTGGCTTGCTATCTGGGTCATTAGAGAAGAAGAAGGGTTATTAGATAAATTATAGTGTATTTCCGTGGCATTGCAGTGTTCTTTTTAATCTAAACGTGGGAGTGAAGAATTGTGGCAGAAACTGGAGAGCAAATGTCAAAGAGAAATCCAGTCAGAAATAGAAAGTGGAGAGCAGAAAAAAACTAAGAAGATCGTCACGCCTCTACCTCCATCAGACCCGCACTCTCCACTGGTATGGTTTCTGTTTTTTGGTTCTTTAAATTTGGGGTCAAATATGCTTTAGGTCTGGGTATTTTCGTTAGATTGGATTGAATTCAAGTTTTGACTTAGATTGGGTTTTGAGTGAGGAATTTGGTTTATAATGGTTTTTAATATCAGTTATCTGTCTTAGATTTTGTTTTGTTTTTGGGATATTTGGGTTCAATTTATTTTGGGTGTATGTCTTTACTCTTCAGATCTTCATGGATCAATTTGGTGTTGTACCTCAACAAAAAAGTTATCATCCTCTGTTTCCATTCGTTCAACAAAAATGGGCAAAAGAAAAGGAAACTCTTCCCCTTTTCATACTTTGTTTGTTTCGTTTCTGCAATTCCGTATACACAAGTTCTGCTTAACGTTGTCAATTTTCCTGTTTCGGATACTCTTTCTGTGTAGTTTACCAAATTTAGCCCACTTTCTTTCCATTTGCATGTTCCTTTCCAGAAAATCCAAAATCGCAAACCAATTTTGCCTCTTCAGAAATTGAAAAGAACCCTCCTTTTTTATCAAGAAACAATAGCATCTCTTACAATCTAACCCATTTTGCAACTATCAAAATTTCCAAAAATGCTTTTTTTTTTTTTTTTTCATTGAACAAATATTGATCCTTGGCTTACCATAGGAAAAAAAGGTTATAATGCCTTCTAGAATAATTGCTAGAGAGAGGGTCAGCGAGTTTTTTGGCTTAGTGTAGAGAGAAAAATCTGAAGACCACTGTCACTGTTGGGCCATTCTCCCGCCACTGTACGACTTAAAAAATTCAATGATGGGGTTATTCAATAATGAATTAGGCCACAATAGATTTTATTGGTAATATCATATACATATTCTAATCCTGCAATTTGTGTTTAGTTGTTTGCTATTGTACCTATGATGTTACTAAATTGGACCTGATTTGAATTTTTGGGTTTCTTTGACTGCAGATATAAATTTGCACTGTTCTACATATTTGTTTTTATTGCACTCCACATGTTCGATGAATTCCCTCTTAGACTTAATACATGATGTTTGGGTTCGATTTTCCCCACCCCATATCGTGATAAATATAAATGATTTATTCATTTATCAACAATGAATATGAACAAAAGTTTGGAAGGATAAAGTCTAGAAGATATTAGCATGGTGGATAAAATGAATTATGAACCAAATGTGATGCAATCGATAATATTACATAACATGAACACTGTTTTTTTTTTTTTTTTTTTTTTTTTTTTACATAGCTACATTTTAGTTACATGCTTACAAACTGTTTGATAAAATTATAATGTTGCTTTTATTCTAAAATTTCATTTTATATTGTTCATTATACTTTAGGCCAAATTAGTTAATTGCAAAATGATCAAATGTACAGGAAAGAGTCTTCCCTAGAAGATTGTAGAGAGCCCATTCAACTCTATGTGCCACATGACAAAACCTGGAAATTTCTAAAGCCAAAAAACTAAGGTATTGAATGGCTTTAGGTAGAGCAAAAATTTTCTAAAAGCCAAAAGCACTTTTGTTTTGTTCATGAACTAATCTATAATCCTCTTGCAACAAACCTTGCATATAACCTAAAATGGTTTTAGATTTTAGTCTACCCCAAAGATTAAGTTTTCTTGACTCTAAGGGATTTCAGTTGTGATTGGTGATGTCTCTGTAGATGAGAGTTTCAATTTCAAATGGTGTTTTTATATATGGTTTGTCCTCTCTTGCATTTTTCCCATCGATGTTTGTAATGTTTGAGTTGCTATTCAGTAAATTACCTATAACCATTATGTTTTATTTTGTTGAATTATTATATACAAAATTGAGCATAAAATATTTCTTTATGTTGTTAAATTTAAGTTTGGTATTTATACACGTTCAAAATTTGTAATGGTTCATTTATATAAACCTACGATGTTTTTGAATTTTAGATAATTATACTTAATTACCTGGCACACAATTACATGTTTTATAGGATCTCAGTTTCTATCACCTCATTTATGTTGACTCTTTTCAGGAATTTTGTATTTACAATGACATATTTTCCCCCACATGTTAATGCAAATCAGTCATCCTTGACTTATAAGACTCTTGGCTACTGCACCAACATTACCCAATATATATATATTTCTAAAATCTATGTGTTTTGAGTAGTTGATAGGCTGAATCTAGAAAATTTAGAGTGTGTTTTATGGAATTCCTCATAGAAGCTTTGTTGTTTTCTAAAATAAATTTGTTGTTTGGTGTTTATTTCCCTATTTGATGCAGAAAGCTAAATTTTATAAACAATGCTTGAGTGGGTTACCTAAGACTAGATCTTAGAATTTAGTAAGAAAAAGAGTGCTAATTTTGAAAAAAATTGAGCATATGAGAAAAAATGATGAGGTGTTTGGCTCAGTTATTGTGGCTGTGATTTACTTATTTGTTCACATTCAAGATTTTCCAATATATTTTAGAAGAAAGAAAGTATAGAAAAGACAAAGACAGGCTGAATGTCAAAGGGTTCAAGTTGACATGCATTGTAAAACAGGTGGTGAAGATTAGCTCTTTTTTAGTAGGATTTCTAGATGTTTCTTGCATGTTTCTAAAGCTTGCCAAGGTGGTGAAGGAAAATTTTTAATTATTCAAGTAGGAAGTAATTTTTGTTATAAATGGGTGTTAATTTTGAATGGAGCTTCAATGTAAAAAAGACATGTCTGTAATTGGGTATGACGATAATGATGATGGTGGTGGCAACAATGCTCCCTCATCAAGTAGTTTTTTCATATTATTATTGCAATTTTTTACTGAAAGCACTGTTTTTCACCCTAAAAAAAATCTGACTGTGATTTTTTTTTTCCAGCTAGCCTGGATTCCTTATGTTAATACTTACTTACATATCATTCATGTTGGGCTGGCTGTGTTTGGTTTCTGAAATATTGGAGTAATGTAATGTACTATTAGATTGGTTTTTTTTAAGGTATTTGGGTTAGAATTCATTTTGTTTTGGGTTATTAACCAAATCCAAGTTAGTTTAGGTTGTAATGAAACTGTAAGTGATATGTCAGTATAGACTTTCTTAAATATTAAATAATCACATAAGAACTTTTGTAGTGGAATATAGACTCAACAAGTCTATGTGCTCAGTGCTCTATACCTTAAGTGACCAAATAGTGACCACCTTAATTTTTACAGAATAATTAAGCATAATCCTCACAAGAAGCTTTTTGTGTGTGTGTGTGTGTGTGTGTGTGTGTGTGTTTCTTTTGGGCAGTAAAATATATTTTACTGTGAAGGATACTTTGATGAACGTTTTGTTCATTCTTTTTTTTCTTTTTTTTTTAAGCTTTTTTATATAGGTTAGGGAAGAGTTTTAGACTTGCATTATTTTTTTTTTTCTTCAGCTAAAAGTACTTGCCTCTTTGTAGTAAAAAAATTGTTGCTGAGGTTTTGGACTTTCTTTCTTCAAGCCAATGAGTTAGGCTGCTTATATTTGGTGCAAATGTGAGTTGGGTGTTTTGTCATTTGATGAATTGCCTTGAATGTGTGTGATTATTGTTGTCAATCAGACTCACATTAGAGTTGTGAATGAGATTTACACTACTTTGATTCAAAAGAACAAAAAACCAAGCCCTCTCTCAAAAGTCTTTTTAAAGAACAAAGAATGCCCAGAAGAAATTTGCACTTGACCATAAATTAGGATTTAATATTGGATTACTTCAAAGAATTATGTAGACTGTTTAATCTATCCTTCGGAATTTTTTTTTTTTTTTTTGGTTGAGAATCACTATCCTTTGGAATTGTTTTCCCAGTTTCAGGCTTCTTTTTTTTTCTTCTGCCTTGGGTAAACAATATTGAACTTCTTCTTTTCTTTGTTTGTAGCTTCATCCTGATGCTAAGCTCGGGATTTACTGTCAAAGTCAAAGTTTGAGCAGGAATTTGTAGCTTGAAAGTGGATGGATTTATTTCATCTTTGATTACTATGTTTTTAGTTATTTTAATTTTTTGACTAAGTCAATATAGTGTATTTAATTGTATTGTGGCTGTTTGGATCAGTTATATATCTGCTTGAATGCATCAAAATTTTCCTTATGATGTCTATTTAGTTTTGCATAAGAATTTGTATCATGACTATAATGTAGTGATGTCAAATATGGTTCACCTGTTTTTTTCACATTTTCAAGGAAAATTTTTAAAGCAGTAAAGCACAATCTTGATACAAAAGTTTGATAATCTTACACAAGTTGTTTTGGTATTGCATGTCATATTATATAGGCTATTGTTTTCTTCTCATCATCTATTGAGGATTTTTTTTTTTTTTTTTTGGAGAAAATCTTTTGAGTAGTTGATGCATGCTCAGTTGCTTAATGGAACACTATGGTGTTTTACCCAAGAAATATAATAAGTAAAGACACTTTGTTTTCTGAAACAGTATGCCATGGTTCAAATATACAGATATAACAATCTAAATTTTTCTTTCCATTTCTTCTCCTCTTCACTTTTTTTTTTAAGAAACATAATGATATCAAATTCTTAAAACTTTATTACTTTTAATGAAACCATTTTTACAATTATACAGAGGTTATCGTTTTCACCTCTTTTATCTTTTGAAAAAAATTCATTTCCAAAAACAAATAAAAAAGGAGGAAAATTATAAATGCAACTCACGATCAGATAAAAAAAATTTGTTTTTCAAATATAATAATACTTTCGTGGTATGCTTTGAGCCATAGTATGTAGAAGATGAAATCTTATTCTTTCCAAGTGATTATTAATTTGAGAGAAGCCAGGATAGATGGATATTCTGTAAATCTCCAAAGCTACTATCCTCCAAGTTGAAAACATGAGTTTCATTTTGATCATACAATGTAAAGTTTATTAATACATAAAATGATCCCGCGTATTGCGCAGGTTAAAAGCTAGTTGTGATAATAGTGGAGTTTCGAGAATGGTGACTTGAAAATCACCCGGTGGGGTTTTTGCCATTAGGTTTTCCCCATTCATAAACAAATTATCGTGTCATTTATTTTCCGTTGCATACTTTAGTTGTTTGGTGATTTATTTGTGCTACCATGCGCTTTGCATGTTAATTAACTTAATTGATTCACTTGGTTAAATTAATTGGTTAATTTATCACAAAGGGTCAATTCGTTTTTGGTCTATCAAGTGGTATCAGAGCAGGCACACTCTGATTAGGGTTTAATCTTTTCTGTGTTGATCCATTGACCTTTGTTTGTCATGGATAAAGGACAGTCATTAATCATACCTCTTTTATTTGATGGCACTAACTATGCATACTGGAAAGTACGCATGAGAGCTTTCTTGCAGTCTTTAGATGAGAAAGTGTGGCAAGCTGTTGAGATAGGCTGGACTAAGCTAAAGGAAGCGCCGGCCGACTGGGATGATGCCAAGATCAAGGTGGCAAACTTCAATAGCAGAGCGTTGAATGCCTTATTCAGTGCGGTCACCAATGAGGAGTTTAAGAAGATATCCTCAATTGAAACTGTCAAGGAGGCTTGGACCATTCTCCAGACATCCTATGAGGGTACAAAGGCTGTTAAGGATTCAAAGTTTCAGAGGCTTACTACAAGCTTTAAAGAGATAAAGATGGAGGAGGATGAGTCATTCGATGAGTTCTATGCCAAGCTAAAGGACATAGTGAACTCAACCTTCAATTTTGGGGAAACCATTCCTAAGCCCAAGATTGTAAGGAAGGTGCTCAGATCTCTACCCAAGAGATTCCATGCCAAAATCACAGCAATAAAGGAATCAAAGGATATTGACAAGATTCCTTTGACTGAGTTGGTTGGAAACTTGCAGACCCACGAGCTAGGGTTAACAAGAATAGACAAGTCGGGTAAAGGCAAGAGCATAGCTTTGAAGGCCAAGAGTAGTGACATAGAAGAGTCTTCCAACGATGAAGATTCCAAGATGAAGTTCTACATCACCAGGCTGTTCAAAAAATTTGTGAAAAATGCCAATGGAAAGGGCTTCGACAAGGACCATAGGCAATCTAGTTCTTCTCAGTTCAAGAGTCAAGACAAAGGGAAGAAGGATGCTAGAGATGGCGGTCAGTACATTGTTCCCGCAAGACCTAAGTGCTTTGGGTGTCAAGGTTTCGGTCACATGAAACATGAGTGTCCTACATATCTTAAGAGCATTGGGAAGAGCAAGGCACTTGTTGCTACCTTGAGTGACATCGAGCCTGAGGATGATTCCAATAATGAGGATAACAGAATCTTGAATGCCTTTACTGCCACTATTAATCCTACTGATGGGATTGTTGAAGATGTGGTTGAAGAAGAGGAATTGGTGGAATCCAAGTTTGAGAAGATGGATGATCAAGATGGCATCCATACAGCCTATGAGAAACTGTACAAGCTTTCTAAGAAGCATGAGAAACTATATAGGCTAACCACCAAGAAGCTCAGTGATGTAGAACTTGACCTTGAGGAGCTTTCCACAAAGTTTGATGAGGCTAATCAGACTATTGGAGCACTGAGGTTCAAGAATAATTTCTTGGCTGAGAAGACCAAGAAGCTTAAAGCATAGCTATTTCAAGTCAGAGCTCAATTGGAGAGGACTTCAAGTGCAAAGCTTGATGAGATGCTCAGTCTTTAGAAATCTACTTTTGACCGAACAAGTTTAGGGTATGGTTTCTCTTCCTCTAATATTGCTTCTACTAGTACTACTGTTTTTGTTCCTCCTAGCAATAATGTTGAAATTGAGAACAATAATGTTAAAACTGATTTAGCTAGTGAGAACTTAGACAAAGGTAAATCTATCTTAGGAGCACCCCCTAAGCAAGATAAGAATGAAGCTAAGAACCTTAGGGCTAAAAAGGCTAACACTCAAAAGCCTAAATAGAATAAGCAGCATCTTTGTCATCATTGTGGAGTTGTCGATCATACTCGACCAAATTGCTATAAGTGGCTAGCCACTCAACATAGCAATGACATGATAGCATCTGGAAGCCAGAATCAACTTCAATCCTCTCTTGCTCCCCTTGGAGATCTCCTCAAAGCCCTCATGTTCTTTTCGAACTTGAACGGTTTTAATTCTTCTCCCTTACTGCCAGTTCAAGGGTTTAATCAAAGGAAAGGTTCTTCCAGGGTGTGGAAGAAAAAGGGTTTCAAGTGATTCTATCACTTTTCTCTTTCTCTCTTCTTGTTTTTGTGTGTGCATTACTTATGTGTTTTACTTTTAAGTTTTGAGTCAATCTAGTTTTTATACTTTGCTTTGTTTAACATGTTTTTGTTTGGTTATTTTTCAGTTTTGCTTTGTTTTTTTTTTTTCATATAAAAATTTAAAAAAAATGAAAAATCAGAAAAATATAAAAACAGTGTGTGTTTTATGTACAGTGGTACTTGTGTACCTTGGATGGCCATTGAAACAAAGTTTTTTAAACTTTGTATCTCTTGTAGCTTAGATGAGCATTTCTATGCACAACTAAGCAAGTGAGCTTTGTAGCTCTTGTTTGTGATGAGTAAGATTAAGTTATCTCTTGTACTTAACACTCGTATCGCTTTTTTTGACAGGAAAGACTAAAAAATCCTAAGAGAAAGGCATAAATAATCATCTCCCTATTGTTGCCCGCCAATCATAATATGACACATGTATGCTTCAGCATAGCAAAAGTGCAGTGTCAATGACATCTGTATGTTTAGGCATAGCAAAAGTGCAATGTCAAATGCTTAACATAAATGGGTTTTTCTTTTCTATCTTTTATATGCCCATGCATGTTTTGCTTAAATAAAAATATGCAAAGAAAGTAAAAAGAAAAAAGATCAAAAATACTTTAAATATGATTGCAAACGTGTTTTCTAGGAGATGTGAGAGTTATAGGATGTACCTCAAAGATGATAGTCCCCATCAAGTAGTTATGATTATGTGTGAGTTAAAGTGATTTTCTCATATCTCAAATCGTCATAACATGTAAACATTTATGCGATCTTGCGATGTTTTTCACACACAATACGCAATATTCTTTGCTACTCTTGATACATGTGTTGGTACAATGTGATTTGGCCATCATAAACTTTTACATGTGTTAATGTATGCTCACTAACTGTCTTGACTTGTTTTTTGAAAAATAAAATCGGTTAGACTTGTTTAGTGTGTGTGTGTGTGTTTTGGGGATCTATGTGCTTAAAATTGCTGTTAAGAGTTGATTTTGAGAGGTTTATATGGTGTTTGGATCATTGGCTGAGTTGCGTGTTGGATTGCATTCATATCTGTGTTTTTCACTCCTCGAAAAATTGCTTTTAAAAGCTAGCTCGACACCTCTTCGATACCTTGTTGTCTGTCGAGCTTCTTAAGCTTTTTCTTATTGCAGTCTCGACAGCTTCTCAACAGCTGGTGGATCAATCGAGAAAGTTCCTGCCTCTTCGATAGCTTCTTGACAACTAGTGGATCGATCGAGCTTCTGTTCTTGCATCTGATGGTTTGTTCCTCGACACCTCCTCGATAGCTGTATTTGTCGAAGACCAATTTCTCAACACCTCCCTCGACAGATGTCTCGACACCTCTTAACACCTTCATTTGTCGAGATTTACTGAGGGTCTATTTAAGCTTCCTCGTGCAATCCGACCCTTATTTCGTTCGATCTCTCTCTCGATAGCTCTCTCTTTTTCTCTCCCAAACAGTCTCATCTCACTCCAATCTCATTCCTCAAGGTTTCTTCAAGCTTTTTCAAGATTTCTTCACTTGGTAAGCTTCTTATCTCTCATTATTCATGCATTTCATGTTTTGAAACCTAGTGTTTGAAAAATTTTGGGGTTTTTCAAAACTGATGAGTTATTGTTGAAATTTTGGGATGGGTTTTCACTTAAATAAGTTTAAAATCTCATGCATTGCATCACATTAGCATTATAATAGTATAGTCATGCATTTAGATGTGTGCAAATTGTTTGTGTGCTGATAGGTTTGGATTGGGCTGAACCCATGATGCAATTTCTTTTGCATGTCACATGTTCATGCATTTCCCATGCATACGTACTCTCTTTTCAATATACTTGTTATATTTGAATTGCTTGGGACTTTTCTGATTGTCTTTCTTTCTCTCTTTCTCTTTCTGTTTATGTTAGTCGTGTCTATGGTATCTAAGCGTAAATCCACTCCGGCCCGGAACCCTCTTCATTCTGGTGCTTCTTCGTCTTCTGATTCTACCCCTCTATCTCTTCGATTCCGTGATGATGATGCCTACAAGGCATTCTTGGAGAAATTTTCTAGACGAGGTGTTCATTTGGAACACGAAGTCATTTTAGCGGACTTCGCCGACACTGACCTTCCCACTGTCATTCACAGTCGGGAATGGGAGTCACTGTGTGACATCCCGATCATTTATCCTCTTGTGCTCATCCAAGAGTTTTACTCCAACATGCACGAGACTAATCGTTCAGTACCTCTCTTCTTTACTCGCGATCGAGGTACGCGCATTCCTGTCACATCGCAGCTTGTTGCAGATGTGCTTCGGGTTCCTCGAATAGAGTTTCCTGACTATCCTAGTTAGAAGCGTCTACAGACTGTGTCCAATGATGAGCTCATGGCTGCTTTCTGTGAGCACCATTTTGATTGGAGTGATCGTCAGTTTACACCATATAAGCCTTTTGCTAAAGGTCCTAGATTCATAAACATGGTGATGACTTTTGTACTCCATCCACTCTCTCACTACAACGCCATCACAGCGCGCATATTGGGATCCTCGCAATTGGTTAGTCACGAACTTGGGAGCCGTGCATCAAAATGGGAATTGTCACTACAGAACAAGTTCAATTGGGTATTGGGGTAAGGGTTCAACTGTAGGTTGGTAAGGTACTTGGGATTCCTTTACTTGTAACCGCTTGTTGTGATAATAGTGGAGTTTCGGGAGTGGTGACCTGAAAATCACCCGATTGGGTTTTTGCCATTAGGTTTTCCCCATTCGTAAACAAATCACCGTGTCATTTATTTTTCGCTGCATACTTTAGTTGTTTGGTGATTTGTTTGTGCTACCACACGCTTTGCATGTTAATTAACTTAATTAATTCACTTGGTTAAATTAATTGGTTAATTTATCACAAAGGATCAATTCATTTTTGGCCTATCAATTAGCACATGCATCACACCTGTGTGCCCACTTAAACAATTGGGGTCCATCGAAAAGATATATAAATTGATTAAAATGCCCTGTTCGGTCAGCTCCCCTTTTGATGTAAGAAATGTGATGGCCTGTTTGTGTATGATTTAGAAACAATGAAAGGTTTGAATTGTTTAGAACAATTAATAGGTGGATAAGCACTTTTGCAAGAACATAGTTCAAAAATAGCACACGAAGACTAACAATTCATTCAATTACCATAACTAATTACAAAATGTATTTATACAACTTGTTTGACACTAGCAGCCACTTGGATGAGTGTCAAGTGTTCTGATCCTATTAGCTACAGCCTAAACAGCCATTTAATTAAGTAATTAATCAGTTACAAAAAGATAAGAGTGGTTGCTGGCTTGTAACTGCCTGCAGACACTTGAATCAATGTTGAACATATGAAAAGAGGACTCCAGCATCAAACTTCCTATCTTTAGAAGCACTTGGCCTTAAATGCTCTTGGAAACGTGATAGGGAGTGAGTTTTTGTAACTTGCTATTGTGTAGCATTAATTTGGCTTGAAAAAGCTTTTTGTGGCTGCCTTGTACCATGAGTTTGCTATTGTTGCATCACAAAAAGGTTGCTGTTCCTATCAAAAAAAAAAAAAAAAAAAAAGGTTGCTGTTATTTCACATCTAAATTACACACAAATAAAAGCACCAATGTAGTTTCACCTACATCTAGATTCCCTTTCTTGAAAGCAAAATTTTCCACAAGTTTGGTTGAAGTGTTGAACCTCCAATTGTAAGACATGTACACCCAAATGGACATTAAGTATTTTGCCTCATTAGTGATCAACCTTGCACATTTGACACTGCAAGGATTTATTCTTCACTAATAGACCAACATACTTCATCTTCACCATTGGTTTGGGGCTTGCCTTTCTCTTCTTTCATTGCAATGAACATTACTCCACTATCTTGTACAAGTACAAACCATAGGTGCTGCACCTTCTTCCGTGATGGCTTGCCTACCATCTTCACATGATTTTCCATATCTAAGTAAAAGATGGAACCCATTCGTTGCTTCCTCATCACAAAGAGCATAACCTCCTTGAAAGTAATTTGTTGACTAGGTAAACATGTATAGGGTTTGTTAATTAACCCTAAACAAATAATATATATATATATATACATATAGATCAGCCTGAAATTGTTAATTTGCTTGTTACTGGTTTTTCTGGAACTCTTCGAGGATGGTGGGATTCTTATCTCACAGAAGATTCCAAAGAATCTATTAAAAATGCTGTCAAAAAGAATGATGAAGGTTTGCCTATTTTTTATGAAAGTATTGGTCGTGGTATCCTTGATGGTGTGAATACTCTGATATATACCATTCTCAAACATTTTGCTGGTACTCCATCTAATATTTCATCCCAAGTTTCTGACTTATTGAATAATTTGAGATGTCCTTCTATGACTGATTACAGATGGTACCAGGATGTTTTTATTTCAAGAGTGATGCTTCGAAAAGATTGTCACAAGCCTTATTGGAAAGAAAGGTTTATTGACGGTCTGCCTCCAATCTTTGCTCATAAGGTAAAACAAGTGTTAATGGGAAAAAATGATTCTATTGATTATGATAACCTAACTTATGGTGATATTTTTAGTGCTATTAAAAAACTTGGTATTAATATGTGTAATGATGAAAAATTGTTAAAATACCATTTACAAAATAAGAAAAAAGCTAAATATGAAATGGGTAATTTTTGTGAACAATATGATTTGCCCCCTATTGCTCCTTCTAGGCTAAGAGGAAAAAAAACATGATAAAAGTCACAAAAATTATAATCATAAAAAATATAAAAAATACAAAAATAATTTTGTCAAACCGAATGATTTTTATGCTAAAAAGAAAAATGTTTCCAAAAAATATGATAAACAAATGTCAGGAAAAAGTAAATGTTTTAACTGTGAAAAACCTGGTCATTTCAGTAAAGATTGTAATCAAAAACCTGGTAAACTAAAGAATAAGTTTAACATGTTAAAGATTAATGATAAAGAGCAAGAAGAATTGTTCAAAATCCTTGAATCAAACAATTCATCTGATTCTTTGGAAGATGATTTTTCTTCTTCATCTTATTCTTGTTACCAATCTGCTGATGATTCTTCTGATTCTCCTAATATTAAAATTGGCTGTCAAGATTCCTGTTGTAATGTTATTAACTCTGTTGATACTCTCACTAAAAGCGAAGAAAATGAAAAACTAATAATCCAATTAATCAATCAAATTCAAAATCCTGATTTACAAAAAGAATATTTGGACAAATTTAAGAAGAATTTGTTGAGAGATGAAACTGGTAAAAAATTAAAATCAACCATAAACTTTGAAGAAACTTTAGAAAGATTTAATAAAAAGAAATCCAAAAACTTAACTGCTAATGATCTTCAATTGGAAATCACTGTTGTTAAACAAGAAATGCTTGATTTAAAAAATGAGTTTAAAGATATTAAAATTGATAATCAAAATATTAAACAAGAATTAATAATGTTAAAAATTGATAAAAGTCTTGATCACCAACAAATTGATAATGACAAAGATGAGCACAAGGATGGAGAAGAATCCAGTCAAAAAGCCCTTCTTTTTGAAAAAGGTATTGGTGATCACTTCCAACTTAGTCCTGTCCATAAATTGATTCCTCCAAAATGGTTTACAAAAGTTAAAATTGTTGTTTCTCCAGATTATCATTTCACTGTTATTGCTATGATTGATTCAGGTGCAGATATGAACTGTATTCAAAAAGGATTGATTCCTTCAAAATATTTTGAAAAATCAACTGAAAGATTGGTTTCTGCTAATGGTTCTCAGATGAAAATTAAATATGAATTGAATAATGCTCATATATGCCATAATAATGTCTATTTTAAGATTCCTTCTGTTCTTGTTAAGAATTTGACTGATAAAGTGATTCTTGGTTTACCTTTTATAAATGCTTTATATCCTTTTCTTGTTGAACACGATGGAATTACCACTGATCCTTTTGAACAGAAAATAAAATTCAAATTTGCTTCAAAAACTGAAACAGATATTGACAATCTGACTTATGAAAAAGATTCTCCCATGAATACTCTTGTCCAAGAAATAATGATGAGTTCTTGTCAATATTCTACAGATAATTTTAAAGATAATACCTACCGGACTAATACTATCAATCGTCCTCACGTTATCAATACTTCTTTGCAGGAATCAGGCAATGATGCGCGGATAAGTACCACTACTAAGTGGGAAACTAGTAATATTTACACCTATACCACTAGTAAGTGGATTATTATGGCTTCGGCTTCAAAGGGAAAAGCTCCTGTACAGGACTATTCTCAACCCAAAAGGCTTCCAATGGGACGATCTTTCAAAATGCATGAAGGCGCTTCTTCTGGAGTAAAATCCAATGAAGCAATATCCCTTCAAAGAGATGTCCCTGCAGAGGTGACATACTCTAATGGTGATATAATAATTGCTTTACAAGAAGTTTTGGCAAAAAATTTACAATTCCACAAAAGTACATACTTAGAGTTACCTGCTTCTATTAAATCCATTCTTGATAACCTTCAATCTGATTTTATTGAAAACCACCGTGATGTTTTTCAACAAACCCTTCGAGCTCTCGAAATCCACCTTGTTAACCTTACTGCACAAACTTAGATTTATACAAGCCATTATGCTAACCCTGTTTCAGAAAATAGTAACCTTGCTCCAGATAATGAGGCTTTTGAAAGCCATCTTGATAAACCCTATAATCCCTACACTAGTCAACTCTTTGGCAAAGAGGAAATCCATTCAATGGATAAAATGACTATAATGGGCACTGATTATGCTAGATTGAGTCTTAAGACCCAGTCTTTGCTCAGAAGTGTCATTGCCAACTTGCCAACAGATATACAATTTTGTATTCTGAGAAGCAAGGCTATGTCTAGATCTTTTGATCTTTGGTTTGATTATTTCAAGGTACTTGTTACCACTACTATTCCTGATCCTGCCAATTCAGACGATACTAGTGACATCCTTGATCAAGCTGATTGGGAAGATCACTTTGGGAGCAGTCTCAGAGTGTATGGTATCAGAGCCACTCTTGAAGAAGCTCCTTCATGTTTTAACACTCATGAAGAAGCTCCTTCATGTGATACTATCCTAGTTTTAACACTCAATTATCATGTTTTTCTCACAACCGTTGCATTTCGTAACACATACCTTAACCAACCTTATACCTCTCATGCCCTACACGCCCTCCCCCCTTTATGGTATCAGAGCCACTCTTTTCTGGCCGGTGATAGTGTTGTTGTGTTCTCTGTCTCTCCGTCTGTGTCTACCCGAAACTTTGGTGCTCCGTTGTTGTGTTCCCTTCTTACCGTCGTTGGCGCCACCCTAGTCGTAAAGTGAATTCCTAGAACCGAACTGTAAGGCCCATTTGAGCCAAGAGAGGGCGTGTAGGGCATGAGAGGTATAAGGTTGGTTAGGGTATGTGTTACGAAATGCAATGGTTGTGAGAAAAACATGATAATTGAGTGTTAAAACTAGGATAGTATGGATAGATTGTGGAGATCCAACTCTTCTATCAGCTCCAGGACTGGTTGTCCTCCTGATATTGTAAATGAAGAAGATCACAATGTTGAGGATAATGAGATCCCTGATTTTACTAATTGGACTATTCCTAGGATTGATACAAAAAATATTTCTAAAATAAGTTGGGCTGAAAATACTTTTCATTCTGCATATAAAGTTAGAACTGTTGAACAAATATTCTCTATTTCGAAAACTCATGAAAAATGTTGCCTATTTACTAAAAAGTATATTGGTGAATTTCTTGCATCTAAAAAATTCAGTTATCTGCATATTGGTATGGTTCAAGTTGCTATCAAACCTCTTACCCGAAAGGGCATTAATGCTTCCGTTCTCATGTGTTTACGTGATGCTAGATTTAAACACTTTAAAGATAGCATTCTTGGTATGATTACTGCTTCTTCGTATGATGGTCCTGTTTATTTTAGTTGTTATCCTGATCTTACTTTGGCTTTAGATGATGCTAACATTATTAAAGCTTTGACTTTAAATATTGCTTCATCTGGTTATCACATGGAAGAAGGTAGTAAAACTTTTTCTTTGATTTATCGCATTTATTATAGATTGTTGGGTACTCAATTAAATCCTAGTGCTATAAATCATAGAGAACCTTCTGGTAAAACTATGTTAATTAAATGTTCAACTCCTGATGCAAAAATTCAAATTCCAAAAATGATTCAATGGCAAGACATCAAACTTCCCACTGAATGGTTCTTGGAACAAGAATCTCCCATTGCTAAACCCGTTTTTGATGAGCTTGATCTTACTCATATTCAGCAATATCTTGACGGTACTGTTAAAATAAGTTTTCAAAATAGTCAACCCTTAAGAATCAACGAAGGAAGACATTCCTTTGCTGGATTTGAAAGTATTTCAAAAAGAGACCAAGATCTCAATGAATTTTTGAAAAGAATTTTTCAAAACCCACTGATTTAAAATCTGACAGTATTTCTAGAAGAGATCAAGATCTCAAAGAATTTTTAGAAAAGAATTTTGAAAAACCTGTTGATTTAAAATTAAAAGGAATTTCAGATGATAAAGTTAGCAATGTTTACTATTCCACCAAACAAGAAACTTCCTCTCCATATGGCAAGCCTGCTAGTGAAGAAGAAGACGATGGTAATTCTGTTTGTCCATCTGAAAGAGATTTCCCTCCTATTGATACTTCTGGTTATATTAAGCAATTAAGAGTTTTGACTGTTTTAAATGAAGATTTTAAAGTTGACCTGATTCCTTTGTATGATGAGTTTATACTTTCAAAAAACCGGATTAAAAGAAAATATTTCCAAGATAATTTTGCTCAATCAGAGAAAAACCATGTTAAGAGTAAATGGTTAGAAAAAATGAATCAACTGAAAAAACATATTTTGTTTTTTGATTTTCTTGAAAACCATTATGTTTCAAATGATGAAGTTTCAAAACAACATTTGAGTGTGATAAAAAAATCAAATTTTGTTAAAGCAAATGACAAATCTACTATTCGGTCTACTCATCCGCCTCTTGAGACAATTGTGATAACTTGTCAAGATAAAAAGACGGAAGTTAATGCTACTCCTTTCAAAATTGCTGATGCTCAAACACCTATTATCAGTATTATTGAACAAAACAATTTTACTAATGAATCCTTGCATATTATTAGTCAACAGCTTGACCGTATTGAAGAAAAAATTGTTGAAAGAACTGTTTCCATAGAAAAACCTGTTTCTGAAAAATCTGTAAAAACTGAGAAACCTTTGATTGATTTGCCCAGTCAAAGAGAGAGAGTTATGTTCAAAACTTCTCAGTCTAAAATACTTGAAGTTGTTGACAAAATGCTTACTGATTTAAAGATTAAAACTGAAGGTACTTCTAGAAATACAACTTGCACTATTTCAAAGAAAGGAAAAGAAATTGTTTATGATGAACATACTGATTCTGATACTGTTTCTTTTGTTTCTGCTACAAAGATTTTTGGTAACGATTTTCCAGAAATTAAAAGATTTGTTGGAAATCCGAAACCCATGTCTTTTAAAAAAAATTGGTATTCAAAACCTACTCCTCCTGATATGCAATTTGAAGAAAGAGTTTTTCAAACACAGTTTTCTGTTTCTGCTGATAAGCTTTGTGAATGGAATATTGATGGTTTGTCTGAGCAAGAAATCATTTATAAAATGAGTCATATGTCCATGGTTGGTATTGCCTATCAAAATAACCATGATCTAGATCAGCCTGAAATTGTTAATTTGCTTGTTACTGGTTTTTCTGGAACTCTTCGAGGGTGGTGGGATTCTTATCTCACAGAAGATTCCAAAGAATCTATTAAAAATGCTGTCAAAAAGAATGATGAAGTTTTGCCTATTTTTGATGAAAGTATGTGTCGTGGTATCCTTGATGGTGTGAATACTCTGATATACACCATTCTCAAACATTTTGTTGGTACTCCATCTAATATTTCATCCCGAGTTTCTGACTTATTGAATAATTGGAGATGAACTTCTATGACTGATTACAGATGGTACCAAGATGTTTTTATTTCCAGAGTGATGCTTCGAAAAGGTTGTCACAAGCCTTATTGGAAAGAAAGGTTTATTGACGGTCTGCCTCCAATCTTTGCTCATAAGGTAAAACTAGCGTTAATGGGAAAAAATGATTCTATTGATTATGATAACCTAACTTATGGTGATATTTTTAGTGCTTTTAAAAAACTTGGTATTAATATGTGTAATGATGAAAAATTGTTAAAATACCATTTACAGAATAAGAAAAAAGCTAAATATGAAATGGGTAATTTTTGTGAACAATATGGTTTACCCCCTATTGCTTCTTCCAGGCAAAAAGGGAAAAAACATGATAAAAGTCACAAAAATTATAATCATAAAAAATATAAAAAATACAAAAATAATTTTGTCAAACCTAATGATTTTTATGCTAAAAAGAAAAATGTTTCCAAAAAATATGATAAACAAATGTCAGAAAAAGTAAATGTTTTAACTGTGGAAAACCTAGTCATTTCAGTAAAGATTGTAATCAAGAACCTGGTAAACTAAAGAATAAGTTTAACATGTTAAAGATTAATGATAAAGAGCAAGAAAAATTGTTCAGAATCCTTGAATCAAACAATTCATCTGATTCTTTGGAAGATGATTTTTCGTCTTCATCTGATTCTTGTTACCAATCTGCTGATGATTCTTTTGATTCTCCTAATATTAAAATTGGCTGTCGAGATTCCTGTTGTAATGTTATTAACTCTGTTGATACTCTAACTAATAATCCAATTAATCAATCAAATTCAAAATCCTGATTTACAAAAAGAATATTTGGACAAATTTAAGAAGAATTTGTTAAAAGATGAAACTGGTAAAAAATTAAAATCAACCATAAACTTTGAAGAAATTTTAGAAAGATTTAATAAAAAGAAATCCAAAGACTTAACTGTTAATGATCTTCAATTGGAAATCACTGTTGTTAAACAAGAAATGCTTGATTTAAAAAATGAGTTTAAAAATATTAAAATTGATAATCAAAATATTAAACAAGAATTAATAATGTTAAAAATAGATAAAAGTCTTGATCACCAACAAATTGATAATGACAAAGATGAGCATAAGGATGGAGAAGAATCCAGTCAACAAGCTCTTCTTTCTGAAAAATGTATTGTTGATCACTTCCAACTTAGTCCTGTCCATAAATTGATTCCTCCAAAATGGTTTACAAAAGTTAAAATTGTTGTTTCTCCGGATTATCATTTCACTGTTATTGTTATGATTGATTCAGGTGCAGATATGAACTGTATCTAAGAAGGATTGATTCCTTCAAAATATTTTGAAAAATCAACTGAAAGATTGGTTTCTGCTAATGGTTCTCAGATGAAAATTAAATATGAATTGAGTAATGCTCATATATGCCATAATAATGTCTATTTTAAGATTCCTTCTGTTCTTGTTAAAAATTTGACTGATAAAGTGATTCTTGGTTTACCTTTTATAAATGCTTTATATCTTTTTCTTGTTGAACATGATGGAATTACCACTAATCCTTTTGGACAGAAAATAAAATTCAAATTTGCTTCAAAAACTGAAATAGATATTGACAATCTGACTTATGGAAAAGATTCTCCCATGAATACTCTTGTCCAAGAAATAATGATGAATTCTTGTCCATATTCTACAGATAATTTTAAAGATAATACCTACCGGACTAATACTATCAATCGTCCTCATGTTATCAATACTTCTTTGCAGGAATCGAGCAATGACGCGAGGATAAGTACCACTACTAAGTGGGATACTAGTAATATTTATACCTATACCACTAGTAAGTGGATTATTATGGCTTCAAAGGAAAAAGCTCCTGTACAGGACTATTCTTAACCCAAAAGGCTCCCAATGGGACGACCTTTCAAAATGCATGAAGGCGCTTCTTCTGGGGTAAAATCCAGTGAAGCAATATCCCTTCAAAGAGATGTCCCTGCAGAGGTGACATACTCTAATGGTGATATAATAATTGTTTTACAAGAAGTTTTGGCAAAAAACTTACAAATCCACAATGGTACCTACTCAGAATTACCAGCTCCTAATAAACTCATTCTTGATAACCTGCAATTTGCCTTTATCGAAAAACACCATGAGGTTTTTCAACAAACTCTTCGAGTCCTCGAAATCCACCTTGTTAACCTTACTGCTCAAAATGAGGTTTACACACACTACTATGCTAACCATATTCCAGAAAAAACCTTTACTTCAGAAGATGACTTTATTCTAGAAAATGAGGCTTTTAGAAGCCATCCTATTAACCATTCAAATATTACAAATGATCTTTACCTCAGTTAACTCTTTGGCAAAGAGGATATCCACTCAAAGGATAAAATGACTATAGTGGGCACAGATTATGATAGATTGAGTCTTAAGGCCCAATCCGTTTTAAGAAGTGCTATTGCCAACTTGCCAACAGATATACAATTACGTATTCTAGAAAGCAAGGCTATGTTTGGATCTTTTGATCTATGGTTCAAAAATTTCAAAACACTTGTTACTGCTACTATTCTTGACCCAGATGAGTTAGATGAAGATGATAATGTTTTTCTCCAACTTGAATGGGAAGAACACTTTGGGAGCAGTCTTAGAGTGTATGAAAACCAACACCCATTTCCAGGCCTCCTGATAAATTATGATGATGGTTCATATATTGCTGATATTTCAGATGATGATGATGAAAATGACAGAGACCCTTACTGGCTTTCTCAAATGTTTGAAAATGCATGAAGGCGCTTCTTCTGGAGTAAAATCCAATGAAGCAATATCCCTTCAAAGAGATGTCCCTGCAGAGGTGACATACTCTAATGGTGATATAATAATTGCTTTACAAGAAGTTTTGGTAAAAAATTTACAATTCCACAAAAGTACATACTCAGAGTTACCTGCTTCTATTAAATCCATTCTTGATAACCTTCAATCTGATTTTATTGAAAACCATCGTGATGTTTTTCAACAAACCCTCCGAGCTCTCGAAATCCACCTTGTTAACCTTACTGCACAAACTTAGATTTATACAAGCCATTATGCTAACCATGTTTCAGAAAATAGTAACCTTGCTCCAGATAATGAGGCTTTTGAAAGCCATCTTGATAAACCCTATAATCCCTACACTAGTCAACTCTTTGACAAAGAGGAAATCCATTCAATGGATAAAATGACTATAATGGGCACTGATTATGCTAGATTGAGTCTTAAGACCCAGTCTTTGCTAAGAAGTGCCATTGCCAACTTGCCAACAGATATACAATTTCGTATTCTGAGAAGCAAGGCTATGTCTAGATCTTTTGATCTTTGGTTTGATTATTTCAAGGTACCTGTTACCACTACTATTCCTGATCTTGCCAATTCAGACGATACTAGTGACATCCTTGATCAAGCTGATTGGGAAGATCACTTTGGGAGCAGTCTCATAGTGTATGAAAGGAAACACCCATTTCCTGGCCTTTTGGTCAATTATGATGATTCAAATGTTGCTAATAATTATAATGATGGTTCAAATTCAGATAATGATGATGATAGAAGCCCCAATTGGCTTTCCCAAATGTTTGAGTATGGCTTTACCAGGCTTATAAAATTAAAGTCCTGACCAAGCCAGTCAGCTCCCACAAATTATTCAGACTGCCATTACAAAGTTTGAAAGCCCCTATGTTTCCATCAGATGTTGGAGTACTTTGCCCGAATGGGAAAGAGATAACTGGATGAATGTCCAGCCCTCAAAATATCTCGTTCTCATAAATGGGTACACTCACCAAGGCCAATGGTATGAAGGTGATTCTTATTTATCTTTTAGCAATCCGTATGCTCTTGCAGAATGCTGGAGACACTATTTCAGTAATCAAATTCTTGATGTCACCCACAACCTATGGAAAGACTACCACTTCATGGGAAGCACAGAAAGAATTTCTGTTTTTGGTCCTAGACCTTATGCTAATGCCATTTCTCATATAAGGACAGTAGATTATTGTGATCCACGTAGTTTTCTCACCCCAGGGAAAACTCCAGAGTTTGAAACGCTTCTATATTGTGGATTCTGTAATCAACATATTACATACCAAGATCATGCATGCAATGATAATCCCCCATGGGATCCTGATGATAGCTACCCATCGGATGTTTCTGGCTAATTAGAAATTGATTCCCTTGTTCTTCTGGCCCGCACAAAGGCCAAAATGCTTAAAAAATTATGTTACAAAAAATTTAAAACTGTTTCAAAGACAGCCCAAATTTGGCAAAACTCTCATTTGTTTGATATACTCTTTAGTCAAAAGCTTCAATGAGTGCTACTACTTCAAGATTACTTCAAGATTGTGATCCCATGCTCCCAACAAAAATATTCCTTCTGACAAAAATCATTCTGAAGACTTTCAAAGCAAAAAGAGAGATGCTTCATTACGCTTTTGGTCATGCTTTTGGTTTAGTCATACTTTGTTTTGCCATGTTTCTGACATATTCTACTCCAAGGACAATTCATTATGCTTTTGGTCATGCTTTTGGTTTAGTCATACTTTGTTTTGCCATGCTTCTCCTGACATATTCTACTCCAAGGACAAGAATTTGGATTCTACAACTCATTCCCCACGTTTTGGGCAAAAAGTGAAATTTACTATTCATCTGTCACTATTCACTATTCACTATTACTATTCACTGTCACTATTCACCTGTTACTATTCATTCCGAATTTTTGCCTATTTAAGGGGGGTTGTCCCTTATATTTCAAGCAAGTTTTTAGTGTGCTTAGTTCAGGACTTCTTTCCTAGAGAGAGTTATCCCTTGTGAGCTTTTCTTTGAGAGATCTCCTTGCTTACTACAACTTCCTTACATCTCTACTATCTCTACAAAACTTGTAACTAAGACTAGTTCCTAAGCCTTGTAACTATTTCCAACTTGTAATCACTACTACTGTAAGTGTTCAATTCTACTTTCAATAACAAGTAATTTCAGTTTTATGTTCATTACATTCATTATACTACTTGTTGCTACCGCCACCTTGGACGGATTACCGCCATCCTGGACGGTTCTATAATTTCTTTTTGTTTTCTTTAACTATTTGAGCTATACCCCTACTTGGCTGGCTCTGCCGCCTACCTGGCTGGTCTTATAGCTTTGCATTTACTTGCATTACTTTTACTTGCATTATTTTCAAGTTATATTATTACTGTATAACTGTGCTTCCGCTTCCAACGCCGTGTCCCTTCCCCCCTTTATGGTATCAGAGCCACTCTTTTCTGGCCGGTGATAGTGTTGTTGTGCTCTCTGTCTCTCCGTCTGTGTTTACCCGAAACTTTGGTGCTCTGTTGTTGTGTTCCCTTCTTACCGTCGTTGGCGCCACCCTAGTCGTAAAGTGAATTCCTAGAACCGAACTGTAAAGCCCGTTTGAGCCAAGAGATGGCGTGTAGGGCATGAGAGGTATAAGGTTGGTTAGGGTATGTGTTACGAAATGCAACGGTTGTGAGAAAAATATGATAATTGAGTGTTAAAACTAGGATAGTATGGATAAATTGTGGAGATCCAACTCTTCTATCAGCTCCAGGACTGGTTGTCCTCCTGATATTGTAAATGAAGAAGATCACAATGTTGAGGATAATGAGATCCCTGATTTTACTAATTGGACTATTCCTAGGATTGATACAAAAAATATTTATAAAATAAGTTGGATTGAAAATAATTTTCATTCTGCATATAAAGTTAGAACTGTTGAACAAATATTCTCTATTTCGAAAACTCATGAAAAATGTTGCCTGTTTACTAAAAAGAATATTGGTGAATTTCTTGCTTCTAAAAAATTCAATTATCTGCATATTGGTATGGTTCAAGTTGGGATCAAACCTCTTACCCGAAAGGGTATTAATGCTTCCGTTCTCATGTGTTTACGTGATGCTAGATTTAAACACTTTAAAGATAACATTCTTGGTATGATTACTGCTTCTTTGGATGATGGTCCTGTTTACTTTAGTTGTTATCCTGATCTTACTTTGGCTTTAGATGATGCTAACATTATTAAAGCTTTGACTTTAAATATTGCTTCATCTGGTTATCACATGGAAGAAGGTAGTAAACCTTTTGCTTTGATTTATCGCATTTATTATAGATTGTTGGGTACTCAATTAAATCCTAGTGCTATAAATCATAGAGAACCTTCTGGTAAAACTATGTTAATTAAATGTTCAACTCCTGATGCAAAAATTCAAATCCCAAAAATGATTCAATGGCAAGACATCAAACTTCCCACTGAATGGTTCTTGGAACAAGAATCTCCCATTGCTAAACCCGTTTTTGATGAGCTTGATCTTACTGATATTCAACAATATCTTGACGGTACTGTTAAAATAAGTTTTCAAAATAGTCAACCCTTAAGAATCAACGAAGGAAGCCATTCCTTTGCTGGATCTGAAAGTATTTCAAAAAGAGACCAAGATCTCAATGAATTTTTGAAAAAGAATTTTTCAAAACCCACTGATTTAAAATCTGACAGTATTTCTAGAAGAGATCAAGATCTCAAAGAATTTTTAGAAAAGAATTTTGAAAAACCTGTTGATTTAAAATTAAAAGGAATTTCAGATGATAAAGTTAGCAATGTTTACTATTCCACTAAACAAGAAACTTCCTCTCCATATGGCAAGCCTGCTAGTGAAGAAGAAGACGATGGTAATTCTGTTTGTCCATCTAAAAGAGATTTCCCGCCTATTGATACTTCTGGTTATATTAAGCAATTAAGAGTTTTGACTGTTTTAAATGAAGATTTTAAAGTTGACCTGATTCCTTTGTATGATGAGTTTATGCTTTCAAAAAACAGGATTAAAAGAAAATATTTCCAAGATAATTTTGCTCAATCTGCTCGAATGGTACGATCCCTCCGTCACCCCAGAATGAAAGGGGCGATCTCATAGTTCTTGGTCTGTGAAGATACGTTGTTAGGTGCTCCGTTTTATTTTCCCATTAAGAGTAAATGGTTAGAAAAAATGAATCAACTGAAAAAACATATTTTGTTTTTTGATTTTCTTGAAAACCATTATGTTTCAAATGATGAAGTTTCGAAACAACATTAGAGTGTGATAAAAAAATCAAATTTTGTTAAAGCAAATGATAAATCTACTATTCGATCTACTCATCCACCTTTTGAGACAATTGTGATAACTTGTCAAGATAAAAAGACGGAAGTTAATGCTACTCCTTTCAAAATTGCTGATGCTTAAACCCCTATTATCAGTATTATTGAACAAAACAATTTTACTAATGAATCCTTGCATGTTATTGGTCAACAGCTTGACCGTATTGAAGAAAAAATTGTTGAAAGAACTGTTTCCATAGAAAAACCTGTTTCAGAAAAATCTGTAAAAACTGAGAAATCTATGATTGATTTGCCCAGTCAAAGAGAAAAAGTTATGTTCAAAACTTCTTAATTTAAAATACTTGAAGTTGTTGACAAAATGCTTACTGATTTAAGGGTTAAAACTGAAGGTACTTCTAGAAATACAACTTGCACTATTTCAAAGAAAGGAAAAGAAATTGTTTCTGATGAACATACTAATTCTGATACTGTTTCTTCTGTTTCTGCTACAAAGATTTTTGGTAATGATTTTCCAGAAATTAAAAGATTTGTTGGAAATCCGAAACCCATGTCTTTTACAAAAAATTGGTATTCAAAACCTACTCCTCCTGATATGCAATTTGAAGAAAGAGTTTTTCAAACACAATTTTCTGTTTCTGCTGATAAGCTTTATGAATGGAATATTGATGGTTTGTCTGAGCAAGAAATCATTAATAAAATGAGTCATATGTCCATGGTTGGTATTGCCTATCAAAATAACCATGATCTAGATCAGCCTGAAATTGTTAATTTGCTTGTTACTGGTTTTTCTGCAACTCTTCGAGGATTGTGGGATTCTTATCTCACAGAAGATTCCAAAGAATCTATTAAAAATGCTGTCAAAAAGAATGATGAAGTTTTGCCTATTTTTGATGAAAGTATTGGTCGTGGTATCCTTGATGGTGTGAATACTCTGATATATACCATTCTCAAACATTTTGTTGGTACTCCATCTAATATTTCATCCCGAGTTTCTAACTTATTGAATAATTTGAGATGTCCTTCTATGACTGATTACAGATGGTACCAGGATGTTTTTATTTCAAGAGTGATGCTTCGAAAAGATTGTCATAAGCCTTATTGGAAAGAAAGGTTTATTGACGGTCTGCCTCCAATCTTTGCTCATAAGGTAAAACAAGTGTTAATGGGAAAAAATGATTCTATTGATTATGATAACCTAACTTATGGTGATATTTTTAGTGCTATTAAAAAACTTGGTATTAATGTGTGTAATGATGAAAAATTGTTAAAATACCATTTACAAAATAAGAAAAAAGCTAAATATGAAATGGATAATTTTTGTGAACAATATGATTTGCCCCCTATTGCTCCTTCCAGGCAAAAAGGAAAAAAACATGATAAAAGTCACAAAAATTATAATCATAAAAAATATAAAAAATACAAAAATAATTTTGTCAAACCTAATGATTTTTATGCTAAAAAGAAAAATGTTTCCAAAAAATATGATAAACAAATGTCAGGAAAAAGTAAATGTTTTAACTGTGGAAAACCTGGTCATTTCAGTAAAGATTGTAATAAAAAACCTGGTAAACTAAAGAATAAGTTTAACATGTTAAAGATTAATGATAAAGAGCAAGAAGAATTGTTCAAAATCCTTGAATCAAACAATTCATCTGATTCTTTGGAAGATGATTTTTCTTCTTCATCTGATTCTTGTTACCAATCTGCTGATGATTCTTCTGATTCTCCTAATATTAAAATTGGCTGTCAAGATTCCTGTTGTAATGTTATTAACTCTGTTGATACTCTCACTAAAAGCGAAGAAAATGAAAAACTAATAATCCAATTAATCAATCAAATTCAAAATCCTGATTTACAAAAAGAATATTTGGACAAATTTAAGAAGAATTTGTTGAGAGATGAAACTGGTAAAAAATTAAAATCAACCATAAACTTTGAAGAAACTTTAGAAAGATTTAATAAAAAGAAATCCAAATACTTAACTGTTAATGATCTTCAATTGGAAATCACTGTTGTTAAACAAGAAATGCTTGATTTAAAAAATGAGTTTAAAGATATTAAAATTGATAATCAAAATATTAAACAAGAATTAATAATGTTAAAGATAGATAAAACTCTTGATCACCAACAAATTGATAATGACAAAGATGAGCACAAGGATGGAGAAGAATCCAGTCAACAAGCCCTTCTTTCTGAAAAAGGTATTGGTGATCACTTCCAACTTAGTCCTGTCCATAAATTGATTCCTCCAAAATGGTTTACAAAAGTTAAAATTGTTGTTTCTCCGGATTATCATTTCACTGTTATTGCTATGATTGATTTAGGTGCAGATATGAACTGTATCCAAGAAGGATTGATTCCTTCAAAATATTTTGAAAAATCAACTGAAAGATTGGTTTCTGCTAATGGTTCTCAGATGAAAATTAAATATGAATTGAATAATGCTCATATATGCCATAATAATGACTATTTTAAGATTCCTTCTGTTCTTGTTAAGAATTTGACTGATAAAGTGATTCTTGGTTTACCTTTTATTGCTTTATATCCTTTTCTTGTTGAACACGATGGAATTACCACTGATCCTTTTGAACAGAAAATAAAATTCAAATTTGCTTCAAAAACTGAAACAGATATTGACAATCTGACTTATGAAAAAGATTCTCCCATGAATACTCTTGTCCAAGAAATAATGATGAGTTCTTGTCAATATTCTACAGATAATTTTAAAGATAATACCTATCAGACTAATACTATCAATCGTCCTCACGTTATCAATACTTCTTTGCAGGAATTAGGCAATGATGCGCGGATAAGTACCACTACTAAGTGGGAAACTAGTAATATTTACACCTATACCACTAGTAAGTGGATTATTATGGCTTCGGCTTCAAAGGGAAAAGCTCCTGTACAGGACTATTCTCAACCCAAAAGGCTCCCAATGGGACGATCTTTCAAAATGCATGAAGACGCTTCTTCTAGAGTAAAATCCAATGAAGCAATATCCCTTCAAAGAGATGTCCCTGCAGAGGTGACATACTCTAATGGTGATATAATAATTGCTTTACAAGAAGTTTTGGCAAAAAATTTACAATTCCACAAAAGTACATACTTAGAGTTACCTGCTTCTATTAAATCCATTCTTAATAACCTTCAATCTGATTTTATTGAAAACCACCGTGATGTTTTTCAACAAACCCTCTGAGCTCTCGAAATCCACCTTGTTAACCTTACTGCACAAACTGAGATTTATACAAGCCATTATGCTAACCCTGTTTCAGAAAATAGTAACCTTGCTCCAGATAATGAGGCTTTTGAAAGCCATCTTGATAAACCCTATAATCCCTACACTAGTCAACTCTTTGGCAAAGAGGAAATCCATTCAATGGATAAAATGACTATAATGGGCACTGATTATGCTAGATTGAGTCTTAAGACCCAGTCTTTGCTAAGAAGTGCCATTGCCAACTTGCCAACAGATATACAATTTCGTATTCTGAGAAGCAAGGCTATGTCTAGATCTTTTGATCTTTGGTTTGATTATTTCAAAGTACTTGTTACCACTATCCTGATCCTGCCAATTCAGACGATACTAGTGACATCCTTGATCAAGCTGATTGGGAAGATCACTTTGGGAGCAGTCTCAGAGTGTATGGTATCAGAGCCACTCTTGAAGAAGCTCCTTCATGTTTTAACACTCATGAAGAAGCTCCATCATGTGATACTATCCTAGTTTTAACACTAAATTATCATGTTTTTCTCACAACCGTTGCATTTCGTAACACATACCCTAACCAACCTTATACCTCTCATGCCCTACACGCCCTCCTCCCTTTATGGTATCAGAGCCACTCTTTTCTGGCCGGTGATAGTGTTGTTGTGTTCTCTGTCTCTCCGTCTGTGTCTACCCGAAACTTTGGTGCTCCGTTGTTTTGTTCCCTTCTTACCGTCGTTGGCGCCACCCTAGTCGTAAAGTGAATTCCTAGAACCGAACTGTAAGGCCCGTTTGAGCCAAGAGAGGGCGTGTAGGGCATGAGAGGTATAAGGTTGGTTAGGGTATGTGTTACGAAATGCAACGGTTGTGAGAAAAACATGATAATTGAGTGTTAAAACTAGGATAGTATGGATAGATTGTATAGATCCAACTCTTCTATCAGCTCCAAGACTGGTTGTCCTCCTGATATTGTAAATGATGAAAATCACAATGTTGAAAAAGGTGGTGCTCTTGTTCTCATGTGTTTACATGATACTAAATCTAAGAATTTTAAAAATAACATTTCTTCTATGGCTGATGTTTCTTTGAATGATCATGCTTGTGCTTCTTGTTTGTATAGAAAAACTACTAGAAAAGAAAGAGATAATGATAAATCTGTTGACCCCAATTTTACTCCCATTGATAATTTTAACTATGTTAACCAATGAAGAGTTTTGACTGTTTCAAATGAAAACTTTGAAGTTGATTTGGTTCCCTTGTATGATGAGTTTATGCTTTCAAAAAACCAAATTAAACGAAAATACTTCCAAGCTAATTTTGCTCAATCTGAGAAAAACCGTGTCAAGAGTAAATGGTTAGAAAAGATGAAACAATCAAAAAAACATATTTTGTTTTTTGATTTTCTTGAAAACCATTATGTTTCAAATGATGAAGTTTCAAAATAACATTTGAGTGTGATAAGAAAATCAAATTTTGTTAAAACATCTGATAAAGCCATTGTTAGGTCTAGTCACCCTCCTCTTGAGACAGTTTTGATAAATCGTCAAGATCAAAAAACGGAAATTAAGGCCACTCCTTTCAAAATTGCTGATGAGCGAACTCCTATCACTAGTCTTATTGAACAACCCAACTCTACTAATGAATCTTTGCATGTCATTGGCCAACAACCTGACCATATTGAAAATACTGTTTCTATTAAAAATTCTGCTTCTGAAAAATCTGTTTTAATTGAGAAACCTTTACTTGATTTATCCAGTCAAAAAGAGAAAGTTTTGCTCAAAACCCCTCAATCTAAAATGCTTAAAGTTGTTGATAAAATGCTTTCTGATTTAAAAATTAAAATTGAAGGTACTTCTAGAAGTACACCTTGCACTATTTCAAAGAATGAAAAAGAAATTGTTTCTGATGAACATACTGATTCTGATACTGTTTCTTCTATTCGTGTTAAAGAGATTTTAAATAATGAATTACCAGAAATTAAAAGATTTGTTGAAAATTCCAAACCCATGTCTTTTACACAAAATCGGTATTCCAGATCTATTCCTCCCGATATACAGTTTCAAGAAAGAGTTTTTCAACCACAATTTTCTGTTTCTATTAACAAGCTTTACAAATGGAATATTGCTAGATTATCTGAACAAAAAATCATGAGTCATATGTTTGAAGCTGGTATTGCTCACCAAAATAACCATGACATTGATCAACCTGATATTGTTAATGATTTTTCTAGTACTCTTCATGAATGGCGAGATCTATATCCCACAGGTTTGCCTATTTTTGCTAAACATATTGGTTACGGTACTCTTGATAACCTAAGTACTCCGATTTATACCATTCCTAAATATGTTGTTGGTACCCCTTCTAATATTTCACCTCGAGCTTCTGGTTTGTTGAATATTTTAAGATGTTCTACTATGACTAATTACAAATGATATCAAGATGTTTTTGTTTCCAGGGTTATGCTTCAGAAAGATTGCCATAAGCCTTATTGAAAAGAAAGGTTTATTGACGGTCTGCCTCCAATCTTTGCTCATAAGGTAAAACAGGTGTTAATGAGTACAAATGATTCTCTTAATTATGATAACCTAACTTATGATAACATTTTTAATGCTATAAAAAAATTTGATGCTAGTATGTGTAATAATGAAAAACTATTAACATATCAACTACAGATTAAGAAAAAAGCTAATTTTTGTAAACAAAATGGTTTGCCTCCTATTAGACAAAAAGGGAAGAAACATGATAAGAGTCACAAAAGATATAGTCATAAAAAGTATAAAAGATGTAAAAACAACTTTGATAGACCTAATGATTTTCATGTTAAAAAGAAAAATGTTTCTGGAAAATATAAACAACTTGGTAAGTTTAAAAATAAGTTTCACATGTTAAAAATTGATAATAGAAATCAAAAAGAACTATTTAAAATCCTTGATGATTTTTCTTCTTTGAACTTGTTAAATCTGTCAAAAATGATTTCCTACAAAAATATTAAATTTGTTAAAACTCTGACTAAAAGTAAAGAAAATGAAAAATCAACTTTAAGCTTTAAAGAACCTTTAAAAAGACTAAATAAAGAAAAATCCAAAGATTTAACTGTTAATGATTTACAGCATGAAATTAATATTATTAAGCAAGAGATAAGCGAGTTAAAACATAAAAATAGAAATAATAACAATCATATTAATCCAGAGTTGATAATGTTAAAAGTTGGTAAATCTGATAATAAACATGATGAGCACAAAGATGGAGATGAATCCAGTCAACGTGCTCTTCTTTTTTATAAAGGTATTACTGATGTTTTCACTGGTTCTCAACTTGCTCTTGTCAATAAAATACTTCTTCCAAAATGGTTTACAAAAGTTAAAATTGTTGTTTCTCCTGATTATCATTTCACTGTTATTGCCATGATTGATTCTGGTGCGGATATGAACTGTATCCAAGAAGGATTGATTCCTTCAAAATATTTTGAAAAATCAACCGAAAGATTGGTTTCGGCTAATGGTTCCCAAATGAAAATCAAATATGAATTGAATAATGCTCATGTCTGCCATGATAATGTCTGCTTCAAGATTCCCTCTGTTCTTGTTAAAAATATGACTGATAAAGTGATCCTTGGTTTGCCTTTTATAAATGCTTTGTATCCTTTTCTTGTTGAACATGATGGAATTACTACTGATCCTTTTGGACAAAAAGTAAAATTCAAATTTGCCTCAAAAACTGAAATTGATGATGCTTTAAACTTGATCCATGCTAAAGTTAAACATCTTAACTTCCTTCAACAAAAAGTTAGATACAAGAAAATTGCTGAACAAATTTCTAATAAATTATTACAATAAAAAATTGATAATTTTCAAAAAATATTGATAGATGATGTTTGTTCTGATGTTCCTAATGGCTTTTGGTATAGAAAGAAACATATTGTTGACTTGCCTTATGTTAAAGATTTTAATGAGAAAAATATCCCCACCAAAGCTCGTCCTATTCAAATGAATGTTGAAACTGTTGAATTTTGCAAAAAGGAAATTAATGATTTATTGGAGAAAAAATTGATTAGGAATAGCAAGTCCCCTTGGTCTTGTTCTGCTTTTTATGTTCAGAAAAATGCTGAGATTGAAAGAGGAACCCCTCGATTAGTAATTAACTACAAACCCTTGAATAAGGTTTTAGAATGGATTAGGTATCCTATTCCCAATAAGAATGACCTAGTTCATAGGCTGAGTGAAGCTGTGGTATTTTCCAAGTTTGACATGAAGTCTGGATTCTGACAAATCCAGATTAGTGAAAAGGATAGGTACAAAACTGCTTTTACCACTCCTTTTGGACATTATGAGTGGAATGTTATGCCTTTTGGTCTTAAGAATGCCCCAAGTGAATTCCAAAACATTATGAATGATATTTTTAATTCATTCAGTCATTTTACCATTGTTTACATTGATGATGTTCTTGTCTACTCTAGTTCTATTGATGAACATTGGAAAAACTTGCATTCATTCCTAGATACTATCAAAAGAAATGGTCTTGTTGTCTCTGCTAAAAAAGTCAAATTATTTCAAACAAAAGTCCGTTTTCTTGGCTTTGACATCTCTGAAGGACAGATTCGTCCTATTGATAGGGCCATCCAATTTGCTGATAAGTTTCCTGATATTATCACTGAGAAAACTCAACTCCAAAAATTTCTTGGGTCATTAAATTATGTTGCTGATTTTTACAAAGATATGAGAAAACAATGTAAACCTCTATTTGATAGGTTAAAGAGTAATCCTCCTCCTTGGTCTGATATCCATACTTCCCTTGTTAAACAAATTAAATCTCATGTTAAGACATTGCCTTGTCTTGGTATTCCTACTGTTAGTGCTTTCAAAATTGTCGAAACAGATGCCTCAGATTTTGGTTATGGAGGTATTCTGAAACAAAGAGTTTCTCCCGAGTCACCTGAGCAAATTGTACGTTTCTATTCTGGTATTTGGAATAATGCACAGCTAAACTACAGTACTATTAAAAAGGAGATTTTATCTATAGTACTATGTATTTCAAAATTTCAAAGTGATTTATTAAACCAAAAATTTTTGCTACGAATTGATTGCAAAAGTGCTAAATATGTTATTGAAAAAGATGTTGAAAATATTGCTTCAAAACATATTTTTGCCAGATGGCAAGCTATTTTGAGCGTTTTTTATTTTGATATTGAATATATTAAAGGATCCCAAAATGCCATCCCTGATTTCCTTACCCGTGAATTTCTGCAGTGTCATAATGGCAAGTAGAAGGTCGAGTGACAGGACGCCTGACAGTAACAATCAAATTGTCAAAATTGAGCCTGCTTCCCCTATAAACACTGTTAACCGTTTCACCACTCTAGGAACTATTCCCAAACCTAATTATTCTTCTGTTCTAGCCTCTACATATGATCCCTATGCTCTAACCAATATTCATCGACCTGTTCAAACTATTTTCCCTAGGAACCCTAATGCTTCCCAATATGTTAAAAAACGTTATGTTCAAAACTTGTTTTCTGTTGAGCCAAATAGGGCCTCCATTACTAACCCTTTTAAACTTGCTATCGGCTATTTTCCTCCACTATTTCACTGGATCCCTGAGCACGGACAAAAGAATGTGCAATACTATTCTGCAATATTACAACATGAGCATTCAATTACTATCAAGCCCATAAGAGATAAGGCCAATGGTGACAAAATTATTTACCACAGTGTTTGCTTAAACCACATTATTTCCGAAGAAAAGTGGGGCCCCAATCCTACTATTACAAGGACATTACCAAATTGCCCTATTCCCTACTCTTATCATGATTATATTACTACCTGGTTCATATTCATGCTCCACCAAAATGAAACTATGTCCCATTCATGGTTTGTCAATTTTCACAGAGACTTTGACTCTGTTTTCCCCCTCTGGTTCATCCGATGGTGGACTCAGTTTGGTTCAGCTATTGAAATATTTCCTGCTCCATTAAAAGACTGTTTCCTAAATTTCTCAACAAGGCTCAAAACTGACACTCATGGAGCTAAATTTACTCCTCTACTACATTTTATCAGAAAATATAAGATTCCATGGATTCTAAAATGGCAATATGCTAAAGAGGATGATGTTCTCGCTCGATGCTGGTATGTTAAATGGTGGGATAGGTTTTCTCACACCGATTCTATTATTAACAATGTCGAAAGGGACTTCCTTGCTTCAAATGTTTCCCCATTAAGAATTACTACTCCAGTGCAAAAAGCTGTGACTGAAGCACCTGATGCACCTGCTTCCTCATCAACCAAAAATGTTGCACCTTCTGTTAAAACCAAAAAGAAGAGTTCTCCTTTAGATGCAATCCGTAATGATCCTGAAGTTTTGTACGCCCTGCTGTCTAAAATGGTTAAGGATGATGAAGCTGCCAATTCAGATGATGAAAAGTCCTCTCAGGTCTCTGTTTCAAAAGATCCTTACTGCCAAACCTATCCTTACCCACAAGATTGATTTGGACATGATGAAGAAAATGCTGATGACTTGATCAGAGATTGATTTTTGACTAGCCTGCATAAAGGACAAAATGCTTAAAAATTGTGTTACAAAAAGTTTTGAAACTGTTTAAAAAACAACCCAAATTTGGCGGAACTCTCATTTGTTTGATATACTCTTTAGTCAAAAGCATCAATAAGTGCTACTACTTCAAGATTACTTCAAGATTGTGCTCCCAACAAAAATATTCCTTCTGACAAGAATCATTTTGAAGACTTTCCAAGCAAAAAGAAAAAGATGCTTCATTATGCTTTTGGTCATGCTTTTGGTTTAGTCATACTTTGTTTTGCCATGCTTCTCCTGACATATTCTACTCCAAAGGTCAAGAATTTTGGACTCTACAACTCATTCCCCACTTTTTGGGCAAAAAGTGAATTTTACTATTTATCTGTCACTATTCACTATCACTATTCACCTGTTACTATTCATTCCGAATTTTTGCCTATTTAAGGGGGGTTGTCCCTTATATTTCAAGCAAGTTTTTAGTGTGCTTAGTTCAGGACTTCTTTCCTAGAGAGAGTTATCCCTTGTGAGCTTTTCTTTGAGAGATCTCCTTGCTTACTACAACTTTCTTACATCTCTACTATCTCTACAAAGCTTGTAACTAAGACTAATTCCTAAGCCCTGTAACTATTTCCAACTTGTAATCACTACTACTGTAAGTGTTCAATTCTACTTTCAATAACAAGTAATTTCAGTTTTATGTTCATTACATTCATTATACTACTTGTTGCTACCGCCACCTTGGACGGATTACCGTCATCCCGGACGGTTCTATAATTTCTTTTCGTTTTCTTTAACTATTTGAGCTATACCCCCTACTTAGTTGGCCCTGCCGCCTAGCTGGCTGGTCTTATAGCTTTGCATTTACTTGCATTACTTTTACTGGCTTTCTCAAATGTTTGAATATGGTTTCATTAGACACGTGAGATTAACAAGCCATCTTCAAGTCAGCCAACTCCCACAAATTATTCAAGATTCAGTTAAAAAATTTAATACTCCTTTTGTTACCATCAGATGTTGGAGTACGTTACCACAATAGGAACGAGATAACTAGATGAATGTCCAGCCTTCAAAACATCTCATTCTCATTAATGACCATACTCACCAAGGGCCATGGTTTGATGGAAATTCTCATTTATCTTTTGCCGATCCTTTTACTCTTATAGAATGCTAGAGAAATTATTTTAATAACCAAATTATTAATATTGCTTATAGTCTATGGAAACACTACCATTTCATAGGAAGCACAGATAGAATTGCTGTCTTTGGTCCCAGACCATATTCTGATGCAGTTGCTCATTTAAAGGTGGCCGACCATTGTAATCCTGTAAAGTTTCTCACCCCAGGAAGACCTCCAGTGTTTCAACCAATTTTTTATTGTGGATTCTGTAATAAATATGCCATTTCCCATGATCATGATTGCCGGTCTCCACGGGGTCCTTATGATGGTTATCCTTCCGATGCTGCTTCCACTGATTAGTGGCTTATTCCAATAGAGATTGATTCCCTTATTTGACTGGCCTGCACAAAGGCCAAAATGCTTAAAAAATTAGATCTGTTTCAAAGACATCCCAAATTTGGCGGAACTCTTATTTGCTTATGACAAAGAAAGATGCTTCATTATGCTTTTGGTCATGCTTTTGGTTTTGTCCTACTTTGTTTTGCCATGCTTCTCCTAACATATTCTACTCCAAGAACAAGAATTTTGGATTCTACAACTCATTCCCCACGCTTTGGGGCAAAAAGTGAAATTTACTATTCATCTATCACTATTCACTATTACTATTCACTGTCACTATTCACCTATTACTTTTCACTCCGAATTTTTGCCTATTTAAGGGGGGTTGTCCCTTATATTTCAAGCAAGTTTTTAGTGTGCTTAGTTCAGGACTTCTTTCCTAGAGAGAGTTATCCCTTGTGAGCTTTTCTTTGAAAGATCTCCTTGCTTACTACAACTTCCTTACATCTCTACTATCTCTACAAAGCTTGTAACTAAGACTAGTTCCTAAGCCTTGTAACTATTTCCAACTTGTAATCACTACTACTGTAAGTGTTCAATTCTACTTTCAATAACAAGTAATTTCAGTTTTATGTTCATTGCATTCATTATAATACTTGTTGCTACCGCCACCTTGGACGGATTACCGCCATCCCGGACGGTTCTATAATTTCTTTTCGTTTTCTTTAACTATTTGAGCTATACCCCCTACTTGGCTGGCTCTGCCGCCTACCTGGCTGGTCTTATAGCTTTGCATTTACTTGCATTACTTTTACTTGCATTACTTTGAAGTTATATTATAACTGTATAACTGTGCTTCCGCCGTGTGTCTCCCCTCCCCCCTTTATGGTTATATATATATATATATATATATACAAAGAGCATAACCTCCTTGAAAGTAATTTGTTGACTGGGTAAACATGTATAGGGTTTGTTAATTAACCCTAAACAAATAATATATATATATATGTATATATATATGTATGTATATGTATATGTATGTATAATACAAAATCCCAATTCTGACCCCAACATTATACTAACCCATAACACTCCCCCTTAAGATAGAGAGTATATATCATACAATCCCAACTTGTTACATAATAAATCTTAACGAATTCTACATAAGGCTTTGCTAGACATATCAATAATTTGACCTCTTGTAGATACATGGAGTAGCAATTACACCATCTTCTACTTTCTCCTGAATAATATGACAGTCTACTTCTATATGCTTAATTGGAGGTAATCTGAATTGCTGCTTCATTATCACAATGCATAGTCATAGGTACCTTCACAATGAATTTTATTTCCTCAAGTAAGTGCTTAATCCACATAAGCTCGCATTATGTGTCATGGCTCTATACTCAGCCGTTGCACTAGATCTAGTTACAATAGTTTGTTTTTTGCTTTTCCAACTAATTAGGTTTTCTTATAGAAAGGTGCAATATCCAGTAGTGTTTCCTGGGTAAACTTTGGCAAATTCATTATGTTAATTTCATGTTAGATTACACTTAATCATGTAGTTGTATTAATATAGTTAGCTATTGACACCTTGTAGTGATTGTAGTTTGAGATTCTTATGGTAATTATAAACAAATTATTACCATTGACACATTCGATTAATTAGAATGTTATTTTCGATTCCAGCATTTCTTTGATTATCATGGTATGATGTGTTTGAATATTCCTTTATTATTATTATTATTATTTGTTTGTTTGTTTAGACCCGTTAAAGCAGATTGTTTAACCTAATATATTAGCCAAGTGATTACTTAGGTTAATTATTAAAATCTAAGTTAAACAATAAAAAATCATATCATGCAAAGCAGCAGAATATAAAGAACACAACTGAAAGCTCGAAAATGTGTTAAAAAACACCAGAGCTGTTTAGACCCCCAAATAAAAGTTACGGCTTGATAGATTTTACACTAACTTAATTCTAAGTGCGGAATAGTGTAAATGCAAGCGGATAAACAAACAAACTACTCTAACACATATTCATATAATCATAGCAGTAAAATGAAAGTAAAAGAGTAGGGAAGAAGAATGCAAACACAAATAATATGCTAATGTGTTATCCAAGAGGAAACCGAAGAACTCGACGAAAAACCTCTTCGCCGCCTTCCAAGCGATAATCGATCCACTAGATAATCAAGTGGGATACATGGGTTAGCAAGAGACCCTCCAAGCCTAATCTACCCGCTGTACCTAAGCCCTCCAAGCTCCTACTGCAACAAGGCTTCTCGAAACTGTATCTTTTCTAGCTCTCCGGATCCCGCAACAAGCTCCATGTTGCATATGTCATCCTTAGCTTCTTCCAATGCTTCCTAGTAGCACAAAAATCTCACTTAACACTCTGAAATGATGTGGTAAGTGTTTGGGCTATTAACCTCTCAATGGTATGGAAATGGAGAGGTAGGAGTTGAGGAAATCCACAAGCATATGTGTAGAGATATATGTGTATGATAATCTTTAACTCTCAAGGTGTTTGGCTAGGGTTTTCTCTCAGAAACACTCTTCAAAATTTGTGGGTAGGGGTGTGCATGGGTCGGGTTGGGTTGGGTCGAGGGGATTTTTTGACCCAACCCACCATGGTGGGTCAAAAAAAATTCAGCCCAACCCAACCCATCACATAAGTCCAACCCAACCCACATAGGTCGGGTTGGGTCGGGTTGAACCTATGGGTTTGACAAAAAAAAATTTTATTATTATGAAATTGAGTGGAAAAAAATATAAATATTAATATATTAAAAAAACCTAAAGATTAGTATCAATGTAACTCCTTAAAGGCAAATAACACTAATGACTAAACAACAATAATAATTTATTAGGATTTGTGTAAACTAATTGGCTTTTATATAAAATAGGAAGAACTGGTTATTTAAAAAAATTTATTAATTATATAATATATTTTATTTATATATATATATATATATTATATTAGTATTAGTAGGAGGAACCAAGGAAATGCTGCTCTACAGCTGTTTTTTTTTAAATTATTAAATATATAATATATTTTAAATATATATTAAATATGAGTGGGTTGGGTCGGGTTTGGCGAGTTTGTAATTTTATGACTCACACCCAACCTGACCCGCTATAAAAAAATTTTTTGTAACCCAACCCAACCCACCATTAATCTGAGAGGATAACGTAGTGATCTGACCCTAGACATACATAAACTGGTCTGTTATGTGCTGCACATGGGAGTCTAGCATTGTGTACATCTGCTTTACTCTGGCTAGAAGGTGATCGAGTCTATCTGGACCTCGCGCTGGTGCTGAGGATGATGGCTGAGCTGAAGGCTCTGGATTAGTGGTGAATCTATCAATCTCATCCTCTGTGTCACCTCCCTCCTCCTCAACTCGAGGACATGGTATCATGTGCACACCCGTTTTGGAGCCCTTGATGTGAGCTATGCTCCTAGTGAGTGTATGTGCACCAATGGGGTAGTCCCTCTGAACCACTATGAGTCCACTAGGAATTTTGAGCCTAGTCTGTGCAATGAGGCCCATAATGAGTGAGGGGAATGGCATGATTGTTCTAGAAGTTTACTTCAAAATGCTTATCTTCAAAATGTGGAAAATGTGTCCACAAATATCTGTCTCTTTGTAGGTAAAGAGATCATACATGAAGATTGTCCTTGGAGCAGACAATGTGGTAAGGTTGGTGACCGGATATAGGTTGTGGATCATCACATGAGCAAGTGTCCTCATCTCCGGAGTGAATGGTATTGTGTTCATGGATGATTTCTTCGGTGTACCACCAAGTATCTTTATCATCTCCTCAGTAGAACCCAATCTATCCTCATATTGCACTATAATTGGCTGTGAGGGAGGATAAACTTCTAGGAAATCCTGAATACTTTCCCTAGTAATGACAAACTCTTTGTGTCTCACCTAACAGTCTATACAATCTCCGTCCATAACAGCATTGGAGAAAAACTCCTTTATGATCTCTAAGTATACAACCCCAACCGGATTCAACAGCTTGGTCCAAGTCCTTTCTTTGAACACTTCAGGGATGAAAGTGCCCTCAAGTGATTCCAGTTGCACAATCCTTTCCATGATGATCGTTTTATCCTTATAGTAGTCATTATACTTCATATCGGCTTCAGCAGACTTGAAGTGATCAGAATCAGTGCGTACACGTTTAGAAGTTGGTTTCTTGGTGGCTGCATGCTTAGTAGGAGCCATCTGTGCAAAGGAACACAAATCAAAAAAAGGAACAAGTGTGCAAACACAAAATAGAGACCAAAACATGATTAGACACATGTTAGTTCAAAGCATAGGTACAACAATCTAAAACAGAGCAAAAACAGCTCAAAAACAGAGTAAATAAAGACAAACATCATGCTAAAGGTGTTAAACCAAGTAAGCACAATGCTTGAATTAAGTAACTGTGTCTGTGTGTGCCTAGGCAATGCACATGCTGGTGCATGTATGTGCATCATGAGATGCATGAGGTATGCCTAGTGTGTGCCTAGTGTGTGCAACAAGGGCAAAGTGTGTGAGGCATATAATCGGTGACCAAAACAAGTGAAACAAGTGTAAGCCCAGAAATTGGAATTCACTTGAATTCAATTTAGCACAAAAATGTCACTAGGACATTCTATTAAGCACTTGACATGCTAAAATGCACAACTGTTATGAAGAATGCATGAACAGATTGAAAAATTCCTCAATACAAACTTAAAATTCCTCAAGGGGCCAACACAGATGCACAAACATCAAATAGGACTCAGCCCAATCAAAGATTTTGAAAAATTTTCACAAAAACTAAGAACACCAACCCATTTTCGAAAAATCCCCAATTTTTGAACCCTAACTAAAAATCTGCATAAACAAAGAAAAACATGAAGAAAATGTTTAGGAAAACATACCTTGAAGTAAGTTTGCAAAGATTTTAGGTTGAAAATGATAGGGTTTGAGTGAAAAATGAGTTTTGGGTTGAAGGGTGGTTCGAGAGAGGTTTAGCGAGGGAAATGAGAGTGTTTGAAAACCTGTCACATCTACTACATAAAAATTGAAAACACGCATTTTTTGCGGGTTAGAGAGTAGCGAAATAGTCGCGAGACATACTAAAGCTTTTGCGAGAAGCTCTTAGTCATGAACCAATCACGATACAGTCGCAATAGCCTCTGTATGAAATTTAGAAATTTCCAATTTTAGCCTAAAAATCATTTCACGAGAAGGGTTTAGTTGGGAAATACTCGCGAGGCAATAGCGAGACTTTCTGTATGAAAAAGTGACTTTTGAAATTTCCCTTAAGCACATTTTGCGGGAAGCTCTAAGTCGTGAGCTTCTCGCGAAAAGACCTCTGAACCAGTTTTTGAAGAAAAACACAAAAATGCATTTTGGACAAAAACTAAAATCAAGAAAGTATAAAATCACTTTCAAAAACATATAAAACACTCAAAAATATTTTTGGGTTTGATCAACAAGGACTTGAGCATACATATCACATTTGAACATGTACAATCACACAAATGAGATAAGCATTATCTGAACAAAGTCTTGTGTGTTGTGTGTGAGTATCAAATGTGAAATAGTCCATCGACCTGAGTGAAGCTTCAATGATCAATTCAATCAAGTCATACACAACTGATACGAAATCAAATGGACTATCTCAATTATAGAAATGAATATATATGACCTCCCACAAGAGAATGATAACAAAACTTAAAAGCTTTTCATTTGGCTTCTGCATAAATCATAACAATTGATTCTTTTTGGATAATACATCTCTTTTTGAGATCGATGCTTGAAATTTTGATACTTGAACTTTTAGATTTAGCCTTCGGCTTTTTGAGCACTATACATTTTAATACAAAAGTTGTTTTCCCTTTTTCCTAGTCAAATACTAGTATGTGCGACAGGCTTCTGCAGTTCATTATCTCTTTTCATTTGGAGATTTACATTTGGAGAACTCTATAGCAAAAACATAAAAATAAAGTGGGAGGAGATATAGGCACAAATCTATGCAAGTATCAAGACCATCAAGACTATTGACCAATCATTCATGACAAGCTTGAAGATCTATTTACAACAATCACACATAGATTTCAAGATATCTCCCACACAGACAAGCTAGTCTCGTAAATGCACTACGCCATTAGTACAAAGATACTAGGTCAAACTCGCATGTGATACACACAAAACAAGTGATCAAACTTTTTGAAGATTTTTCAATTTTTATGGTTTTTGAATTTTTGAACACACTCAAAACAGAATCAAGAAAAGTAAGATCAATAACAACAAGTAAAAGCAAAACTTGTAAAAGAAACATGTTATAAACAGAAAGCAATGCATGATATGATGCATGAACCTATGATCCTAAGCCTTGGAAGTATTGATGCATGGACATAAGAGATAATCATGCATAAGTACCCCTTTTCACCCACACGTCACATGCGTTTGGGGTGATATCCTTATAGGATTGGGTACGTGAATTGTGACCTTCAAACCTGTTGTTGAAGTTTGCCAAACATGTGGTGAATGTCTCAATCATCTTCATTACATCCATCACACCGGAATCTCCATTTTGACTTCTTGGTTGCCCAGCAGCCCAATTCCTCTTGTCATCTCTTGGTCCTCTTGACCTTTAATCCCTAGCATTATTCAATGCTCTCAGCTTATGACAATTGGGTTTGGTGTGTCCTTAAAGTCCACAATGATGACATACATGGTTCATTCTCGGACCTCTTTATAATTTTGGAGGTGATCTCCCTTTGGCTTCAAACCTGACCATTGATTGGTTGCGAGGCTTGTTTAACACCCTTTGGTCAGCCACATTCTTCTTTTTCTCAACCTTTGCCTTCTCCACAGTAGGGGCAACTACAACTGGCTCTTTGGCCTTCACAAACTTCACTTCTTTGGAGATATTCAAAGTTGAACTACTTTCTTTAGAGATAGTCATAAATGCTGAGAAATTCCCTTCTTCATCACAGCTATCCTCAGAATCTGAATTGAAAGAATTTGAATCACTGAGAGTTATGGCATATACCTTGCCCTTCATTCTCAAATAATTAGGACATTCTCTCTTGACATGTCCATGTCCATTGCACTCGAAATAAGTGATTCCTTGAGTAGATTGAGGCTCCTTCTCATCTTTCTTCCTGAATTCCTTCTTATCACCCTTGTAAGATGAAAAATTCCCTTTGTTGAAAGGCTTCCCACTATTTTTCATCTTCAGAAATTTTCGGAAGTTCTTTACAAGGAATGATACTTCCTTCTCCACATCATCCTCTTCGAAGGAGTTGTCCATTCTCTCGATGATGGTTTTAAGAGCAAGTGATTTGCTCGATTTATAAGAAGGCAATCCCAGCTCGTATGTTTGGAGAGATCCAATTAGCTCTTGGATTTTGATCTCATCCAAGTCTTTACTCTCTTCTATAGCTATGACTTTAGCTTGAAAACTCTCCGGTAAAGACCTCAAAATCTTTCTCACCACCTTAGAATCTTCAATTTTCTCTCCGAGATTAAGTTTGGCAATTACAATTTCTTTAAGCTTTCCATAGAAAGAATTGAAAGCCTCATCATCTCCCATCTTAAGTTCTTCAAATCTGGTGGTAAGCATTTGAAGCTTCATGTCCTTGACTTTCTTGGTACCCTCATAGGCCGTTTCGAGGATCGTCCAAGCTTCCTTAGCTGTCTTCACTTGCGATATCCTATGAAACTCATCAGGGGACACATCATAGAATATAGCATTAATGGCCTTACTATTCACATTAGCTAATGCAAGAGTTGCCTTGTCCCATTCGGACTTGGCAATTGTGGGTTTAACATACCCATTCTTAACAGAATCCCATACGGACTCATCTATAGCACACAAGAAAGCCCTCATTCGGACCTTCCAAAAAGCATAGTTGCCTCCATCAAAAAATGGTGGGGCATTAAGAGATTGTGACCCGTCCATCACAAGAGGTCAAGGAACACACTCATTTATTTAAACCACAGCAAGTGTACCCGCTCTAATACCAATTGAAAGCTCGAAAATGTGTTAAAAAACACAATAGCTATTTAGACCCCCAAATAAAAGTTATAGCTCGATAGATTTTACACTAACTTAATTCTAAGTGCAGAATAGTGTAAATGCGAGCGGATAAACAAACAAGCTACTCTAACACATATTCATATAATCACAGTAGTAAAATGAAAAGTAAAAGAGTAGGGAAGAAGAATACAAACACAGATAACACGTTGATGTGTTATCGAAAAGGAAACCGAAGAACTCGGGGAAATACCTCTCCGCCGCCCCCCAAGTAGTAATCGATCCACTAGACAATCAGTTGGGATACATGGGTTAGCAAAAGACCCTCCAAGCCTAATCTACCCGCTGTACCTAAGCCCTCCAAGCTCCTACTGCAACAAGGCTTCTCGAAACTGTATCTTTTCTAGCTCTCCAGATCCCGCAACAAGCTCCATGTTGCATCTGCCATCCTTAGCTTCTTCCAATGCTTCCTAGTAGCACAAAAATCTCACTTAACACTCTGAAATGATGTGGTAAGTGTTTGGGCTATTAACCTCTCAATGGTATGGAAATGGAGAGGTAGGAGTTGAGGAAATCCACAAGCATATGTGTAGAGATATATGTGTATGATAATCTTTAACTCTCAAGGTGTTTGGCTAGGGTTTTCTCTCAGAATCACTCGTCAACATTTGTGAGTAATGTGGGTATATATAGTGTGGGTACAAAAAGTGTGTATCAGATAGTATAGACTGGCAGAACAAAATGTCTCGCGGGTGTCTCACTAGAAGGCCTTACCCACGAGATACTCGTGAGACATAGCTGTCTCCATCCTGTACTGACTCTTCGCATTCCAGTCATGTGCAAGGAATATGCTTCACTTCATGGGAAGCTTAGTCGCGAGATACCCGCGAGAACTCTTCTGGCTTCAATTGCTTGAGTCTTCACACTCTCTCTCTCTAACACACAACCCTTACAATCAAATCCCACAATAAATACAGGGTACTAAAGATTGAATCTATTTACAATCAAATTTGGCACGAAATAAAAACCAACTAAATACATAGTTGTAAATCACAACTTTATAACAACGAAATGATGACCTAAGGAAACTAATGAAACTAACAACTTCAAGGTAAAAACCTGGGGAGGATTTGACCAAGCTATCCTCAAGGTAAAACAAATCCACTATAGAGAATCGAAGTTTTTACAATCAGATTTAATCCTAAATCTATTGCTACCTTCAGTTGTAACTTACTGACACGATCACATGCAAGCTCCAAATCCATAGACTCATTCTTTCTTGGATTTGCAGCACATAAGCACCCATGCTTGTGACTTTGAGATCCCACTCAAAGGTTTTAGATCATAGCTTGTTGATTTTTGCAGTAACTAGATTCTACTAGCACTTGATTGTAAATCTTGTTCCAATAGATGCTTGTAGATTTAGAAGGTACAGATTCTCTCGAATCTCACAGGAGTAACTCGCAAGTTTTCCAAGAGTCTTCAAAACGTGGCTAGGGTTTTCCTTTTATACGTAGGAATGTTGGATTAAAACCCGAAACATTTTCACGGGCTTGGGCTTGTTTAAAAATTCTGCAGAAATTATTTTTCTGTAATTCTCGATCGGTCGAGCCTTATCCTTCAATAGATCGAGCTACATAGAAAGTTAATTCTTTTTCTTGTAACTTGTACATTCTTGAGTTTTGACCTGTACAGCTTTAAGCAATGCCTAACACCTATCCTAGACATGTTTTTGTTCTCGGTTTGCTAACACATACAAGTTGAAATTCTAAACATTTAATCCTAAATCTTTAGAACCTAACATTATTGATTTTTCTTCATTTGATTTTGTTGTTTTTTTTTTTTTTTTTTCAAAATTATTTTCTTGTCAACATCTATACTCTTTTCACTTTTTCTTATGTATGCACTTTATTGAAAAGAAGATAACACTTTTTTCATATATTTGTTTAATTATTTAAAAGAATATTGGTGTTAAGTGTTTGAATGTGTGAATAGTTTGGAAATGTATCACTACAAAAAGTAATAGTCTTGAGATTATGCATGCACATTTTATTTGTATGTGTACTTGACTTCTGCTTAAAAGATCTCTTGCCTTTTCCACCTCCAAAGGGTTTTGGGGTTTAATGAGTTAATTCCCATCAACAATCATCTAATAAGTACAATGAGATAGAATGCAACAGAAACAATAACAAAGGGAGCAGGTTTCCTATTTTCATGATGTAGCCATATGTGTTCAAATGCTTAACATAGTAGACCTACTGCATTGTGGATACTTTTTTTCATTTCTTTTAATTTCTTTTTTTGGGGGTGGGGGTTGGTGTGTAAAGTGGATGATGAGGATTGATTAAGATGGATAAGTTGTGGAACTCCTCTATGCAAATGACTATGGTTTACAGTGTTACAAGACTGCATAATTTTGCATAGGTTTAAGGGTACCCTGGGACCTATAAAAATATGAGAACGTGAAGATCAGTTGATTGGAAACAAACAAGTAGCAAAGAAGTTCTTTTATGTAGTGAGGATAACTAAGATCTTCTGTAGATCTAATATGAACTTGATGACATTTTGATAATACTATTTATAAAACAAAATTTCAGTTGCCGAACTAAAAGGGAATCATTTAAATCTTCTTCTTTTTTCTCTCTTTTTTTGTCCTTTTTTTTGTTTTTCTTTTTTTCTCACTCTAATTGAGTTTGAACTTCCGATACTGATTTCCAAATTCCATATATAAGGGCATGGCAACATATTAGTGACCATAATATGCCACCATGGGTGGCGCTACAGCCAGCTTAGGGGTTCAAATGAACCCCTAACCTGGCCTCTATATATATATATATATATATATATTTTTTTTTTTTATATTTTTTTTTACCCCTAAATAAAAAATTTAAACACCTTAAATCTAAATCTAAATTTTGTTTAAACCCAGATGAAATAAGCTTGAATATAATTATCTTAATGTTACTTTCACAATATTTTCACCATAATTTGACAATAAAAGTTAAGTTGTATGTTGTAATTGGTTTTTATCTAGACTCATAACTGACATCACTTTTTTACATACCTTTAATAACTTGCCGCCTAAATTTTATTATGAAAGTGTTGCGTCAGTGGCATTACTGTTAAAATTGCTTTTTCATTAAGCAAAATAAATAAATAAACCTTCTCTCTAGACTATTCCTAGCTTTAACACTATTGACCCCTAGAAAAAAATTCCTGAAGCTACCACTGTATGCTACTAATTCCCTTAGAAATTGATGATACACAAATCGTCAGTGAGTTAATCGTTTACACACGTGCCAATGGGAGTACTTGAAGAACAGAAGAGAAGAACCAAACAAAGAGCACTAGCGGGGTGTCGGCTAAAGTCCTTCTAAAGGTTAAGTCAATGATAGAATAATCTCCAAGAACTCAAGAATTCAAAAGGTAGAGAGAATTTGTGTACCTCAAGAAGGTTAGGGTTTGTTGTTTATATAGTAGCGGAGAGCTAACTTGAATCATTTGATACGTAGGGGATTTCCTCATAGGGAGAAGGATCCCAATATCCTAGGGATTCTCTTCCCATATAGGGAAGATTCGATTGTGTGGTAGGATCCTTGGTCATGGTGTACAAGTTATTTCCTTGTATGGACATATGAGTGGGCTCCACACAAATCCTATGTGGAATCTTAGGGCATTGGACCGTCGGGAAGGGGATAGGATCAACACCCCAGCTAACCTGACGATCCTTGGGATTGGTGACTCCTTTGGGATCAGTTACAAGCACAAGGCTGATGATCGAGTGAGGATTGTTTGGCACCCTATGTCAACTGGGCATCCTTCTGCATGGTAGGCTAATAGTACCCTGCTCGTATGAGCTTATGGACCAATGATCGTGCCCTTGAGTGGTTCCCACACACCCCTTCATGGACTTCCCTCATGACGTAGTCTGCTTCGTCGGGGATCAAACATCTTAGGTGTAGTCAGGAGAAGCCCCTTTTGTATTACACATCCCTTATTAGCACAAAGCATGATGGCCAAACCTTCAATCTTCAGGATTTGTTGCGATCTTTAGGAAGTGTCCTATTCTTAAGGTAGGAGATGATCGAAGTCATCCAATCGACACCCTTTGGTATCACTTGTATTTCCAATTCCTCAATGGCAGAGTGTTAGGTGAAGGATAGTACCTGATGACCAACAATCATGTGTTCAGCAAATGCGGTGTTCGCCTACCGATTAGCATGCTTATTTTCTTCCCTTAGGACTTGTATGAATTCTACGTCAAAGTCTTGACTCGTCCGCCTCTTAACAAGGTTGAGGTATTTTTTTATCCATTCCCCTTTGGCTTCGTAGTCTCCGTTGATATGCCCAATGATAACTTGGGAGTCGCTATGGATGACAACTGAAGAGGCCGCAGCTACTTTGGCCAAGTCTAGCCCTATGAGTATGGCTTCATACTCTGCTTTATTGTTGGTCGTTAGGAATTGGAGTTAGACGGCACACTCTATGACGTCCCCTTTAAGGGATTGTAGGATTACCTCGATCCCTCCAGCGTGTTTGTTAGATGATCCGTTTGTTTGAACCCTCCAAGGGGTTACCCCCTAACCGTCAGCTTCACCCGTTGTAAACTCCACGATGAAGTCAACTAGTGCTTGGGTCTTGATTGCCGTCTTTGGGCAGTATTGTATGTCAAATTCACTCAGTCTATCACCCACAAAACCAATCATCCGGCTGTCTCCGAGTTATTCATTATCTTTTAGAGGGGTTTATCCATCTGAACCACTATAGTGTGCGCTTGGAAGTATGGCCTAAGCTTGCAAGCTATTGTGATCAGAGTAAAGGCCAATTTTTCCATGGGGGGATTTCTTTCTTCCACTCCCCTAAGTGCTTGGCTGATGTAGTATACGGGCAATTACATGCGATCCTCCTCTTGAATGAAAGCTAAACTAACGGCCGTGGGAGATATGGCCAAGTAAAGGGAAAGATCTTCATCTAGTTTGGATGGACTTAGAAGTGGCGGAGAGGCTAGGTATGCCTTCATTTCCTCGAATGCTCTTTGGCATTCGTCGATCCACTCGAACACCTTCTTCAAGATTTTAAAGAAAGGCAAGCATTTGTCCGTTGCTCGTGAGACAAACTTATTGAAGGCCGTGACTCTTCCGTTTAGCCTCTGTACTTCCTTAACGTTCCCCTGGGGGTTCATCTCTAGGATTGCTTGGATTTTATTAGGATTGACGATACCCCGAACACACATTTGCTGGGATTGAGCTTCATATCGTAGAGGTGAAGGGTTTTGAACGTCTTTTTAAGATTGTTTAGGTGGTGTTCCTTTTCTTTGGTTTTTACTAACATGTCGTCTACATATACCTTAACGTTTCGTCCGATCTATTGGATGAACATCTTATTTACAAGCCTTTGGTATGTTGCCCCCGCATTCTTCAATCTGAATGGCATGAACTTGTAGCAAAAAAGGCCTTGGATTGTGACGAACGATGTCTTCTCTTAATCAGATTCTTAAAGTTTGATCTGATTGTAACCAAAAAAAGCATCCATAAAGCTCAATAATTGGTGTCCAACCGCTGAGTCTACAAGGAGGTCAATCCTTAGGAGGGGGTAACTGTCTTTTGGACATGCTTTGTTTAGGTCGGTAAAGTCCACACACATTCTCTACTTTCCATTTACCTTTTTAACCAGTACCACGTTGGCCAACCATTCGGGATAGTAGACCTCTCTAATGAAACCAGCTTCCAATAGTTTATGAACTTTTCCGGCTATGGCCTTGTCCCTTTCTTGTATGAAGACCCTCTTCCTTTGTCGAACGAGAGGAAAGGATAGGGAGATATTGAGCTAATGGACCATAATATTTGGGTCAATCCCCAACATATCCTCATGGCTCCAAGCAAAGATGTCCAGGTTGTTCTTTAGGAAAAGAATCAACCCATTTCGGACCGAAGGGCTGGCTTAGTGCCAATGTGAGTGATTTTATCCTGGTGCTCTTCATCCAGAGAGATGTCTTCTAATTCCTCCATCAGTTCTACATTTACTCGTTGCTCCTCAATGTTCATGATAGTTAGTTTTTCATCCATCTCCAGTATGGCTACGTAGCATTCTAGAGCACCATTTGGTCTCCACGGGCCTCCCTTATCCCACATTCCATAAGGAATTTCAACAATAGGTGATATATGGATGTGGCCGCTCTCCATACATGTAGTGTTGGTCACCCAATGATAACAGTATAGGTCAAGGAACAATCCACTACCAAGAAGGTAACATCCTTGGTGGTCTACTAAGGATGGATACCGATGGTGACTAGTAAGGTGATGGATCCAACAGGCATGACCTTTATTCCTCCGAAGCCCACTAAAGGTATGTCCGATGGTATGAGTCATTCCTTACCAATCCTCATTTGTTGGAAGGCTGGATAGTAGAGGATGTCGGCTAAGCTTCCATTGTCCACTAGGGCCCGTCGAGTGTTGAAGTTTGCTATGGTCAGATTGATCACCAAAGCATCGTTATGGGAATGGTGGAGTCGTTGGGAATCCTCCTTAGTGAAGCTAATCACCGAATCATCCATCCAAGTAAGCTTGGGTGAATGATTGGTGAGCTGGACATTTTGCACCATCCGTAAGTGGCCTTTCTTTCCTTCGTTGAGGACCTGACCATTGTGCTTCCCCCTATGATCACTCTTATTTCTCCAAGTAGGGCCCTTGGTCGCTCTTCAGCCCGTTAGTTTGGATCCTAGTCCTTTGGTGGGTTTTCCCCTGCCCTTTCTCAACCTACGAATCGTTGCAATTTTCCTTACTTGATAAGGGCTTCTATTTGTTGCTTTAGGTCATAATAATTAGAAGTGTTGTGCCCATAATCCCAATGGAAGCGGCAGTACTTGTTCCTTGGCCTTTTGTTTGGATCACCTTTCAACTTCTCAAGCCATGTCAATGCGGAGTCGTCCCTAATCTGCATCGAGACTTGATCAAGCGGAGTGTTAAGTGGAGTGAAGTTGGTGATTCATCCTAGCAGAGGCCTTGACCTTCGTTCACTTCGTCATGCTTCTTTCACTTCTCCAGCCCACCCCCTCTAGAAATCATGGCATCTTCAACATTCATGTACTTCATGGTTTGGTATAGCATGTCGGCCGTTCTTCAGATCGTTCTTGTAAATAGAGAATAAGAATTCTCCTGATCGAAGTCCATTGGTAAAGGTCGTGACCAAGACTTTATCGTTGGCTTCGTCGATCAGTAGTGCCTCATTGTTGAACCGGGAGACATATGACCTTAAACTCTCATTGTCCCACTATTTGAAGTTCAGGAGGCTTGCCGAGGATCTCTTGTATTATTGACCTCCGATGAAATGTGTGACGAATAGCCCACTCAGTTCCTTAAAGGTTGCAATGGAGTTGAGGGCTATCTTGTTGAACCATACTCGAGCTGGTTCTTTGAGTGTGGTGGGAAAGGCTCTGCACATGATCTCGTCCGAGATCCCTTGTAGGTGCATAAGGGTTTTGAATGATTCCAAGTGGTCGAGGGGGTCTTTCGACTCATCGTATGCTTCCACCTATGGTATCCTGAACTTGGTTAGGAGGGGGAAGGATGTGACCAGTGCTGTGAAAGAAAAATCCGTATGATGGACTAGTTCGTCCAATTTAGTGGACACCAGAACCCTCATAGCACTCATCATCATATCCATCTTCTCTTTCATCACTTGCACCTCTTATGCCATGCGCACCATGTTGAATTCTAGTTCGGAGGGATGACTAGTATCCTGCTGGTCCCGCCTACTAGCAACAGTTCTTTCTTCTTAGTCATCCCTTTCTTGGTGATCGTTCGTCAAGGGACGGTCATTGTTGCATTTGCCCCTACCCTGTTCATCATTCTAATCGTTTGGTTCTTGATCATTCCACTGCTCCAACTGTCGCTCCAACTCATGGTTTCGTTGAGTGAGCTATTCAACCACTGTAGCGAGGGTTTGTATTTGCTTTTCTAATGCACTTGGTGGGTTCCCGATCTCTTGGTTGGTGGTGGCCATTGATCGTGTCAGGACCATGCAACTTTTTATCCTTGAAACGGCGATATGACTTATCATTCATTTCCCACAGACGACACCAACTGATGATGCACAAAATCATCAGTGAGTTGATCATCCACACACGTGCTAATGGGTGTACCTGAAGAATAAAAGAGAAGAACCAAACAGAGAGCACCAGTGGGGTGCCGGCCAAAGACCCTCCGAAGGTTAAGTCAGTGATAAAATAATTTCCAAGAACTCAAGAGTGCAAGAGATTGGAAGAATTCGCATACCTCAAGAAGGTTAAGGTTTGTTGTTTATATAGTAGGAGAGAGCCGACCTGAATCCCTTAATACCGGGGGGGGGGGGGGGGGGGGAGGGGGGATTTCCTTATAGAGAGAATGATCCCAAGATCCTAGGAATTTTCTTCCAATATAAGGAAGATCTGATTGTGTGGTAGGATCCTTGGCCGTGGTGTGCAAGTTATTTTCATGCAAGGACATATGAGTGGGCTCTACACAAATCCTTTATGGAATCTTAAGGCATTGGACTGTCGGGAAGGGGATTGGATTGACACCCCAGCTAACCCAATGATTCCTGGGATCGGTGACAGGCATAAGGCCGATGATTGAGTGAGGATAGTTTGGCACCCTGTGTCGATTGATCAAAATTATCCTCATCAAAAACCATTAACTACCTTGAACAACAACCATAACCATAGTAACAGGATTCAGCAGAGAAGGATATGAGGAATTCTTGGATTAGTTAATTTGTTTTGGGCTTGGATTCATTTAGCCAAGGTTTGGTGTTTTACTTGATGTGTTTGTTTGTTTTGAAAAAAAGTTATGCATCGAAGACTTTGTTACTTTTCTATTGCAACTTTTATTCTCAGCTTTCTCTGCTATCAAATAGAGATAAAATTTATTTATCTGATGAGTAAAAATAGAAAGTTTGTTTATGTTTATATGGTAATTTGATTAATGCTTTGTTTGGATCTGTTTCTTTCTTTGACTTAAGAGAGAGTAGACCCTGCCCCGTAATTAGTTAATTTATTTAGAAGTCGTTTTTCATTGTAGATTGCAATGCTTCTGAAATGTGTGAAGTATTGTTGCAACGTAATGCCACCTATCTTTTCTTTTCTATTTTTCTATGTGCATTGCTACGTTGTTGATTCTTATTATTTGTGTTATGGTCACCACGACCACGTCCTCTTCCGAGTTTGCCTCGAGGTGCTATGGTGGTCGAGAAAATAGAACAACGCACGCACACAGTAAACTTACTTAACACAACGGGTTTGTTTCAAGGACAACCCAATCTCCACAATGTTTTAGCTTAAAATTCACATGGCCATTCTTTATTCATTCAGCCATATATAAAGGCTTACATCAAAACATGATAACTTCTGTTCCTAAAAGATAACAATGATAACAAATGGCTTATCACAAAGTTCAAACAACCAAATGATAAACCCAACAATCCTAAGCGATAAATAGGGGTGTGCAAAAAACCAAAGAACTGAAAAAACCGGCCGAAACGACCGAACTATTGCCAAAATTTCAATTCGGTTTTGGTGTGGTTCAGTTTCGGTTTTCATTTTATAAAAACCAAAAATTTTGGTTTCAGTTTCGGTGTCCCACACAAATACACCGACCCGACCGAAACCGAACTAAAATATATTAAATATTAATTTGTACAAATTATATCAAGAAAGTTCCTGGTATCTTAGTGGCAAGGACACGCGCATTCCCACCAGTTAGCCCAGGTTCGACCCATAATAATAGCTTTTTTATTTTTTTCCCTCCTTATTACCAAAACCACGTCATTCTGGGTTTGCTTTATAACCCTACTAACCCTATTTTTCAGTCTCTTGGATCCTTTACTCTTTACACCAATCTCAATTGATAGCCGTTCTCCCCTTTCCCTCTCCAGTCATTCACTTCCTCCCCATCTCTCTTATATATATATATATATATATATATTTTTTTTTTTTTTTTCTTATTTTGCTATGATCTCTGAATATATACATGATTTTGAGTTTTTTTTTTTCTTTTGCTTGGTGCTTGGTGTTTGGGTGGTGAGAAAACGTGGGAAAGCAAAGGAAAATAGGCTTTTTTTTTCTTTGATCTATTTGGTTTCTAAGAAATTGGAAGCAACCGAAAGCCAACCGAACTGAACCGATTGAAATCCAGTCAATTCGGTGTCTCCTCCCTTATGGTTTGGTGTCGATGCCAAATTTGGTAAAACTGAAAATTTCAGTTCAGTGGAAAAATCGCAGTACAAACTGACCGAACCGCACCAATTACACCCCTAGCGATAACTGATAAACCCAACAATCCTAAGTGATAAACCTCACTAGATGAGGTAGTTTATTTGAAAAGATAATCCTAAGACATAGATGATAAAATAGATAATTATAAAGTGGAGTCTCAAGCGAGTCTTGCCACTTTGAGCTTATCCTGTTGATGGTCCCGAGTTGACTCACTGAGTTGGCTCAGCAAACTTGGCTCATTACCCATGCATGAGCTAAGTTCTGTGTTACGTAACATTTGTGCATGAGTTTGCACCACCATTCAAGGAGTTCCTATCATAACAGATTATTATTTGCTTCCATTAGAAGGGTGTGATGCCGTTCTTGGCGCACAATGGTTGAGTACATTCAGACCAATTGTTTGGGATTTTTCAAAGCTGCAAATGAAGTTTAATCTGGGTAGAAGAGAGGTGATCCTTACGGGGTTAAATGCTCCAGAGAACAAGCTTGTGGATAGTAAGGAAATTGCTAAGGAAATAAGGAAGAGGAAGAAAGGAGTCTTGCTGCAAATTAATTCACTTTCCATGCAAACAACTCAAAGTGAATTACTTCCCCCACCTCATGAGGCAACCGATCTATAAAAGTGAACTAAGGTGATCCTTAGTTTATTTGGTAGGATTGCTACAAGAAGTTTTGCAATCCTACCATGTGTTCAAGGAACGTTGACTCGGCAAACTTGGCTTACTACCCATGCATGAGCTAAGTGTTGACTCACCGAGTTGACTCAGCAAACTTGGCTCACTACCCATGCATGAGCTAAGTCCAGTGTTACGGAACAAATTGTTTCACGGGATTAAGCTTTTTATAAAATTTGACAGAAAATTGTCTATGATCTTTTTGCAGGTTGAGTGACTAGTTTGCTCAGAATTTCGCTTGGGTTTACGACACCTTTCACAAAGGTATAGCCTTTTTGTTGTATTTCCGAGTCTTAGAGATAGTGAATAACTTGTGTGGGTAAAATTATAAATTCAGTAAACATGTTTCCAGTTTAATCCATTATTATAACTTTTTGTTAGATTAAGCTTGATCACGCAGTGGTATTAACCTAGTCAACTATTGACACCTTGTAGCGATTGTAGTTTGAGATTCTTATTGTAATTATGAACTAATTGCCGCCATTGACACATTCAATTAACTAGGGCGTTATTTTTTATGCCTGTATGGTTCTTTGATTATCATGGTATTTATGTGTTCTCTTTTTATTGAGTATTAGTTGTAGACCCACGCGTTACGTGTGATAAATTTTTAGTCCCTAAATTTTGTAAAGAATTAAAAAAAAATAGTTTTATCATATTTTTTATAATCTTGTTTATAACGTTTCTTACAATTATCGTATATTTATTGTTTGACGATTTGCATAACATAGACATTAAATAAGAGGTTGAACTGTTCATTAGATTTTTTTTAAGCCATGGTGTATGATCATAATATTATGATCACATATATATATATATATATATATATATAAGGTTAAATTAAATGTCAAAATATGAGATTATAAAATTTTCCAACTTTATTTCTAATATAATTTCTAAATTACTGAAAAACATCTCATTTTAGTTATGATAGGAAATATAATTTCCCTAGTTAGAGTTTGATTAGTTTTAAGTTTAAATTTTGTATTATTGTATTTAATTTTTGATAATTGATTTAATTAAGGTGAATGTAAGGATTGATTTTATTGCACTATAAAGTTTTCAATGTCCTCTGTATAGTCATTTCTATTTTATTTCTTACTCCTTTTGGCCCCTTTTTTATTTTCCAAATAACGATTACTAATTGACATTTAATTTCTTTTCTTTTTTTCTTCTATCATTTATTCTTGATTACTTTATATATTCCCTTACTAGTTGTAGTTTTTATGGTTATCAATAAGAAATAGATGTCATGAATGACTTAAATAGTTATAGATGTAGTTACGTTAGTGGTATATCAAAGGTTTTTTTTTTTTTTTTCCTTCTGAATTTTCAAGGAAATATGAAAGGAATTTCTCTAGTTTAGTCTCAATCAATTAAGACATCTATAATATCTTAATGGAAGTAATAATGAGTGTTAAATTTTTTTTAATGTATGAAGTGGTTAGGTTACTGGTATATCAAAGTTTTTAAAAAAAAATTCCAAGGAAATGTAAAAGGCTTTTTTTTTTTTTTTATTTGGAACTTTTTAAATTGTAGAAATATGATTGTTTTAATAACATTGTTTATAGATTTCATTATTGAGTTATAAATATCTAAATTAAAGTAGACCATACAAGATAAATATGTATAGATATATATTTTTTGGTTTTTGGTTTTTGGTTTTTGATTACTCATGAATCATTATTTCATTGTTTACTTATAATATCTAAATTTTTTTTTTTTAAATCTAAATTAAAATAGATGAATATGTAAAGGTAAAATTATACGAAAAGTTAAAACAACTCAAGATGAACGTTTAACCACTGGTAGATATGTTTTTTTTTTTTTTTAACTAAAAGTATGCTTGATTGCTTTAGCTAGAACTATATAACTATGAAAATATTATTGTGAGTGGTTCCATCATTTGCAAATTATCAAGTTTGGTGGTCTTACAAAATAGATATTTCATTTTTTTTTTTTTAAACTTTACATGAACTCTTGTTTTGTGACAATTTTTTTTTTCTTTTTGCCGAAACAACTTAAGAATATTAAGACTTAAGTTATCACATGTGATAACTATAAAACACGTCAGTGATATGAAAAATAGAATGTTTAAATTTTTAAAAAGAATTTTTAGTAGATTGTAATATAAAAACATTTTTTTCTCAATATTTTATGTAACTTTTCCATAAGATCAATATTGTTGGCATCCTTTGAAGATGATACATAATATTTTTGAGAAGAAGAAGAAGAAGCAAAGACGATGCTAACACATATTATAAAATTAGTAAGTTTGTGTGATTTAAATTTGTGGCAAAAAAAATTAATATATCTATGATAAAGGTTTTTATCTAAATGATATATAGTAGCCCATATTTTTTTAGTCTTGATTCAGTATGCATTTGGCTCCAAATTAAAAAGCCAACTTATTTTACTATCCACCTTATTTTTACCACTATTCATGTGTCCCACTGCACTTTTTGATACTATTCATGAGTTACATTGTACTATTTCAGCTAACTTTATTTTTATATAACCCTTTATCACACAAATATTTTATTCTTTTAATGTATGGTAAAGGAAAGCAGGTGTGTCTCTAGCCATTTTCTTGATTTGTGCTGCATAAAAATGGAGGATGTGACTAAATTTAAACGTTGAATAAAATAAGATAAGAAGAAAAGAGTAAAAATAAAATATATAACAATAAACATCAAATTATCAAAGTCATTCTATGTAATATAATAATATTGTATTATTATATACTATATGTATAATGCAGTAGGATAATATTTAATAATCAAAGAGAATAGAAAATATAACAACTTAAAACACAAAACTAAATTGCATCAACCTAAGTAGAATTCTAATTAACACAAAAACTCATCAACCAAAGTATGGATGCAATAAAATAAAATAAAAAAATCAAGCAAAAAATGAAAAACAAATTGAGAGAGAGAGAGAGAGAGAGAGAGAGAGAGAGAAGTAACTTTTTTGTGTGAGAAAATTATGCATAGAATGAAAAAGAAAATGTCAAATTTATAATAAGATGTTAAAAATAAAAATAGTTAAAATAAAGGAAGATAAAAGGTAGAAAAAGAATGATATTAAGGTAGAAAGTAGTGGGAAGATGAAGAGGTAAAATGAATGGAAAGTTTTGAAAAATTAATAATAACAATAATGGTTAAAAGATATTTTAATTTTTAAATAATGGAGTTTTCAAGTCGCCTTATTAAATGAGAAAATGTTTTTAAAAAAATATAGGAAAAATTGGAAACAAAAAAGGATAATGATGTGACTGCTGATGTAACTTAACCGGAACGTAGTAACAATAAATACTACTTTTCAACTTTTAAATATATATAGATATAGATTACTGCATTTGATTTTGTAATTTTTTATTTTTTCTCAACAGGTTAGACCAGCCATCGCATTGAGAAATGGGTATGATCTCATCATGTTCGTCTTCTAGGTATTGTAACCCCCAAAGACTTACTCAGTCATTTTTTATTGTTCATTGATCTAATTATTCTGTTGTTACACCTGGGGTCATAACATTTCAACGTACCAACTCAATGAATTTGCTTGTAAATATTTCACTCAACAATTTGATTGCATTGTTGTGATTGTAATCGATATTAGTACAATTCAATGTACCGCCTTTGTTTCCAAACGGCCCAATGCAAAGCAGGGAATTCTAGCCTTAAAAAGCATAGAACTCGATTTTAATGAAATCGAGTTTCAAAACGCCGCTATAGGGTTTCAAAATGTCACTATAGGGCTTAAAAACGCCACTATAGGGCTCCTTGAACCTGGTATGGGGCAATCACACTTATAAAAAAATTTGCAGGAAAACGCCGCTATAGCACTTTAAAACGTCACTATAAGGCTTAAAAATGCCACTATAGGGCTCCTTGAATATGGGGCAATTACACTTATAAAAAAATTTTTGCATGGAACTCGATTTCCTGAAACTCGAGTTCCATGCAATTTTTTTTTTTTTAATAATTTTGATCTAGTATAACTCGATTTTATACTAATCGAGTATTTAATTGAACTCGATTTTAGGGTAATCGAGTATCGAAACAGGGACACGCCCCTATATAGTTTGCAAACAGGGACACATTGCCAATTTTTTTTAAAATTAAGGGTAAAATGCCAGAATCCTCAAGCAAAGCAGGTTATTAACTTAAAGTTAAAGGTTCTAAAATAATGCTACCAATCTTTTCTTGTCTATTTCACCAGGTTCATGTTAGCCATGAAGTTGAAAACCAAGTCAAATGCATTTAAAACTAACAGTCTTGTGAAGAAGTCTGTCACAAGAGCATTATTATTGGTGGTACCAAATTGTTATATTGCTATTTTTAACAAACTTACCCCATAAAAACATGCTTCCATTGGTGGTGCTATTAATGATAGTTTACGCTCGAAATTATTTAAAAAGTATATTTATATTTTGTTCTTACTTATCTCTCTCTCACTTTTCTTTCTTTCTTCGCCTACTCTCTCTCTCTCTCTCTCTCTCTCTCTCTCTCTATCTCTCTCTCTCTCTCTCTCTCTCTCTCTCTCTCTCTGTGGGAATTCTAGCATTTTACCCTTATTTTTTAAAAAATTTAGCAATATGTTCATGTTTTGAAACTATTTAGGTCCGTGCCCCTGAAACTCGATTGGTTTAAAATCGAGTTATGCCAAATGAAACTAGAAAAAAAAAAAAAAAAAAAGTTGTGAAACTCAAGTTCATAGAGCTCAAGTTCCATACCTATAGCTGCATTCAGGGAGCCCTTTAGTGGCGTTTTTAATGGAACTCAAGCTCCATGAACTTGAGTTCCATGCAGTTTTTTTTTTTTTCTTTTTTCTTAAGTTCCATACCTATAGTTGCGTTCAGGGAATCTTATAGTGGCGTTTTAAATGAAACTCGAGTTCCATGCAAGTTTTTTTTTTTTTTTTTTTAAGTTTGATCGCCCCATACTCAATTTTCTACCAATCGAGTTTTTTGATTGAAACTCGAGTTTCAAAATAGGGACATGGACCTAAATAGTTTCAAAACATGGACATATTGATCGCCCCATACTCAATTTTCTACCAATCGAGTTTTTTGATTGAAACTCGAGTTTCAAAATAGGGGCATGGACCTAAATAGTTTCAAAACATGGACATATTTCTAAATTTTTTAAAAAAATAAGGGCAAAATGCTAGAATTCCCCTTTTTTCTTTCTTTCTTCACCGTGATTCTCCCTTTTTCCCTTTTCTATTTTCTTTCTTCCTCGTTGAGATCCTCTCTCTTTTTTGTCTTTCTCAATTCTCTTTTCTCTATCTTTCACTTGGCCATGAAAACATGCAGCACCGTGCACCCTTTGGCAAAGAAAGCCTAAAACTCCCTGTCCTTCATAAACGAAACCATGAAGGCATGAATAGTAAGAACCCGATTGCGAACAATAGCAAACCGAGAACGAATCTGAGGTCTGAATAAAGAGCTGATTATGTGGCGTCAACCCCAGAATCTTCGTGGCAGTGGGTTGGGTGATTTGCTCTGGGTTTTTTCCTAGTGTATATTCATATGGGTTTGTGTTTAATATGGATATGAATCTGTTGGTTATGGTGGTGGTGCCATGGTTGTGCTAGTTGATTTTGTGTCGTGGGTTTGGTGGGTGGTAGTGGTGGTGGTGGTGGCTGTGTTAGGTTGAGTCTAGGAGTGGTGGCCGTGAGTAAAGAGGGAGAAAAGATAGTGGGTTTGGTGGCATGAAGAGAGGGAGAAAGACAGAGAAGAAGAGAGAAAAAAAATAATAAATAAATGAATAGTGGTTAAATCTGTTGTGAAAATAAGAACATTGACGTGGATTGAACTGTGAAATGGTAAGTTAAAATAGTTTTTATGGTACCAAATTGCTACATTTTTAGTACCACTAATACTGATGCTTTTACGGTGTTAAATTATAACCATGTGGTAGTAATTAAATTACAGTGCTAAGAGCATTTATAGTAAAGATTATAAAAATTTTAGCATTTAATAACTTAAAAAGTTATTTTATTTATTTTAACAACACACTTTACAATACATTCTATATCAAAACTTCTATTTTTCACATTACCTAAACACTATTCATTTTTTTTTATTATTCATTACTCTCTCTCTCTCCCTCTCATTTTTTTTTTTTATTCATTTCTCTGTTTCTTCTTCTTTTTTTCTCTGGACTCTTTTCTTCTCTTTTGTCAGAAGCAAACCCAGAGCACAGCCCCACCTCCAAAATCCCAAACCCACAGTACAGCCCCACTTCCACAATCCTAAACCCCCAACCACACCTCCATAATCCCAAACCCACAGCCCCACCTCCACAAACCCACAACCAACCACCACCATGCTCCGACCGGCCATCCTCCACAAACCCACAGCCCCACATTCACCACACCTCCATAGAACCACCACGAATCTACCACAGCCAAACCCATGAATCTAACCACCACCTCCACCGTCGCCCCACTAGCCACAACCACCATCCACAAACCACAAACCACAAACCACAACCATAAACCACAAACCACAACACCGTCACCCCTCCAGCCCATGAATCTGATCTCACAACCACAAAACTCAACGGAGCACAACCACAAAAATCCATCGAAGCATAACCACAAAACCTTGAATCTAATCTCACAACCACGTCGATGCCTAGCCAATTCGATCTCATAATAAAACCCAGTAAACAGAGAAGTGAGATAGTGGCGGCTCCAAGAATTTTTTTCAGGGTGTTCCTTAGCAAGCATAAATTACACAAGCTAATAAAAAGAAAAATGTGTATATTGACAACAACAACAATAAAAAAAACACGCAAATACATAAAGTTTACAATTGCCTTCTACGTGGTTTTCTTATCAAATATTTGTCCATAATTCTAGGAAAAGAATAAACAATAAACTATAAGTTCATTTGAAATATTAATAAAATTATTAATTATTGTTGTTTAGTTGTTTCATTAATTTGTTTGTCTTTTATAAACTATGATTTGTTATATTGTTGTTTCATTAATTATAAAATTATTAATTGTTGTTTAGCCTAACATAATTTAATTTGTTTGTCTTTTATAATGTATTGGTTAATTAAATTATTAATTATTTTTTATTAGTTGCTTCCCCCAATTAATTATTAATTAATTAAATTATTGTTTATTAGTTACACTAACACACACCCCATGTATATTTACTTCCCCCAATTCAAGTATCTCACCCTGGCCCCATGCCCCCATCCACCCCCCACTCAACAGACAAGCCCCATGGCCCCCAATCACAAGAGCCAATCAGAAAAATTCACAACCACAAATCACAATACACTAAAAAACAATTAATTGTATTTCACCAACACGAAGTCACCAACTCCAACGGATAAAGTCAAAAACGGGGGCAAATATTAATAAAGTGATAAGGTAAAGCTAAGCAATCAAATAAAGTCTCAAATAAAAGTCTCAAAGAAAGAGAGAGACTCTCATTTGCTTTCAGTCTTCAAATAAAGAGAGAGAGACAAAGAGTCTAAGTAGGGACGGAACTACTCTAGGGCAGAAGGGGCCCATGCCCCCCCCCCCCCCCCCAACCTTTGAAAAAAAAATACTAGTATGTATATTAACAAAAAGAATTTTAATTCTAGCTCTTAAATTTATATACTTGACCCCCCTTCCCACAAAATTTACAAACTGACCCAAGAAATCCAACAAATGGATAACAAGAAAAATTTATATAAAAAATGTACATATCCAGATAATAAGAAAATATTTTGACAAATCATAAATCTGGTCTAAGCAAAAACAATAACAACAAATCAATTACAAATCCTAGCACCAAAAAAAAAAAAAAAAAATCACAAAAACCCAATAACCTTTACCCAATTTCTCCCTCTCACTTGAGAGCTCTATGCCCCTCTCAAATAACTCCACCCTCATAGCCATAAAGACAACTCCTATGCCACATATTGATCGCTTCATCCACACATTAGTTAGACCTTAAAAATATTAAGACGTGTCAATTGACTTGCAAAACTCTTGATTATAAAATCCTATTGTTAATTTTTTTTTTTAAAGAAAAAATACAAATAATAATTAATAAATTAGTGCTAATATGCAACTTTGTCAACCTCTAGTATTGATATTCCAATTTTTTAAAATCTTTGAACAAAGAACTTCGGCCCCCCCCCCTAAGTTTGAATCCTGGTTCTGTCCCTGAGTCTAAGAGAGAAACCTATACCCATTAACCCATTAACCCATATATGTAAGAGACTAAAGAGAGAAAAAGATGAAATACCTTGAGGTCGAGGGAGTAGGGAGGCCTGAGGCTGAGGGGCGGCGCCGTCGGGCAGCACGTCGAGGCAAGGAAGATCGATCTCCGATTCGATTGAACCGATCTCCGATGCACGATGTGTTCTAGTTTTGGAGCTCGAGTTTAAGGCCTGATGTGATGACTGATGTGCTCTATTGCAGCGTTGCTCGAGGTGAAGGCGTTGCCTGTTGGTTGTTGTCATTGATGTGCTCTATTCTGGTTTTGCTATACTTGATGAATCTATTGCTCTGATTTCTTTAGGTTAGGTTGTAATCGTGTATATTGGTTTTTGGTTTTTTATTTTTTTATTATATTTTTTATTTTTTGAGAATTTGTGGGTTTGCTACCATGTTGGGTTTGCTTTACCTTGTTTTTTTCTTTAGATTGGGTTTGTTATCTGTTGTTTAGGATTGATGTTAGGTTTTTTTTCCCTGGTGGGCTTGCTCAGGTGAAGGTGTTCCTGGGAACACCTTGGACTGAATGTGGCACCGCCACTGAAGTGAGAGATGAGCGAGAGAGGAGTGAATTAAAAAATAAAAATAAAAAGAGAGGAGGGAATTAAAAAATGTTTTTTATGTTTACCTACATGCTATAGTGAGCTGTTATTGATAACAGCCCACTGTAGCACGAAAGTAAAATATAGCTAAAACTTTTAGATATACCAACTTTGTTGTAGGGCCTTTTTTTGTGATTGAGATGCTAAAATAATTTTTGATGTTTCAGATTACTACTTCTGTTATTTTAGCATCTTTTTTAATGTGAATGCTCTAAATTGTCCCATTTTAGGAACAAAATTGCAAATAGCAGGACAACCGTTATATATAGCCTGAACCTTTTATCACAGAGAATGAAAGATAATAAGTAAATAATAAGCTGAAATAATTCATAATATTGCATTAAGTTACTCCAATTGATCACTTGTTTTAATCCGCAGTATAAGATCTTTTCCATTGAGATGGGAAAATGAAGTGGGATTATATTGCACATTTGCACTTCCTAAGTAGCTCTTCATAATTAACTCAGAAAACCATATTCTCAAAAAAAAAAAAAAAAAAAAAAAAAAAGGAAAAGCCATAGATTTATTATTTTTCTTTTAGAATGTACTAGCTTCTTTGTGATTACTACATTAATATTTGATCATTAAAAACAAAATCCAGACTATTCAGATTTTGGCCCATTAATCATAATGAGAGATGAAAATTAGAAATAGCAAATGTGCCTTTTTGTCTGGACAATTTTCTATTTTGCACAAAATCTATCTGGTAGGTTATTACAGTAAATTCAATAGCCATACAACAAGAAGTCTGGGACAACATAACTAGAGTAGGGAACTAGAGGAGAGCCTAAACTCGAAGTGGGTAGGGAAGATGTGAAGAATCTGTGCTAAAGAATCGAGCTAAATAAAATGCAAAAAGAAAAAATCATATAGGAAAAAGAAAAAATTTGAAAGGAGAAATTGAGCTAAAGCTTCAAACTAAATAATAGTGCTTATAGATGAGGTCAGACTCAGAGGTGCACTTTGCTAAACCTGATATAGCCTTAGTAAGACTAAGAATTTTCCACTAAGGTCCAGAATCTATTTTGAATACTCACATTAACTGCACTGCCCCTATCACCTATGTAGACAACTCTTACTGCCATCATTTTTTTTTTTTTTGGTAAACCGGTAATTGCATTAAAAAACTAAGGTAAAATACAATGTCTAGGGTAAACAACACCCCCAAGAATCAGCTAAAAGCTGGTACAAAATATAGGAAGGGGGATGAGGGTGAACAACAAAACTCAAAGGGGAATTCAATCCTTCTTTGGCTAGCAGATCCGCACAATAGTTGCCATCACGGTGGACATGTTTGACGTGGGCTTCCTCAAAATGCTAGAGGAGGGACCTGCAATCAATGATAATAGATAGCACTGTAAGGGTGAGAAGAGTTGAATCTAGCATTTTCAGAAGTAAAGAATTTCGCTACTGTAAGTGTGTCGACTTCAATAATGAGTTTTTGGATGTTAAGGTTTTTTGCAAGCGTTAGGCCATCACGTAGACCCCACAACTCGGCTACCAAAGAGTGTGTGTGCTCGATTTTTCTAGAGCAGCTACTAATCTAGGAGCCACACGCATCTTGAATAATGCTAGTTGCTCTAGCACTACTCGAGTTGCTACGAGCCGACCCGTTAGTGTTCAATTTAAAAAAACCTGGGGAAGGAAGGGTCTAGCCTATGTGATGAATGGGTTTTTTCAACAAAAAGTGCTTGGAAGTGTTAGAAATACTGAATAAGTGTATTGTATTTCTCTAATAATAAAATATACATAAGTGCCTTTATATAGGAGGCAGAGCGAGCAGTACAAGTAAGTGTGTTATACAAGTAAACAAGGTGGGCCTAAAGTCCACATACCCTAATACACATTAACAACCCCCCTTAAACTCAAGGTGGATGTGAGACCAACTTGAGGTTGTCAACCAAAGTGCGAAGACGTCCTTTAGGATGTGACTTGGTGAAGATATCTGCAAGTTGATCTTTAGAGGAGACTAAGATCAGCTTGAGAGCACCATGGACAAGATGATAACGGATAAAATGACAATCGATCTCGATGTGTTTGGTCTGTTCATGGAAGATATCATTGTGAGTAATATGAATGGCACTTTGGTTGTCACAATAAAGAGGAGTAGTAAAGGATGTGAACACACCTAAGTCTTTGAGAAGTCATCGTAACCAAAGGAGCTTAGATGTGGTATCAGCAAGGGCACGATATTCTGCTTCAATACTAGAGCGGGCCACATGAGTTTGTTTCTTATTTCGCCAAGAAATCAGAAAAGAACCAAGAAGAAAGCAATAACCAGTGGTAGACCTACGATCAGTGGGATCTCCTGCCCAATCAGCGTCAGAATATGCACGGAGAACAAGAGGAGACTAAGCAGAGTAGAAAAGACCATGGAAGAGAGTGTCCTTTAGGTATCGAAGAATGCGCAGAACAACAACATAGTGAGTCGATCGTGGAGTAGACAGATACTGGCTCACCTAATGAACAGTATAGGAAATGTCTGGACGAATGACAGTGAGATAAACTAGGCTATCAACTAAGCGTCTGTAAAGAGAGGGATTAGACAATGGTTTTCCCCCTGAGGGAGTCAGATGCGCATTAAGCTCAACTGAAGTGTCAACAGTCTTGCTATCAGTGAGTCCATCTCGAGACAAGAGTTCAGAGGCATACTTGGCTTGAGTAAGATAAATTCCATCTGTAGAATGATTGATTTCAAGACCCAAGAAGTAGCTGAGATGTCCAAGATTTTTCATCTCAAACTGCTGACTGAGAAAATCCTTAAGTTTTTGAATGCCACTGAGGTCATCACCAGTTATGATCATATCATCCACATACAGGAGAAGTAAAATAATGCCTTTGTCAGTGCGATGAAGAAATAAGACAGAATCATAATGACTGGCCATGTAACCCAAGCGAGAGATGGTAGAGTTGAATTTGGCAAACCAAGCTCGTGGAGCTTGTTTAAGGCTATAAAGTGCACGTCGAAGATAACAAACCTTGTTTGATTCAACAGAGAGACTAGGAGGAGGTTGCATATAAACTTCTTTACTTAAATCCCTATTAAGGAATGCATTTTTGACATCCATCTGAAAAATGTCCCATTTACTGGCAACAACAACAGCTAAAAGGGCACGAACAGATGAGATACGAACAACCGGAGCAAAGGTCTATTCATAATCAATCTCATACTCCTGTGTAAAACCTTTTGCAACAAGACGAGCTTTGTAGCGCTCAATGGACCCATCAGAGCGAGTCTTAATCTTGTAGATCCACTTACAACCAACCACAGATTTCCCAGGGGGAAGAATCACCAAATCCCAAGTATGGTTTTTATATAATGCATCAAGTTCCTCTTTCATTACAATCTGCTATAAAGGGTCAGTGGAAGCCTCACAATAGGTGTGAGGCTCGTGTAGTGTAGCAAAGGCAGTGTAGCAATGATAGTCAAGTAAATGTGTAGGAATGGATCTTACCCGAGTTGAGTGACGAGGTGGAATGTCTTGTACAAGATCTTCAGGCGGAACAGTAGCAGGGGACCCAAGCTCAGGGTTGGGTAGCTCGTCTTTAACCTGTTCATCTTCCACCTATTCATTAAAAGGTGAACTAGGAAAGGGATCAAGGATATCTGGTCGTTGGATAAAAAAGTCTATAGGAAAATCAAGAGCAATTACATAAGGATCAGAAGCAACTACAGAAGGAATATGTGCCTCCTCTGGAAAAAGATCTAAGACAGATGAGGAAGATAGGGAGGCACGGAAGTGAGAAAGCTCGACAAAAGATCGATGTTCCCAAAAGACAACATTGCGGGAGACACGAAGTTGATAAGAGATAGGATCATAACACCGATACCCCTTTTAAGTTTCACCATAGCCAAGAAAACAACAAAACCTTGACCGAGGCTCAAGTTTGTTATGCTCATATAGCTGAAGAAAAACGAAACAAGCAGAACCGGAGGAGCGAAAGTGGTGATAGTTTGGAGGTGACCCGAAAAGGCGCTCATATGGAGTTTGATTTTGGATAACAGGACTTGGAATAAGATTAATAGCATGAACAGCATGAAGAGCAACTTCGCCCCAAAAAGGAGCAGGAACTTTGGCAGAGAGAAGGAGAGCGCGAACAGTGTCAAGAATATGACGAAGTTTTCGTTTGACTCTACCATTTTGTTGAGAGGTACCTGGATAAGTTAGTTGATGAACAGTGCCATAAGAATGCAAGATAGCTTGGAAAGCATATTGAGTATACTTAAGAGCATTATCAGATCGAAAAATTTTGATGCGTTTGGAAAACTGAGTTTCAACCATTTTTGCAAAATTAAAATATACTTGCAATAATTCAAAACGATATTTCATATTAAAAATCCAGCTATAGCGAGAGTAATCATCAACAAAAACAACAAAATATCAAGACCCATCAATACTAGAGACAAAGGAAGGCCCCCCAAACATCAGAATGAATAAGGTCAAAGATATCAGTGGATATTGATTCACCAGTATTGAAAGGCAAAACTGGTTGTTTTCCTAACTGACATGAGACACAATCAAATTTTTTTGTTGACACTGAACCTAACAAACCTCTAGAAGCCAATTGTTGTACCCGAGAGGAAGATGCGTGACCAAGACGAGCATGCCAAAGAGCAAGGGAAGGAACAGAAGAAATTGCAGCAGCTGCAGCAACAGAAACAGGTGCAACAAGTGGAAGACGAAGGTTGTCCACGGGAAACATACGCCCAACTCTGGGACCGATCCCAAGCTTCTTCCCGTCCTTAGATCTTGCACAATACACCCAGAATAATCAAAGATAATGCGACAACCTAACTTAGCTAATTGTCCCACAGAAGATAAATTGTAAGAAAGGTCAAGAACATTAAAGACCCCAGGAACTGAGAGGTTGGAGGTTGAAACGAAACCTAGATTATGACCAGACATTGTGGAACCATTTGCTGTGCAAATATTAAAGGGTGTGGTGCAGGTTTAAGTTCAGAAAATAAGGACGAGTGAGGTGTCATGTGATTGCAACAAGCAGAATCCATAAGCCAAGAGGTAGGAGACATACCAGATAAAACTGAGAGAGAAAAGGAATAAGATGCATTACCAACTATATGAATGACATTAGCAATGATGTTTATAAGGTCATCTCTAAAAATGGTGAAAGTGGATCCAGAAGACTGAGATTATGCAAAGACGGGAGCCATTGGTTGGCCACTCTCAGTGTTAGCAATAGTAGTAGCAGAAATTGAAACAACTAATTTGTTGCGAAGATAGCAAGTCTCAAAACTATGGCCAAAACGTTTGCAAAAATTGCAAAAACGTTTGTTGGATTGTCGGCGACGATTATTGCAACAAGAAGAAGATATGTCCTTATTCTTCATTTAGAAGCAAAATATGCAAAAATGGACTGCAAAAATGAAATCTATGCGAAAAACTGGGTAAGGAGCACCTGGACTGCAAAAAGTCAACTCTAGGTCAAAGTCAACAGTCAACGCCCGGTCAAGTCAACGATCAACAGAGGCTGATGTAAGCAAGCTGACTGGGACTGACTGGATGATAACGTCAGCAAGTGACATCAGTAAGCAAGTAACTAGGGCTGACGTGGCAGATGACGTCAGCAAGTGACGTTAGTGGGCAGCAAGCGGCGCGTAGCTGACATTGCAATGAAATTCAGGCGGCACGTGAGTCGTTCGATGAGGTCGATTCTTTTCCGTCTATGTAGATCGGAGAAAGACGATTCCGACAGAGGCAACGGCAGCGGTGACAGGATCGGAGCAATATTGATGGCGTGTGAGGCGCATGGATGATTTTGCAGAAACTTTGACCGGTGCGTGGCAGCACGTGGTTGGTCAGATGAGGAAGTTTCCGACAGAGTTGTGTAGAGGGATTAAAAAGCTACACAGTGATATGTATTATGTCATAATCGGAGGTCAGAGGTGATAGATTTGATGAAGGCAATGGTTTTGGCAGCTGAGGAGGAGCTTCTGGCGGTGGAGATTCAACCCTGAGGACCTCTGATGGCGGCAGGGCAGTCAGGGTTTACTGACCACAAAAGTTGAGGCAGCGGAAAATACCGACAAAACAAGACTACAAGACACAAGAAAATTAGAGCAGTGGCTCTGATACCATGTTAGAAATACTGAATAAATGTATTGTATTTCTCTAATAATAAAATATACATAAGTGCCTTTATATAGGAGGTAGAGCAAGCAGTACAAGTAAGTGTGCTATACAAGTAAATAAGGTGGGCCTAAAACTCACATACCCTAATACACATTAACAGGAAGGAAGGACATAGAAGAGGTCCGTCGTAGTAGATGATCTTCCTAAGGATGACATCGCTATCGAAGCATGATGCTTTCATGACTAGCTTGTTTCTGGCAGACCAAATGTTCCAAACAGCAATAGGAAAGGTCACGAACTAGGGTATATTGCTAGGGGGTGGGAGTGATGATGAGTGACCATGGCCTTGAGCCAAATAAAGGTGGTTTTGTAGCCTAGGTCGCAGGGAAAAGTGGAGTTGGTTATATTGGTCCAGATGGGCACAACGCATGGGCAGTCTCTTAGGACATGAAGGGTGTTTTCAGTGTTAGTGTGGCATAGGGGGTAGACGTTATCCTAAGTGATCTGTCTAGCGCGAAGTAGGGCTTTGGTGGGGAGTCTATCGTGAGAAGCTAACCAAAGAAAGGTTTGAATTCTTGGTAGCGTTGGGGTTTTCCAAATCCATTTCCAGGAAGGGGCAAGTGGGGAGGTAGGAAGGTTTTATGAGAGAGTATATGCAGAGTTAGTGCTAAACATGCCATTTGGAGAGAAGTTCCAGGTTGGAAGGTCTTTTAGGTCAGAGTGAAAGGGTTTGGGGGTAGCGTTCATGGTATCCAGGATGTTTTGGGGGAGGACAAAAGATAAGTTATCCAAAACCCAATTTTTGTTATGGTCCCAGGCTTCATGTAATAAGGTGGCAGCATCATATCGATTGAAGGGGCCTTGGATGGCACTGCGGAGGGGTCCACTACCCTTCCAGTTGTCATTCCAGAAGTTTATTGAGGCGTCGTTGCGAATAAGCTACATCATGCCTTTGTCACATAAGTTTTTCTCTTTACAGAGGCTTAACCACAAGGTGGAGCATCGTTTAGTCTGGTTGACATTTGGATGGTATTTTCTCTTGAGCAAACGAGCATGGAGGTTGTCTAGGTTTGAGCGGAGGTCCTAAAGACGCTTTGCAAGGAATGCTTTGTTTATGTGGGTGCTTTCCTTTATACCTAAGCCACCCAAGGATTTTGGCTTTGTGGCCGCCTGCCAGTTTAAGAGGTGGATTCTTTTCCTTTTTGTTAAATCGCCCCACAAGAAACTTCTATTAATTTTTTATGTTTCTTTGCAAACCTTAGCGGTAAGCATGGTACATTCATGACGTGGGTAGGGATGGAGGTGGTGACAACATTTATAAGAGTCATGTGGCTAGTGAGGGAATGAGAGTTGGCTAATCTAGAGTGAAGCTTATCAATGATGAAGCTATAAGCTCTGTTGTTGCGCTTATCTATGAGAATAGGGACACCAAGGTACTTGCCAAAATCTCTACAAGGATTGATACAAAGCTCTCTTTCCACATCCATGATCCTATGGGGCGAGGTGTGGGGAGAGAAATATATCTTGGATTTGGTGTAGTTGATTTTCCGACCCGAAATGGAGCAGAATTTTTTTAGAGTGCTCTTGATGGTGGTGTGTTGTGAAATTTTAAAATACTTGCAAGTATACAAACCGTACTGAAGTATAGTTGAACAAGAACAAGGTCGAACCCACAGGGACTTGTATGAACGTAGGAAAATTAATTAAACCTTAACCAAATTAATCCTAATCTAGTTTAATAAAAATTGGTTTTCTGAAATTAAATAAACTAAGCAAATAATAAAATTAAGCAAATAGTTAAACTAAGTAAAAGATATAAAGCAATAAAAAGATGTAAACAATCAAGAGAAAGGAATTAAGGTTTTGGAATCCGCCTTGTAAGTCATATCAGCATATATTTATAATCATTAATTTTTCCCAACTCACTACATGATAATCTAGAAATCAATCTTGCTATCATGGAAAATATTCTCATTAAAATCCTTATTTTAAAAATCAAAAGCATGTTCTTCTTCGCTTCTTAAGTATAAAATCAATTCATCAATTGTATCTATAGCCAAACAAATCACAAGATATATCCAATTTTATAATCAAGAATTAATAAACCAAGCATTCAATTAATTAAGACAAATCCTAAATCATGAGAAAAACATGATTGAACTCATATCTAGAATCCCATCTTAGTCAATTGATGTGAACCAAGAACAATTTAAATCATTAAAGAATAACTATTGTGGGAAAATCAAATCACATAAATATTACTAATAATCCTTAACAAGGTTTCATCCTTAACCCTAATTATAAATTTAGTTACTCATAGTAATTGAAAAAAAAAAAACACAAAAATAAAATACTAAATATTAAACTAGATAAATAAAATAAAACTAACTGTTATGAAAGAGGTAACCACACTCTCTATGTTCAGCCCCCAGCCCTAGCACTAGCCTCAATTTTGCCCTAAAGAGCTTTTAAATAAGTCAAGGAATCCTATTACAAGTTGAATTCCCGTTTGGAGAAAATCCCAGATTTTTAGGCTTCACTTAACCGACAGTTTTGGCCCATTTGGCGTCAGAATTTGGACTTTTGGTAAACTACAAAGTTGTATCCCTTTAAGTTAACTTTCCAACCCAACTTGAATCATCTCGATTGGACATCTGAGCTGAAATTTATGCCAAAAATACTAACTGATGTGCAGGCTGAAATCCTAATCAGAATTGGACTTGGATTTGGTGCAAATTTCCTTTGATTCCTTGCTCCAATTGGACTTAAATTTGATTGGGTTAGCCTTCTTTAACTTCATCATGGCCCTTGTAAAAGTAAAGTCCATTAGCTTTCTTCTTTGCACAAATCCACTTATTTAATTCCATTCTCCTTCAGAAGACAAATTCACGCAATAAGATTCAATTAAGTACAAAATTGATTATTCAACATTATTCCTAAACCAAATATAAAATGCATGAATTACCTCAAAATAAGTATGATAATGCTTTCTAAGAATGATATAAATATGCAAAATTAAGCTATTATCAATGCACATCATGGTGCAATTTTTCTATGAGGCTTTAGCGAAAAGGATGAGGTTGTTCGCAAAGAAAAGATGTGTGAAGGTTGGCCCATCTCTTGAGATGTTGATTCCCTTTTAGTTGCTAAGCTCGACTTCATTTTGAATGAGATGAGCAAGATACTCCATGCATAAAATGAAGATGTAGGGGAGAGCGGATCACTCTGCCTTATTCCTTTGGATGGGCTACAATAATGGAGTCGCTCTCCATTAACAAGGATTGAAAGGCTTGAGGTGGTGATGCAAAACATGATAAGGTTGATCTAGGCAGGAGGGAAGTTGAAGAACCTTAAGATGTGGTGGATGAAATCCCATTCTAACCTGTTAAAGGCCTTTTCTAGGTTGATTTTTAGAGCTATAAGGCCATTTTTGCTTTTAGAGGTGGTCATGGAATGAATGATCTCCTGAGTGAAAAGGATGTTGTCACTTGCTTTTCTACCCGGGATAAAACTAACATGGAAAGGGTGGATGAGGTCGTTTAGGTGCCGTTTGATCCTATGAACTAGGATTTTGGTGATAGTTTTATATAGGGTGTTGCATAAGCCTGTAGCTTGACAACTTTTGGCACGAGGCAAACAAGAGTAGAGTTCCAATCTTCGGGGATTTTTCTAGAGAGGAAGATGTCTTTGATACGTGCGCAGATGGAGTGACCCACGGTGTCCCAAAATTTTTGGAAGAAAATAGGATGAAAGCCATCGGGGCCAGGGGCTTTAGTGGGCTTGAAGGAGAAGACAGCACTCTTAATTTCATCATCCATAACCTCGCCCAAGATGGAGTCGAGGATGTGTGTAGGCATGGGGAGAAAATTTTGAGGAGCGGAGAGGGAGATGGGAGCAGCGACGACTTCAATGGTGTAGAGATTGGTGAAGTGGGTGAGGACCAAAGATTTGATTTTCAAGGGGTCATAAGTCTAGTTACCAACCGAGTCTTTCATGCACCAGATTTTATTACGGTGTCGGCAACAAATGGTGGATAGATAAAAGAAACTCGTGTTACTATCACCGATTAAGGTCCAATCCATTCTGGATTATAAGGCCTAAAATTCCTCTTCAAGATGAAGGATATGTTGATAGTCGCACAAGAGTTTCTTTTTAAGGCTTGAGAGGGAGTCATTCAGACCGTTACACATAGCTTTTTGGATTCCATTAAGATGTGCAAGGATTCTTTTTTTCTTGTGGAAAATGTTTCCAAAAGTGTTGTGATTCTAGGTTTTGACCTGCTCGGTGAAGTCATAAAGAGCAAGGGAGATGTCATCTGGGTGGTTTTGCCAAGAGTTTTTAACAAGGCTAGGAAAGGAAGGGTCATTGAACCATATAGTTTCCAGGCAGAAAGGGCGTTGCCCATAACTGTAGGGGGGAGGGTGGGCATTAATGAGGATTGGGTGATGATTTGAGGACATTCTAGGAAATGAAGGATATTTGTTTCCTTAAAGAGAAGTTTCCAGTGAAGGTTGGGGAGAGCTTTATCTAAGCGCTCCATGACCAGGCCGTGGTCCCCTTTATTGGTCCAAGTAAATTTCGGACCGTTAAAACCAAGGTCCATCAGGTTGCAAGTGTTGATGAAGTAGTTGAAAAGAGATATGCGTCTTTGGTTAGGCAGGGTGCAACTGAGGCTTTCGTGATGAGCCATAATCTCATTAAAATCCCCAGCAATAAGCTAGGGATGGTAAGGGTGAGGATTAAGGGCTTCTAACTCAATCCAAAGTGAAATGCATTTATTTAAGTTAGGGCTATCATAAACAGTGAAGAAAAACCACGTGTTTGAGGGGTTTGCAGGGCATACCTGAACAAAAGCGTTGACTGCCTGCTCGATCACTGATAAGATGTCAAGAGAGATATTGTTGTCATTCCAGAGGACCCAAATGCCTCCTCGAAAGCCTGTGGCATTGGAGGGACAAACATTATTGAAGGCCAGAGAGGCACTAACTTCCTCAGCTCTTTGACATGAGATATGAGTCTCCATGACTACGGTAATGTCTAGATGGTGAGCTATGATGAGGTCAGAGAAGTTGCATCTAAAATTCTGTTTCCCCGCACCCCTGCAATTCCAAACTAGGATCTTCATTAGGAGGAGATTAAAAGGGTTGGCCATGGGTATCTGGCCAGGTCTCCATTTCGTGATAGATGAGGTCAGAAGGTTCTGATGTTGCGGATTAAGCAGGATTCGATGAATTGCCCAACGCATCTGGTCGTTCGCTGAGGAAAGGATTGTGAGCTTGAAGCACTGGACTTGGTTGCTAACGTTAATGATCGTTGCCATTTCTTGTTTCCCCCTGAAAGGGAGGAGGATGAGGGAGCTCTTTAGTGACAGGACAGCCATCAAGACTCCTTGGGCTTCTGCAATGTTCCTTATGGAAGTTGAGTTAGGGGATAGTGGGGATATGGGTGAGGTGGGGTGTCTCTGTGAGCGAAATGTGGCATTATCCACCTCGTCGGAATGGTGGACTGGAGGGTGATTTGTGGGGATACTAAGACTAAGTTTGGTGAGAGAAAGATGATTACTCTGCTAATTTGGGTGTTCGGGGGATGCAGGTGGATTTGGGTTCTTAGAGTGCGATGTAGTTCCTCTTCGATGTGCGTTCAAAATTGGTTTGGGTAGCTTGGATCCAATGAAGAAGATGATTCCCTATCAGTCGCAGACGACTGTGAGAAAGGATGGCCTAGAGATTCTGGGTGTGTAGGTTGAATAGGTTTTGAGGGGTGGGTAGAGGGGGATTTTGGGACAATTCCATTGGAAGGGTTAATGGAGGGCAGTCTAAAGTTTGGAGAGAGGGGCTGAGGATAGGTGACTACTTCATTGGAGTGTTCTATAATTTTCCTAGGAAGGTTTCTCGGCCTCAATCGAGGTACTGAGACAGACATTAGAGTGGTGGTTATCAGAATATGGAGAAGAAGGATGAAGAGCATAAGGAGCAAGGAATGAATGAAGCCTTGACAGAAGCAAGACCAAGTGAATTTGCAGAATTGAAAAACAAAGTAAACGGCTAGTAGCTTAGGAACTAAAACTACATGTAGCTTTGGATTTAGTTATTAATGAGTTAGTTACTACACGTGAGAAGCTTGGTTATTTTACTGTTCACACGTGGCAAGTGTAGTTAGTCAGAGATAGATGTTTTACTTTGTTTCGTATATAAGCTGTATAGCTGATTCTTCTAATAATAATTGAGAAGTATTTTCCCAAACTCCTTTTGATATGGTATCAGAGCAAATTCTAGGGTTCTTCTAATTCTAGGGTTCTTGATTTTTTTTTACTCTCTCAATTTTCTCTGAGAAAATCACTTTCTTTCTCTAAGAAAATTCTTCATTGACAACAATGGCTTCTGCTGCAACTCAAGGTGCTACTGCATCAGAGAATGCTACGTCTTTGTCTTCACAAGATTCACCAATGGATGATCCCCTGTTCTTGCATCATGCAGAGAGCCCGAATACAGTTCTTGTCACCCAGCCTTTGATTGGTGGAGAGAACTACTCAGCGTGGGCTCGAGCTGTGAGGAAAGCATTACTCACCAAGAACAATCTAGGATTTATTGATGGTTCACTCACTTTATCATCTCCAATGGTGTCTACTCCTTCAGCTGTTCAAGCTTGGATTAGATGTGACAACATGGTTGGAACTTGGTTAACCAACTCAGTGTCACCAAAACTTCAAGCAAGTATCATATATGAGGACACGACTTTAGAGATTTGGACTAATTTGAAGAATCGGTTTGCTCAGAGTAATGGACCAAGAATTTACAATCTTCAGAAAGAAATTGCAGATTTACACCAAGGTGAAGTTCCCATAACTGATTTTTTTACTCAATTGAAAGTGCTTTGGGACCAATTGCAAAGTTTAAGTCCATTTCCTTCATGTACATGTGGAAAATGTGTGTGCAATGTGAATAAGAGGCTTAGTGATCTACAAGTTAGAGAGTCAGTGATGAAATTTTTAATGGGCTTAAATGACTCTTTTTCACAAGTAAGGTCTCAAGTCTTGCTCATGGATCCTTTGCCCTCTGTTAGTAAAGTTTATGCTTTGTTGATTCAAGAAGAGATGCAGAGATCAGTTCCTAATCACTTTGGTGTAAAGGTTGATTCAACTGCTCTGGTTGCAAAGATGCAAAACTTCAATGCTAGTAATTCTTCTGGTGGTAATGGTGTCAAGGGCAAGGACAAACCTGTTTGTACCCATTGTGGCAAGACTGGCCATATAGCAGACAAGTGCTATAGATTACATGGCTTTCCACCTGGGTTCAAGTTCAAGAATAAGCCTTCAATGGCTCATCAGGTTTCAGCCATTCAATCATAGGAGTTGATGTCTTGGCCAAGTCCTAACAATTCAGCCTTTACTCCAAAGCAGTGTCAACAGCTTCTTGCATTGATTACTCCTTGTTCTCCCCTTGTATCTGCTATTCAACGCAGGGATGTTCATGGCAAGGATGCTTCTTTCCCTTGTGTTCCTTCTACTTCCACTTCTGCCATGACAGGTATAGATGTTTCTCATTATGTTTTCTCTGCTAAGATAGTTAACAGAAGGGCTTATACATCTGACACTTGGGTTATTGATACTGGAGCAACTGACCACATTGTTTGCTCAATGAATCTTTTGTCTTCTATTACAGCTATTGCTCAGTCTATAGTTGAATTGCCTAATGGTGAAACTGCTTCTGTCACACATATTGGAACTATTAATCTTTCTTCCTCCCTCACACTTCATAATGTTTTATGTGTGCCTTCCTTCACTTTTAATCTTCTATCTGTTAGCACCATCACAAAAGCTCACCCTTGCTGCCTTGTTTTTCTATCTGCCTTTTATTTTATTCAGGACCTTACCTGTTGGAGAATGATTGGAGTGGGACAAGCAAGTGATGGTTTATATCTGTTACAATCTGGTAGCACTCAATCTTTAAGCTCTCTTGATGACTTTCTGGCATGTCATAATCTGAGTACTGTCTCCAATTCTTTCTCAGCTACAACTTCAGCTAATACACTTTCTTCTCTTTGGCATAGCAAATTAGGACATCCATCAGATTCTAGGTTACAAGCTTTAGTTCATTTTTTTCCTTTTCTGAAAAATTCTTGTAATAATACTTGTACCATCTATCCTTTGGCTAAACAAAAACGTTTGCCATTTCCTTTTAATAACAATCTCAGTACTTTTGCTTTTGATTTGTTGCATATGGATGTTTGGGGTCCATACTCCACTCCTACTTTAGATGGTTACAAGTACTTCTTGACTATTGTTGATGATGCAACTAGAGCTACCTGGATTTACTTAATGAAATCTAAATCTGATGTGAGGACTCTTATTGTTTCTTTCCATACCATGGTTCTTACTCAATTCAATGTCAAAATTAAACAAATAAGGACTGATAATGCTTTAGAATTTCACATGCCAGATTTCTTTGCTTCCAATGGAATTGTCCATCAACACAGTTGTGTTTATACTCCACAACAAAATTCTGTTGTGGAGAGAAAACATCAACACCTTCTTTCAGTTGCTAGAGCTTTACAGTTTCAGTCCAATTTGCCTATTTCTTTTTGGGGTGACTGTGTGCTTACTGCTGCATACTTGATCAACAGACTTCCTTCTCCATTGTTAAACAATAAGACTCCCTTTGAACTTCTTTTTCATAAAACCCCATCTTATGATCATTTAAGGGTTTTTGGCTGTGAGTGTTTTGCTTCCACAATTGCCAATACTAGGTCCAAGTTTGACCCTCGATCTAGAAGATGTGTGTTCATTGGCTACCCTTTTAATGTCAAGGGTTATAAGGTTTTTGATTTACACACTCATACTGTTTTCATTAGTAGGGATGTTATTTTTCATGAATTTGTTTTTCCCTTTCAATCAACTGCTTCACCCTCAAATACTGATCTGCCTGTTCCTTTACCTTGCTCTACCCCTCTTCCTTTTGATAACCTTTCTTCTTCTTCATCTCATTTGGTTTCTCCATCTGCTTCTTCTATGAATGATACTATTCTTCAATTGCATCATGAGCTTGATGATGATTTTCTGCATGATGTTCCTAATGAACCTCCTGAGCCTCTTCTTGATCCTATTCCTTTAAGAAAGTCTTCTAGAGTTCATAAGAAGCCTTCTTATCTTCAAGCTTATCATTGTAACATGGTTACTTCCACTCCCACTGCTGCTGTTCTCCACTCAGGTACATCTCATCCCTTAACCTCCCATCTTTCCTATGCTTCTCTTTCTCCTTCCTTTAGGACCTTTTGTTGTTCTATTTCTTCAACTGTTGAACCTTCCCACTATTATAAGGCAGTTTCTGATCCTAAGTGGTAGGAAGCTATGGCTGCTGAAATAGCTACTTTAGAGGCTAATCACACTTGGACTTTAACTTCCTTACCTCCTAACAAGAAGCCTATAGGCTGTAAATGGGTCTATAAAGTTAAGTACAAGTCTGATGGGTCAATTGAGAGATACAAGACTAGACTAGTTGCCAAAGGCTTTACTTAGAAGGAGGGGATTGATTACACTGAGACTTTCTCTCCAGTTGCAAAAATAGTCTCTGTTAAGTGTCTTTTGGCTGTGGCAGCAGTTTAGGGCTGGTATCTTGGACAGTTGGATGTTAATAATGCGTTCTTGCATGGGGATTTGTCTGAAGAGGTTTATATGGCTCTTCCACCCGGGTTTCATAGCCAGGGGGAGCAGGTGTGTAAGCTAAATAAGTCACTTTATGGTCTCAAGCAAGTCTCAAGACAATGGTTTGCTAAGTTCTCAAGTACCTTGGTTCAAGATTTGGGTTTTGTGTAGTCTAAAGCTGATTATTCTCTCTTCACTAAGCAGACAAGTCAGTCCTTTTTAATTCTTTTGGTCTATGTGGATGATGTGTTATTGGCTAGTAACAATAAAGCAGAAGTAGATGAGTTTAAGGTGTTGTTGAATCAAACATTCAAACTCAAAGATTTGGGGGATTTGAGGTATTTCCTTGGACTTGAGGTTGCTAGATCAGATCAAGGAATTCCCTTATGTCAAAGAAAATATGCTCTTGAGGTATTGAGTGATGCAGGATTCCTAGGATGCAAACCAGCCAAGACACCAATGGAACAAAATGTCAAGCTAAGCAAGTATGAGGGGGAAGAACTCAAGGATCCAGGAATGTATAGAAGAATGATTGGAAGGTTGCTTTACTTAACTATTACCAGGCCAGACATTACCTATGCAGTCCATAGGTTAAGTCAATACATGGCCAAGCCAAGAAAGCCTCACCTAGATGCTGTGTATAGAGTTTTGCAATACTTGAAGAATGAACCAGGGAAAGGGATATTGTTTTCATCAAAATTAGAACTTCATGTCAAAGGTTTTGCTGATTCAGATTGGGCTTCATGCCTTGACACAAGGAGGTCTGTGATAAGTTTTAGTATGTTCATTGGAGATTCTCTAGTGTCATGGAAGTCAAAGAAGCAATGTACAGTGTCTAGATCATCTGTAGAAGCAGAATATAGAGCTATGGCTGTAGCTACTTGTGAAATTGTTTGGATATTGTATTTCCTTAGAGACATTGGGATTGAACATAAAAAGGAAGCTTTACTATTCTGTGATAGTCAAGCTGCCCTTCATATTGGGTCAAATCCAGTTTTTCATGAGAGGACCAAGCACATTGAGATAGATTGTCATGTAGTGAGGGACAAGATGCTTGAGAAAGTAATCAAGTTAATTCATGTAAGGACACACTGTCAACTTGCTGATTTGCTCACTAAAGCATTAGGATTTAATCAATTCTCTAATCTGGTTTGTAAGATGGGAATGGTTAATATCCATTCTGCAGTTTCCCTTGAGGGGGAGTATCAGAATATGGAGAAGAAGGATGAAGAGCATGAGGAGCAAGGAATGAATGAAGCCTTGACAGAAGCAAGACCAAGTGAATCTGCAGAATTGAAAAACAGAGTAAACGGCTAGTAGCTTAGGAACTAAAACTACATGTAGCTTTGGATTTAGTTATTAATGAGTTAGTTACTACACGTGAGAAGCTTGGTTATTTTACTGTTCACACGTGGCAAGTGTAGTTAGTCAGAGATAGATGTTTTACTCTGTTTCGTATATAAGCTGTATAGCTGATTCTTCTAATAATAATTGAGAAGTATTTTCCCAAATTCCTTTTGATAGTGGTTGTCAGTGGCTATAGGGTCAGCAAGAGGGGTGCTAAGGAAGGATGGTGCAATAACCTTGGGGTTGGTAGTGTCTAGCTAGGGATATAGGGGGTTGAAACAAGCTTTTGGAAAGTTTTTTGAAAAGATTGGGACTGGGATTTAATTGGTGCTGAGCTGTTTAGCTTATGTGTATGGACAGCGTGAGAGGTCAACGGTGGGAAAATCTTTCGAGATTTTTTATGGAGATTCCCAGAGACGTCGGTTGGCGATGTTAGGGGTTGTATTATCGTGGGGCAAGAAGATTCTCTGTGCCCTACACACCCACATTCGAAGCAAATGGCAGAAATCCCTTTGTATTGAACCGGCTGAAGGAGGAAGCCAGTATACACCTTGGAAGTAAGTGGAGAATCCAAATCAATTTGGATACAGAAACAAGCATATCGTCCTCGAACATTATGGATGGTCCGTGCGTCAATTCTTAGGAGGTGACCTAGTCGGTTGCCTATTCTATGGAGAATGGAACTATTGTATAGCTCTATTGGAAGTTTGGGAAGCCTAGCCCAAACCGCCGTGGTCGTGATTTTTGCTTCAGAGGGGCGTAAACCTGGTGTCTACTATCGGACTGAGAGGAACTGTTGCCCTATGAACTAAGTGATGGGTCCAGCCAAACCCCCGGAATCGTCCAGAGTCATAGCTAAGGACGATTAACACCTTGGGATCGTCATCTCAATAATGGTCGTCGGTCCAAGATAAGCAGTATCACCCCCGTCCATCTCGGGGCCGTTACAGAACATTTACTCCCCTTTACTGCCGTTGAAAGAACAGCTCACCATTAGCCCATCGCCGAAACGTTACAAGGAGGGAATGAATATCACCTTTAATGTTCCAACGGATAAAAGAGAAGAACGCCTGCACACACACGGACAGGTATATATAAACGGGAGCCCCGGAAGAAAAAGGGGTAAGAGAAACACACAGACACACTTACACCTACCAAGTACAGCTTTTCTTTAGTTACTCATTCTAACTTTGGCATCGGAGGCTCTGTGGCAGGCGCCACACCGGTGCAAGATAGCTCCTTTTTGTCTATTCTCAGGATCAGGATACAGGAGGACAATTTCATTCTGGACGATCTTATTCGACTGACGATCTGAACATCATCAGTTTGGCGCCGTCTGTGGGGACGGATTACTCCTCAACTGTAGAGCACCGTTCTACCCAGTACAACGCTCCAGATGGAATCCACTACTAGCCAGGACCCCGCCGCGTTGGCGGTACAGGTCCAGTCGCTCGCAGCCATGGTGGAAGAACTTACCAGGCAAAACCAGGAGATGAGGCAGCAGCTGCAATAAGAACAGAATCACCTAGTCGACAGCGGAAACGATGGAGAAGACAGCAACGGGAGGCGTACCAGCACACCCGAAGAGACGAATTCAGACCTTCTTCGGGAAATGAGAAAGGAGATGGACGAACTAAGAAACGCCATTAGGGAAAAGACGGACCAGAGTCTAGACAGGATAGTCAGGAAGACGGATTCACCGTTCACCATGGCCGTCCAAGAATGTCCTGTGCCTTCTAAATTTCGATTACCTCAACTGGAACCTTTCGACGGGCTGAAAGATCCACTAGACCACTTGAACACGTTCAAGACGACTTTGGGCCTTCAGCAACCCCCTGACGAAATCCTATGCCGCTCCTTTCCCACTACACTTAAGGGAGCGGCCCGGGAATGGTTCAACAAGTTGCCAACTTCGTCCATCGACACCTTCGAGCAGTTGAGCGGTTCCTTGGTCCGTTACTTCGTCGGTGGACAACGACCAAAAAGAACCGCCGACCATCTCCTTACCATCAAACAAGGAGAAAAAGAGACCTTGAGATCCTATGTGACGCGATTCACTCGGGGGATGCTGGAAGTGGATGAGACGGACGACAAAGTACAACTAACAACATTTAAAGCAGGGTTGAAATCCAGGGACTTTGTGGCCTCTCTAGCCAAAAGTCCCCCAAGAACGATGGCAGAAGCATTACTAAAAGCACAGAAGTACATGAACGTCAAGGAAGCCCTAGCGGCCATGGACGGAGCGGAGAAGACCAAGAAGAACGATAGGGAAGACGACCGAAGGGGGAAGAAAAGAGACCGAGCTGAACGGCGGAACGACGAGGGCAGTAAAAGGAGGGAAGAAAGGAACCCTCGTCTAGGGAGGTTCACACCACTAGTGATGCCCGTCGATCAGATCCTGACCGAGATAAGGGACGAGCCTTCTCTCAAATGGCCCAGGCCCCTCCAGTCGCCACCCGACGTGCGTGACAAAAGAAAATACTGCCGTTTTCACAAAGATCACGGGCATTATACGGAGGACTGCAGGGACCTGAAGGAGCAAATAGAAGAGCTTATTCGGAAAGGGAAGTTGCAGCAGTATGTGAAAAAAGGAGATTCCGCCAGGTACAGACCGAAGGGCCAGCAAGGGGGCTTCCGAAGAGACGAAGACCAAACGCAACTGTGGACGACTAAATTCCTCGGTTCGAAATAAGTCAAACAAGTAAAATAGTTTCACAAATGCGAATTTGTATTGATGATTGTGTGGTACAATTCTCTGTAATTACAAAAGAGTTATCCTCTGATTCGATCTCCTTAAAAGACTTGTTGATTGGATTTGTAGTAATGTGATTTTGATATGAACACAAGATATCCTTCAATTTGGCTGAAGAATGGATCAAAGATCTTTGATATGGAATTACAATGAATCTCTAGCTATAAGCTTGTTAGAAATTCTTTGTTCTTCGTGTTCTTTGTGTTCTTCGTGTTCTTGGTGCGTTCTTTGTCTTTGAAGATTTTGTGGTGGAAGTTCTTCGGTGCTTTAGAGGCTTGAATCCGTAGAGCTTCACTGATTTGTGATTTGTAATGTTTCTGGAGGCTTTTGAGTTTGATTCCAGTGAACTTTGAAATCTAGGCAGGTAGTTTAGATGATTCTGCTTCGAATGTTCTTCGTATTTGAAGGTTTGTGGCAGAAGTTCTTCGGGGCTTTGGAGGCTTGAATCCGTAGAGCTTCACCAATTTGTGGTTTGTTGACGTTTCTGGAGGCTTTTGAGCTTGATTCCAGTGACCTTTGAGATCTAGGAAGATGATTTGGATAATTTCTCTTCGAATGTTCTTTGTATTCGAAGTTGAAGTTCTTGAAGTTCTTGGAGACTTGATTTTTGCAGAGCTTTTGTACTTCTGAATCTTCTCTTTCTTAAATGTTTTAGGAAGGCTTCTATTTATAGGAGTTTGGGGGTGGGTGAGCGACACGTGACGAAGTCCGATTGGTGACACATGTCACCACCTGATTGGTCCGCCTGTGTCATCGCTTACACGTGCGAGGATTGCTTGTGTCATCGCTTACACGTGCGAGGTTGCTTGTGTCATCGCTTACACGTGCGAGGTTGCTTGTGTCATCGCTTACACGTGTTGAGGTGTGATTGGTTCTTGCATGACACTTGGCAAATTTATGTTGGTTTCTGAGTAGTGATAGTAAAACCTAGTAGCAATACGTGGTGCTTTGTAATTGGTTGTATTTTGTGGATTCAGTAGTATGATGTGTCAGCTTGTGATAGGTCGGGAATTTTTCCCTCTCTACAAATGCCCCCTCGAGACTCGTTCACGCACACAGTTTTGGAGTGTAGTGTGGGAATGAGTTTCGAAAACTGATTTTTTTTTTTTTTTTTTTTTTTTTTTTTTTTTTTACACACTTGACTCTTTAAGTGAAGTAGTTGAAGGTGGTGGAGCTTTCAGCATGATGAGATAATTTCCGAAGAGTAGACCCACCCATATGAAAGGCTTTGATGAGACCGAAAAGGGGTCTGCCTGTATTTGAATGTATTTACATGACTGGACCTTCTCAGTATAGGTTAAGTTGAAATAATTTCAGAAGAGTATTTTGGATCGTTGGTGGCGATCATAAGGTGTAGAAGATGGGGAAGAAGTGAAGATGTTGGTTGGGCACAACATGCAGAGTCGTGGGGCTAGCCTCATTTTTCTTTTTCTTTCTTTTTCTTTTTTTTCTTTTAACCCCTGGTGAAGTAATTTCAGAAAAGTATACTTCGGATTACGGCGAGGCCATGTGGGAATGTGATTGAATGTGCTTGTGTCGTCGCATCATTCAAGTTAAGTTGAGGTAGTTTCAGAAGCTTACGGATTCTGGGGGTGCTGGTGTTGGTGATGAAGATGAGGGGGATGAAGCAAAGCGAATGGGTGAAACATACGCCTCCATGGTGCTGGCCCTGTATGTTGGGGACCCTCTGGTGTAGATGTTCCTGGGAAGTACACCTTTGGATCTAGGACTGACTGCATGCTAAATGAGGTCCGACGGCAAGTTGTAGAATGTGCTTGCGTGATGGGACCATGCTGACGGACGTTAAGTTGAAGTAATTTCAGAAGAATACCTTCTGAAATACCTCAAACTGGATTTAAGTTGGAGTAATTTCAGAAAATGTGTTTTGAGGTACCAGCAACGATGACCTTTAGGTCCCCTGCTTGTGGGAACATAGGATGAGGCTTTGGCGACCATTTACCGACACCAAAGGTTGAATTCTGATGAGTTGGTCCCTTGGATATCATTATAAGTGTTGGATGAAAGACAATTTGTAGGATACCCCAACACTTTTTACCATCTTCTCCTACTGCCACTTGTTGGAAAAGCACAGAAAAAAGAAAGATGAAGCTAACTTGTGATTCTGGTCTTAGAAACCAGCCAAGTTGGTGTTTGTTCCGAACCACTGCTTCCACTGGAAGACCAAGCAATTGGAAAGAGACTACTGGAGACCTTAGATTAGGAACAGGTGTCTCTGCTGGACTTGGATTTCCTGGCCAACCAAATCCACGGAAGCATGGAAGGGCAATGCAGACCTTGTTATGAGTAATTTTATGGACAACGGTAGTCGTTAAGTGGAGAAACAAAATTTGTTTGGATCTCAAAACTACAATGACACTGTGAGGAGGGTTTCTACTGAACCATAAGAGGGTTGATTTCAAACTGATTATGAAGCAATTTTGGTTGCTAAGTGTTGAAAATGATAAGGCCATAGTGAGAAACGGCTGTGAGAAAGAGGACTTGAAAATTTGAAAGAAGCAAATCTTCATTTCATGATTCAATGTGTTTTTTTTTTTTTTTCTTTTTTTTTTTCTTTTTTTTTGATGAGTTCTTGATGAATCCGGCCCCTCTATTTATAGTGGAGAGACGAAGAATGGTGGTTGTGCAATCGAGAATGGCGGTTGAGAATTTTTGGTGAGATTGGTGGCTGGGAATGGTAGATGAGAACGGTAGGCACCGAACGAGAATGGTAGGTTGGAGACTGGTAGGCACCGAACGAGAATGGTAAGTTGAATTAGTGACCCAGTGTAATTTCAAGTTTAAGACACATTTGTGAGAGTTTATTTGTACTTTGGAAGGGAAGCCTTTGATAAAGTCTGGGGAATAACCTTGAGGGAATCCAAATTAAGTGAATGAATCTCAAATCTTGATCTTGGGAGCTTAACTTTTGGATACTGTTGGTACTTCGGGGAAATGGGTCACATAGGTGGTTTCCAAGTCCAAAACAAATAAGTGGATTTCACAATCAGAACCCACATGAAAATCTGAATAGGACAAGTTTTGCTCGAACATCTTGATTCTTGGTCAAAGTTCACATTAAAACCAACAGTTGTAGAATCACACTATTTGAGCAATTTCGGATTCTCAAATGAAGAAATAAACCCCAAAAATGGAATCTACGCGAAAATTTGGGCAAGACAGGTACTTCTTGAAAATTTTGACTTTTTGGTCAATATTTGTGCAAAAGTCAACTTTTGGAAACTGGACATTTACGCAATTTCTGAGCTTCAAATGAAGAAACGGGTCCCAAAATCGGAATGTACTCAAAAAATTGAGTGGGACAAGTCCATTTTGAAAATTTTGACTTTTTGGTCAAGGTCAATGGTCCACTTGGTCAAAGCATTTTTTTCTCTCACCTTTTTCTTATTTAAATTTTTTTTTTTTTTTTTTTTTTTTGCAGGCGGTTCGGACCAGGTCAGGATGCAGGTCGGTCCGGGTCAAACCGGGTCGTCTGGACAAACGGGTCAACCTGGTTGATGACGTCATCCATGACGTCATAAGTCTGAGGCGCGCGTGTCAGCGTGCGTGGCGCGTGCAGCGCATTTAATGCATGGCTCATCTGTGTCGGCGCGTGTAAGCGCGTGAAATGACGCTGGCGATCACCAGACTTTCTGGTGGCGCGTGCCAGTGCGTGGCTGATCGTTTGGGCCTGAAATTTTCAGATTTTGTAGATCGGGGCCCGCTGGATCTAGTGGAAGTTTCTGTTTTTTTGAAATGGTGGCCCGATTTGCGCAGAAGTGGAGGAGGAAGCTGCGATCCTCTGAAGCTTTTGGCGGCGCGTGGCAGCGCGTGTTAGCTCCGGTGACCTTGATTTTTCAGGGTTTTGTCAATTGAAGTCCGTTTAAGGTCCCTGTGGGGTCAGTTTTGTGAAATAAGGTCTGGATTTTCACAAATCTTAAAGGGAAGGCCGTGGGTGACAGTTTGTCTATGATGACTTTTCTGGTCTTTTTTGTGGGCGGCTCTGACAGGGCAGCACCTAAGTTTGGACTTGTAGGTCATGAGGTGGGAGATGAGCCACCATTTTCTATCTCTCTGAATGTCATTTTTTTTATTCTCAAAATTTGGTGCAGACTTCTTTGATTTTGAGCGCATTTGAGTTCACAAAATCTGACTTTTAGCTCCAGTTGCTTTCACATTTCTAAAATGTGAATGTAGTTTTTTTCATTGGCCGGTTGGTGGAACCATTTAATGGTTTGCTGACTTTCTTCATTTTTCTGGTCTGTTGTCTCAAAAGTTTTCTATATAATGGCATGTTATTGCATTCCTTCATCACTGAGACACATGCTCAACCTTCAGCTTTCTCCTCCTTCTTTCAAGATTTTTTTTTTTTTTTTTTTTTTTACGTGCTATGAGATCCTTTCCCTGACAATTTTTTTATTGCTTGTTTTTGTTTTGCAGCACAGTTTCCTTGGTTTTTAGGCTTTGACATCAAACTTTACGCTGACGTTCTCATAAAAGTGTTTGCCTTCATTTGGTGGCTTTGTATTTCATTGATAGCAACGTTCTTGCAATGATGTACGCTTTCATGTTGTTACATTCTTTTCCTTTGTCTTGGCAACTAAGCAATACTAGCACTGGTTGTTGCAATGGAACTATGCTAGCACTTGTTTTTTGCATGAAGGTTTTCCACACTTGTCTTTGCAGTGCACCCATGCCAATTGTTCTTATCATGAAGCCGCACAAAGTTTGCATTTGCATTGAGGTTGCCCATACCTTTCTTTGCATCGAAGTGAAGCTGTGCCAACTCTTGCATTTGCATTGAAGCATCACCATTACTTTGTCTACTGAAGCAAATTTGCACTTGTCTTTTTTAATGAAGTTTTTTCAACATGAAGCCACGTCAACACTTTATTTGCACCGAAGCCATGCCAACATTGATCTTTGGCATGAAGCTACGTCAACACTTCATTTGTGCCGAAGCCATGAAGTCACGTCAACACTTCATTTTCGTCGAAGCCGTGCCAACGTTCATCTTTGCCATGAAACCACGACAACACTCCACATTAGCACTTGCACTTGCATTGAAGTTGCACCAATTTTTAGAGGCAACATAGCTCAGACATCAAGATTTCAGAAATGCCAAGTGCCGAAACCATGAAGTCACGTCAACACTTCATTTTCGTCGAAGCCATGCCAACGTTCATCTTTGCCATGAAGCCACGACAACACTCCACATTAGCACTTGCACTTGCATTGAAGTTGCATCAATTTTTAGAGGCAACATAGCTCAGACATCAAGATTTCAGAAATGCCAACAAGATGTTAAAGATGCAAGGAGTCCCTCATTAAGATTTCGGAGATGCCAATGAAACCTTGAAGTTTCAAGAAGAATGTCACCAAGACTTTGACATTGCAAGGAGATGCCAACAAAACCTTGAAGTTTCAAGAAGAATGCCGCCAAGACTTTGACATTGCATGGACATGCCCTTGGAGGAGAGATGATGCAACACCAACTTCAGATGCTGGAGGAAGGTGACATTGTCCAACTTTTGGAGACATGATGTGAAACTGCACCACTCAGAAGGGAGATGATGTGGTTCAAATTTCAAAGTTGTGAAGTGGCACAACCTAGAAGAGAGACGATGTAGCTTAGATTTGTAAGGTACAAGAAGATGCCCCCAAGAGATAAGTGATGCAAAGCATACTTCAAAGATGTGGGAGGATGTCCATAGAAGATGAGCAATGCCATGTAGACTTCATTCCTTACAAAAGAGGTTGAAGATTTTATTTTGCTTCACAACCAAGAACCAACTTATGTTTATCATTAGTTCAAGAAAAGCTGAGTAACACCAATTCTTTGCAACTGTCATTTTCTACCACAATGATCTTTGAGTATCATGTGGTGAGCAGTTGATTGATCTTAAGCGATGCCTTGCCAATCAAAGGGTTCTTGAAAGCACGTTGATGGCCTATGAAGAAACTCTTCAGGCTAGACTGGCAATCATTCTTCTTTTCATGTGACTGAACTTAGTGACAAGTACTAAGCTGCCTACGTACCCCGGAGAAGGATCAAGTCATTACGTAGTTCAATAGTTTTCTTTTTTTTTTTTTTTTTTTTTTTTTTTTTTTTTTTTGGATGTGTTTTTGCAAAAAGGAGGGCTCAGTGTGTAATAGTGGGTATCACCACTGATCGAACCCGAGACGGCCTCAAGGGTGACATGGGCATCCAACCACTACGCCACACTAGCAATTGGTGACATAGAGTGGGATTAATTTCTCCTTATTGGTACGCTTTCAAGGGTAATGGGAAGACATCATGTACTCTTGCAGCGTTATAGTGGGTAGTTTAAGCTCTTACCGAGGAGCAATTCTTGATTTTCAAGCATTGAAGTGTTTAAGGAACTTCCCATTGATGGGGCCGATCCTTATGCCGTCATTGTCAATCAATTTGTAAGCTTGGTTAGTGTTTGCCCCCTGCTTGAGAGTTGGAAGTACATCACAAGCAACGGTCACATGGTTTGACCCGACAACTTCATTGAAGTTTAGATCAATCTTGTCTTCTTTGGCAAGCTTCATGATTTGTTCTTTGAAGATGAAGCATTTTTGGATTGGGTGGCCAATGATGCGATGATATTTGCAGTAGTTAGGGTCATCAACTTTCCCCATGTCTTCTGGCCGCTTGCATTCTGGCAATTCAATCAGCTTCAATTGCAATAGTTGTTCTAAGATGTTTGGCACATCTTCATTGGGGAACGGATATACTTTTTGCTCACGTTCCTTAAAGGTCAGACGACGCACCTCGTTCTTTTGCCATCCTTCAAGCTGTCTTTCATTTGCATTTGCTCCTCTTCTTGGAACCTTGACTTCGGTAGTGTTAACAATCATTGGGTCTTTGAGGTTGACTTTTGCATTCTTGTCATTCCTACTTACTTCCTTTCTGCTTTCCTCAAGTATGGAAGGGTTTGTACTTCTATGGCTAGAGATACTCAATTCCATGTCATGCGCACGAGTTGCTAACTCTTCAAATGTTCGAGGCTTTATCCCTTGAAGGATGTAAAGAAGTCCCCAATGCATGCCTTGGATGCACATCTCTACAGCAGATATTTCAGAAAGTCTATCTTTGCAATCTAAACTCAAAGAACGCCACCGATTGATATAATCAACGACGGGCTCATCCTTCCACTGTTTAGTACTGGTAAGCTCCATCATGCCTACTGTGCGCCGTGTGCTGTAGAATCGGTTGAGAAAATCCCTTTCAAGTTGTTCCCAACTATTGATTGACTCAGATTCTAAGTCTGTATACCAATCAAAGGCATTTCCCTTGAGCGAACGAACAAATTGCTTTACAAGGAGGCCTCCTTGAGTCCCTGCATTCTCACAAGTTTCTACAAAGTGAGCAATGTGTTGCTTAGGATTTCCTTTGCCATCAAACTGCAAGAACTTGGGGGGTTGATACCCATTTGGCATTCTCATGTTGTCGATGCGCTTTGTGTAGGGTTTTGAATATGTGAGAGAACTCGTAGAAGAACCTCCATATTGTGCTCGGATGGTATTTGTTATCATGTCTTGTAATTGTTGGACTGACAACGAAGCCATCGAAGCAGATTGTTCTTGTTGGGGAGTGTTTTCAATTTCTCTCCCTTCGTCATCCTTTGCAGATGTGAATTTATGACCATGGCTTGATTCACCAAGATCTTGAACTTCAAGTTTGTTCATTAAAGTTGCAATTTGGAGGTCCTTATCTTCAAGTGCTTTTGTGAGAAGGACAACCCTTTGCTGCATTTCAGCCATCTTTTCTTCCATGGTAGAGGTGTTAGTCATCATGACTGACACAACTTCCCAAGATGATGGAGAAGAAAGTGATTTGAAGTGAGCATGTGAAATCTCATCTTTTGGGTTCCCTTTGATGGGAGAGAAATCATGCGACCAACTTCTTATGAAGGAAGAATGGGATTTGCCCCCATACTTGAGGTGTTCCAAGGTGGAGATGTCCTTGTTGATGACCTTATTTCTTGTAAGAGGGTCTAAGGAGATGATTGTTTGGACCTTGGCTTCCTTGGTTGATTGAGCTTGAAGTTGATTGTAAGTTTTAGGCTGGCTACGATTGATTGCACCAATGCAATTGTTGGTGGTAGCCGTACCAAGTTTAGTTGAAGTAGCTATTGTTGAAGCTTGATTGTTCTTGCTAGAGGCCATTGAAGTTGATAGCAAGATGATGAAGATTTCTTTCTTTGAAGGAGAATGAGATGAAAGGCAGAGATGTCCCATCGGGCGTGCCAGAATTTGTGGACGACTAAATTCCTCGGTTCGAAATAAGTCAAACAAGTAAAATAGTTTCACAAATGCGAATTTGTATTGATGATTGTGTGGTACAATTCTCTGTAATTACAAAAGAGTTATCCTCTGATTCGATCTCCTTAAAAGACTTGTTGATTGGATTTGTAGTAATGTGATTTTGATATGAACACAAGATATCCTTCAATTTGGCTGAAGAATGGATCAAAGATCTTTGATATGGAATTATAATGAATCTCTAGCTATAAGCTTGTTAGAAATTCTTTGTTCTTCGTGTTCTTTGTGTTCTTCGTGTTCTTGGTGCGTTCTTTGTCTTTGAAGATTTTGTGGTGGAAGTTCTTCGGTGCTTTAGAGGCTTGAATCCGTAGAGCTTCACTGATTTGTGATTTGTAATGTTTCCGGAGGCTTTTGAGCTTGATTCCAGTGAACTTTGAAATCTAGGCAGGTAGTTTAGATGATTCTGCTTCGAATGTTCTTCGTATTTGAAGGTTTGTGGCAGAAGTTCTTCGGGGCTTTGGAGGCTTGAATCCGTAGAGCTTCACCAATTTGTGGTTTGTTGACGTTTCTGGAGGCTTTTGAGCTTGATTCCAGTGACCTTTGAGATCTAGGAAGATGATTTGGATAATTTCTCTTCGAATGTTCTTTGTATTCGAAGTTGAAGTTCTTGAAGTTCTTGGAGACTTGATTTTTGCGGAGCTTTTGTACTTCTGAATCTTCTCTTTCTTAAATGTTTTAGGAAGGCTTCTATTTATAGGAGTTTGGGGGTGGGTGAGCGACACGTGACGAAATCCGATTGGTGACACATGTCACCACCTGATTGGTCCGCCTGTGTCATCGCTTACACGTGCGAGGATTGCTTGTGTCATCGCTTACACGTGCGAGGTTGCTTGTGTCATCGCTTACACGTGCGAGGTTGCTTGTGTCATCGCTTACACGTGTTGAGGTGTGATTGGTTCTTGCATGACACTTGGCAAATTTATGTTGGTTTCTGAGTAGTGATAGTAAAACCTAGTAGCAATACGTGGTGCTTTGTAATTGGTTGTATTTTGTGGATTCAGTAGTATGATGTGTCAGCTTGTGATAGGTCGGGAATTTTTCCCTCTCTACAGCAACATCGTCCACAAACAGCACTGGGTGAGATCAAAACTATAACGGGAGGCCCCACCTCAGGGGGTTCGTTCCGTTCCCTCAAGAAATCGTACCAGAGGCAGGTAAATAGTGTGCACGGTCTACCACCACCGAAGTATAGGCGGACGAGCCAGGATATCTGTTTCTCAGAGGAAGATGCTAGGGGCGAGAAGCAACCCCATGACGACCCCCTGGTCATCATGGTCCTGATTGAAGGGTTCAACACCAGAAGGGTCCTGGTGGATAATGGAAGCTTAGCTGACATAATTTACCTCTCCGCCTTCCAACAACTGAAATTGGACCAGACAAGGCTTCGTCCTTTTGATTCACCCCTTGTTAGCTGTAGTGGAGACAGAGTGTACCCCAAAGGAATAGTGACGCTGACGGTCACGGCGGGATCTCACCCTTTTCAAGTGACGAACAGGCACAACTTTCTGGTAGTAGACTCGCCCTCGTCCTACAATGTGATCATTGGACGACCAACCCTCAACCGCTGGAAAGCTGCCACTTCTACGTACTGCCTAAAGGTAAAATTCCCAACAGAACAGGGGGTCGGAGAAATCAAAGGAGACCAGGTCTTAGGAAGGGAGTGCTATCAAGCCGTCCTAGCCTCAAAGGAGAACCATACCTGGACGATTGAGGAAAAAACCCCAGAGATCATCGAAAAGCTGGAAACCATAGAGCTGGTTGAGGGAAATCCTGAAAAGACGACCCAAATTGGAACTAGCTTAAATCCTGAAACGAAGGAAGAGATTGTCAGTTTTTTGAAGAGCAACCTCGATGTATTTGCTTGGAGCCACGAAGATATGCCAGGGATCCCAGCTAGCATAATCCAACACCGTCTAAAGGTAAACCCGGAGAAAAAGCCAGTCCAGCAGAGGAGGAGAGTTTTTGCCCCGGAACGAAATAAAGCTGTCATGGACGAAGTGAACAAGTTGCTTACTGCGAACTTTATTCGAGAAGTCCACTATCCCGAATGGTTGGCAAACGTGGTCATGGTGAAGAAAGCGAACGGGAAATGGAGAATGTGCGTCGATTTCACAGACTTAAACCAAGCCTGCCCAAAAGACAGCTTCCCCCTGCCCAGGATTGATCAACTCGTAGATTCAACGGCCGGGCACAAGCTACTCACTTTTATGGACGCATTTTCGGGTTACAACCAGATACTGATGGCAGAAGAAGACCAGGAAAAAACTGCCTTCGTCACCAGCCAAGGCCTATACTGCTACAGGGTCATGCCATTCGGGTTAAAGAACACCGGGGCTACATATCAGAGATTAGTGAACTAGATGTTCAAGAAACAGATTGGAAGGAATGTCGAAGTATACGTTGATGATATGCTCGTCAAAAGCAGAAAAGAAAAGGACCATTTGGACGATCTCAGAGAGACGTTCAACACGCTCAGACAATATCACATGAAGTTGAACCCCTCCAAATGCGCCTTCGGGGTTTCCTCAGGGAAATTTCTCGGGTTTATCGTCTCACAGAGGGGAATTGAGGCAAACCCCGAGAAAGTCAGAGCTATCCTCGAGATGAGCTCACCCAGGACGATCAAAGAAGTGCAATCTCTGACTGGTAGAGTAGCAGCCCTTAATAGGTTCGTCTCTAAAGCGACGGACAAATGTCTTCCATTCTTCAAGACCCTGAAGAAAGCGTTTGCGTGGACGGACGAGTGTGAGATAGCATTCCAGGAATTGAAGCACTATTTGAGCAATCCCCCACTATTGAGCCCGTCCAAGGAAGGCGAAGATCTATTCTTGTATTTGGCAGTATCGGTTACAGCAGTGAGCACAGCGTTAATCAGGGAGGAAAATAGGGTGCAACTTCCGGTGTATTATGTCAGCCAGGCCTTCCAGGGTGCAGAAGCGCGATATCCACCCATAGAGAAGATCACATTCGCCCTGATAGTAGTTTCAAGGAAACTCCGTCCATACTTCCAAGCGAATCCCATCATAGTCATGACCGACCAACCAGTCAGAAAAGCAATGAGCAAACCCGAAGCCCCAGGACGAATGGTTCAGTGGGCGATTGAGCTCAGCCAATTCGACGTAGAATACCGTCCTCGGACGGCTATAAAGGCTCAGGCACTGGCGAACTTTATAGCCGAGTTTACCACCCCCGAGGAAGCAAGTCGTCCTGAAGAACTCTGGACGATACATACAGATGGATCGTCTGCGCAGCATAGAGGTGGAGCTGGGGTCGTCATCACTTCACCTGAAAACGATGTTCTCGAATATGGCGTCCAGCTCAAGTTCCCAATAACCAATAACGAAGCGGAATACGAGGCTTTACTGGCAGGTCTGAGAATTGCGAGAGCACTAGGGGCTCAAAGGATCGTGCTGAAGAGCGATTCACAACTCGCCGTAGGACAGGTCAGAGGAAATTTTGAAGCAAAAGAAACGAGAATGCAGAAATACCTTAAACTGGTAAACCAGTTAGTAAGTACTTTTCTTCATACAGAGTTCGTTCAAATCCCACGAGATCAAAACACAGAAGCCAACAAAATAGCACGAAGCGCCTCGGCACATAGCCTGGGCGATGTGAATGAATGGAAGATAGAAGAACAGAACTCCCCTAGCATTATGGAGTTTCAGACTTTTTCCATACGGAATGGCCCTGGATGGACGAGCCCCATACTCTCCTTCCTTCGTGATGGACGATTGCCCGAAGACCCCGAAGAAGCTAGGAAAATCCGGAAGCGTGCTGCCAGATTTACGGTACTGAATGACGAACTGTACAAAAGAGGATACTCCCAGCCCTACTTAAGATGCATAGAGGAAGAAGAGGCCAAGTACGTCCTGGAAGAAATACACGGAGGGGTTTGCGGAGATCACATGAGGGCAAAGTCATTGGTCAGGAAGATCATGAGGACGGGATATTTCTGGCCCACGATGCAACAAGACGCAGCAGAATTCGTGAGGAAATGTGACAGTTGCCAGAGATATGGGAACATACAGCGAGTTCCAGGTGAACAGATGACGACCATTTCCTCGCCTTGGCCATTCGCGCAATGGGGGATCGACATTATGGGGCCCCTGCTACAGGGAAAAAGGCAGATGAAGTTTCTGCTCGTCGCAATTGACTATTTCACGAAGTGGGTGGAAGTAGAAGCCCTTGCAATGATCACAGAAGCAAAGGTACAAAATTTTGTGTGGAAAAACATTGTTTGCAGGTTTGGGATTCCAAGGACGATCATTTCAGACAACGGCCGTCAGTTCGATAGCCGGGCATTCAGGTCCTTTTGTTCGAACTTAGGCATCAAGAACAAGTACTCATCACCAGGGCACCCTCAGGCCAACGGTCAGACAGAAGTAACTAACCGGTCCTTGCTCAGGCTTATCAAGTCCCGATTAGTGGGGGCAAAGGGAGCATGGCCTGAAGAATTACCAAATGTACTATGGGCATATAGGACGACGACGCGAACACCCACAGGGGAGACACCATTTAACCTGACCTACGGCGCAGAAGCAGTCATCCCGGTCGAAGTAGGGCTCACCAGCTTCAAGAGGGAGTTTTTCGACGAACAAGACAACAACGACCAACTGAAGCAAAACCTGGACCTTCTGGACGAAGTAAGAGATCAAGTTGTGCAGAGGATGGCCAAGTACAAGCAGAAGATAGCTGAATACTACAATCGAAGGGTGAAGCTGAAAAAATTTAACATCGGTGACCTCGTCCTCCGAAAGGTAACTCCAGCGACGAAGGATCCGGCCCAAGGCAAGCTCGGTCCAAATTGGGAGGGACCGTACAGGGTCATCCACTACTCACGCCAGGGAAGCTACCACCTGGAAGACGCAGAAGGAAAAAGACTCCCTCGTCCATGGAACGTCGAACATCTCAAAAGGTACTTCGAGAAGGAATCATAGACTGACGATAGAATGTAATTTTATTCATTGTCTCTTTGATTAGAAATAAATAATTATCCAGTTCCAAGTATTACCCAGCATTCCTAAAGCGTTGATCTCCTATATATATAAATGAGAGACGGTGATATACCTTAACGTGTGAAAGCAAACTTGCAAACAAGAGTTGCAAGTGTAAGAGCTATCCACGTTTTAAGTCCACCCATGGACGAACGAAAGCCAACTTGCAAACAAGAGTTGCAAGTGTAAGAGCTACCCACATTTTAAGTCCACTCATGGACAAAGGAAAGCAAACTTGCAAACAAGAGTTGCAAGTGTAAAAGCTACCCACGTTTTAAGTCCACTCATGGACAAAGGAAAGCAAACTTGCAAACAAGAGTTGCAAGTGTAAAAGCTATCCACGTTTTAAGTCCACCCATGGACGAACGAAAGCCAACTTGCAAACAAGAGTTGCAAGTGTAAAAGCTATCCACGTTTTAAGTCCACCCATGGACGAACGAAAGCCAACTTGCAAACAAGAGTTGCAAGTGTAAAAGCTATCCACGTTTTAAGTCCACCCATGGACGAAAGAAAACAAGCTTGCAAACAAGAATTGCAAGTGTAAAAGCTATCTACACTTAAAATCCTCCTAAGGACGAAGGAAAGTAAGACTTGCAAACAAAAGTTGCAAGTATTAAAGTTATCCATGCATAAGTCCACAAAAGGGACAAAAGGGAACCTGTGAACACAGATTATGAACATCCAGGCATTGAAGGACGACAAAAAAGTAACAATACTTACAAAATTATTAAGTGCAAATATCCCAAGGCAAGAAAAGAATACCAAGCAAAGAGCATATCATATAAAATTGATTGTTCAAGAGAAAAGCCCCAAAAACAGGAGGGGTACCACCAAAAAAAAAAAAAAAAAAAAAACTTCTGGTATTTTAAGCTTCAGCTGCACCACCCTCGTCCCTTTCAGCCTGAAGAGGTTCAACGCCAGTGGACGCCGCTGTCTGTACCGATGCTTGGGCAGCCTCGTCCTCTTCCATCTCTTTGTCGACGGCTTCAAAGTCCAGGTTCTCAAGATCCACGCCCGAGCCATGTTTAATCATGTACCTCCTCAAAAGCTCGAAACCCTTGAAGTACCACTGAAAAAGTATAGTGTTGTACTCTTCAGTGGTCTGGAATGCAGTAACGGCCTTGGCAACAGCAATCTTCATCCTTTGACCAGCGCTTGCCAGGAGGTCGTCCTTCTACTTTACCGCCAGCTTCTCAGACTCCAACTGCTCGGACAAAATCTTGACTTGCTCCTTGGAGGCATTAAGGGCGTCCATGGCAACACCAAGGTCGTTGCGCAAACCCGAAGCTTCAACCTCCAGCACCTCAACTTTGGAGTTGGTCACAACGGCTTTCTCTTCATTTGCCAGGTACTGGGTTGTAATATGCATCGTCTCGCCCAACACCTAACCAACAGAAAACCACCCTGGGAGTAAAAAAAAAAAAAAAAAAAAACAAAACAAAACAAATGTGACACAAAGGCAGGAAAGGTTACCTGCACGAGCTTATGGACATGACGGCTGACCATCTCGTGAGAAGGTGTGCAGGAAATCTCCTTCATCTCCCCAAGGGTAAAGAACTCATTAACACGATCTACGGCCGTCTCTGCATCAGACCAGATGCTAGATCCGACCTTCTCTTTCCCCTTGCCTCCTACCTTCAGCCGTTTAAGAGGACGAGCTACCTCCTCAATTGAAACGTCTGGCGAGGCCTCCTGACCGTCCAACTCCAAGATAGGTGTGGACGAACCCCTCTCCACAAGCTCCTTCTCCTTCTCCTTTTCTTTCTTCTTGTCCGTAAACCTCAGCTTTTTCTGTCCGATACTTGAGAGAGGTTCATTCTTCTTCTCCTTAATCTTCCTGTACATCTCCTTGTTAAACTTGGACGTCATCTCTGCACCAAAGAGAACAGGAAGCTCAAAAAATAATAAATAAATAAACTTTTTGAGAGGAAACACGGTCTAAACGCTAAGGCAACTTACGTTTTTTCTCTTCCCGATCGAGGGCACTGAGGACGTAGAGTGAAGGCTCCGGCCCTAAGCAGTGACGAGCAAGTGTTCGAGGATCAATAAGCTCGTTAAAATCCTCGATCGTCGCCGCGTGTTTAACTGCTGCCTGAACCCGTCCGTTGAACTTGTTGTCAAGGTCTGGACGCTCCTTTACTGTAAGAAGCAAGACACAAGGATCAGAATAATGACCAGGATTAAAGAAAGAAAGGAGAAGAAAAGAGGAGCATCTCTTGAAGAGTAAACGCACCAAGCAACAGGGTCTCCCACCGGCGCTGCAACCTAGGGACATCCCCCCAAAGGCCGTCAGAAAGTGTCTCCCAACCGTCGCCCGACACGAAAAAATATCTGGACTTCCAGTAACGGAAGGACGACGGAAGATCAACGACGAGACGAGACTTTCTGTCCCAAGGGACGAACTCGTAATACCCAAACTCTCTGGATTCTTTCAAACGATAAAGGTGGACGAACTCGTTCACCGTCAGCATATCCCCATCAGAAATGGTCGTCCAGATGACCATACAGCTTATGACTATTCTCCAGGAATTAGGCATAAGTTGCCCCGGTGAGAGGTTTAGGTGATGAAGAAGCTTCATGATGAAAGGATGAACGGGAAGCCTGAGGCCACACGAAAACGCAGCCTCATAAAAGCAAACTTCTCCATGGGCGAAGGCACAAGCCCTCTCGTCCTTCCTAGGGAGACGAGCCCTAGTCCCCTCAGGAAATTGAAACCTATCCTTGAACTTGCTAAAAACCTCAGCCTTCAGGGAACACTTCTCCTTAAGGGCGTGAAACGGACGAACAACGGCGGTGGACGATGGCGCCGAAGTAGCCGTATCTGCCCCGGTCCCTTCCCCGCCAAGGTTAGAGGATGCTCCCCTCTCCAAGTCACCTGACCCCACATCAGACCCCATAACTTCCCTCCTTAAAACCTCTCGAACAGATTTAAACCAAACCTGAGATTTGTACATCAAAGGGTATAAATCACCCAATACTAAGCCTAAACCACCACTACCAAGAACAAAACCCCCAATCGGTGGGTAAGTGCCAACAGGTGGAAGCACACCTAAAGACTCAACTGAAGACTCTAGTAAGGCCCCTAATCGGGCGAAAAGAAAAGCAACAGAAGGAGAGGTCCGTTGAATCTCAGAGTAACCCACCATGAAAACACTATTCACCAAACGAAAATGCAGAAAAAAAGAAAAGAGGAATTCAAAAAGACGGAAAGTCAGAAAGGAAATAAAGTTTAAATAGGGAACATACCTTAAAATCAGGGGGAAACTGAGAAGGCAAAGAGCAAAATGTGCAACGCAGGTAATCAGAGGCACCACACGCAGAAGGAAAGTGACAGAGTAGCAAGAGAAAAAAAGGAACAAAAATGAGAAGTTAAATTCAAGGAACCTTCTTTTTGCCTTGAAAAATGCGGGAAACTGAAAAGTTCCCACCGGAAACGAGGCCTCCTATCCAGTCGGAGCCAAACACGTGGCTACCACGTGTGCCACGCCGCCAGAAGACATAAATACAGAACAAAGTCCCAAGCGTCTAAAAAAAAAAAAAAAAAAGGAAGAAGAGGGAAGGACACTTATATACAAAAAAATATCTTGCCACATCCAACCAAAGTATATGCATCCGTGCGAAAGTAAAACGAAACTCCTCATATTCCTGCGCCCGTCTGAAGTATGGACGACCCCATGAATAGGGGGGCAACTGATAGGTCCAGCCAAACCCCCGGAATCGTCCAGAGTCATAGCTGAGGACGATTGACACCTTGGGATCGTCATCTCAATAATGGTCGTCGGTCCAAGATAAGCAGTATCACCCCCGTCCATCTCGGGGCCGTTACAGAACATTTACTCCCCTTTACTGCCGTTGAAAGAACAGCTCACCATTAGCCCATCGCCGAAACGTTACAAGGAGGGAATGAATATCACCTTTAATGTTCCAACGGATAAAAGAGAAGAACGCCTGCACACACACGGACAGGTATATATAAACGGGAGCCTCGGAAGAAAAAGGGGTAAGAGAAACACACAGACACACTTACACCTACCAAGTACAGCTTTTCTTTAGTTACTCATTCTAACTTTGGCATCGGAGGCTCTGTGGCAGGCGCCACACCGGTGCAAGATAGCTCCTTTTTATCTATTCTTAGGATCAGGATACAGGAGGACGATTTCATTCTGGACAATCTTATTCGACGGACGATCTGAACATCATCACTAAGGACCATCATTAATGATTCTCAACAGTCTTCTTTGAGCTTAAACATGATAAGGAAATAATCAAGTCCAAGGTCGATGCATTGTAGGTCACCCTGTGGTTTCCATATGGCTCGTATCTTAAGGTTCAGGTATCTGAAGCCCAATGATTTTCCGAAGGCTTTGACGATCAGGGCGAAACGCCAAAGAGCTCGGGTACGTTGCTTTTCCTCGCTAGAAATGAGGATTACTAGGAAGGGGTCATCAGGATCTTCGTCAAGGTCAGAGCCAGCATCACTATCGTGTATGTGCATGTGCTTGCAACATGTGGTTCTCCCATTTTAGGGAGAGTTGGGTGTGGGAGTCCCTATAGGATTTGATCGGTTGCTATGGGCAAAAATTTGCATTTGAGGAAATCTGTTTTTTTGTCCTTCGGACGAGGTGATTAGCTTCTTCCAACGAGAGAGCAGGGGTGGCGTTCTCAACTTCCATCCTTCACACAAAATATTCTTCCTTACTACTATCATTTAAACTTATCAATCTTAACCTTAAATCCATTGGCCCTATGGATTTAACCGGGCATAAAACTTTAGCTGAGTTGGAAGGCACCAATAGCCTAACAGACCCTCGTATTGCGTCCTTGAATTTTTTTAAAACCTTCCATTGATGCTCTCTTTTAATTTGTTCTGCTTCTTGAAGTTCACAGGAAAGACCTGAACCATGTTACCAACCATTAAATCTGTCACACATTGGAGAGAGAGTGAATTTCTAACTCTCTATATGTAGAATACTACATAGTATGTGCAATGGATTATCTAATTCTTGTTAAGAGAATTTCTCTAACCGTTAGTTGATGTCATTGTTTGCAATTATAATTTTGGTTTCCACTAATAGAAAAATATATGACTATTCTATGTTGAAAACATAATTGATCATTAGAGTTCGATATTTCTTCACTTTCCTATATATCTTTGAGAATTGAGATAGCACATGAGAGCTAGCACAACATCAAATCTTGTTTAAATCGAATGTAAATGTAAATGTGGTTTATTATTTGGGGAATGATATTCACTTTTTTATTTAATAATAATCATTTATCACGATAATACTTTGTAAAAGTTTTTGTAAAAAAATTTGTATTTCTAACCTTTTGCCAAAAAAAAAAAAAACTGAATGGTGGCAAAAAACTGAATGGTGGCTATAGTAATGTTACGGCCACACCTGCCACGATTTTAGTTTTTTTTTTTTTTAATCCTCCAAAAGTGTGGCTGTAGCATTTTGATCTTGCCACAAAACGTTGTGAGCACACGTTTTTACATTACCCTTGGCCATGCCCATGAGGGTCAGAATCAAATGTGAATTGACCCAGTTGAACCGACTCCAAACCCGACCACCCACTCCCATGTACTATTTAAATGAAACCCTAACTCTTCGCCTCATAAACCCTTCTCTAATAACTCGCCGCCAATGTATCCGTTTGACGAAGATGTTTATCCTGTATTATTAAATCTACCGGACTTCGACATCAATCCTCCTCCCCCTTATCTAGACCAGGAAGGGGTAGCGGGTGCTGGAGGATGGGTAAGTTTATGTTTTTCGTTTAGTTCTTATTTCCAATTTCTTGTGAACATTGATTAATTATATTTTATTTACAGACATTTTTTGAATTCCTAGATAATTGGGAATTCCATTTGGATCAAGAATTGTGGTGGAAATACAACATCAATAATAATGTTATAAGTTTCGGGTTGAATGGTAGGAAATTGTTTTTAGGGTTGGCAGAGATCCTTATTAGTTATCATAAGCAAAGGAAATTTTCTGGTAATTTACTTTCCAGAATTCGCATTCTACCCGATTTGAATGTAACCCATCAATCCCCTCCGGAAGAAAATGAAATAGCATTTACAAATGGCGGTCAATTGAATGACATCAAGCACTTTCGCTGGATGGTGGCCGCGTTAGTCCGAAGATATAACTACCATGATAACTTATCATTACACTTTTCCCTATTTTTTTCTGAAATTTTCACGCGGGACGAAGGAGTTAGAGAGTATTTTGTATGCCAGCTGTACCATCCTATCTTTTTCAATTCTTCAGATAGGTTCAATCTCATTGGCATGATTAAGGATTTGTATGATCTAAATCGGGGAACATTCAGAGACCGTTTTGTTCTTTCAAGATACGGATTCGGACGTTGGTTCTCAAGAATAAGAGGTGGAGTTTTAGAAACTGTGCTGACCTACCAAAATAATCATATCAATCTATATTCCAACGAGGCTAGTGGCTATGCTCTGCCACTGTACATCAGAAATGTTCATGCACATTTTTGCAGGGTGTGTTTTTCTTTACCCCTTATTATGTTATATTTTTTCAATGAGTATAATATGACAATGACATGGGTTTTCTTTTTTTTTTTTGGTTTTTTGTTTGGTGAAGGGGATTAATTTGCACGAACCTATTGATTCGGAACTCGATAGTCTCTTTCATGGGGTTTCCGCTGCAATTATTGATGCATCAATTCGTGGTTTTCATGGGTATTGGGATTTATTTAAAGGACTCTCTTTGTCATGTAGTCAATGCAGTCCACCATATGGGTGGTGTTTTCCACATTACAGGTGAATACATTCTATGTTTTGATAAATGCTATGAAATTTGCATCAAATTGTTGGTATAGAGTTCTAATGGGGTTGGATCGATAATGGGGATGGGTGCGGTATAGTGTGTAGATAGGTTGGATGTGATAGGCTTGGGAATGGATGTGAATGCGGCAATGGTGGTAAAGGTAGGGTGTTGGGAGCGACATTTAAACAATACCACGCTTTGGACTAATTCTTAAAGGAAGGGTTTTGGTGGGAATTAAATGGTGGTTTAGAGTTTTGATAGTTAAAATGAACTCGTGTTTGGGGGTTGTATGGAAGAAGGAAAAGAGAGGATGTTATGGTGTGGTTTGATGAGTGATGTGATGGTTATTTGGTAGTATGTGTGGTTTAGAGTTTAGAAATATGAAAACTTTATTAATCTCCCTCATTAGAATGGGTTACAATTTTTTAAATAGAAGACTTATTTTCAACTCCTAATTGAAATAGGACTTTATTTAAAACTCCTAATAGGCCTTGGACTTGGACTCCTTAGGCTTTATTACTAATCCAAACTAATTAACAAAACTCAAATAAAACTAAAAAATAAGACTCAATGGACCATTAGCATAGCCCATTCCAGAAAAACATAAAATTACAAATATACCTAACACTTAAAACTAATTAAAAGTCCTAGGATACCTTTTATATATCTTCAATGGTTGCTGCCATGTTCCTCCATCATCTCTCCTTGGCTTGAAAGAACTCGACCTTGATTAGTTAAAAGCATGGAATCTGTCAAAATGATCATGATCAAGCGCTTGAAGTTCCTGATCTGTGATCCATATGCAATCTGAAAGCGGGTGTCTTTCCATTGCATAAGATACTTTTCATGACCTTCATTGCTAGTAGAAAGTACATGATCAACAATATCTTCAATCTCTTCTTTCAATCTTGGGGTTTGTGGAAGTTGAACTGTTGCATCAGTAGATTCATCATCATCATGACCATGATACATAGTAAGATCTTCAACATTAAAGACATTACTTATGCCCATGTCTTTTGGTAAGTCAAGGACACAAGTATTAGATCTGGTTTTCTTAAGAACCTTGTAGGGACCAACGCTCCTTGAATGAAGCTTTTTGTACGCGCCTTTAGGATAACATTCAGGCTTGATCTGCACCGTAGCCATGTTTCCTTCTTCAAATTCAGCAAATCTCATTGCAATCATTCTTCTAATCTCATCATGTTTGTCACAAATAAGCTTAGCAAAATCATTAGCTTCAATGCTAGGAAGGGCCGTATTAGGTAGAGGAACCAAGTCAATTGGTTTCCTAGGGAATACACCTGTCACACGTTCAAAAGGACTACGCCTTGTAGATTTGTTCACAGAGCTATTATAAGTAAACTCAACCATAGGAAGAATTTGATCCCAACTAGCAACATGATCTCCCACAAGATAGCAAAGAATATCACCCAAACTCTTATCAATTGCTTCGGTTTGACCATCGGTTTGTGGGTGGAATGGAGAAGAAAACTTCAACTGTGTATTCAACATTTTCCATAAAGTATGCCAAAAAGTAACTCATAAACTTCGCATATCGATTCGAAACAATAGTTTTGGGTAACCCATGAAGATGAAAAATATCTTTAAAGAAGAGTTTAGCAATATGGACAACATCTACAGTTTTAGAACATGCAATGAGTGAGCCATTTTTGAATGAAGGTCTACTACCACATAGATGGAATCATGACCTTGAAGAGTCTTAGGCAATCCTAAGACAAAATTTATGCTTAGATCCAGCCAAGGCTCATGTGGTATAGGAAGAGGTATATATAAATTTCTAGTTTTCTTCTTTCTATTACATACCTAGCAAATCCGACATCTTGAAACAATTATGGACAATTATGGCCACATCCCTCTTTAAGCTTGGCCAATAGAATCGGTCTTCAGCCATGGCTATGGTCTTATCCCTCTCAAAATGTCTTGCTACTCCACTGGAATGTAATTCTCGAATAACTTGTTCATGTATAGAAGTGTTAGGCAAGCAAAGGCGAGTATCCTTAAGAGATAACCATCATGCGAAGAAAAGTCCAAATATTCAGCGTGTTATCCCGCCACCAAATCAGCATAAATAATGCTAAAATCATTGCAAGAAGGATATTTCCTCTTTAGCAAATCAAAACCCACAACTTGGACTTCCATTGAAGAAAGAACGAATACCAATCAATTTACCATGTCTTTGATAGCAAAACTATATGATTGTAAGAAAGAAACCCATTTACCATGTCGATAGTTTGACTTTCTTTGAGAGTTAATGTACTTGAGAGCCTCATAGTCTAAATATAACACAAACTCCTTTGAAATCAGATAGTGACACCAATGACAAAGTGCTTGAACCACCAAGTTTAACTTTCTTTGAGAGTTAATGTACTTGAGAGCCTCATACTTTTGCTTTGCATCATTAAGCTTTTCACTTAAGTGTATGCAATTGGGTGCGCTTCTTGATTGAGTACACTTCCAACAGGCATCACAAGCTACCTCAAAAACTTTAGAAAAATCTTGAAGGCCTAAGAGAAGAGCTTCAATCATCTGTTGCTTGATTTCTTCAAAAGCATTCAATGTTGCCTTTGTCCAAACAAAGTGACCCTTCTTCAAACAATTAGTAATTGGGGCCATTACGATGCTGAAAGTTTTAATAGAGCACCTATAGAATGTGGCAAATCCATGAAAACTACGAACTTAACTCAAAGTAGTAGGAATTGGCCAATCTTGAACGGCTTTGAATTTGTCTAGATCTACCTCCACACCTTTAGAAGAACCAAAAAACCCCCCCAAAAGAAAACACTTGACTTCATAAAGAAGCACTTCTTCATGTTCACATAGAGTTTCTCTTGGCAGAGAACTCTCATAACTTGTTGAAGATGAAAAATGTGTTCCTCATTGGTCTAGCTATATATTAAAATATCATCAAAATAAACGACTAGAAAGTGACCAATAAAAGGTTGGAATACCTGCATCATGAATTGCATGAACGTGTTTGGTGCATTGGAGAGTCCAGATGGCATGACTAGCCGCTTATAATGACCATCTTTTGTTTTAAAAGCGGTTTTTGATATAGGACAACTATAACCATTAAACAATGAAATTGATACATAGGAAAATAATGGGACATGACCTAGGAGTCAACACTTATGGGGAAAGCCACTAAGAATCAGCACCTAGGGTGGAACTAGAGTCAGCGCCAAACCAAACTAACCAAAAGACCATTTTTTTCATTCATCAAATCATCAACCATCTCCAAAAAGAGTATGATAGTTTGCTTATAAAGGATTGCTAAACCCAAGTTTTAATTAGCGTAGGAAACCTTGATTGCCTTGTTTCAAAAATAACCCTGTTTCCAAATATTAAAATACTAATAGTCTAATAAACCACTAGGACCTTAAACATAAAAATACAATTGACTTGCAAACATAAATGGTACTAAATAAAAATCTTCTTACGTCTCCTGCATCTGTCTTCCACTCATCACCAGGCCTTATGTGTATTTGGTGATATCCACTTTTGAGGTCAATTTTGGAGAAAATAGTAGAACCAGCCATTACATCAAGCATATCATCAAGTCAAGGAAAGGAATCGAGAATCAACACTTGATTGTTATCTTGTTAATGACACTACTATCAACACATACGCCAAGAGCTCTCATTTTTAGGTGTAAGCAAAGTTGGAACAGCACATGGACTCAAATTTTCTCGAATAAATCCCTTGGACAACGGCTCATCTACTTGCTTCTTAAGCTTAACATGTTCACTTGGATTCATGAGGTAAGTTGGAAGATTAGGCAATTGGGATCCCGGTACAAGATCGATTGCATGTTGGATGCTATGTAAAGGAGGTAGCTCATTGGGCAACTCTTTTGGTGTTATATCAGAAAATGTAGATGATACAAAACCATGGGTAGAACTCACCATTGAAAACCAGCTTGCAAGGGGAGGGTGTTCAAGAACTTATAAACATATGGTTAAACTTATACTTGATTCATGTGGGATACTAAGATCATAACATATCACCATGCTCCGCATTCGACGTCTACGACAACTCACTCTAGCGACATTGACCCGATGGTAGCCCTTTCTCTTTTTGGTGGCTTTACTCACTTATCAGTAATTTTAATCTAGCCTCTAGGTCACCTCCTCTGGGATCTGACCACAAAGCTACAACTTATTTGATTCCATATTCAATGAACTACACCTGATTACTTGGGGTGGTGGTTGACACTAATATCAAATGTTACAAACTCATGGGTAGAACTTACCCTTGAAAACTAGCTTGCAAGGGGAGGGTGCCCAAGAACTTATGATCACATGGTTAAGCTTATACTTAATTCATGTGGAACACTAGGATTATAACAGCAAACAACAAATTAGACACCTCTAAAGGCTCCTTTAGTACCCATTTGGGTACTGATTATATTGAGTGCGTTTGCGTTTGCGTTTGCGTTTTCCAGCGTTTCACGCTTGTTTTTTCCATTGAGAAGTGCGTTTTAGTGCTTTCTAGTGGATCCCGTGCACTGTTCACGGGATTCACAAACCTTTTTTTCACTAAAACTTTCATTAAAAATGGGTCTAACGGCACTATTTACACATTTAAAAATTATTTTGTTAGTGTTTTCAGTTTTCAGCAAAATAAGCGGTATCCAAACGAACCCTTAACTCATGAAATTACAACAAAGACAACACTAGCCTTATTGCTTTCTACTTGAAAGTTTTTCTTGGTAGGAACATGGAGTGGCTTGGTAGTGTTTTTAGGACTTCTTTTCTTCTTGCCTTTAATAACTTTTGGCTTTGATTCTTTGAATTTACTCATTGGGACTAAGGTCATGGGTTTCAAAACAACCTCCTTCTTACCAACAATTAGAGTGTAGGTATTTTCTCTCTCATTATGTTTAACATTTAGATCAAAGAGCCAAGGTCGACGAAGAAGGATGTGTAACTTTTAAAGGAATAATATTGCACATGATTGAATTACCATACACACCATAAGGCATTTGTGAGTTACTAGAATAGAAGTGTTGTCTATCTAAGCCACTTTGTATGGTTGAGGATGAGGTTCAACTGGAAACTTAAGGCGTTCAACCATGGAAGATGAAACAACATTCATGCAACTTCCCCCATCAATAATAAGCTTTTTAACTTGGTTTCCACCACAAACCAACATTTAAAAAATTGAAGTTCACCATTCTCTTTCTCTACTTTTGGGGTTGTAAGAATACATCGCACTACAGAACCAAGTATCCTCCTCTAAGTCATCCGCAGCAAAAGCTTCGTAATCAAATGCATCCTTCTTATGATTTTTATCTTGATGTATTCCATATTCTTTATCTTCAACTCCAATGTGTAAGCTCTATTTTTTGGACATTGATAATGCATATGACCTATCTCACCACACTTGAAGCATTTAAATTCCCTTCTACTAGAATAATTTGATATAACTCATTTGCCTTTAGAATCAACCAAATTGGTAGATAGTTTTGACCCATTCAACTGATTAAATGGTTTAGCACCACTGCTTATCTCAACAGAGAACAAACTTCTTAAATGTTGTCTCTTTGTGACCCAATTTTTCTAGTAATTGGATACATCAAGTACTCCTCCATGTCTAGAGTTGCTTGGAATGCATATTCCACATTATAAATAAGCTGTCTAAGCATCTCCTTTTTGTATATCATCCCTTAAACCAGTCTTGAATTGGGCTAGTGTTTGGCAAGGCTCTTTGGCTACTTGACTCCTAGTCAAGTTCATCAAATTTTTGCATATGCTCAGCCACTGAGATGCTGCCCTGCTTCAAGTTAGCAAGTTGTTCATACAACTTATCTCGACAATTAGCGGGTTTATATTTTTCTTGAAGCTTAGCCTTCATCTCTTGCCATGTGCCTATGGGCTATTGGCCTAATCTCCTTATATCATTTTCAAAACCAGACTACCACGCTTTAACTAAGCCTACAGGCTTCATCTTAGCGAACCTTACTCTTGTATCATCCACCATAATATCATACCAATCAAAATAATTAATAGAAGAAATCCAATCTAAGAATACCGTGGGATCAACCTTTCCTTCAAAATCTGGAACCTTTATCCTTATCTTTGTGATATCACTAGTATTATAAGGTTCATATCGCCTTCTTTCTAAAATATCTCTAATCTACTCAAAAATTGGATCTTGTGGCACTCCTTAGGTATGATACCCCATCATGCTAGACCCTTGATTGGTGTTGGCACCCTTTTTTGCTAATTGCCCTTTTCATTCTTATCGTTCTCACCATTATTGGCTATGGATGCTTCCCCTTCTATACTAGCAGCTTCTAGACCATTAGATCTAGCATTTTGATCGTCTAAATCATTCAACCGAGGGTTAAATCCATTGAGTTGTGGTAGATCGAATAAGGCCGATCTCTATGGAAATAGCTATTTCTCATGGTGGTGCTCGTTAAGGTTGAGTTATGATACTAGTAAGCTCTAATCGTTCTAGGTGGTCTTCATTTTAGAAAGAATTAGGCTGGTTCTTATTTGGTGAAAAACGGTTGCTATTAAAAGGGGTTTTTGCTAATGCTGGCGGTTTTGGTCCGTCAGCCAGTGGTGGTCAAAATGGGCAAAAATGCTTAATTATGGTAACCAGCGAAAGTCAAGGAATTTTGAAAAGCCAGGAGTTATTTTGGGATGAAACGTGATTCATGGAGACACTACTGTTAATATTGGTGGACCCACACGTGCTTTTAATTATAAGTTGACTACTGCCAACTTGTCTTTGAGTGTTTAAATTTGAAATTGGGAAATGCCAAGTGTCTTGGTTGGAGTCTAAGGAGATTCGGAGGCCCATTAAAACTAGCGGCGGGCCTGACAACTTTAAAAGCTCATATGGGCAAGACAAAGTTCATGTATTGGCATAGGCTGACCCAAAAGGTAAGGCCCCTCAGATTTTGACAAACCCATATCTTCAAGTGTCTTGCTAGAGTTTAGAGATGATGATTTGTGTGCGAGTATGCTGGGCGAGAGCTCAAGGGGTCTTGGGGTGGCATCGAAGGGATCTCCAATGGCTCTGGTGGTCACCTTGTCGCCGAATAAACTAGGTAGCTCCTCTGTTCACACTGTGGACCTTCTTGCATCCACCTTGGTTGTCCCACACTCACTTAGAGTGGATGAAGGGCTTCTTGATGAGGAGGCGAGATCTTCAAAGGAGAATCGATGCCTTGGGCTTAATAGCGAGATGGTTTTTAGCTCGGGTCTGGTGGTGACAGAGTTGCCAATACTGTCCATGGCCGATGATATTCCTCATGTAATTCATCAGCATCAATGGGTGAAGCAGAATCGATTTTCTCCTTTATATAACTTGGGTAGTGAGGTGGGCCTTTAGTCTGGGGAGGAGGAAGATTTTATGGATTTTCCAAGTAAGGGTGGTAATCAATGGTATATTCATCAAGCTGAGGTGGTGTTGTTGAGTTCCTTGGATGCTGATGGGCTATAACAACGTGATGTTGAGCTTCTCCTTCTTCCGTGGGAACACAATGGGGTTGATACTAAGAAATTATAATATCCTTATGGTGGACCACGTCATTTGTCCACCATTCCACTAAAAATCTTCCATGTGTATAAAATTGTTGAGTTAGAAAAAAATTTTTAAACAGAAACTAACTACTAACTCAGCAATTTAAACAAGTGGGAGTCTTTTAGTGGAATGGTGAACAAATGACGTGGTCTACCATAAGGACTGTATAATTTCTCAGTCGATACCAGTGGGTTTTGTTGTGGGGAGAAAGAAAATTGTTTCTGGATTGTACACCTTTGTCTTGGTGGGACCCCAATGAATCCAGGGAGGTGGAAGATTCAAAATGGGTGTGTCGGATGATGGAAAGTTTTTGTAAACTTGTGGGATTGCCTATTGTAAAAAATGAAGCTCAATGTGTGGCTTTGTTTCGTTTACTGGAATAGGATTGTCTTGAGATGGATAATGATGGGTTTTCTAAGTGGCCTGTAAATTTAGGGTAGAAAGGCCTTAGGGAACTCAAAGGGGCTAGTTTCTACTATTAAATATGATGGGTTCTCTTCTAAAATAGGAACAGAGGATCTTCAAATGGTTTGGGGCGACTAGTAGTTATAAATGAGTTTAAGGCTTCTATCTTGGAATGTTAAGGGGTTAAACAATCCCCGAAAGAGAGAGGTATGTAAGAATTTTTAAGAAGTGGAAGTGTGATATTGTATGCTTCCAAGAAACTAAATTGTTCTCTGTAGATGCTGCTACTGTTCGGAGTCTATGGGGTAGTCCATTCATTGATCGGGCTGTTTTGGATGCGGTTCATGCATCATGGGGTTTTGCCGATTTGGGACAAGAGGGTTTTTGAAAAAAAAAACATTTTTTATAGGTTAGTTTTCTGTTAATGTTTTGTTAAGGGGGGTTGTAGATGGTTTTGTATAAGCTTGTACAAAAGTATATGGACCTAATGATGATAGAGAGCAGGGTGCACTGTGGGAGGATCTTTCAAGGATGTGTGATAGGCGGACCAACAACATGGTTTTTGATAAGTAATTTCAATATTATTAGATAATTTGAGTGAGAAACTTGGTTTTGATTCTTTTAGTCCAACCATGTTTGCATTCTCGAATTTCATTGACAATAATTCCCTGGTAGAATTGTTGCTAGAGGGGCTTCTTTCATCTAGTTTAGGGAATCCAAGATTATATATATGTCAAGAATTGACAGGACAAACATTGGTGTCTGTGGATTGGGTGGATTATTTTGGGAATGCGTCTCAAAGGGTGCTCCCCCACCATGTTATTTCTGATTGCTATCCACTTATGGTGAAGCTGGTGGTGTTCCTAGGTGTTGTTGTGCTTTCAAATTTGAAAACATGTGGTTGAAAGTCGAAAGTTTTGTTGAGAGAGTTCAGCAATGGCGGAACGAGTATTGTTTTATGCATTCTTCAAGCTATATTCTGGCTAAAAAATTAAAGGCTCTTAAGGAAGGTCTAAAGAAGTGGAATAAGAAGGAATTTGGAGATTTTGTTTTGAGAAAGGAGCTTATTGTTTGAATTAATGGGCCTAGATGCAGAGAGGATTTTCTGGGTCTCTCGTTTGAGAAACAGACTCGTTGTACACAGATTAAAGGTGATATTGAATATTTAGCTTCTTTGGAGGAGATCTTCTATTTGTGAGAGGCAGATAACCATACTTGATTCTTTCATAGATTAGCTAATTCTCATAGAAGAGCTAATCATATCAGAAGCATTGAGGTGGATGGTGTTCTATATGAAGATGAATTTGTTGTGCACTCTCAAGTGGTACAGTTCTATCAGGATTTTGTACAAGGAGACAGGTATGTGGTGCCCTATTGTGGATGGGTTGGATTTTGAATGTATTGAGGATGAGAGGCTATCCCTAGAGAGGGAGTTTTCTAAGGAGGAAGTCACTTGGTATTTGAGGGGGATAATGATATCGCGGAAGTTACAAGAAAACAAACATATTTTGGATTCATTGCTAATTGCTAATGAATGTCCCAATAGCAAATTGAAGTGTCACACACTAGGTGTGGCTTGTAAGCTAGATATCAAAAAAGCTTTTGATCATGTGAATTGGGATGCCTTGTTCTATTTGTTAGACAAGATGGGCTTTGGGGTAAGATGAAGGGGGTGGATTAAGGCTTGTGTCACTGTTGTTTGATTCTCAGTTCTAGTTAATGGTTCCCTTACAGGTGTTTTTGGAAGCTATTGAGGTTTGAGACAAGGTGATTCGTTGTCCCCTCTTCTTTTCCTTTTGATTATGGAGGTTTTAAGCAAGATTTTGAAGAAAATTGAGGAGAGTGGTCTGTTGCGTGGCTTTCACGTGGGACTAGCCAACTCTATCAGTACCATTTTGTTCTGTGATGCCTCTAGGGAGTACTTGCTTTCAATTAGGTTGGCTTTGTCTTGTTTTCAAGCTTTTACAGGTTTGAAAGTAATGTGGGGAAAAGTGAGATTGTCCCTATTGGGGAGGTGAGTAACATAGACTTCTTGGCTAATATCCTTCGTTGCATGGTAGGTTGTTTGCCTATGAAATATTTGGGAATGCCGTTGGGAACTCCTTTTAAGACAACCTCTATTTGGAATCCCATTTTGGAGAAGATGGAGAGGAAGCTATCGGGTTGGAAGCATCTATTTATCTAAGGGTAGTAGGCTCACTTTATTGAAGAGTAATTTTTCAAGTCTTCCAACTTACTATCTATTGTTGTTTACCATTCTTGAAGTTGTGGCTGCTAGATTGTAAAGAATTTAGAGAAATTTTTTTATAGGGGGGGTCTTTAGAGGAGTGTTTCAAGTATCCTTTGGTGGCTTGGGATAAGATTTGCTCACCTTTTGACATGGGTGGGTTGGAGATAAGGAAGATAGTGTCTTTTAATCAAGCTTTATTATGGAAATAGTTTTGGAGATATGGACATGAAGCTACCTGTCTTTGGCAGAGGGCAATTGCCACTAAGTATGAAGATTGTAAAGTGGGGTGGAGTACTAAAGTCTGTAAAAGAGGCCTATGGGTGTGGTGGTCTTTGGCGTAGTATTAGTGTAGTGAAGGGTGGGAGAGTTTTTCTAAACATTTGGTAGTTGTGGTAGGTGATGGTACCTATATCCTTTTTTGGTATGATAGGTGGGTTGGGGATAATCCTCTTAAACTCCTTTATCCTGATTTATACTAGTGTTCTGTTGACAAGCAAGCTTGATCCGAAGGTTGGAAATGATAAAGTTTGGAACTTGAGATTTAATAGGGATTTTCATGATTGGGAACTAGAAGCAGTTTTTTCTTTCCTGGACGTTATCGAATCTCAGATTCTTAGGGGTGCTAGTTGTGATAGTCTATGTTGGTGCCTTAATGGCAGTGATAAGTTTGATACCTGGTCCTTTTACAATGAGATGGATGTTTCTAATTCTACCTTCCCTTGGAAGGGTGTTTGGAGAGTAAAGGTTCCTAAATTAGTGGCTATCTTTTTGTGGACAATAACTCATTGTTAGATTCTTACTTTGGATAATTTTATGATTAGGGGTCGCCCTTGGCAAATCGGTGTTATATGCATTGTTGTAATGGGGGAATCTATGGACCATCTCCTTCTTCATTGTCTTGTAGCACATTTTTTATGGTGCATATTCTTCAGGTTTTTGGAATTTGGTTCCAGGATGTTTGATGTGGATTGTTTGGATAGAACGGAATCATTGCTTGTTTAAGGGTACTGAGAAATTGTTGGTTCAATTAAAAGATTTGTGCCAATGAACTCTTTTTGTTGGTCTTGGTGTTGGGGTTTCTTAGATTGTTTTTCTATTATAGAGTTTTTGCTTTCTCTCTTTGACTTCTTTTTCTTTGTTTTCTGCTTCTCATTTTTTCCATGTTTATCATCATGAACACCTTGTATTCTTTTCTCTCTCTTTTATCAATAATATTACTCTTATTACCTATAAAAAAAAAAGATCTGAAAAGGAGCATCATCTCGCTCACAATCACTCAATTTCCTACTAAACGATCTCCTCGATCATGTAGACATGACGATAAACCTTGCTCTAATACCAAATTGACATGGGACAAGGGGGAACAAACAAAATCAGATTTAGAACTCTTGGGGCAAATCTGGTATAGCTTCAAATTTGAGGAATTAGGGTTAGGGTTTGGTGGGAAAAGGGTTGGAAAATAATAGGGATTATAGGGTTTCCAAAGGGGACAAATTAGTATTTGGGTTGCTATGAATAGTGCTATAAACAATAATCGTGAATAGTAAAATTAAAGAAAAGATAACTCTGTGGGCATCACACCTTGGAGATGGTTGCATCACACAAACCAATAAATGCTTCATATCTTCTCTAAAAATCTGAAAACTTAATCTCCCTTAATAGAATGCATTACAATTTTTTAAATAGAAGACTCATTCTTATTCCTAGTTGAAATAGGACTTTATTAAAAACTCCTAATAGAACTTGAACTTGGACTCTTTGGGCTTTATTACTAACCCAAACTGACTAAACTCAAAATAAAACTAAAATAAGACCCAACGGACTAATAGCACAGCCTATTTCAAAAAAAAAGAAAATTATGAAAATACCCTACACTTAAATCTAATTAAAAGTCTTTTGATCCTTTTATATGTCTTCAATGGTTGCTGTCATAGTCCTCCATTAATGCTAGGGTAAAATAACACCCTTTGAATATGTGCGGTGCACGTGATAGCAATTTAATAAAAACCCAATAGTTTTAAATTAAAACATAATAAAAAAAAAAATTTAAGTGTTTTTAAACTTTTTTCCTTTTTTACTCTCTCTTGTTGAAATCCATGGCTGCGGATAGACCATGGAAGAAATTCATCTAATTGTCTTGTATATCATTGCATACCTGCATCCGTTGCATTTTGGTTTGTTTTGTAAAAGACTACAAAATTCTCCCAAATGAGAGGAGCATTGTGGTAGATTGTCATTGGTGAATTTCTAACAAACTATGCACCTAAGAGTTCATTAGCTTCTACACTCTGTTTATATCGATGGAAAATTTTGTGTAAAGATAGTTTTCTATGTTTTTTAGTGTTTGGTAGCATCAGAAAGAATTAATCAAAAGAAAACTATCTTTGGTCAATAGAAAAAGAATGACTTATTTTTAGAGATTGTTTTCCACAGTTTTTTTTTTTTTTTTTTTGGGGAAAATAACTCTATCATACAACAAGTTAAATAAAGGAAGTTAAAAAATTATTTTTCAACTCATTTAAAGTTGCTACCAAACATAGGAAAATAAGATAGTTTTATAGAAAATACTTTTTGGAAAATGACTAATTTTCTAGAAGACATTATCATTAAAACAAATAGAGTGTAAAGAAAAAAAAAAAAAAAACTGAACTTGATGACATTCTGATCATACTCTATAAAACAAAATTTTAGTTGCTGAACTGGAAGGGAATTATTAACCTCTTCTTTATAACACTAAGAGTTCATTAGCTTCTTTTTTTAATTTTTTTTTAATCTTTTCTTTCTTTACTCTAATTGATAATAAGGGTTTGGATAATAGAATCTAGGATGAACTTCCTGAAGTGATTTGCAAATTTAATAGATAAAGGGCATGGCAACGAATGAGTGACCAAAAAATGCCACTAACCTCTTCAGCAACCACTGACTTCCTTGAACAACAATGACCATTGTAACAAGGTTCAGTAGGGAAGGATGGGATGAATTCTTGGATTGGTCAAATTTGTTTTGGGATTGGATGTATTTAATTAAGGTTTGGTGTTTTGCTTGAGGCATTTCTTTGCTTTGAAGAAATTATGTTAAAAAATGTAGGACTTTGTTACTTTTCTTTTCTCTTTGACGAGAGAGAGAGAGAGAGAGAGATTAGACCATGCCATTTAATTAATTAACATATTCAGAAGTTGTTCTTCATTGTAGATTGCAATGTGTGAAGCGTTGTTGCGACATAATACTACCTATGTTTTCTAGTTTACTTTGTGCATTCCTACATTGTTGATTCTTATTATTAGCTTCACGGAGCTAAGTTTTTGATCGAAATTTGACGGAAATTAATTTTTTGTGATCTTTTGGCAGGTTCCATAACTAGTTTGCTCGCAATTCTACTGGGGTTTGCAATATTTTTTTACAAAGGTGTACCCTTTTTGTATTTTTATTGTATTTCCAAGTCTTGGAGATGGTGAATTACTTTTTGGGTAAAATTTTAAACTCAGTGAACATGTTTCTAGTGTAATTTTATGTAAATTTCTTGTTATATTAAACTTAATGTAGTTGTATTAATGTAGTCAACTTTGGACACCTTGTAGTGATTCTAAGTTTGAGAATCTTAGCGTAATTACGAACTAATTACAACAATTGACACACCTGAAAGTAGAACATTATTTTCAATGCCCGTAGTTTGATTATCATGGTATGATGTGTTTCCTTTTTATTGATTTTTCTTGCATTTGATGTTGTAGTACTTTTTAATTTTTTATTTCTCCTTAACAGGGACTAGACTAGAGTACTTGTTTATGCAGGGGTTGCACTTACTAACATGGTTATTATATGCATGAGAGACGAAGGCTAAGCTTCTGCAATTTGGCATTTTGTGTTATTATATATGGACCCCGTTGAATGACTTAAATTTCTGGTATATTTAAGCTCTTGAGTTTATTTTGGCTTGTCTATTGAATTTATCCTTTGTTAAAAGCTCATTAAACCATCAAGCGATGTAAGGCTCAATTGAAATGAATTAGAAAGTTATCTTTATCTAGAGATTAGTTGATATGTTTGCAGGTTTGAACACTATTTCTACATTTAAACTAATTTGAAGCCATATGGAATTGTTTTAAGATAAATATTTTTGTTCACCTTATATCTCCCATTTAGTAGAGTTTTGTTCCATGTGGGGCAACCTTTTTCAATTATTGTTTTGCCAAAGTACTATTTAGGTTTAACATGTGGGGAAAAAAAAAGTTTGAAGGAGACCCTCCATTGATAGGTATTCATTTTTGTTGTTGTGTGTGTGTTGCGCAATAAATTATTAATAGTTTATATTTTGTTTTTCCTTATTTATTTAGATGAAGATTTTTTTTTAAAGGACTTCGTAGTTCACATTCAAATCTAAGGATAAAATGGAAAAAAATAATTAATTCATTTAAAATTCTTAAGAATAAGCCAAACATTATCATCTCATATTCCTAGAAATCTTAAAAGATTCTCAATGAAACCAAACATAAGAATAACTACATTCCTAGGCATCCAGATTACAAGGAATTACATTCCCAAGAATCTGAATGTCGGGATTAATATAGATTATCTCGTACCAAACATCACATTAAAGTTTTTAACATTACAATTCCAAAATCAATTGCAAAAAAAAATAAAGAAACGACAATATTCATGAAATCCAAATGTAGTAATAAAATACAAATTGGCAAGGAATAATAGATAGTTTAGATATTGAATAATTCTTTAAGATCATAAGATCAAATTCCTGAAAAACCTGGTTTGGTAAGCTTGTAGAAACTCGATCCCAATCAAGTCCAATTTAGTAAGAAGGAAGGTTATCTCTGAAGATGTTTGTGATCACTATCACCAGGCTCCCTAAGATACGTTGCATGCTTTGTGGCAATGTCCGGGTCTGTCATCTATTTGGGATTTAGATTCTATGTGGGATTTTCGAAGAACAATGGCCTTCAGTCGGTTTGGAGTTTTAGTCAAGTTTGTCATTGAAAGAGGGAAGAATTAAGATATCTTTGCCTTCCTGGTCTGGACAATATGGTATAGAAGGAACCTGCTTTGTACGAGTAACACGCCTTAACCCATCACTCAAGTTCTGCGTAATGCTATTTGCTGCCCGTGCAGATTTCATCTAGTTCAACCTAATGATCCACCAGATCTCACACCAAGGGTGTCATTAAGGATTAAATAGGTTCCTCCTCCTCACTTGAATCTCAAAGTTAATTTTGATGGGGCAATATTTAAAGAGGAGAACAAAGCCGGGATTGGAGTTGTGATTCGTGATGATTCAGGTCAAGTAATTGCCCCTATTTTCGAGAACACTTCTTTACTCTCCTCAGTTGATGAAGTTGAAGCTTTGGCTGTTGTAAGGGTTCTAATATTCGCTCAAGAAGTGAATATTTCTTCATCATCCTTGAAGGTGATTCAGAGAAAATTATTAGTAATTCTTTGAGGAGTGCTGGGGTCTCTTTTGCTTCTTATAGTCATTTGATTGAGGAAGTGATGTTTATAGCTGAATCCTCTGTTATTTTTAATGTATCGCATATTAAGAGACAAGGTAATTTTGTAGCTCACAATCTTGCTAGATATGTTAGTGATTTATTAGTGTGGTTGGAGGATGTCCCTTCACATCTTCATGCTGTAATTCTAGCCGATATGACTTCCAAGTTCAATAAATTTACGGCATTCTTCTCCTAAAAAAAAAAAAAAAAAAAATCCTCATGTTAGTTTTGGTTTGCAGTTGAGCAATTGTCGCAAGAGGGTCCTTTGTATTACGCCACTCCATATTACATGGCTTTTTTTACAAATCATTTTCAAGGATCCAAATTTTAGGGTTCTTGGAAATCACTTTTTAAGTGCATTATTTAGGAATCAACTTGGAAATCTTTTTAGGGACAAGTTTTAATCATCGGAAAAACCCATTTTATATGGCAAAACTTTAAAGAGCTATTTACATTTTGTAAAACAATTTAAGAAAAGCCTTTTGAAAACATTTTTTTTTTTAGAGAGAAAAGAGAAAGAAAGAGAAGAGATATGGAGAGAGAATTCTCTTGCTCTCATTCTCTCTCTCACTCCTTTTGCTTCTCTTTCTCTCCATTTAATTGTTATCTTCAGTCAAACGTGTTGTTTAGGCTTAACAAAGGGACAAAACTTGACCAAACAAAAATTACTGAAGATAAAGGATACTTTGTAAACTAGTATATATAGTTTGGGTGGCACCTGCTGCCTCTTGAATGAGAAAAATAAAATAAATTTCTATTTGAAGAACTATGAAACTGTATAAATAAAAATGTATAACATGTGTAAGGCATGTGCTATCTCTTAAATGAAAATTAAAATAAAATATAATTTGAAGAAGTATGAAACTGTATATATAAAATTTTAATGTGTCATATAATGTTAATCTCATTCGTCTAATCATTTTAATTACACATGAAATTAGGGTAGCTATCTAACATATGAACATCTATTTTACTAATAATAGTTTCTTAGTATATATTTGCTAAAAGCTATATCCACTTACTAAAATTTATAAGAATGATAAGGAATATTATCATCTTTCAACAATAAACAACTGAGTTTTGATAAGACATTAATACAATATTTAAATTTTCGCAATGAATGATGTCATATGCTATGGTTGGAGTTCTTTATCAAATACTTACTACCATTCACAATGAAAATTTTGTTATTCATACTTCCATCTTTATCATCTTACATTTTATGAGTCTAGGTGCGATATTTAGCTTATTTAGTTTTTAATGAACACCCATTTTAAGCAATAAAATAAATAAAAAAGAAAAGATAACAAAAAGCATGTATCATCAAATTTTTCATTAGATAAAATTATAAGTCTATAAGATTTAAACCTAGCAAATCAATGTTCTCTAGGTAACAAATAAAACATCTCATATCACCATTCCAATTTTCCAAGCATTACTACCACCTAAAACTCAAAATATGTAAAGAAATTTTTGGATATTAATATTTAATGGGGGTATTTTTGTCATTACAAAATGAATATTTTAGGAATCATAAGATTTCATTAGAGTTTAATTGAGAGAGTAACATTTGTGGGATAATTGCTCGTTACTAAACTATTAAGGGAGGAAATTGCTTGATTTTGAAGTTTAAAGGGAAATTGGGAACTACTCCCCCAAACATTTATAAATGATGACAACGTGTTTTTTTCCCTAAGTTTTTTTTTTTTTCTTTTCTTTTTTATATGTAAAACTATGTGTTTTTTACTTTAAAAAATGTGCATAAAAAAAATGAAGAAGTAAAAATTCAAAAGTCAACCCAAGAAAATTGAGTGAGAAACATTGATTTTTGGCTCAACAAAATTGACTAAACCCAAAAAAAAAAAAAAAAACCACCCTAGAAACACAACAAAATACAACATTTTCACAATACATTTATTATTTTAGTTTAGTTTATTTTGACCTATAAAGAACTGTCACCTCAACAGTTGTGAAAAGTAATGCTAAGGACACATCCATTCCCACACTCAAATCCACACCCTACTTATACGTCAAGTTTTGATTGGATTTCAGTACTTTCACATAGGTCTACCATATATACTTGAGGATGCTAAAATTTAATCAAGACTTGACACATAAGCAAGGTGTGGATTTGGGTATGGGAATGGATGTGTTCCTAGCATTACTCGTGAAAATATTTTGACGATAACATGATGTTATTACATTTTCACAATGCCTTTATTTTCAATTGTGGTTGGTTCCAATATGATATTTTGTTATGACCTATAAGAAACTGACATCTCAATAATTGTAAAAATGTTATGACAATTTGTTGTGTCAATATTTTATAATTTAGATTAAAAAAAAAAACATAGTGCCAGCTCATATGTATATAATAATAAATAAATAAATAAGAGATGCTATACTCACAAATTACAACATTTTCATAACAAGTTTTAAGTGACAGGTTATTATTGGTTCTTAGAGGTGGGTAAAAAAATAATTTAAGTGATAGATTCAAATTAGAACTGTTGTAAAAGTATTGTAAAAATGTTGTAAATATAGCACTTCTAAATAAAAAAATAAAAAGCGAGTTGAAAGTTTCAAATCCGTACTAATTAAAAAAAGAAAAAAAAAAGAAATGAAAAAAGAAAAGAGCTCAAAAGAGTGAAACGCTGAGTTTCTACCTCAATGAATTGACTAAACCAAAAAAGTGATTGTAGATAGAGCTATTGGCTCTTTATATATATATATATATATATATACTAGTGTGGGTTGCACGTGCAAGGCACATGCTGCTTCTTTAGTGAAAAAATTAATATAAATTTTATTTTTGTTGAAGAAGTATGAAATCATGTACTTAACTTTAAAATAGCTATTTGAATATCCATTTACTATGACAATTTCTTAGAACCTATTTACTAAATGTAATATCTATTCACCAAAAAATGCTACAAAGAACGATAATAAATGTCATCATCTTTGCACAATATTTAAATTTTTGCAATGAATGATGATATATGCTACAATTTTTTTGAAGATCTTCATCAAATTAAATATTTGCAACTATCTACAATGAAGATTTTGTTATTCATACTTCATTCTTTATCATGTTATTTTATGAGTCTAACTACGATGTTTAGCTTACTTAATTTTAATGAACACTCTTTTAAGTAGGAAAAAAAAATTAAAAAGAACAAATTAACAAAAGACATCTATCATCAAAATTTCTATTAGATAAAATTATAAGTCTAGAAGATTTAAACCTAATAAGTTAGTATTCTCTAGGCAACAAATAGAACACCATATATCATCATTCTAACTTTCCAAACATGACTACCAGTCTACCACATAATATTCAAAATAAGAAATTTTTTGGAACATTAAAATCTAGTATGAGTATTTTAGACATTGCATAATGAAATATTTTAGGAATTATAAGATTTCATTAGGATTTAACTAAGAGAGTGACAATAGGAGTATATGATCATTTACAAAATATAAAGGAGAGAATTATTCAATTTTAGTTTAGGAGGAAATGAAACTACCCCAAACATAAAAGAGTAAAGTGCTACTTTGTCAATTTGTGTGTGTGTGTGTGTGTGTGTGTGTGTGTGTGTGTGTGTGTGTGTGTGTGTGTGTGTGTGTGTTTTAACTTTAAACAATGTGTTAAAAAAAAAATCAACCTAAAAGAACTATGCATAAAACAATGAATTTTGGTTCAACAAATTGACTAAACCAAAAAAGAAATCTAGGAATACAACAAAATGTCACAATATTTTTACAATACCTTTATTTCTAGCTATGGTGGGTTTTGGTCTGATATTTTATTATTTTATTTTAGAGTAATGTTACGTCCACAACAATTTCATAATAAATTATAGGTGATAAATTGTTACTGGTTTTAAATTGGGCTAACCACTTCTAACCGTGCATTTAAAAAAAAAAACAAAAACAAAAACAAATAAGAAGCCAATTGAAGAAAATTGTGCCTAAAACAATGAATTTTGCCTCACCAAATTTGACTAAACAAAAAAAGAAGACTAGGAACAGAACAAAATGTCACACAAAAAAGAATCCTAAGAACACAACAAAATGTCATAACATTTTCGTAATATTTTTTATTTCCAGCTATGGTAGGTCTCAGTTTGATATTTAATTATTTTATTTTTTACGTCCACAGTATTTTCACAAAAAATTTTAAATGAAAAATTATTAATGGTTTTAAAATTATGCATTAAAAAAAAAAAAAAAAAAGAAGACAACACAAAAAAATTGTGTTTGAAACCGTGAATTTTGGCTTGCCCAATTTGACTCTACTAAAAAAAAGTCTAAGAATATAACAAAATATTACAACATTTTCACAATATCTTCATTTTTAGGATCTGAATAGATATTTTTTTTATTTTATTTGAAAGAAATGCTACATCCATAACATTTTTAAAACAATTTCTAAATGACAAGTTGTTATTGGTTTTAAACTAAGCCCACTACTAAAATCACTTTTTTATCCATCAAAAATTCCTTGCCACATAAAATTTGTTGTGAAATTATTATGAAAATATTGTGAACATAGCATTACTCTTAAAACATTAAAATCAAGCAATTTTTTCCTTAATATTTTGGAAAATAGAAAATATGTCATATTATTATTCTCTTAGTTAAACCATAATGAAAGCTTTGATTCTTAAAGTATTTAATATGTCTAAAATACTTCCACTAAATTTTAACATCCCAAAAATTTTCTTCACGTATTTTGAGTTTTAGATGGTATTAATTCTCAGTCTTTTATTTTATTATTTTATTTTGACCTTTAAAAAATTGACACCTCAATAATTGTGTTAATATTGTAAGAATGTGTTGTGTCAATGTAATTGTATATGCACATATAAATATTTAAAAGAAAAGACAAAAATAGCACAAGTAAAACCAGGCGTACTGTGGGGAAAAAAAAGGGACAATGAACAGTGTAGATTGTCAAATAATTGTAAAAATATTGTAAAATTTTGTTAAGTCGGTGCAGCTATATATGCACATTTAAATAATAAATATTTAAAAGAAATAAAAGAAAGGAGAAACCTTAATAATTGTGAAAATATTGTAAGAATGTGTTGTGTCAGTGTAATTGTGTATGCACATATAAATATTTAAAAGAAAAGACAAAAAGAGCACAAGCAAAATCGGGCGTACTATGGAAAAAAAAGGCCAATGAACAGTGTAGATTGTCAAATAATTGTGAAAATATTGTAAAAATTTGTTAAGCCGGTGTAGTTATATATGCACATTTAAATAATAAATATTTAAAAGAAATAAAAGAAAGGATAAAAAAGCAAAAACAAAACCGAGGAAAAAAAAAAGAAAAAAAAGGCCGATGAACAATGCGGGTTGAACAAACCAAAGCACTGTAACAAATCACTATTTGCACATTCATGCTTTTAATATATAGACTAGGGGTCACTATTCTAGGTGGGTTTGAACTTTTCTTTTTGAGTCCTTACAGCTACCATATAAAACTCAAAATACACAGAAATTTTTTTTGGGATATTAAAATTTAGAAAGGGAAATTTAGACATTCTACAATAGAACATTTTAAGAATTGTAAGATTTCAAAATGTTTTAACTTAGAGAGTAACAATTAGGGGTATTTCCTCTATTTTAAAGTTTAGGGAGGAATAAAATTATCCCAAACTTAAAGGGCCCTATTTTATTTTTTTACTTTTGGTGTAAAACTGTTTTTTTTTTTTTTAAACAGTGTGTAAAAAAAATAAAAAATAAATCAACCCAAGAAAATTGTGCTTGAAAAAGTGACTTTTGACTTACCAAATTTTACTAAACCAAAAAAAAAAAAAAAAAGAATCTAGGAACACAACAAAATATCACAACATTTTCCAAATATCTCTATTTTCAACTGTGGTAGATCCTAGTCTAATATTTTAATATCTTATTTTGACTTATAAGGAACTTACACCTCAATAGTTGTTAAAATATTGTGATACAAACAAAATGTCACAATATAATACCTTTATTTTTAGTTGTGTTAGATCTCAATCTGATATTTTATTATTTTATTTTATTTTAGTTTGACCCAAAAGAAGTTGACACATGTGTCACAATATTTTTACAATATTTTTATGTTTACATTGTACTTACAATGTAAATTCATATTGTAGACACACAAAAATTGGCAAATGTTATACACATTTGCAAAATTTGTACAATATTTACCTTTTTTTTTCAAATATGTATAATATTTGCCACTTTTTGTGTGTCTACATTCTGAGCTGTAAGCTTACTTGAAGGGAAGAAAAGAAGAAAAAAGAAGAAGAGCAATCACCAATTCTCCTTAATTTAATGCTTTTATGTCTACAATATTTCTATAACACTTTTACAACAAATTTTCGATGATAAGTTATTAATGATTCTAATTTAAACCCACCATTAAAATTATTTTTTCATCACCAATAATTGTCAATAATAACTTACTACTTAAAATCTATTATGAAAATATTGTGAACATAATATTTTTTTATAATTAAAAAATTTTCTTTCTCACCTAAACTCACCTTTTTGGCTTGTTAAGAAGACAAAAGTTGTAAAAAAAAAAAAAACAAAAGATAAATAAACCAAGAGTACTATAGCGAGAGCCGTTGGCTCTTTCTATATATTTACTAGTTAGGGTGGCACGTGCAAGGCATATGCTACCTCTTGAGTGAAAAAATTAAGATAAAATTTCTATTTGAAAAAGTATAAAGCTATATAAAAAAAAAAACGTATATCACACACAAAGTTAGGGTAGCTATTTAACATATGAATATCTATTTTATTATAATAGTTTCTTAGTACTTATTTGCTAATGGAAATATTCACTCACTAAAAACTTCTATGAATGATAATGAATATCATCATCTTCCAACAATAAGCAACTGGGTTTTGCTAAGACATTGTCACAATATTTAAATTTTCATAATGAAAGATGTCATATGTTACAATTGAACCCTTTCATCAAATACCTTTAACCGTACATAATGAAAATTTTTTCATTCATACTTTCCTTTTTGTCATTCTACATGAGTCTAAGTACAATGTTAAGCTAGCTTGGTTTTTAATGAACACCCATTTTAGGAAAGAAAAGAAAAACAAAATAAATAACAAAGGCATGTGTCTCGAATTTTCCATTAGATAAATTATAAGTTTCAAGGATTTAAATCTAGAAAATCAATGTTCTTTAGGTAATAAATAAAATGCCTTATGATGATGCCAAAAATCGTCAGTAAGTTGCACAGTCCTTATGTGCTCTAGAAAAAACTTGCCCAACACAGAAAAAGAAGAAGACTTTACAGAGAGTACTGATGTAGTACTGCCCAAATACCCTCCAAAGGTTAAGTTAGAGAACTTTTTCACAACTCTAGAGTGCCAAAACTGGGGTAAATTATGCGTACCTTGTTTATGAGGGTTTGGGGTTTTTATAGTAGTGTAGAACCAACTTCTATTTCTTGGGCAAAAAGATCTTTCCTTATAGAAAAGATCCTAATAAATGTACGTATTTTATGGGATTCTTCCCATATAGGGACTCCATTGACCAGGGGCTATCGTAGGGCGCAAAATATTTCTATTTAGGATTCCTCGGAGTTTACTTAAGCCATGTGGGTGCCACATGGCCTCAGTATCTGTCGGTCTCAGGCCTATGTACCTAGAATTTGTCCATATAGGAGGACCATCCGTCATGTGATCTCTCCGTCCAGTACCCTGATTCGCATCTTATTTTTTATAACCCATTAATTTAGTACCGTCAGGTTTATTTGAATGAATTCATCAACCTTAATTTTATCCTCTTCAGTTGCCCCCTCACTCCATGGGTCCATCACCCTCTCTCACAAACAGACCCGTGGAGTGACGATCTAACTCAGCTCCTGAGAAACGTGCTTTGATTGACAAGCTAGCCTAGGGCTATAAATGCCATATGGGCATGTGGCACATTTTTAGTGGTTAATCACTCGTACCAAAGCGTCCCTTTGTCTTCCATGCCGTTCCCTCTATATATACGTGCTTCTTTACCTTTCATTTTCACTTTCCGCAACGAATTTACAACCAGAGCGCTACTGTCCTTTTTACCAAATCGGCATACCGTCTACTTGGTGCGACCATCAGCCACACCTTCTTTGTTGCCTTCTCCGCATTGTTCAATTGGTAAGTATCCTTTACCTCATGCTGAATTCCTTTGTTATTTATTTAAATTTTGCATACCCATCGTCTATGTAGACCTGTCAGAGTCTTAGGGTTTATCCGTCACGTGTAAGTGACAAATGTCTAATGCGTCGAGTGAACAATCGTGTGTCCGCAAAGGAGCAAGCTATGATGACCCCGGCACCTCTTTTGATGAAAGGGTCCCATCCGCCAACTCACCTTCCATGGAGGAGGATGATGATTTGGATGTAGACGGATGAGAAAGTTACTCAAATGAGGATAAAGACATAGGCAATGATGAGCCCCCCATTCAGTCCGTCATAGGCCCTGATGGATTTAGGGAGTTCATAATGCTTCCGTTGTGGACGATAAATGATTTTAACTCATCCATCAAAAAACAACACTTCAACATGTTTAAGGAGAAGTACCAGATTCCCGTCAACATCCCAATGCGTCTACCTTTTAAACGTGAGAAGTGTTACTACAAGGGTGTAGAAGACGTCGGAGTGTATGAGCAGATGCTTAAAGTGAGACTTAGGTTCCATTTGAGTGCTCTTTACCATCGTCTTCTTCAGTATCTTGGACTGGCTATCACCCAAATCTCTCCGAACACCTAGAGAGTCTTCCTTGGTGCGGAAGTTCTGTATGGGGTGATGTCCAACGACACACGTAGGATGACGGTGGAAAAGTTCTTCCATTGCTACCGTCTATCCAAGATTACTCAATCAAAAATCATGTACAATTTCGTGTTAAGGAGTCCGTAGCTTAGGTTAATATGCGACACCCCCGACTCCAACAGGAACTGGAAGAGTCGTTATTTCTTTATCCAAGGGAAAGACTGGATGTGTCACCCTAGTGACCAAAAGTACATGCCTGTGGACAAAACCTAGGGTATTATGCCCCCGTCTAGTATGTATCCAACTATATTAGGCTTTTATTTCCTGGTGTTTACTTTATTTGATATTCTAACCATCTCTTATTACATCCCAGGACCGTCCAGAAGTCACCCTTGAGGAGTAGAGCTTCTTAGGGAGGATCTTCACAACTACCAAGCTGTCGGAGAGGCTGTGGAAGAAGCTGGTTACCTTGGACACCCTCTATTGGTACTATGACGGTCTTGAACCAACAGAGGCCGCCTGTCGCTACGACAAACAAGTGCGCAAACGTAAGTCCGTTGCCCAATACTTGCTTTCTTTCTTTGCGTTTTAGTAAGTTATCTAACTCCTTTTATCGGTCCATCTTTATGCAAAAAAGGAAGAAAGCAGGAAAATGGCTTATATCAAGCAGCAAGTTGCTGCTAAGAAAAAACAAAAGGGGGCTTACCTCCTAAGGTGACGGGTCAGGCTAACCCGTCCACAAAAAGGAAGTCGTCTGAAAAGGTGGACCATCCACCCAAGAAGCCCAAGGTGGTGATGGGGTCAACGGTTGGTGAGACCCCTACCACCAGCAAGTTACCCCCTAAACCTGGTCCAAGGAAAGGGAAGGGCCTAATGAAGGGTGTTGATCTTGTCATTGAGAAACGTCCCGTCCTCCTCCGTGAAGATTCAGGGTATACGCTCAAGCAGTTGTCATCCATCATCAAGGACAACGACTATAAAGACTTGGGCAATCATGCTATTGAGGCTGGAGGGAGACGACTTATTCAGTTTGGTACATGTATGTTATCTGTCCCCTTTCCTCTGTTCTGTCCTATTGTTATGTCGTTCTAACATTCGTTTCTGATTCTTGCAGGGGTCATCATGATGAAAGGTCTTATGGACCATTATGCGTCCCACGAGACGGTGATCAGCCATCTGAGGGAGAAGGTAAAGGCAAGGGAGTTGGAGCTAAGGGAGTTGACGGCCTGGAAATAGGTCCAGGTCAACAAGCTCGACCTGACAAAGCATCTTTTGAAGGAGTCAAAGGCGCAAGTCAAGGCACTGAAGAAGATTCTCAAGGATAAGGAGGCAGAGTTCTCGGAGGCAAAGGTTAACCTCCGTCAGGCTAAGGAGGATGTGGTACGAGAGTATCGTGACTCCGACGCCCTCCTGAAGGAGCTTGGTGGCTCCTTTACCGATGGCTTTGACGACTGCTTCCGTCAAGTCAAAGCCTCCTTCCCTGACCTGGACCTTTCTCATAAATCTATCGACGCACAGGCTTAGACTCCAACTCAGCCTGTCTACTCCAAAGGAACCAACGAGCTCTTTACCGATGACACCAATCCCGACCCTCAAGGTGATAGGGATGCTGCTCAAGTTGACCAAGAAAAATCCATCAAGGATGTTACCCGTCATCTTGAAGGGCATCAAACTATGGAGGAGAAGACCGAAAAGACCCCTGCTATTCAATTGTAGTTTTTTCCTTTTTTGTACTTGTAAATTATTAGCTTTTGATCACTTGAGAGAACTATATCCATTTCTTCTGTCGAATTAGATGTCAATAGTTGCCTTTTTGTGGGCTTTTATTCATTATCTTTATTTATCTATCGCTTATGTTTGTTCATTCATGTGTTGCTTTCTGATTCCAATTTCTGAAACATGTTTTTGTTAGTCCATTTAAGGAACTATTTAATCGATAATTTAATATACCCATCCAGTTTGGTATTTCTAATTGATACCATGGGATAGATTCATCCATTTTTGGACTTTTAAGTATAAATATAGACAGCACACGCAGTATCTTTGAAAAATTCTTATTATTGTGATGAACCCATCCACCTATTTACTGAGGGACTTCATAATTGTTATGTTACCCCCTGGGGTGGGCCCGTCCACTTGTGAGCTTGATAATTTTCTAATCACCCCTTTGGGATGACCCCGTCCTTTTATGAACATCATGATTTTTCGATCATCCTTTAGGATGAACCCGTCCACTTGTGGACTTGTATTCTTTAGATTCGTCATTTATAATGAACTCATCCACTTACTGACTTATAATTTTAACTCATCCCTTGGGATGAACCCGTCCACTAATGGACTTGTTTTCTTTAGATTCGTCACTTATGATGAACTTGTCCACTCATGGACTTATAATTTTAACTCATCCCTTAGGATGAACCTGTCCATTTATGGACAGTTTTTTATCTCCTCTTGGGATGAATCCGTCCACTTTCGGACCTAATAATTTTTAGTTCACTCCTTGGTGAACCCATCCGCTCAGGGACTTTAACAAGTTGTAAGGCATTCTATTCACGTAAGAAATTGGTCGTAGACATGGTTTTGTAGAGATGCATTTATGCTCATGATATTTCTGAATAAACTCCTCTTATTATGTGAAAAATATGCGTAGATATTTTTCTTAAAAAAAAGAATAAGAAAACTGCCATTTGGGTTTTAAAAATACTATAAATGGTAAAAATTAAGTAAAAGGAAATAAAGTGGAAATAAGGAGTGTTGTTTTTCATGCCACTGTCTACTAGAAGTACTTCTTCAAGTGCTCCGTGTTCCATGGGTGATGCAACTTTTGCCCATCTAGTGTCTTCAGGTGGTAGGTTCCCTTCCTATGCCATGACGCAATTCTGTACGGTCCTTCCCAGTTAGTCCTAGCTTCCCGTGGAAGGTGTCTTTTGTGGCGCCCATCACCTTTCTTAAGACAAGATCTCCAACTTGGAAGTCCCTGTGTCTGACGTTGGAGTTGTAGTGCTTAGTCATGAGGTCCTAGTATTGTGCTAATCTTTGCTCAGCCGTTGCTCTAACCTCGTCCACCAAGTCAAGTTACAGGCGCATAGCTTCATCATTCCTACTCTCGTCATAGTTTCCCACCCTATAGCTTCTAAGTCCTACTTTGGCCAAGAGGACTACCTCACTTCCATAAGCTAGACGAAACAGTGTCTCTCTTGTAGGCGTCCTTGCCATCGTCCTATAAGCCCATAAAACGCTTGGCAATTCTTCAGGCCATATACCTTTTACCCCCTTGAGCCGAGACTTGATGATTTTGAGCAAGGATCAGTTTGTGACCTCAACTTGTCCATTGGCCTGAGGATGGGCAGGTGATGAGTAGTGATTCTTGATCCCTAGCTGTGAACAAAAGTCTTTAAACATGTCATTGTCAAACTGCTTTCCATTGTCTGAGATCAGTACTCTAGGTATACCGTACCTGCAAATGATATTTCTCCATACAAAGCTTTGCACATTCTTCTCTGTGATAGTAGCCAGAGCTTTGGCTTCTACCCATTTAGTAAAGTAGTCTATACCGACCACTAGGAATTTTAGCTATCGAATTACTATTAGGAACAGACCCATGATGTCCAATCCCCACTGAGCGAAAGGTCATGGGGCCGTCATTGGAGTGAGTTCCTCTGTTGGCTGCCAGATGAGGTTGCCAAACCTCTGACATTTGTCGCAAGCTTTCACATATGCAATGGCATATTTCTGCATGGTAGGCCAATAGTATCACGCCCGAATCAATTTGTGCACTAATGACCATGATCTAGAATGGTTTACGCAAACTCCTTCATGTACTTCCCACATGACGGAATCTACCTCTTCGGGGATAAGACACCTCAGGTACGGGTAGAAAAAGCCCCTTTTGTATAGTACGTCTTTAATCAGCACAAACTATGTAGCTTGAACCTTCAATTTCCTTGCAGCATTCTTGTCGTCAGGTAGTATGCCGTCCTTTAGATAGGAGGTTATTGGCGTCGCCCAATCGCTTTTAAAGCCTATCTCATACACATTTATACTGTCTATTAATAGTGATAGCTGAACGAAGGACAATACCTGATTGGGAATAAGCATATGTTCTGCTGATGCAGCCTTGGCTAGACGGTCGGCATGCTCGTTCTCTTCCCTTGGGATCTGAACAAACTTTGCTTGAAGTTTATTTACCCAATTCTTCACCTGCTCGAGGTACTTCTTCATCCATTCGCCTTTGCACTTATAGCCGCCTTTAACCTTACTGGTGACTACTTGAGAGTCGTAATATACTACCACATTACCCTTACTATTTTGGCTAGATCCAGCCCTATTATCAAGGCTTCATATTCTGCCTTGTTATTTGTCGTAAGGAAATCGAGTCGGACCATGCATTCGACCTCGCCCCCTTCTAGGCTATGGAGTACCACACCAACTCCACCTGCTTGTCTAGTGGACAATCCGCCCGTATGGATACTCTATTGGGGAACTTCTCCTGCCCCCTGGCCTTCCATGTTCGTAAATTCTACGATGAAATTAGCGATAACCTACCCTTTTATGGCCATGCGGGGGCAATACTGTACATTGAACTCATTCACTTCAATTACCCATAGCGCCATCCATCCGGCTGCTTCTGGGCTACTCATCACTCTTCGTAGGGGCTTGTTCGTTAAAGCAATCATTGTGTGTGCCTGAAAGTAAGGTTTGAGTTTGCAGGCTACTGTTACTAGGGCAAAAGCTAGCTTTTCCATTGGTGGGTACCTCTCTTCTGCACCCCGGAGTGCTCGGCTCGTGAAGTATACGGGCTTTTGAACTCCGTCCTCCTCTCTGACTAAAGCTGTGCTGACAACGATTAGGGAGATAGCTAGGTAAAGAAACAATTCCTCACCTGGTTTGGATGGGCTCAGCAAAAGTGGGGAAGAAAGATACACCTTCAGATCCTTGAATGCTTGCTGACACTCAATCATCCATTCAAATGACTTTTTCAATGTGCGGAAGAACGGTAGGCACCTATCCGTTGCTCTTAAGATGAATCTGTTCAGTGCAGCTACCTTACCGTTTAGACTTTGTACCTCCTTGACGTTTTTGGTGGGGTCAGCTCCATTATGACATGTATTTATCTAGGTTGACCTCAATACCTCTTTGGAACATCATGAACCCAAGGAATTTTCCCACTGTCACCCCGAATACACATTGCTTAAATTCAGCTTCATGTTATAAGAGTGAAGGGTATTGAAAGTTTCCTTGAGGTCGTCCAGATGGTCATCCTCCCAAATGCTTTTTACCAACATGTTGTCCACGTAGACTTGAACGTTTCTTCCGATCTTATGCATGAACATCTTGTTCATCAGACTTTGATACGTGGCTCCTGTGTTCTTAAGTCCGAACGACATTACTTTGTAGGAGAAGAAACCTTGACTGGTGACGAACGAAGTCTTCTCTTGATCAGCCTCGGCTAGCTTGATCTAGTTGTAACCAAAAATGCGTCCATGAAGCTTAGCAACTGGTGTCTCACTGTTGAATCCACCAAAATGTCGATTCGCAGAAGAGAGTATACTTCTCGTATGAATCCTACTTCTTGTAACTTGTGAACCTCTTCCGCTATGGCCTTGTCTCACTCTTACGCGAATACCCGGTTCTTCTGATGGATGAGGGGAAAAGAAGGCAACACATTCAACTTGTGGACAATGACCAAAGGATCAATTCCAGGCGAAGACGTCCTAGTTCTCTCTCAAAAATGCAGTGAGCACCTGTCATATTGATGGGCTGGCAAGAGTGCTAATCTTGGTCATTCGCTCGGGCCTAGAATTATCAACGAGCACCTCCCTTCAGCTTACCAGGAAATGTTAAGGCTCTTTTGTCCTTGATTTGCATCAGGACTTGGTTGATCGAAGCAATTAGTGGGGTGAAATTTGTGAACCTTCCAGTGGGGGGTTTGGAGTGCCTGTCTTCCCGTCGGTCTCCGATCCTAGCCATCTTTCGTCATTTATCTTGCAGTGCATCCTCTGGTCTCTCCCTCTTCTTAGGCTTCTCTTTTCGAGCCAGCAGCGCATCTTCCGTATTTATGTACTTGGTAGCTCTGTAAAGTACATCCAACATGGTTTTTGGGTCGTTTTTGTATAAGGAAAACAAAAACTTACCCTTCCGTAGCCCATTGGTAAATGAAGCCACTAGTATCTTATCATTAGCCTCATCAATCGAGAGGGTCTCCTTGTTAAAACGAGTTATATAGGATCTTAGCGTTTCTTCCTCCCACTGCTTGATGTTCATTAGTCACGCAGTAGACTTCTTATACATGTGTTCCCTATAAAATGTGAAGCAAACTACGTGCTCAATTCCTTGAAGGTACTAATAGAGTTGGGCGCCAGCCTACTAAACCATACTCTCGCAGGACCCTTTAGCATAGTCGAGAAAGCTCGGCATATGATTTCATTTGCCACGCCTTGCAAGTGCATGAGGGTTTTGAACGATTCCAAATGATCCAAGGGATCCTTTGACCTGTTGTAGGTTTCTACTTGTGGCATGCGAAACTTTGGTGGAAGGCGGAATGAAGTGACTGGTGCAATAAAAGGTGAGTCCATCTGATGGGCTAGCTCGTTAAGGTCACTTAACACCAGTCCTCTGAGGGCGTTCATCATGAAGTTCATCCTCTCTTTCATCATCTGCATCTCCGCGACCATGTGTGGTGGAATAGTATCTATGGTGGATGGACGGCCCGTATCTTGTCGCTCTTGTCTGCTTTGGGCATTGTTGCCTTCTGGCCCCTCCTAGTTCCTTCTCTCAGCATTGGTGCCTTCCTAATCCTCCTCCTAGGTGTTAAGTGTTGCGTTCTTTTGGTGCAGCTGCTCCTTTAGGTCATGGTTTTGCTTGGTGAGGCGTTCTACTGCTGCTACGAGAGTCTGAACTTGTCTTTCAAGCGTAGTGGTACACGATTTGTCCCTTTGATGGTTACTGGTGGTTGCCATTGAGCGAGTAAGTACCATACAACTTTTTGTCCGAGAAGTGGTAGTATGGCTTACTTCCAATCAACTGTTCCCACAGATGACGCCAATTGATGATGTCAAAAATCGTCAGTAAGCCGCACAGTCCTCACATACTCTAAACGAAACATGCCCAACATAGAAAAAGAAGAAGACCTTACAGAGAGTACCATTGTGGTACCGGCCAAATACCCTCGAAATGTAAAGTTGGAGAACTTTTCACAACTCTAGAGTGCTAGAGTTGGAGCAAATTATACGTACCTTGTTTATGAGGGTTTGGGGTTTTTATAGTAGTGTTGAACAACTCCTATTTCTTGGGCAGAAAGATATTTCCTTATAGAAAAGATCCTAATAAATGTACGTATTTTGCGGGATTCTTCCCATATAGGGACTCCATTGACCAGGGGATATCGTAAAGCACAAGATATTTCCACTTAGGATTCCTTGGAGTTTACTTAAGCCATGTGGGTGCCACATGGCCTCAGTATCCGTTGGCCTCGAGCCCATGTACCTAGAATCCGTCCATATAGGAGGACCATCAGTCATGTGATCTTTTCGTCCAGTACCTTGATTCGCCGTCTTATTTTTGATAACCTATTAATTTAGTACCGACAAGTTTATTTGAACGGATTCGTCAACCTTAATTTTTATCCTCTTCACCTTATATCATCATTCCAACTTTCTAATCATTATTACCATCTAAAACTCAAAATACGTGAAGAAAATTTTTGGAATATTAAAATTTAGGGAAAAAGCCACTTTTAGTCCCTACATTTTTAGGCGATTTCCATTTTAGTCCCTAAGTTTTATTTTTACCGCTTTTAGTCCCTATTCTGGAAAACGCCTCCATTTTAGTCCCTGTCGTTACATCAGAAACAGAGAAAGCTGACGTGGCAAACGGCAGGAATAAATAATATTAAATTAATGCCCACGTGGCTTAAATTAATAATAAAAAATATTTTTTGACATTAAAAAAAGCCACATCAGCATTTAAATTAAAAAAATTAATTTATTAATTTTAACTAAATAAAAAAAATTAAAAACAGAATTGAAAACAAAAAATCACATGCCCAGAAAATTTTTTTAAAAAAACCCAGATCCAGATCCAGATCCAAGAATGACAAGAACAAAAACAACAAGAACACAGATCCATGAACACAAACCCAGAACACAAAACACAAACCCAAAACATAGAAGACAAGAACACATGCCCAGAAAATTTACCCACTTGCCCAGATTACCCACTTGCCCACTTGCGCAGAAAATTTACCCACTTGCGCAGATTACCCACTTGCCCAGAAAATTTATTCCAAACACATGCCCAGAAAATTTTAAAAAAAAAAACCCAGATCCGGATCCAGGTCTGGTGGAGCCGATGCAGTATTTGTTTGTGAGGATCTTGAAGGCGCGCTCGCCGGAGAAAATCTCTCGCCAAAGCCGATGCAGTATTCGTTGTGTTTAGCGCACAACGAAAGCCCTTACGTTGTGTTGTTCCTGCTTGCAGACCCTGCGCTCGCCGGAGACGATCTCGCGCCAGACCTCATCGACGGTTTTAGAAATAGGAATGGGATTAGGGGTTTCGATGAGGGTGATTTGGGCGTCCTGCTTGCAGACCCTGCGCTCGCCGGAGACGATCTCGCGCCAGACCTCATCGACGGTTTTAGAAATAGGAATGGGATTAGGGGTTTCGATGAGGGTGATTTAGGCGTCGAGGAGGAGGGAAGAGTCTGTGGTGGTGGTGGTGGTGGTTTGATCGAGCGATTTGGCAGGGGACGATGAGGATAAAGAAGAAGAAGAAGAAGAAGAGCGTGGTGTAGGTAGAAGAAGAAGAAGAGCGTGGTGGGAAGGAAGGGTTTGTGTTTTTGTGTTTGGCTGACAAGAGAGATCCACTGTTGGGTTTGTGTTTGTGTTCTTGTTGGAGATCAGTTTGTGTTTTGTGTTCTTGGATCTGTGTTCTTGTGATTGTGTTCTTGTCTTCTGTGTTTTGGGTTTGTGTTTTGTGTTCTGGGTTTGTGTTCATGGATCTGTTCATGGATCTGTGTTCTTGTTGTTTTTGTTCTTGTCATTCTTGGATCTGGATCTGGATCTGGGTTTTTTTTTTAAAATTTTCTGGGCATGTGATTTTTTGTTTTCAATTCTGTTTTTAATTTTTTTTATTTAGTTAAAATTAATAAATTAATTTTTTTAATTTAAATGCTGATGTGGCTTTTTTAATGTCAAAAAATATTTTTTATTATTAATTTAAGCCACGTGGGCATTAATTTAATATTATTTATTCCTGCCGTTTGCCACGTCAGCTTTCTCTGTTTCTGATGTAACGGCAGGGACTAAAATGGAGGCGTTTTCCAGAATAGGGACTAAAAGCGGTAAAAATAAAACTTAGGGACTAAAATGGAAATCGCCTAAAAATGTAGGGACTAAAAGTGGCTTTTTCCCTAAAATTTAATGGGAGTATTTTAGACATTACACAATGTAATATTTTAAAAATCATAAGCTTTCATTAGGGTTTAACTGAGAGAATAACAATATGACATATTTGCTTTTTCCCAAAACACTAAGGGGAGAATTGTTTGATTTTAAAGGTTAAGGAGGAACTGTGAACTATCTCAAACATAAAGGATGAAATGTGTTTTTATCCTAAGTTTTTTTTTTTTTTTTTTTTTTTTTTGTGTGTGTGTGTGTAAAACTATGTGTTTTTACTTAAAATTGTATGTAAAGATAGAAATACAATAAAAAAATGACAAAGTTTAGCTACAAAATTAGTTGTAGTCTTAGGCTACAACCTTACTAAATATCTATTTATTGGAGGTGAGTTGTAGCTTAAATTACAACCTTACTCAATAAAATAAATATTACTATATATTTTGAAACCGTTGAATTTCATATTCTTTACGCTCTTATTATGCGTGTCAAATTTTGTGTCAATCGGATTTATTTACTATATAATCTCTAAGAGCATTCGTAGCAGCTGTCTTATAAAAAATGTCATTTCGACACACCAAAAGCTTACTTTATTATTTTGCCACATCATTTTACAATATCATATTCATCAAATGTTTTATTCTTCAATTCTATACATTAAAATAATATTTACAACACATTAAAATAATATATTAAATTCCTCCCCCATCATCATCATCATCATCAACAACAACAACAACAGCAACAACTACAACAACAACTAGAAAAATTGTGGCGGCCACAATCACCAAAAAAAAAAATTAAAAAATTAAAAATAAAACCACAACCACCAAAATCAACCCACAACCGACGCAGAATCCACCATCAAAACAGAAAAACAAAAACAAAAACAAATTAGAACAGAGATCAGCACCACCATCAATTCGCCCATCACCAACCGACCCACCCACCACCACTGATCCGCCCATCACCATCTCAACCCTCCCACCGCCATAACCCACAACCCATGAAACTCAACCCACCCACTGCCATAACCCACCGCCACAACCCACAACCCGAACCCACCCACCACCGATCTGCCCATCCAAACCCACCCATTGCCCAATCCACAGCCAAAAAAAGTGAACGGAAAAAAGAAAAAAGGAAAAAAAAAAAAAATCCGAAGCGGAATAAAGAAGACGGATGGTCGACGGTGTCGAGTGGTGGTCTTTGGTGAGATCAGTGGCATCGAGTGATGGCCTTTGGTGATTGGCGTGCTGTGGAAGACGAATAGAGAGGACAGAGATGAGAAGACTGAGAGAAAGATATCCGTGATAAGGAGAGAGAAAAAGGGAATAAAATAAGAATATATATATTTGCAATTGTTGTCTGTACCATCATATTTGAGATAGTACTGTAGCATGTTGCAAAATTTTGACATATTTAACACACCTGATGAAGTTTCGTTTTTGGTGTTTGGTGTGCCAAATACCAAATATTTGGCATTTGGCACATTTGCTACGGATGCTCTAAGCTTATATTTTATGCATAATTTTAAATTACAAAAACTTGCAATATAAACAATTTATTGAAGACATAGTTATTGATCTTTAATTTTCTTAAAATTTTGCAAGCATGGAGGATATAAGAATAAGATGTAATCCAATGGTGAATTTGTCAAAATTCACATCCAATAAAAAAAAATATTGAATAAGATTGTAGGTTAAAACTACAACCAATTTTGTAGCTAAACTTTGTTCTTAAAAAAAATTACAAAAGTCAACGTAAGAAAATTGTACATGAAATAATGAATTTTGACTAAACCAAAAAAAAAAAAAAAAAAAAAAATCTAAAAACACAACATAATGATACAACATTTTCATAATACCATAATTTGGTTATATTTTATTTTGATTTGTAAAGAATTGATACTTTAGTAGTTGTGAAAATATTATGATGACAACAAATTGTCTTAATATTTTCACAAGAGAAATGCTATATCCACAACATTTTCATAACAAATCATAAGTAGTATGTTGTTACGGGTTATTATTGGTGAGCAAAAAAGTAATTTCATTGGTAAGTTTAAATTAAAACCAATAGCAATTTACCTTCTATGCTTTGTTATGAAAGTGCTGTGAAAAATGTTATGGATGTCATACTTTTTTTTTTTTTTACAATACCTTTATTTTTAACTGTGGTTGGTTCCAGTATAATATTTTATTATTTTATTTTGGCATATATGGAATTAACACCTCAACAATTGTGAAAATATTGTAGTAATTTGTTGTGTTAATATATATATATATATATATATATATATATATATATATATATATATATATATATATATTTTTAGAGTAGCTTATATGTATATAAAAGAATAAAAAATAAAAAGCGTGTTGAACATGCCATTTTACCACCCAAAAAAAAAGCAAGTGAAAGCGGAAAGAGTTGAATAAACCAAATTCACTGTTTCTTTGGCATTGACACTTTTTATATATATACTTGTGTGGGTTGCACATGCTGCCCCTTTAGTGAGAAAATTAATATAGATTTTTATTTTTTGGGAAGAAATATGAAATTATGTACTTAAATTTAAAATAGCTATTTGAATATCTATTTACTATGACAATTTCTTAGAAACTATTTACTAAATGTAATATCTACTCACCAAAAATGTTACAAAGAACGATAATGAATGTCATCATCTTTCCACAATATTTAAATTTTCGTAATGAATGATGATATATGCTACAATTTTTTTGAAGATTTTCATCAAATTAAATACTTGTAACCATCTACAATGAAGATTTTGTTATTCATACTTCATTCTTTATCATCTTATTTTATGAGTCTAACTACGATATTTCACTTACTTATTTTTAATGAACACCCTTTTAAGTAGAAAAAGAAATTTAAAAAAGAACAAAATAACAAAAGACATTCGTCATCAAAGTTTCTATTAGATAAAATTATAAGTTTAGAAGATTTAAACCTAATAAATTAGTATTCTCTAGGTAACAAATAGAACACCATATATCATCATTCTAACTTTTCAATTATGACTACCAATCTACCACATAATATTTAAAATACACGAAGAAATTTTTTGGACATTAAAATTTAGTAGGAGTATTTTAGACATTGCACAATAGAATCTTTTAGGAATTATAAGATTTCATTAGGGTTTAACTAAGAGAGTAACAATAGGAGTATATGCTCATTTACAAAATATAAAGAAGGAAATTATTCAACTTTAGTTTAGGGGGGAATGAAACTACCTTAAACATAAAGGAGGAAAGTGCTACTTCGTCAATTTGTGTGTGTGTGTGTGTGTGTGTTTTAACTTGAAACAATGTGTTAAAATAAACCAACCTAAAAAACTATGCATAAAACAATGAATTTTGGTTCATCAAATTGACTAAACTAAAAAAGAAGTCTAGGAACACAACAAAATGTCACTATATTTTTACAGTACCTTTATTTCTAGCTATGGTGGGTTCTAGTCTGATATTTTATTATTTTATTTTAGAGTAATGCTACATCAACAACATTTTCATAATAAATCCTAGGTGGTAAATTGTTACTAATTTTAAATTTGGCTAACCAATTTTAATTGTGTATTAAAATAAAATAAAAACAAATAAAAAGCCAATTGAAGAAAATTTTTCCTAAAAAAATGAATTTTGGCTCACCAAATTTGACTAAACAAAAAAAGAAGCCTAGGAACACAACAAAATGTCACACAAAAAAGAATCCTAAGAACACAACAAAATGTCACAATATTTTCGCAATATTTTTTTATTTCCAACTGTGGTAGGTCTCAGTTTGATATTATAATTTTATTTTTTACATCCACAACATTTTTACAGCGAATTTTCGGTGAAAAATTATTAATGGTTTTAAAATAGTGCATTAAAAAAAAAAAAAAAAAAACAAAACAAAAACAAAAACAAAATGACAACACAAGAAAATTGTGTGTGAAACTGTGATATTTGGCTCACCCAATTTGACTATACTAAAAAAGAAGTCTAAGAATACAACAAAATAATCACAACATTTTTCACAATACCTTCATTTTTAGGATCCGAATAAATATTTTATTTGAGAGAAATGCTACATCCATAACATATTTAAAAGAAATTCTAAATGACAAGTTGTTATTGGTTTTAAACTGAGCCCACTACTGATATCACTTTTTTTATCTATCAAAAATACCTTGCCATATAAAATTTGTTGTGAAATTATTGTGAAAATGTTGTGAACATAGCATTACTCCTTAAACTTTAAAATTAAGCAATTTTTCCCTTAATATTTTGGAAAATAGCAAATATGTCATATTGTTATTCTCTCAATTAAACCCTAATGAAAGCTTATGATTCTTAAAATATTTATTTTGTAATGTTTAAAATACTCCCACTAAATTTTAACATCCCAAAAATTTTCTTCACGTTTTTTGAGTTATAGATGGTAATAATTCTCAGTTTCTTATTTTATTATTTTATTAAAATTGATACCTCAATAATTGTGAAAATATTGTAAGAATGTGTTGTGTCAGTATAACTGTATATGCACATATAAATATTTAAAAGAAAAGACAAAAAGAGCACAAGCAAAACCGATGTACTGTGGAAAAAAGAAAAAGAAAAGAAAAAAAGAGACCAATGAACAATGTAGATTGTCAAATAATTGTGAAAATATTATAAGAATTTATTAAGTCGATATAACTGTACATGCACATATAAATAATAAATATTTAAAGAAACTGACCAAAAAGCACAAACAACACCGACAAAAAAGAAAAAAAAAAGGGCAGATGAAAAGTGCACACGGGTTGAACAAACCAAAGTACTGCACAATATTACTATTTATGCATTCGCGCTTTTTATATATATAGAGAGATAGAAAAAAAAAAAAAAAAAAAAAAAAGCAGCGAGTGAAACAGTTTGTAGTTTTGCTATTGTTGCTTTACACATGGAAAAAAAAAATTGTGAATGTTGAACTTTTTTTTTCACAACATATTTATTTTTAGTTGTGATTAGTTTCGGTATGATATATATATATATATATATATATATATATATATATATATATATATATTTTTTTTTTTTTTTTTTTTTTTTCTTTAATTTATAAACAATTAACACTTCAAAAATTGTAAAAATATTAGGGTAGTTTGTTGTGATAATATTTTAACAGCTAATATGGAGACAAAAAAGTAAAAAAGCGTGTTAGACTCTTCAGACGATATTTTCTATAATAAAAAAAAACGAGTGAAAAGTTTGGGAGTCTTTTGGCTTAATATTGCCATTTTCAATCTTAATTAGCATTATAGGTACTATTTGGACTTAATTGGCAAATTGAGGAGAGAGAAAGAATTTCGGCAACAGTGTTGCCGAAATTCAACAAAAATGAGGAGAGAGAAAAAGAAAAAGGGGGAGAGAGAAAGCAGAGGAATTTCGGCAACACTGTTACCGAAATTCCTCTGCCCAAAATGCTGTCCGTTCAATTAAAAAAAAAGCAATTACGGCAACGCCATTGCCGAAAAAGGGAAAAAAAAAAATTTGTTTTGGCAATTGTGGCAATGCCATTGCCGAAAATGGAAAAAAAAAATTATGAAATCTGTGAATGAGTAAAAAAAAAAGTTGTCACGTACACAATATTTTCACAATAAATCACACGTGATTAATTATTATCAGTTCAAAAAATTTGTGGCAATGGCATTGCCGAAAATGTAAAAAAAAAATTATGAAATCTGTGAATGAGTAAAAAAAAAAGTTGTCACGTACACAATATTTTCACAATAAATCACACGTGATTAATTATTATTAGTTCAAAAAATTTGTGACAAATTAATTGTGGCAATGGCATTGCCGAAAATGTAAAAAATAAAAATAAAAAATTTGTCTTGGCAATTGTGGCAATCCCATTGCCGAAAATGTAAAAAAAAAAAATTAAAAAAAAAATATTTTGGCAATTGTGGCAATCTCATTGCCGAAAATGTAAAAAAAAAAAAAAAAAAAATATTTTGGCAATTTCGGCAATCATTTCGCCAAAATATTTTTTTTTTTTTTTTTTTTTTTACATTTTCGGCAATGGGATTGCCACAATTGCCAAAACAATTTTTTTTTTTTTTTTTTTTACATTTTCGGTAATGTCATTGCCACAATTAATTTGTCACAAATTTTTTGAACTAATAATAATTAATCACGTGTGATTTATTGTGAAAATATTGTAAAAATATTGTGTACGTGACAACTTTTTTTTTTACTCATTCACAGATTTCATAATTTTTTTTTTACATTTTTGACAATGCCATTGCCACAATTAATTTGTCACAAATTTTTTGAACGAATAATAATTAATCACGTGTGATTTATTGTGAAAATATTGTGTACGTGACAACTTTTTTTCTTACTCATTCACAGATTTCATAATTTTTTTTTTCCATTTTCGGCAATGGCATTGCCACAATTGCCAAAACAAAATTTTTTTTTTTCCCTTTTTCGGCAATGGCGTTGCCGCAATTGCTTTTTTTTTAACTGAACGGGCAGCATTTTGGACAGAGGAATTTCGGTAACGGTGTTGCCGAAATTCCTCTGCTTTCTCTCTCCCCCTTTTTCTTTTTCTCTCTCGTCATTTTTGTTGAATTTCGGCAACACTGTTGCCAAAATTCTTTCTCTCTCCTCAATTTACCAATTAAGTTCAAATAGTACCTATAATGCTAATTAAGATTGAAAATGGCAATATTAAGCCAAAAGACTCAAAGTTTGGTGCAATAAACCAAAATTACTGTAGATGGCACTGTAGTTGAGCGCATAGGCTCTTTTTATATGGTTAATAGAAGACTAGTGGTGCCATTATATTAAATAATAACTTATTGTTATTCGCATTCATGTTCAGTGCACTAAGCTCCCTTTTTACAAGATTTTGGAGGAATTATGTTACAATGTTACAAAGTTTTGGAGAGATTACGTTAAACTGCCTTACTCTTACCCCAATATCTTGTCATTGCATTGAATAACAATATAATATCAAATATAGAAACGGTTTATAACATAGCCAATATGTAAATCATTTTATATGTGAAACGCCTAAATTTTTTGGCATCAATATTTTTAAAATGTGAGGCATGGAATATAAAGTTTTATTTTCTATAAATTTGCGAGTGCAGAACACAATGGGGATACTAACTTTAAAAAATGAAAATTTCACATTTGAAAACTCAATTACAAGTACAAAAAGCCTTTTGCTTTTAAGAATACGTAGTTCATTCTGCAACCCACCCTCTACATTACCTTCATACACAGCTTTCTCCACATGTATATGTCAAAATCTACCTCTCCAAACAAGGCAGAGATGCTACAGGGAATTGCTTAAGAACTAATCATCAATGGCAAAGAACTTTTAAACAAATTATATTCATAATGATGGGACAACGAAGACTTAGATGTTCTATTGGTAGAGATTCCAACTGTTGACCTTGGTTTACTCACATCCTTGTCAACCAACAAAGAAGAGTTGGAGAAACTTCAATCAACTCTAATGCGCTCATTGTTTTTGCTAATACCAACCACAGTTATCAATTTGAGAAGCAAGGAACAGAGGACAAGAAGCAGAAGTGAGAAAACATAACCAAAAAAGAATATTGGAAATGCAGCTATAGAACTAAATTGTAGATGAATGGTTTATCAAAGAATCACATGTGAAGACCCGTGTTAAAATGTATAGTAAGCATATTACTCACTGAAATAGGAATCCCATTTTAATTTTATTCCATAAATATAACCCGTTACAAAGCATTATATGTTTCTAGCAGGTTCAATTACAAACATGCAAATCAGATAGACCTTTTCTTTTAGGAACATCAAAAAAAGCAGGCCATACATTTATGAAACAGGTTGTAAACAAATGAGGTGGAATTTTTTGAATTAGGAAAATAGTAATACCCTTCTTAGGAGATAAATAATGACGTTAATAACAACCATTTTAAATCATGCACAGATCACAGAAAAAAAATGATACATTTTTTTTAAGTGGAATTACCCAATGCTATGCTGCAGCAGTAATATGGCATGTAAAACATGATTATACAGTCATATGTCATCCTAAAGCAACAACTGGTTTTTTCCCTATCTTTATTTGTTTCTTCTTGGGTTCCAATGGTTAGCCCCCTTTGTCATGTGAATACAGGACAGGGACCCTTCCACCCTTGAATTAATTCTATCCCTTCAAACCCTTTTTTTTTTAAATGTGTGTGCAACATCGAGAAAAGATGAATTTGGATTTTGGATAGAACTCAATCTTCTTTTGGTTTACAAACAAAGCAAATTATTCATAACAGAAGCAATTAAGGCAACCTCTAAATACAACTTTGAGAAGAAAACATTCAGGTTTTGCATCCATTAGTTTGTGCGCATGTAAATAAAAGAAAACTATGAATATATATTAATGGTTACCCATCGCGGCTGCATTCATGAATGTTGGATCTGCATCCAAAGTTCCAAAGCAAATATCATCATAAAACAAAGCTAATAATAACATGCATGTATAAAATTATGTGTTTGTGTGTGTGTGTGATACGAAGAAAAAGATTAATTTTACAGTGAGGCAGGGTGTGAAAACTAAAATACCAAATTGAACACCCAAATCAAATCTATATAAACCGCAAATTAGTAGAACCCTAAATTGAAAAAATTTCTCCAGAGAAAAGAAAAATCAAATTTACCACAAACCAAACAGTACCTTAGCAGCCAAATCAAAAAGAAAAAGAGCTGAAACACTAAAAAATGAGAACATAAAAGATACAGACATGGTTATGTATAAATATAAAGAAATGGGAGGGAAAGGTTAGGACCTTGAGGTTGATGGAACCCCATTTGACATGTAGGTGGACTTGAGCGTCTACGGGAGAATTTTATTTGGTATGGACTAAAGAAAGATTTTGGAGGGAACAAATTTGCTCCTCTCTTCTTCTTTTATGGGAGTAGCTTCTCTATTTCATTTCTCTGTTTGTTTCGTTTCTTTTCTCTTGGGAGTAAATAGGGTATTTTGATAATAAAGAAATTGCTACTAAACGGTGCGTGTTGGCTCACTACTTGACTAAACCAAAAATACCGTTCCTAAGAGCGTTCGCTATTTTATATATATACACACACTAGTGTGGGTAGCATGTGCAAGGCACGTGTTAAAGAAAACTAAGATACGATTCTTATTTGAAAAAGTATGAAACTATATACATAAAAAATGTATGACATATAAAGTTAATCTTCTTCATATAAGAATTTTGATACTTATTTGCAAAAGGCAATATCCACTCATTAAAAACTTCTAAGAATGATAACAAATATTATCATCTTCCAACTATAAGCAATTGAGTTTTGCTAAAATCTTATCACAATAATTAAATATTCGTAATAAATGATGTCATATGCTACAATTGAAACTTTTCATCAAATACCTTTAATCATACACAATAAAAACTTTGTCATTCATACTTTTTTCTTTATCATTCTACATGAGTCTAATGCAATCTTTAGCTTAATTAATTTTTAATGAACACCCATTTTAGGCAAGAAAATAAAATAAAATAAAATAAAAAGATAACAAAAGGCATGTGTTATCAACTTTTCCATAAGAAAAATTATAAGTTTCGACGATTTAAACCTAGAAAATCAATGTTCTCAAGGTAACAAATAAAACACTTTATATTACTATTCTAACTTTCTAAGAATTACTACCATCTAAAATTCAAAATACGTGAATAAAATTTTTGGGATGTTAAAATTTAGTGGGAGTATTTTTGACATTACACAATGTAATATTTAAAAAATCATAAACTTTCATTTAGGTTTAATTGAGAGAATGACAATATGACATATTTGCTATTTTCCAAAATATTAAGAGGGAAATTATTTAATTTTAAAGTTTAAGAAGGAATTGTAAACTGCTCCAAACATAAAGGGATGAAAAGTGTTTTAATCCTAGGTTTTTGTTTTTGTTTGTGTGTGTGTGTGTGTGTGTAAAAGTATGTGTTTTCACTTAAAATGGGTGCATTAAAAAAATACAAAATACAAAAATTCAATCCAAGAAAACTATATATAAAACAGTGAATTTTGGCTCAACAAAAATTGACTAATAAAAAAAAATTCTAGAAACACAAAGAATAACACAACATTTTCATAATATTTTTATAACTTTGTTATATTTTAGTTTGACTTGTAAAGGATTAACACATTAGCATTTGTGAAAATATTGTGATGACAACTATGAAGGTCCTTTTTTGGACAGTGTCCAAGCCCTAAGCTGAAGCAAGGACCCTAGGCCTTGTTGTTGTAGTTTGAATGAACTGGGCTTGGCTCACTGCAGTTAAATGGGCTGTTTACAAACCAAGTGGCTCACAGAGCAAGAATCCTACAATACGTACATGCTAGCAAGCAAAAATATATGTATTGAATAGCAAGAAATCAGCAAAGGAAAAACAATGTAATAAAGAAATGTACAAAATAATTGTTAAGGATCCTCAAAGTTGTATGGAATATTTCATTATTTTTCTTAATTGTGAATTACAATGTGCTCACTAAGATGTGTTACAAGGTCCAAATAAGCTCAAAAATTACAGACTTAGATGGCTATCTAGGCCTCTAAGACTTGCAAAGTTTGAATCCCTTTGAATCCAAGTTTATATTCTATAGTGGCTGTTCAGGGATACCGGGCGCTATTTTTCTACTTTCTTTGAGTTTTAAACAGTGTTTTCTTAATGATTCTTGTTCTGATTCCCTATTGCTGAATGCCCCATGATGTTGGCTGCTTCCCCCATTTTATAGTGTCATTTTGGGGTTCAGGTACCATTGATTCTCACCCCTTGACTCCCTGGGTATCAGAGCCCTAGTTATGCCAGCCATTCTAATGGCTGGTTCTTTTCCTATTTCTCATAGTTTTCCTCTTTTCGTGTTGTTTTCCTAAAAGCCACTTGCTGACTTTCCATTCCGGGGCGTCCTTGGGTAGCTGACCTTCAATATCTCTTCTTTCAAGGCTTCTTACCTTTTAGGCTCAGCTTTTGGCCGTCCTTCCTTTTTATTATTTTTCTCAAGTGAGTCGAATCCATCCCTGCCAGGTCGAAGGTTTTCCCTGCTACTTCCCCTTATGGTTCTTCTTCCTGGGTTCTTCGAGGTACCAGCTTTTTGTTCACGAGTTATCGCTCTCCAAGCCTTCTAGTTCCTTGCTACATCACTGGGTGCTTAAGAAGGACATATCTGCCCTTCGTTTCTTATGTTTTGTGGTACCCCTTTAGAGTTGTCTCAATCCCACTTCAACTATTTTGCGCGTCTTGAGGATCCCAAACCTTTGGCATCCTCTGGAGATCTCAACCCAGTCCGTTCCACTGGGTTCTTTCTCTTTTTTTTCTTTTATCCTCCGATCTTGGCGAGCTGGGCCTTTTTCTTTCTTCCCTTTGTTTTGTGGGCTCTAAGGCCTATCTCTTCATGGATTTTGGGCTTCAAGCCTTTTGGACTTGCCATCCTTTTTCCTTGTGGTGCGCTCAACCGTTTTAACATTATTGTCCATGGGCCTTGATGTTATGATTTTTTAGACCTCAACATTTAACCCCCCGAGCTCGTGGGTTGCCTGCAGCCCACGCGTGAGTAATTTAGAATTTTAGTTTCCATAGGACTTCTCTCTTCACTATTTTAATTATCCTAGGAATTCTCCTTTCAGGATCCTGACTTTCCTGTTGCTTTTGGGTATCCTAGTCTTCTTTGCATGTTGTGCTCCCTTCTTTTGTAACTTCCCCTTTTTACACGGGACGTGGCAGTTGTTTTTTGGAGTGAAAACTTCCTCCACCCACTTTTTCGTTTCTCATAACTCCCATTAATAACTGCCAATAACTCTCTTCTTTGAAATTAAGTTTTGGCAACTGGTGCGTCTTTCCATACATCGTCTTCTCCAACCACTTTTGGTGCCATTATTGAATTCATTTCTTTTTTTTTCTTTTACTTCCCAGAGTCTTCCATTCTCAAGCTTATCTCTTTCCTTTCAGTTAACTTACTTCTCTGTTTTCCATTCTCGTGTTCTTCATTCTCTCAACTTCCCTATTTCCAGTGTACTTGCTGCTCTATAGCTTCCTCTTCCTCTCGAAAAAGGAGGGAGCGTACTCCTAGCCTTTCTGAGGGCGAGAGTTCTTCTGGTTCTGTGCAAGGTGAGTCACAGGGGGTCACAGAGCGCCCAACTCTAGGGGTGTCAATTTAGGTTAACATATCAATTTCGTGTCGTGTCAAGGTAGGGGTATTCAACTAAATGGCTCAACCCTAACCCGACCCATTTAATAATCGTGTCATGATTCTTTAACCCTAACCCGACCTATTAATAAAGCGAGTTGACCTGACCCAACCTATTTGACACGCTTAATAAACGAGTCATGTTAGGTTGACACGAATGTAACACAACCCATTTCAACCTGCATAATATTAAATATAACATCCATCTAGAAATAATTTTTTTTACATTCCAAAAAGCAGTGCATACACTTCAAGTCTTCAACCCACATTTAAAATAATATAGTTCAACAAAAATATAACATTCATTTAGAAAATAAGTTCTTTACACTCCAAAAGAAGTGCATACACTTCAACCCAAATTCAAAATAACTAAGTTTAACAAAAATAAAATAATATAGTTCAACAAAAATATAATATCCTTGAAACTCGTCAAATGCTAAGTATCAATATTGAAAGAATTTGAGTAAACAGTAGACTAATCCTAACTATGACCATGATTATCATCCATAGATTTTTTGTTGATATCCAAATTCATAACATCTTCCACAAGCTCATCCAATTTCATTTGTGCAAGTTCTATGCAATATATATATATAAATATATATATATATATATATATACATATATATATATATGTATATATATATATATATATATATTAGTAGTTCTAGGGTTTGTAAAGTTTCAATTTTCAATTTTCAATTATATCCTTTATAAATTTTTGTAATTACTCACTTTTCTTTTTAAATTTAAAATATATGTTGGATTAAAAAGGTATTTGACAAATCTAAAATAAAATAAATATTTATTTGTTATACAAGTTAAACGGGTTGTGTTAAGTGGGTCATTTTGGGTTGACACAAATAAATTGGGGTGTCAAACATGTCTATTGCGGGTTATGCGGGTTGACCCGCTTATGACAAGTTTCTTATCATGTCACTTTCGGGTCAACCCGTTTATGACCCAAACCCATTAAGGTCCAACCCTAACCCGAAAAAACCCGTGTTGGGTTCGTGTGGTGTTTGCAGGTTGGGCCGAACATTGACACCCCTACCCAGCTCTCCCTTTACAAGACCCTTGGTACACCCCTAGCCTATTCTTTCCTTTGGTGTCCCATGGCGAGGCCCCTCCGTCCCCTCACACCTGGGTATTTTCTGACCAGGCAGGTTTTGCTAGTTTCACTCAGGTCCCAAACCCAAGAGAGATTTCAAATCTTTAAATTAGGCGGGGATCTCGGGAGGCGATTCCCATTTTCTTCAACTTCGTTCCTAGGAAGATTACTGGCTGGCCCATTTAGGTGGACAGGGAACTTTCTAACAAAGAATTTGTGGGCTGTCTGGATCGCATCAGTATTCTGAAGGCAGTGGTGATTTCCAGGAACCTTAAGGGTTTCAGAGACGCTAAGGGTCTCAGGCACTTGGTACGCCATTAGTGCCCCTCTCTTCATACATTCTTCTTCTTTGTTGGCGAGCTCACAATCACCTTGGAGGATGTGGTGAATAACCTCCTTCTCCCGGTACTTGGAGATGAGAGCCCTTTTGACATCAGCCTCTCTGACGAGGACCTCGAAATAGAAGATAAGTTATTTAGCCATTTTGGTGGTCGTACTGCTTCCACCGACGAGAAACCGGCCAGGATGGGTAGGTGGGATATGAACCTTTCGTAAGAGAAAGACAAGGTAGTCAGGCAAGCTAGGTTCCTAGCACTCTGGCTTAGTAAGTTTTTGTTCAGCGAGTACCCCGAGTACGGGGTTAAGTCCGTTTTCTTCCCATTGGCAATCAAATTGGCCCAGGGTGCTCATTATCCTCTAGCCCCCATGTTCCTGGGCTATGTTTATTCTCAATTGGATCTGCTTCACGGAGACGAAGTTGAAGGCAACTTTTGCTACGCAATCACCTCGTCCCTCCATTGTGCCATTCTTCAGGTATTTATGTGGGACCGTTCTTCAGTTACCTTAGCAAAATGTAGAAATTTGAAGTTATGAAAGACAAGTTCCAGGGATCCCCTGATGTAATTAAAGGTCTGTGTGGTAGCTATACTGACAGCCATCCCATTATCTTTCATTGGGCCAGTTTGAAAGGTGGTGTCCTTAATTTGATTGAGTTATTTGATCAGGCAGGGCACTTACGTTGGCGTTCTCCTCGGGAGTTCAGCTCTGCGACTCTATATTGGCTTCTTTTCTTAATTCTCCTGAAAATGCTTTTGACCTTCGTCCTAGTGATGAAGCCAGTTTGGCCTACTTGGCTTACATTAGCCCTTCTTGGCTTCCAGTTCCCTCTTCCAATGGCCCCAGGTACACCCATTACTCAGCACACCGGGTACTCTTGCAGTTCGACTTCGATCAAGATATCTTGCCAGTGTTTAAGGATGTAGTTCCTTCTCTCCTTTCCTTGGACCCGTTCTTAAGGCCCCAAGCTTTCTCCTATTGGTCGTGGAGGAGTCCTCAATTTGTTATGTCCAACTCTTAGAAGGGAGTCTTCGTTTCCAGTGGTTTTGCAGGCTACTAGAGAAGAGTTCAAAAATATTTTGTTGATTATGTTGGTTCTAGTAAGATTGAAAGAGTTCCAAATCCTAATATTCTTTCTGCCCCTACATTCAATAGGCACCTGTCCCTCCCCACTACTAGTATTGTATCTGCTACTATAAGCAGCAAGACAGGGTTCACTGAGTGGCATGCTTCCAGGGGCGGTTAGGTGTGTTATGCACAAGATTTTCCAGAGACTTGGTCAGGATGTGATCTCATTGTTGGTGCCTCTTCTGGCGTGCCAATTAAAAGAGGGGCAATAGAGGCAATTGGTGTTGCCACCCCCATTGGCAAAGGTAAAGAAAAGAAAATTAAGTAGAAGCAAGTTGAGCTTGAATAGGGTGTTGAGGGTACCGAGGCTGGTTCTAAGACCAAGAAGAGAAAAACTGCGAAATCTCAGAAGCAGTTAATAATTTTTAAGGAACCCAGGAGAGTAAGCCCTCTTACAGTGGGAAAGGAAGTTGGGCATCCTATACTTCTAAGGACTTGAGTGAAGACTAAGGTAGAGTATTCTCTCTCTCAGGTTCTTGTGAGTTCTTCAGCCCAGGGTTCTTTAAGGTTCTTTGATTTTGCACCCCAGTCTCCCTTAGGACCCTCTGGGCGTACCCGTAGTAAGCAAAAGATCATTGGAGACTCTGTAGAGAGAGAGAGAGAGAAGGGCAAGGCCTCTTTCCTTCTTCTCTCTTTTGTTTTGCAATAGCTCATTATTGTAGTTGCAGTGTCCTTCATTTTCTTTTAACTGATGAGTTTTTTTTTTTTTTTTTTTTTTTTTGCAGTCCAAGCGCAAGTCAGACCCCAAGAAAGGTAGGAGTCAATCATCTGGTGATGATGTGGTATGGCCCTCTTCTACTCGTGCCTCTTTTCTGTTTGTTTCCAACCCTTTTCTGGTTCTGTGTATTTATGCATCATTTTCCTTTTGTAGGTGAAGTTACCTTCTCCCATGACTGGTGGGACTCTAGGGGAAGAAGTGATTGCTGCTCCCTCTATTGTTTTACCAAGTGTGGAAGAGGAGCCTCCTAGTGGTGGTATGACTGAGGAAGTTAGCTAGCCAATGCAGGGTGTCCAGCTTATTCTGCAATCTATTCCCCTAGCTGCTCAGGATCCTAAAACTCTCCAACCCCCTATTTCCCAAGATCCCCAGCTCGAGCAGACTTTCAGTCCCATCAGAACTATGTCACCTGAACCTGTGTTAAGCAAAGAACCCTTGGGAGGGCGCATCTTTATCTATACAAGCAGATGAGCCCCATTCACCCTTATAAGAATGCTTGATCTTACCTTTCTTGTATCTCCCTTTTTTTTGAAAGTTCGCATTTCCTTTTCCCCTTTTAGGTCAAACAAGTGTGAGACTTGCCCCTGAAGCTGCCTCCTCTTTGGAATCTGAGAGTTTTGAAGGTGCGTGTTGTTCACCTTTATTGTGCTTCCTCTTCTTTCCCCCCTTTTATGCTCTTCCCTTTCCTTTTCCTTTTATGGCGAAGCCCCCAGTATCCTTACCTTCCTTTAGTCATTTTGCCAAGGTTTCCTCACCCTTTCTTCAATGTGCTATGTGTTCTTTCATAAAGTCCTCCAAGAAATCAGAGGAGCAAGAGGAGGAAGCTCCACCACAGGAAGTTGATACTGGTTCTCTCTCTTTTTTCTTTTCTTTTTTTTACTTTTACCATTCTTTCTTGGCTCTTTCCCTTTTTGAACTATGTCTTCTTTTGCAAGTGTTGTCACAGGTGTCAAAGGTCATGAGCTCGTAGTTCCTAAGGTAGCTGTGGAATCTGTTTAGGTTACGAAATTTCAGGCAGGGACCCCCCAAACTATCCAGAGGGTTGAAAGCTCCTTAATCCCTATGAGTGGAGATACAACAATGGGGAAGGCTCCAGAGGTGAATGTTTCAGAACCTGACTCAGGGCTCCCTTCTTTCCTGGCCTGTTTTGATCTTTTGGAATTCAATAGCCTCCCTGCAAGCCATTTTTATCGCTTTGGGCCTCCCTATGGTAATTTCTTGCGCTTTTCTGTGCCTATGGAAGGTCTGCCATTGCTAGAAGGATTGTTCAAAATTCATGGAGATTTCACCAGTGGGTTCAGGAGAGGTGTTCTTGGGCAACATCCTGATAGAGCTGCTATGTGCTGTGTTGATTTCTTTGAGGAACTCTTCTCTTGATTCTTTATCTGGGGAAAAACTTTTCAAATGGAGGGGAGTGGTGCAAGATCTTATAGAAGTGAAGTTCAACCTGTCCTTCTTAATGGAGTATTTGCGCTCACTAGCCCATGTGCTATTCCAGAGGTAAGTCTCCAAGAGTCTTGATGCTAAGATTGTTGCTGCTGAGGAGGCTTTGGCTCGTGCCCACAAGATCTTGCAAGACTTGAAGATTAAGAAGCAGAAAGTTCTCTCTTCTTCAGCTGTTCCTGCTATTTCTCTAGACAATTCCTTACTGGCCGAACTTATTCCTTAGCTCTCCTTTTTTTCTTTTTCTTTTTTTTTGGCTAGTTCAGATGTGTATTTTTTTTTCCCAAACAATTTGGGTTGTATAAGGTTTATCTTTTTCTTTTTTTTTTTGTTGAACATTATTTCTGACTTATTTTCCGTGACATGGATTTGTATTTTTTTTTTTTAAGACTGCTTCTAACTTTCGATAGCATGTGGATCTATTCCTTTTTTTTTTTTTTTTTTTGCACTGAGTCCTAGGCCATAGTCCCTACAAGTTTTACTGTAGGTCCTGGATCAAGTACTCTGGTGATTGTCTTACTGTGCAGGTACTGAACTAGGTACATTGAGTGCTTTGAAGTCCCAGATCATAAACCAGGCAGGTCCCCTTTTATCAAATACTGGGCTAGGTATCTCAGGAACTTTACTTTCTGCCTGTGGTCCCAGGCCATGTATCTTGAATTAATTGTGGTGTGGTTCCTGGGTCATGTGTTAAATTTTTTTTTTTTTTTTTTTGCACTGGCCCAGGTACCCCCCCCAAGTCTGCCCACATTTGGACTTCACAATATTTAGTTTAGCTGTAACTTAAAGAAAATAAAAGAGATTTCATTGAATCAAAGCATTGTTACCATCTAAGGAACACAGAAAAATTATCAAACATAGTAAGGATTACAGAATGTCCTTCTACCATGGGTTCCTGAACAAGATTACTTAAACAAAGCAGAGAATGATGAAACACTTAGCAGATTAGAGTTGGTAAAAGGGTCTCAATGTACTAAGATCTCTCTATTTCTATGCATAGTACTGTTTCAGCCATTTCCCATTTATGGGATCTTCCAGGACTATCCCATCTTCCTTTGAGAGGTAGTAATACCCATTATCGTGGGCTTCCCTGATAATGTAAGGTCCTTCCCACTTTGGGGCAAATTTGGAGGGTCTTGGGAGGTTTCTTATTACATGTTCTGCTGTTCTCAACACCAGCTGCCCCTCAGTGAAAGCCCTTGGGTGTACTGCTTGTGCATATGCCTTAGCCATCCTTTACTGGTACCTCAGACTTCTCCTTCTGGCCACTTCCCTTTCTTCCTCCAACCCCTCCAAATCTACCAATCTCCTTTCATTGTTTGTGTCCTTCTAGTTTTCTTCAAGCACTACCCTCGGCGTAGGGACAACTAACTCCACAAGACTGATGGCTTCTGTCCCATAGACTAGGGAGAATGGTGAGAATTCTGTGGTTGTCTTTACAGAGCTCCTACATGCCCAGAGTACGTCTGTCAAGTGGTCACTCCATTTTCCCCCATACTCATATTTCATCTTTTTAAGGATCTTCAACATCACCCTATTAGTGGCTTCAGCCTGGCCATTTCCTTGTGGGTAGTATGGTGTAGACCTTCCATGCTTGATGTAATATGCCTCAATCAGATTCTTCATGTCTTTGTTTATGAACGGGGTCCCACTGTCACTGATTAGTCTCCTAGGGATCACAAACCTCATCGTGATGTGCTCTCAAATGAAGTTTGCCACGGCTGCTCTAGTGGCCTTTTTTAAAGGGATAGCTTCTACCCATTTTGTAAACCATTGGAAGGAGGGTTTATAGGCCCTATAAGATCAAGCCCCTAAGTGTGGAAAGGCCATGGTGTTGTCATATCCTGCAGCACATTTGAGTGAGTATGAATTGCATCTCCAAGTATTTGACAGGCATGACATGTTTTGACCAGTTCCTCGGAATCCTTTTTCATTGTTGGCCAATAGTACCCTAACAGTATCAACTGCTTGTAGAGTTTTTTCTTCCCCGGTGACTTCCACAGTCACCAGAATGGACTTCTCTGGCTTCCCTTGGTCCCAAGCATCTTAGGGGATCCCTGTTGTACCACTTTTTGAATAAGATCCTGTTCTGTAAGAAGTATTTGACTATAAGTTTCTTGAGCTGGTGGGCTAATGTCCTGTCAGTTGGTAGGATCCCTTGAGCCAAGTTCTCCATGAATGGAGTTCTCCAATCTTTTGTAAGAAATACAACATAGCTTTCTTCCTTGTCCATTGAAAGTTGACATTTTTGGCACTTCTACTGTATGGTTGCTGCTTCTTTGTTCATATTTGGCTAGTAGTACCCCATACACTGCATCCTTTTGTATAGGCTGATTTTTTCTGCAATCCCACAGGCCTGACTATGTAGCTCTTCTAGTCTTAGCTTTCCTTCTTTCTCACTGATACACTTGGATAAGATCTCTTCGGGCAGTCTCATGTATAGCCCCCCTTCTATTAGAGTGTAGTCTCTCAGCTCCTTGATACTTCCTTCATATCCTGCCTCTTTCATTTTCTCCTTGACCTCACTCCTCCAATCCTGGTACTCGAGTTCTTTAGGGAACATCGTTTTGAGGATCCTTATGATGGAATGTTTCTGCTTACCTATTCTTACCAAAGTGTCTTTCCCTCTAAATGGCACTTGGGATTCTAGGGTGGCTAGTGCATCAGTAAACCTATTCTCACTTCTCTAGGTGTACTCCACGCTAAAGGTTTGGAATTCCTGCTCCAGCCTTTGCGCCCAAGTCCTGTAGGCTGCCAAACTTTGCTCTCTCAGTGCAAAGTCACCTTTCACCTAGGAGACCACAATATTGGAGTCTCTTAAAACTCTCATATGCTTCACTTCTATGTTGAGTGCTATGGTTAACCTAGTCAAGTATGCCTCGTACTCAGCTGTATTATTCGAATAGGAAAAACCAAGCTTGAAAGATAAGGGCATGGTGTCTCCATCTTCACAGCTGTTGAGGTTCAAAATTAATCATAGCCTAAGACCCAAAGAAAAATAACACATTGGGTTATCCTGTAATGAAAAAAGGAAAAGAAAGAAGAAAAGGATGAGAAGTCAAAAGAACTGGGATCCAAAGGCCCATGAAGGGAAAAGGCTTTAAATTCCATGAAGCAAAAGAAAGGCCCAGTCGGACAAAATTAGTAAGCCAAAAGAAGCCCAATAGGAAGAATTGGGCCGAAATCCCAGAGAATGCCGAAGCCCGGGGATCCCTAGGACGCACAACATAGCCCAAATAAGATCACAACAGTTGAGAAGGACAAATAGGTCTCAATTACCCAGTCATGCAGTGAGGAATCAGAAAGTATAAAACAAACATTCATGAACAAGGGAGCTGTACCACAAGGAACCAAGAATGAGGAAGCCATAAGTAGAAGCGGCTGGAAGGGAACTTTCAACCCAGCAATAGAAGATTCCAACTATTTGGGAAAAATGACAAGGATGGAGGGCAGCCAAAAAGCTGAAAAGGTGAAGAGGACCAAATAGCTAAGATCAGCAGCCTGAGGGGATCTTGGAATGGAAAGCCAGCTAGAGACTTTTAGCTTCGTCGCACCAAAAGGAGGAAATTATGAGAAAGAAGGAAAAGACCAGCTCTTGGGCAACTGTCATAGCATGAGCTCTGAGGGGCAAAAGAGAGAAATCATTAGTACCTCGGAGCCCTAGAAACACTATAAAAGGAAGAGAAAACCCATGTTGAAGGGATCTATTTTTGAGTAGGAAGAATACCATAACAGAGCTATTAGAACTTTATTAAATTTAAGAAAAACAGAAGAACGTCTTCCGGTATCCCAGAAAATAGACACTATAGTACATACTCGGATTTAAAAAGATTCAAACTTTGCAAGACTTAGAGGCTCGAATAGCCATCAAAGTCTGTAATTTTTGAGCTTATTTAAACCTTGTATCACGTCTTAGTGAGCACACTATAAACATAATCCAAGAAAATTAATAAAGTTTCTCTCATTAATCTTAGACCCTTAATCATTGTTCTGTTCTAATTTTTCTTAACTGCTTTGCATTTTCTTTACTGCTTTTGTTGTCATTCAATACAGATATCCTTGCTTGTTAGTTTATTTGTATTGTAGGAAGCTTGCCCTTTGCACCACTTGGTTCTTAAACAGCTTCTTAGCTGCGGTGAACCAAGCCCAGTCCACCAAACCATAATTATTTGGCCCAGGATCCTTGGGCCACCGTGCTGAAGAAAAAAAAGGCACTTCCACATTTTAGCGACTTCACTGGGGACTGGGTAAAGGAAAGGGAAGAAACAATCCCTTCGCAGAGCATGCCTCTAAGACCAAGGAACAGCAAAGGTGCTAATATGCCACTCACGGCCTCTGAGCTTGTGGGAGAAAATGAAGTGGCCTCCAAACAAAGAGGCGAGGTGCCCCTGACAGAGCAAGAGGTCATGTCAGAGCAAAGGAACGCAAGGCAAGAGCCAGACCCCGTGTCTCGAATGACTGCAATGTTGAAGGATTTACAACAAGAGGTTCGCCTCCTTAAAGAAGGCAAGACGCAGGAGGTCAGGGACAACGCCCCCCTGTAGGCAACCAAGATAGGACCCAACTAGAGGGAGGGTCGGCAGTGGGAGGGGGAACTAACCCCCAGTACCTGACGCTGGCAGATGTCAGTGCCCTCCTAGAGCAAGAAAGGAAAAAACTTTCGGGGATCCCCAAGAAATTTTCTCAGGATCCCCCATTCCCACTAGAACTTTTTGGCAAGCCATACCCCAAAGGATACGAACCCCCAAAGTTCCATCCTTTCAATGGAAGAAATGGAAGCACCGTGGAACACGTAAGTAGGTTTGTTCACACCATGGGCCCCTAAGCAAGAGACCGAGAGCTGTGTCTAAGAGAGTTTGTTAAATCCTTAGTGGACAGAGCATACACTTGGTACACCACACTAAGACCTGGGTCCATTAAAACCTGGAACGAGATGATGGAGAGATTTGTGCAAAATATTACCCTGGTGAGGACAAGGTCATTTTTCAAAGCCTTTAGATGGTAAGGCAGAGGCCCAGAGAGGATCCCGTCCAGTTCATCAAAAGGATTGAAGTTGTGTCTCTAGATTGTTATGGGGACTATGAAGAAAAAGAACTCGTAGAAACCTACATATCCAACATGCTTTTTGATTACAGACTCAACCTTGAAAACCTATACATCACGCAGTTCGCTGACTTGTTACAAAGAACTAGAAGGACAACACAAACTATGAGAACAAAAAGGATGCTAGCATCTTAAGCCATGACAGCATCAGTAGGAGAGAAAAGGAAGAGGCCAGACGGAAAGGTGTTCGAAGAACCACCGGCGATCCCATGTACCGCAAAAGAATTAAACCACATCCTGGACAAATGGATTGGGGATGGAGTGGTTAGACCATTCACCGTGTCCAGGCCACCAACAGAGGAAGAAAGGAAGAATCCCTTGTTTTACAGGATTCATAATTATGTCAAGCACTCCACCAAGGATTGTTGGACCCTCCGCAGACTCTTTCACAAGAAATTAAGAGAAGGAACTCTAGAACTCACTCAGAAGGAGCCAGAAGTGCAAAGAAACCCTGCCCAACCATAAAGAAACCCTCACTCAGGTGGCTGTAATGATCCATGGGATTCTAGCGAAAGCAGAAGAACCTGAAGGATCTTTCCACCCGAGCACAGTCAGGACCCTCCAGAAGAATCCCAAGTTCAGGTCACTATTCAACCAGCTAGGATTTGGACCAGAAGCAAGAAGGGTGGCCACAGAGTCTCTCATGAGCATAGCAGCAAATTCGGGAATGGAATGTTTTAGGTAGAATCATATGCTTTCTTGGAGACAACCAACGCCATAACCTTTACTGATGAGAACATGGAGGTTGAACATCTAGATCACCGTAGACCCCTTTATTTAATGGCCACCATAAACGGTGTCCAAATCAGAAGAGCATTGGTAGACACAGGGGCATCGCTCAACCTTATAGACCTGAGTACCCTAGAAGCCGTGGGGGCTCCCATGGAGATAACCAAATTTGGAGGATCAACAGAATCAATTGAGGGATATGTACAACTAGCCCTAAAAGTGGGGCCAATAGTAGCCCTGACCAGATTTCATGTAATCAACTCGAAGGTGTCCTATCATATGCTGTTGGGACGCCCATGGCTCCATAAGCACCGCCTTATACCATCCATGTACCATTAGTGTGTTAAAGGGAGGTTGAATGGGAGGCCCGTAAGGATCCCTGCCAACCATAACCCCTTCAGTTAAGGAGAAATAAATTTTGTGGAAACAATGTTCTATGATGAGCTAGAACCAGATAACGAAAGTCCCATGCTAGAGACCCCAAGAGCACTTGTCCTAGAAGAGGAAGAAGGAGGGGGTACCTACGACCTAAGAGACCTCCTAAAAAGAAAGAGAAAAAAAAGGGAGCCCAACACCTCAGGATCCCAGGAATGTGTAGTAGTACGGGAACCCGGAGGAAGGTTGATTTACCGCTTATAAAGATGCGCGGGGCCTGAGTGCATCATGCAAGAGGGTCCTGGACCACCGGAATGTATGGTAGCTCAAGAGGAAGTCCTAGAGGAACCGGCTAAAGAGACACAAATTCAGCCTGAGGAAGAATTAAAGGAAATAAACTTGGGGGTTAAGCTGGGATCCCAGAAACCTGTTTTCATTAGTAGCCAGTTGACAATACAAGAAAATGAGCAATTGGTGATCTTGCTCAAGGAATACATAGATGTGTTCGCATGGACCTACGATGAGATGCTTGATCTGGATCCTAGGCTGGTGGTCCATGCTCTCAACGTAGATCAAGGAGTTAAACCAGTAATCCAACCAGCCAAAGTCTTTCACACTGATGTAGAAACTCAGATAACTCAAGAGGTCAAGAAGCTGCTAGCAGCTGGTTTTACCAAGCCCATTCAACATCCCAAATGGCTTTCCAACGTAGTACCTGTAAAGAAAAAGAACGGCCAGATCCATTGCTGTGTGGACTTTCGCAACCTGAACAAGGCATGTCCAAAAAAAGAGTTTCCCCTGCCTAATATTGACCTCCTTGTAAATTCAGCTGCGGGGAGTTCTATGTTTTCATTCATGGATGGGTATAGTGGGTATAACCAGATTCGCATGGCTGCCAAAGAAGCGAAGAAGACAGCATTCAAAACCCTAATTGGAAATTTTTATTACACTGTGATGCCCTTTGGCCTCAAAAATGCAGGGGCCACTTACCAGCGAACCATGACAGCCATCTTCCATGACATGATGCACAAGGAGATGGAAGACTATGTGGATGACATTGTGGTCAAATCAAAAACCAGGTCAGGACACCTTCAGGTGCTTGAACAAGTTTTCAAAAGATGCAGAGAATACAAACTACGCATGAACCCCATGAAATGTGCCTTCGGGGTGTCTGCCGGAAAGTTCCTTGGGTTCCTAGTACATCACAGAGGCATAAATGTAGATCCAGCCAAAGCCACAGCCATTGCCATAATGAAAAGACCGACAACAGTAAAGAAGCTCAAAAGCTTCCTGGAGAGGGTCTCATACATTAGGAGATTTGTACCAGGGCTAGCTTTAGTCACAATTGACTTATCCAAACTGTTAAAGAAAGGAACCGAGTTCACATGGGGAACAGAGCAATAGGAAGTCTTCCAAAGGATTCAGCAGATCATGAATCGTTTGCCCACCCTCCAAGCACCAATACGTGGGTGACCTATGTTGCTGTACTTGGCGTCAAATTCCCAAGCAATAGGAGCCCTATTGGCACAGGAGGATGATGATGGGAATGAGTAGCTTGTCTACTAAGCAGGACACTTAAGGACACTGAGACTAGGTACCCTAGGATAGAAAAAACCTGTCTAGTGGTTATTTACGCATCTCAGAGACTGAAGAGGTATTTCTCAGCTCACCAGATCCTTTTGGTGACTAAGTCTCACCCTATAAAAGCATTCCTACACCAGCCCCTCCTAATAGGAAGAATAGCACAGTGGCTGGTTTTGCTCTCTCAATATGACATAGGCCTCAGGACCCCTAAGGCTGTCAAGAGTCAAGCCATAGCAGATCTATTAGCACAATTCCTAAGAGAAGAAGAAAATTCACTAAGTGAAGAAATCCTAGATGAGGTAGCAGTAGTAGATGCCCCAGGAAAGAAATGGACAATGAGATTTGACGGGTCAGCTACAACAACCTCAAATGGAGTGGGAGTTGTACTAAGCTGTGAGGATGGGGATACCATACCTTTGTCTTTTAAACTTGGGTTCTCCTGTTCTAATAATGCAGCTGAATATGAAGCAAATTTGACCGGGTTAACTGTAGCACTTAGTATAAGAGTGAAACACATGAGAGTGTTGGGAGACTCCAATCTTGTAGTTTCCCAGGTGAAAGGTGACTTTGCACTAAGAGAACAAAGTTTAGCAGCCTACAGGACCTGGGCGCAAAGGCTAGAGTAGGAATTCCAGACCTTTAGCATAGAGTACACCCAGAGGAATGAAAACAGGTTTGCTGATGCACTCGCCACCTTGGGATCCCAAATACCATTTGAAGGAAGGGACACGCTGATAAGGATAGGAAAGCAAGAACATTCTATCATCAAAATCCTCCAAAAGGCATCCCCTGGAGAGTCTAGGCAGTGGGATTGGAGGAGCGAAGTCAAAGAAAAAATGAAAGAGGTAGGACCTGGGGGAAGTATCAAAGAGTTGAAGGAATACGCTCTAATAGAAAGAGAACTATACAGGAGGCTGCCTGGAGGGATCCTGTCCAGGTGTATCAACAAGAAGGAAGGAAAGCTAAGATTAGAAAAGCTACATACCCAAGTCTGTGGGATTACAGAAAAGATCAGCCTATATAGAAGAATGCAACGCATGGGATACTATTGGCCTAATATGAACAAAGAGGCAGCAACTATACAGGAAAAATGTCAAGAGTGTCAATTCTCGATATACAAGGAAGAGAGCTACGCTGTATTGGATACAGAAGATTGGAGGACTCCCTTCATGGAATACTTGACTCAAGGGATCCTACCAACTAATAGGACACCAGCGCACCAGTTCAAGAAACTTGCGGTCAAATACTTCTTGCAGAATGGGATCCTATTCAAGAAAGGGTACAGTGGAGATCCTTTAAGATGCCTGGGGCCAAAAGAAGCCAGAGAAGTAGTCAGGGAGGTCCATTCCGGTGATTGTGGAAGTCACCCAGGAAAAAGAAGGCTCTATAAACAATTACTACTATTGGGGTACTACTGGCCAACAATGAAAAGCGACTCTGAGGAGCTAGTCAAAACTTGCCACGCTTGTCAAATCCTTGGAGATGCAATCCATACTCACCTAAATATGTTGCAGGATATGACAACACCATGGCCTTTCCACACTTGGGGACTTAATCTCATAGGACCTATAAACCCCCCATCCAATGGTTACATATGGATCTTAGCAGCCACCGAGTACTTTACAAAATGGGTAGAGGCTATGCCTTTGAAAAACACCACTGGAGCAGCTGTAGCAAACTTCGTTAGAGAACATATCATTACAAGGTTTGGGATCCCCAGGAGGTTGATCAATAACAACAAAACCCCTTTCATAAACAAAGACATGAAGGGATTGACTGAGGCATATTACATCAAGCATGGAAGGTCCACACCATACTACCCACAAGGAAATGGCCAAGCAGAGGCCACTAATAGGGTGATGCTGAAAATCCTTAAAAAGATGAAGCATGAGTACGGAGGAAAGTGGAGTGACCACTTGGCAGATGTACTTTAGGCATGCAGAAGCTCTGTGAAGACAGCCACGAGATTCTCACCATTATCCCTAGTCTATGGAACAAAAACTATCAACCTAGTGGAATTGGTTGTTCCTACACCAAGAGTAGTACTTGAAGAAAGCCAGGAGGACACCGAGGACACAAACAATGAAAAGAGATTAGCAGACTTTGAAGGAGTAGAGGAAGAAAGAGAATTAGTCAAAAAAAGAAGCTAGAGGTACCAGCAAAGAATGACTAGAGCATATGCACAAGCAGTACGCCCAAGAGCTTTCACAGAAGGGCAACTGGTACTAAGAATAGCAGAGCATGTGAGGAAGAACCTACCAAGACCCTCCAAATTTGCCCCTAAGTGGGAGGGGCCCTACATTATCAGAGAAGCCCATGATAGTCGGTATTACTACCTTACAAAGGAAGATGGGATAGTCCTGACAAAGCCCATAAATGGGAAGTGGCTGAAACAGTACTACGCATAGGAGGAAAGAGGTCTTAGTGCGCCGAGATTCTTTTTTTGCTAACTCTCCAACCTGCTAAGTGTTTTCCAACATTCTCTTTTGTTTATTATGAATTATCGCTTAAGTAATTTTGTTTAGGAACCCATGGTAGAAGGACACTCTGTGATCCTTACTATCTTCGTTGACTTTGTTGTATTCCTCGAATGATAATTATCTTTTAATAGAATCTTTTTATTATTTTTCTTCCCCTCAGTTATTAAATCCTAAATACTGCAAAGTCCAAGCATGGGTGAGATTAAAGGAGGATACCTAGGCAAAAAAAAAAAAAAAAAAAGAATGTCTGATACACGACCCAGGACCCACCCCACAATTAGTTTCAAACAGTTAAGTTTCAAATACATGATCTAGGATCCCGGGCAAATGCTCCAAGATACCTAGCCCAGTACTTGACAAAAAAAAAAAAAAACTTGTTGAGTTCATGAACTGAGACAAAAAAAAAAAAAAAAAAAAAATGAAGGGGAAAGAAAAGAAACCACCCAGTGTACTCAGTTCAGTACTTAGCAAAAAACAACCACAATGGTACCTAGCCCAGTACCTACAGCAAAACTTGTAGGCACCATGGCCCAGGACTCGGTACAAAAGAAAGAAAGACAATGCAAAAAAAAAACAGATCCACATAAGGAAAAGTAGAAGCAATCCTGAAAAAACACAAACACTTAGAAGCAGTCTCAAAAACACAAATACAGATCTATGCAAAAAAAAAAAAAAACCAGAGATAATGTTCAAACAAAAAAAAATAGAAACTTATACAACCCCAAATTGTTTATACACTTCCAAACCAACTAAAAGGGGGAGGCAAAAGGCTAAGAAATAAGGCCAGCCAACAAAGAACCATCTGAGGAAACAGCAGGGACGTTGAGAAAGAGAGGACCCTCTGCCTTTTAATCTTCAAATCTTGCAAAGTCCTGTGAGCACGAGCTAGAGCTTCCTCAGCAGCAGCAATCTCAGCATCAATGCTCTTGGAAGCTTGCCTCTGGAATAGCGCGTGGGCCAATGAACACAAGTACTCCAGCAAAAAGGACAAGCTGAACTTGGCTTCCAAAAGGTCCTGCACCACTCCCCTCTACTCCAAGAGTTTCTCTTCAGATAAGGAGTCTAACAAAGAATCTTTCAAGGAAATCAGCACGGCACACAGCAGCTCCATCAAAATGTTTCCCAAAAATACGCCTCCTCTAAAACCACTGGTAAAATCTCTATGTCTCTTAAACAACCCTTCTAGCAATAGCAGGCCTTCCATAGGCATAGAAAAGCGTAAGAAGTTGCCATTGGAGGAGCCGAAGTGATGAAAGTGGCTAGTAAGGAGGCTGTTGAACTCCAGAAGATCAAAGCGAGCCAGAAAGGTGGGAAGCCTTGAGGCAGGGTCTAAAGCAGCCACTCCTGGAGTCTTCCCCATTGATGTATCACCCCCTGTAGGTGCCAAGGAACCTTCAACCCCCTAGGTAGTTTGAAAGCTAGTAGCCTGGACGGATCCCACAGCCCCCTTAGGAATCACAAGCTTAGAATCTCTAACACCTATGTCAACTCCTGTAAAAAAAAAAGGGAGACAAACTTAGTTCAAAAAAAAAGGGAAAGAGAAAAAAAAAAGGGAGAGAGGGGAAACCAGTATCGGCCTCTTGGAACGGAGTCTCCTCCTCTTGTTCCTTTAATTTCTTGGAAGACCCTGAGAAAAAGCACATGGCGAGTTGAAGAAAAGGTGAGGAAACCTCAACAAAATGACTAAAGGAAGGTAAGGATACAGGGGGCTTCGCCATAACAAAAGAAAAGGGCAGGAAAGAGGCATAAAAGGAAGAAGGGGAAGAGAACACAGTAAAACTGATCAACGCCCTCCTTCAGAGTCCTTTGATTCTAAAGAAGAAGCAGCACCAGAGGCAGATCTCATACTGGCTTGGCCTGGGAAAAAAAAAAACTCAGGAAGGGAAGAGAGAAATGGGACACAAAGGAAATGGGATTAAACTTTATTATAAAAGAATAAAGCTCACCCGTTTGTCTAGATAGAGATACGCCCCCCAAGGTTTTTGTACTTAACCCCATCTAAGGTAACATAGTTTTTATGGGACTAGGAGTCTGCTCGAATTGGGGACTTTGGGACGCAGGAAGTTCAAGAGTCTCAGGATCCTGGATAACCTGGACACCCTGCATTGGCTGACCGGCCTCCTCAGTAATGCCACCATTGGGGGCCTCCTTTTCCACACCTTGGGATACTGCTGCAACCATTTCTTCCTCCAAAGTCCGACCAGCCGTAGGAGGAGGAACTTCCTCCTAAAAAAAAAAAAGAGATACAGCAGCACAAACAACAAGCATAAGGACATCACAAGTAAACAGCGCTAGAGAAGTGGATGAAAAGCAAACGACAAAAAGCACGAATAAAGAAAAACCATACCACATCTTCACTAGATGATTGGCTTTTGCCTTTCTTGGGGTCTGACTTACGCTTAGATTGCAAAGAAAAAAAAATAAATGATCACTCATCAGTTTAAAAAGAATGATAACAACAAACTGCAACATAAAAGAGAGAAGAAGGAAAGAGGCCTTGCCCTTCTCTCTCTCTCTCTCTCTATAGGGTCTCCAAGCCTCTTTTGCTTACTACGGGTACGCCCAGAGGGTCCCAAAGAACCATGGACCGAAGAACTCACAGGAACCTGGGAGAAAGAAGGCTCTACCTTAGTCTTCACCCGGGTCCTTATAGTCAAAGGTTGTTCAACTTCCTTTTCCTCAGAAAGCACCAACTGTTTTTGGGATTTTCCAGTCTTCCTCTTTTTCATTTCAGGGCCAATACCCTCTGCACTTCCTTCAACTTCAGCTTCTTTCAACTTTTCCTGCTTAATTACTCTTTCTTTGCTCATACCAACAGAGTACCAGCACTTATGGCCTTCACCGCCCCTTTCTTAATTGGTACCCCAGCAGAAGCACCAACAATAAGGTCACATCCTAACCAAACTTCTGGGAAATCCTATGCGTAAGCCACCCAACCTCCCCTAGAAGCATGCCACTTCACAAAACCTGTTTTGCTACTCACAGCAGCAGATACAATACCAGCAGTGGGTAAAGACAAACGTTTGTTGGATGTCGCAGTAGAAGAAATGGCAGGGTTGGGGACTTTCCCAATTACGTCAGAACCAACATAGTCAGCAAAGGATTTTTGCACTCTTCTCCAATAGCCATCATAACCACTGGAAGCAAAAACTTCTCTCTGGGAATTGGGCACTACAAATTGAGGACTCCTCCATGACCAATAAGAGAAAGCCTAGAGTCTCAAAAAGGAGTCCAAAGAAAGGAGAGATGGTACTATGTCGTTGAATACCGGGAGAATATCCTGATCAAAACCAAATTGCCGAAGTACTCGATGTGCCGAGTAATGAGAATACCTGGGACCACTTGAAGATGGCACAAGAAGCCAGGAAGGACTAATACAAGCTAGGTAGGCTAAACTACCCTCGTCACCATGGCGCAAATCAAAGGTGTTTCCTGTAGAAGTAAGAAAATGAGATAAAACAGAGTCACAAACAAATCTGAGGCCAAACTCCCGGGGAGAACGCCAATGTAAATGACCTGCCTGGTCAAACAACTCAACCAAGTTAAGACTGCCACCTTTTAAGCTGAGCCAACGGAAGATAATAGGGTGGCTGTCAGTTGAACTGCCACAAAGACTTTTAACCACATCAGGGGATCCCTGGAACTTATCTTTTACAAACTTCAAATTTCTAAACCTTGCTAAAGTAACTAAAGAATGATCCCACATAAATACCTAGAGCATGGCACAATGAAGAGAAGAAGTGATCGCATAACAAGAGTCACCCTTGGCTTCATCCCCATGAAATTGATCCTGTTGAGAATAAACATGACCTAAGAACATGGGGGCTAAGGGATATTGAGCACCCCGGGCCAAACTAATCGCCAATGGAAAAAGAGCAGACTTGATCCTATACCCAAGGAACTCACTGAATAGAAACTTGCTAAGCCAAAATGTGAGGAACCCAGCCCGCCTGACTTCCTTGTCTTTCTCACGCAAAAGACTCATAACCCACATACCCATCCTGGTCGGTTTCCCACCGGGAGAAGTAGTATGCCCACCAAAATGAGTAAATAACTTTTCTTTTACCTTGAGGTCCTCATCAGAAAGATTAATGTCGAAGGGATTTTCATCCCCAAGCATTGGAAGGAGGAAATTGTTAACCACATCTTCCAAGGTGACGGTCAGTTCGCCAAAAGAAAAAAGAAAGGTGTGCAAAGCGGGGCACCAATGGCGTACCACCCTTGGCGTCTCTAAAGCCCTCAAGGTTCCTAGAGATCGCCACTGCTTTTAGGATACCAACACGCTCCAGATGACCCACGAACTCCTCGTCAGAAAGCTCCTTATCCACCCAAATGGGCCAGCCTTGGATCTTCCTAGCTACAAAATCAAAAAAGATGGGAACCGCCTCTCAAAGTCCCTGCCTAATCTGGAGATCAAAAATCTCTCTAAGGCCTGGGACTTAAGCGGAACCAACAAAACCTGCTTGCCCTGAGAATACCCAAGCGTGAGTGGATGGAAGGGCCTCGCCATGGGACACCTGAAGAAAGAACAGATTAGGAGTGTACCAAAGGTCTCGTAAGGGAAAATCGAGGCGCCCAATGACCTCATGAGACTCGCTTTGTGCAGAACTAGAGGAGTCCTCGCCTTCAAAGGCGCTGGGAGTACGCTCTCTTCTTTTGCGAGAAGAAGAGGAAGCCATCAAAGCAATGGGTATGTTGGAAGTATGAGGAATTGAGAGAATAGAAAAAAAGAGAAGAACAGAGAGTGGCAAAATGATTGAAAGAAAGAGGAAAGAGATCATGAATAGAAGATTCAGAGAAATAAAGGGATTATGTGAAGTGCCTACAATAAAGACACAAAGAGCAGTTGGAGAAGACAATATATGGAAAGACGCGCCAGTTGCCAAAGATTTAATTTAAAGAGGGAAGAGTTATTAGCAGTTATTAATATAAGTTACGGGGAACATAAAAGTAGGTGGAGGAAGTTTTCATTCCATAACTTAACTTTCACGTCCCATATAAAAAGGACAAGCTACAAAAAAAATTGGGGGGGGGGGGCCAGGACATCGAAGACCAAAAATAGAAGATCAGGATACCTGAAGAAGGATCAAGACAGGAGGATCCTATAGAAACTCAACTATTCACGTGTGGGCTGCAGGCAACCCACGAGCTCGGAGGGCTAAATGTTGAGGTTCAAAAGTAATCACAGCCTAAGGCCCAAAAAAAAAATAACACATTGGGTTATCCTGTAATGAAGAAAGGAAAAGAAAGAAGAAAAAGATAAGAAGTCCAAAGAACTGGGATCCAAAGGCCCATGAAAGGAAAATGCTTTAAATTCCATGAAGCAAAAGAAAGGCATAGTCGGCCAAAATTAGTAAGCCAAAAGAAGCCCAATAGGGAGAATTGGGCCGAAATCCCAAATAATGCCAGAGCCCGGGGATCCCTGGGACGCACAACACAACCCAAATAAGATCACAACAGCTGAGAAGGACAAATGAGTCTCAAGTACCGAGTCATGCAATGAGGACTCAGAAAGTATAAAGTAAACATTCATGAACAAGGGAGCTGTACCACAAGGAACCAAGAATGAGGAAGTCATAAGTAGAAGCGGCTGGAAGGGAACTTTCAACCCAGCAGTAGAAGATTCCAACTATTTGGGGAAAATGACAAGGATGGAAGGCAGCCAAAAAAGCTGAAAAGGTGAAGAGGACCAAATAGCTAAGATCAGCAGCCTGAAAGGATCTTGGAATGGAAAGCCAGCTAGAGACTTTCAACTTCGTCTCACCAAAAGGAGGAAATTATGAGAAAGAAGGAAAAGACCAGCCCCTGGGCAACTGTCATAGCACGAACTCTGAGGGGTAAAAAAGAGAAATCACTAGTACCTCGGAGCCCTAGAAACGTACTATAAAAGGAAGAGAAAACCCATGTTGAAGGGATCGATTTTTTAGTAGGAAGAATACCATAACAGAGCCATTAGAACTCTGTAAAATTTAAGAAAAACAGAGGAACGTCTCCCGGTATCCCAGAAAATAGCCACTATAGCACAACTCGGATTTAAAAAGATTCAAACTTTGCAAGACTTAGAGGCTTAAATAGCCATCAAAGTCTGTAATTTTTAAGCTGATTTAAACCTTGTATCACATCTTAGTGAGCACATTGTAAACATAATCCAAGAAAATTAATAAAGTTTCTCTCATTAATCTTGGACCCCTAATCATTATTTTGTTCTAATTTTTCTTAACTGCTTTGCATTTTCTTTGCTGCTTTTGTTGTCATTCAATACAGATATCCTTGCTTATTAGTTTATTTGTATTGTAAGAAGCTTGCCCTGTGCACCACTTGGTTCATAAACAGCTCCTTAGCTGCAGTGAACCAAGCTCAGTCCACCAAACCATAATTATTTGGCCCTGGATCCTTGGGCCACTATGTTGAAGAAAAAAAAGGCACTCCCACAATAGCTAAGCACAATTCCTAGTCCATTTGAAGTTGTTGTTGCTGACCCATCAAATCTCATTGTCCACTTCTTTCCCGAGATCTCTGCCACTACCACCTCCCTCAGGATCTCTTCGTTTAGTGAGCATTCTTCCTTTCTCGGGAACTGGGCTAGCAGATCTGCTTTGACTTGGCTTTTGACAGCCTTGAAGGTCTTGAGGCCTATGTCGTATTAAGAGAGCAGGACCAACCACTGTGCTATCCTTCTCGTTAGGAGGGGCTAATGTAGGAGCGCTTTTATGGGATGTGACTTAGTCACCAAAAGGATTTAGTGAGCTGAGAAATATCGTTTCAGCCTTTGGGATGCGTACATAACTACTAGGCAGGCTCTTTCTATCTTGGGGTACCTAGTCTCAGCGTCCTTAAGTGTCTTGCTTACGTAGTAAATAGGTTACTCATTCCCTTCATCATCCTCCTGTGCTAGCAGGGCTTCTATCGCCTGGGAGTTTGATTCTAAATATAGCAATAGGGATCGCCTACATACTGGTGCTTGGAGGGTGGAGAGATGATTCATGATCTGTTGGATCCTCTGAAAGGCTTCCTGCTGCTCAGTTTCCCATGTGAACTCAACTCCTTTTTTCAACAGTTTGGATAAACCATTTATGACTGAAGCCAATCCTAGCACAAACCTCCTAATGTAGAAGACCTTCCCTAGGAAGCTTTTGAGTTTTCTTATTGTTGTAGGACTTTTCATTGTTGTAATGGTTGTGGCTTTTACTAGATCTACACTTATGCCTCTGTGATGTACTAGGAACCCAAAAAACTTTCCAACAAACACCCCGAAGGCACACTTCATGGGGTTCATGCGCAGTTTGTACTTCCTGCACCTTTCAAAAACTTGTTCAAGTATCTGAAGGTGTCCTGCCCTAATTTTTGATTTCACCACGATATCATCCACATAGTCTTCCATCTCTTTATGCATCGTGTCATGGAAGATAGCTGTCATGGTTCGCTGGTATGTGGCCCCTACATTTTTTAGGCCAAAGGGCATCACGGTGTAATAAAAATTCCCAATTGGAGTCCTGAATGCTGTCTTCTCTGCATCTTTGGCAACCATGCGGATTTGGTTGTATCCACTATACCCATCCATAAATGAAAACATAGAACTTCCTGCAGCTGTATCCGCAAGGAGGTTAATATTAGGCAGAGGGAACTTATCTTTTGGACATGCCTTATTTAGATTGTGAAAGTCCACATAGCAACAGATTTGGCCATTCTTTTTCTTCACAGGCACTATGTTGGAAAGCCAATTGGGGTGCTGGATGGGCTTGATAAAACTAGATGCTAGCAGCTTCTTGACTTCTTGAATTATATGAGCTTCCACATCAGTGTGGAAGACCCTAACTGGCTGGATTACTGGCTTGACTCCCGAGTCTATGTTAAGAGAATGGACTACTAATCCTAGATCTAGACCGGGCATCTCGTCATAGGTCCATGCGAACACATCCATGTATTTCTTGAGTAAGGCCACTAATTGCTCCTTTTCTTGTGCTATCAACTGACTACTAATGAAAACAGGTTTTTGGGATCCCAGCTCAACTCCCAAGTTTATTTCTCTTAACTCTTCATCAGGTTGAATTTGTGCCTCCTTAACTAGTTTCTCTAGGACTTCTTCTTGAGCCACCATATAATCTGGTGGTCCGAGACCTTCCTGCATGATGCATTCAGGCCCTACGCACCTTCATAAACGATAGATCAACTTTCCTCCGGGTTCTCATACTACTACACATTCTCGGGATCTTGAGGAGTTGGGCTCCCTTTTTTGCCTTTTTCTCTCTAAGAGGTTTCTTAGGTCACAGGTACCCCCTCCTTCTTCTTCTTCCAAGATAGGTGCTCCTAAAGTCCCCAGTGTCAGGCTCTTATCATCTAGTTCTAACTCATCATAGAACATTGTTTCCACAAAGTTTACCTCTCCTTGGCTGAAAGGGTTATGGTTAGCAGGGATCCTTACGGGCCTCCCATTCAATCTTCCTTTAATACATTGATGGTACGTGGATGGAATAAGGCGGTGCTTATGAAGCCATAGGCACCCTAATAGTACATGGTAGGAAACCTCTGAATTGATCACATGAAATCTGGTTAGGGCTACTATTGGCCCTACTCTTAAGGCCAACTGCACATATCCTTCAGTTGATTTTGCTGATCCTCCAAATCCTGTTATTTCCATGAGAACCCCCAAGATCCTCCTGCCAGTCAGGCCCATGGCTTCCAGGGTACTCAGGGCTATGAGATTGAGTAACGCCCCTATGTCTACTAATGCTCTTCTGACTTGGACACCATTTATGGTGGCCATTAGATAAAGGGGTCTACGTTGGTCCGGATGCTCAACCTCCATATCCTCATCAATGAAGGTTATTGCATTGGTTATCTCCAAGTAAGCTCGACTAGTATGAGATTCTGTTGTGAAACATTCCATTCTTGAATCTGCTACTATACTCATGAAGGACTCTGTGGCCACCCTTCTTGCCTCTGGCCCAAATCTCAATTAGTTGAATAGCGATCTGAACTTAGGGTTTTTCTGGAGAGTCCTGACTGTGTTTGGGTGGAATGATCCTTTAGGTTCTTCTGCTTCTGCTGGGTTCCCATGGATCACCACAGCTACCACCCTTTTCCTTTTATGGTTGGGTAGAGGGTTCCTTTACACTTTAGTTCCTTTTAAGTGAGCTCTAGGGTTCCCTCCCTTAGCTTTTTGTGAAAAAGCCTATGGAGGGTCTAGCAATCCTTGGTGAAGTGCTTGACATAGTTGTGAATCCTGCAAAACAAAGGATTCTTCCTTTCTTCCTCAGTTGGTGGCCTGGACACAGTAAATGGCCTGACAATTCCATCTAATCCATTTGTCCAAAACATGGTTCAATTCCTCTGCAGTACATGAGATCACTTGTGGTTCCTAGAACACTTTTCCTTCAGGCCTCTTCTTTTTCTCCCCCACTGATGCTGTCATGGCCTGGGGTACTGGTACCTTCTTTGTTCTCATAGTCTGTGCTATCCTTCTAGTTCTCTATAGCAAGTCAGCAAATTGGGTGATGCATAAATTTTTGAGGTTGAGCCTGTAATCAAAGAGCATGTTGGATATGCAGGTTTCCACGAGCTCTTTTTCTTCATGGTCTCCATAACAGTCTAAAGAAACATCTTCAAATTTTTTAATAAACTGGACAGGATCCTCTCCAGGCCTTTGCCTTACCATATGAAGGCTTTGGAAAGTGACCTTGTTCTCACCGAGGTAATACTTTGCACAGAACCTCTCCATCATTTCGTTCGAGGTTTTAATAGACCCAAGCCTCAGCGGGGTGTACCAAGTATATGCTTTGTTTATTAGGGACTTAGCAAACTCCCTTAGACACAGTTCTCTATCCCCTGCGTAGGGGCCCATAGTGTGAATAAATCTACTCACGTGTTCCACAGCACTTCCATTTCTCCCATCAAAATGATGGAACTTCGGGGCTTCATATCCCTTGGGATATGGTTTGCCAAGGAGTTCTGGTGGGAATGGAGGATCCCGAAAGAATTGCTTGGGGATCCCCGAGAGTTTTTCCCTTTCTTGCTTCAAAAGGGCATTGACATCTGCCAACGACAGGTATTAGGGGTTGGCTCCCCCTCTTACTGCTAACCCTCCCTTTGGTTGGGCTCTGTCCTGGTTGATCACAAGGAGGAAATTGTCTATGATTTCCTATGTCCTACCTTCTTTGAGGAGGCGAATTTCTTATTGCAAATCCTTCAGCATTTCTGTCATTTGAGCCATAGGATCTGGCTCTTGCCTTATGCGCCTTTGCCCCGATACGACATCTTGTTCTACTAGGGGCACCTCACCTCTTTGTCTAGAGGCCACTTCATTTTCCCCCACGGGCTTAGAGGCCGCAGGTGGCGCATTGGCGCCTTTTCTGTTCCTTGGTTTTAGGGCCATGCTTTGCGAATGGACTGCTTCTTCCCTTTTCTTTACCCAGTCCCCATTGAAGTTGCCAAAATGTGAAGGTCCTTTTTTAGACAGTGTTTAGGCCCCAAGTTGAAGCAAGGACCCTGGGCCTCGTTGTTGTAGTTTGAAGGGATTGGGCTTAGTTCACCGCAGCTAAATGGGCTATTTACAAACCAAGTTGGGCACAGAGTAAGAATCCTACAATACGTACATGCTAGAAAACAAGAATATATGTATTGAATAGCAAGAAATCAGCAAAGGAAAAACAATGTAATAAAGAAATGTACAAAATAATTGTTAAGGATCCTCAAAGTAGTATGAAATATTTCATTATTTTTCTTAATTGTGAATTACAATGTGCTTACTAAGATATGTTATAAGGTCCAAATAAGCTCAAAAATTACAGACTTAGATGGCTATTTAGGCCTCTAAGACTTGCAAAGTTTGAATCCTTTTGAATCCAAGTTTATATTCTATAGTGGCTGTTTTGGGATATCTGGCGCTATTTTTCTACTTTCTTTGAGTTTTAAACAGTGTTTTCTTAATGATTCTTGTTTTAATTCCCTATTGCTGAATACCTCTTGATGTTGGTTGCTTCCCCCCTTTTATAGTATCATTCTAAGGTTCAAGGTACCATTGATTCTCCCCCCTTGGCTCCCTGGGTATCAAAGCTGTTATGCCAGCCATTCTGATGGCTAGTTCTTTCCCTATTTCTCATAGTTTTCCTCTTTTCGTGCTATTTCCCTAAAAGTCACTTGCTGACTTTCCATTCTGGGGCATCCTTGGGCAACTGACCTTCAATCTCTCTTCTTTCAAGGCTTCTTACCTTTTAAGCTCAGCTTTTGGCCGTCCTATCTTTTTATTATTTTTCTCAAGTGAGCCAAATCCATCCTTGCCAGGTCGAAGGTTTTCCCTACTGTTAGGACATATGTCATGATTTTATGTAATTGGCTTATCCTTTGACAAAACGCACTCTACTTGTAATTGGGTAGACTTAGGATATGTTTAACTACTTCAAGAAACCACGTTTCAAAATCTAGTGTTGAAGCCTTCAAGTCCGTTCAAGAAATCAAGCAAGAGAGTGCAAATTCATTAAAGCTCGACAGCTGGTCGATACCTTCTCGACACCTCCTATCTGTCGAGGTTTAAGAATTTCATATTTCAATTCTGATTTTCTTGGGATCCGTGAATCTGTCTATGTGCCTTCTTTTCTCCTAACCCTAGACATATAAAAGGATTGTTTCAAAAGGGCCGTAAAACGGCACACAAGTTGCACAAGCATTGAGCAAACTCTGTTCAAGCAAATTGTGACCAGAGACAAAGTTCTTGACCTAGTTCATCTCTTTCTTGGAGAAGTTGCTGTGTATTTGTACCTTAGGGTTTTGTAACAAAGTATCTTCTTCATCTTCATCGTGTGGATGAATTGAAGAACTTTGCAGCCAACAGTCTTTTCAGATTGGTGATTGAAGTCACGTACTGGGATCCGCGCAACCGTTTGTCACGTACTTGGGAGCTGTGCATCAGAAAGGGGAACTGTCACTACAGAACAAGTCTGATTGGGTATTGGAGTAAGGGTTTAACTGTAGGTTGGTAAGGTACTTAGGATTCCTTGCTTGTAACTGCTTGTTGTGATAATAGTGGAGTTTCGGGAGTGGTAACCTGAAAATCACCCGGTGGGGTTTTTGCCAATAGGTTTTTCCCCATTCGTAAACAAATCACCGTGTCTTTTATTTTCCACTGCAATTTTTGTTTATTGGTGATTTGTTTGTGCTACCACGCTTTGCATGATAAATTGATTAATTAATAACTTGGCTAATTAATTAATTAATTCTTATCACAAGGGGTCATTCAGTTTGTGGCCTATCAAGTGGTATCAGAGCGGGCACACTCTAATTAGGGTTTAATCTTTGTTGTGTTGATCCATTGACCCCTGTTTGTCATGGATAGAGGACAGTCATTAATCATACCTCCTTTATTTGATGGCACTAACTATGCATACTGGAAAGTACACATAAGAGTTTTTTTGCAGTCCTTAGATGAGAAGGTGTGGCAAACTGTAGAGATTGGCTGGACCAAGCCAAAGGAAGCGTTGGCCGATTGGGATGAAGCAAAGATTAAGGTGGCTAACTTTAACAGCAGAGCATTGAATGCCTTATTCAGTGCAGTCACCAATGAGGAGTTTAAGAAGATATCCTTCACAGAAACTGAAAAAGGAAGCATGGACCATCCTCCAGACAACCTATGAGGGTACAAAGACTGTCAAAGATTCAAAGTTTTAGAGGCTCACTACAAGCTTTGAAGAAATAAAGATGGAGGATGAGTCATTAGATGAGTTCTATGCCAAGCACAAGGACATAGTAAACTCAGCCTTCAATCTTGGGGAAACCATTCCTGAACCCAAGATTGTAAGGAAAGTGCTCAGATCTCTACACGAGAGATTCCATGCCAAGATTACGACAATAGAAGAATCAAAGGATGTTGACAAAATTCCTTTGACTGAGTTGGTTGGTAATCTACAAACTTACGAGCTAGGGTTATTAAGGATTGGAAAGTCGGGAAAGGGCAAGAGCATGGCCTTGAAGGCAAAAAGCAGTGACACGGATGAGTCTTCCGATGATGAAGAATCCAAGATGAAGTCCTACATTACAAGGCAGTTCAAGAAGTTTATGAAGAATGCCAACAGGAGGAACTTCGACAAGGACCGCAAGCAATCCAGTTCTTCTCAGTTTAAAGGGCAAGACAAAGGGAAGAAGGATGCTAAGGAAAGTGGTCAGTACCCTGTTCCAGCAGGACCTAAGTGTTTTGGGTGTCAAGGCTTCGGGCACATGAAGCATGAGTGTCCTACGTATCTCAAGAGCATTGGGAAGAGTAAGGCACTTGCTGCTACCTTGAGCGACACTAAGCCTGAGGTAGATTTTGACAATGAGGATAACGGAATCTTGAATGCCTTCACTGCCACTGTCAATTCTACTGATGGGATTGTTGAAGATGTGGACGAAGAAGAAGAATTGGTGGAGTCAAAATTTGAAAAGATGGATGATCAAGATGACATCCATACAGCTTATGAGAAATTGTACAAAATTTCTAAAAAACATGAGAAACTTTATAAGCTAGCCACCAAGAAACTCAGTGATGTGGAACTTAATCGTGAGGAATTATCCACTAAGTTTGATGAGGCTAATCAAACGATTGGAGCACTGAGGTTTGAGAACAATTTCTTGGCTAAGAAGACCAAGAAGCTTGAGGCGAAACTGTTTCAAGTCAGAGCTCAACTGGAGAGGACTTCAAGCGCTAAGTTAGATGAAATGCTCAGCTTTCAAAAATCTGCATCAAATCGTATAGGTTTAGGGTATGGTATTTATTCCTCTAACATCGCTTCTACTAGTACTACTGTTTTTGTTCCTCCTACTAGTAATACTGAAATTAAGAACACTGATATTAAAATTAGTTTAGCTAGTGAGAACTTAGACAAGGGTAAATCTATCTTAGGAGCACCCCTAAACTAGAAAAGAAAGAAGCTAAAAATCCTAAGGCTAAGAAGGCTAACTCTCAAAAGCCTAAACAAAAGAAGCAGCATCTCTGTCATCATTGTGGAGCTGCCGGCCATATTCGACAAAATTGCTATAAATGGTTAGCCACTCAACAGAGCAACGGCATGATAGCGTCTGGAAGCCAAAATCAGCTTCAAACATCTCTCGCTCCTCTCAGTGATCTTCTTAAGGCCCTCATGTTCCTTTCGAACTTGAACGATTTCAATTCTTCCCCCTCACCACCAGTTCAAGGGTGTAGTCAAAGGAAAGGTTCTTCCAAGGTGTGGAAGAAAAAGGACTCTAAGTGATTCTATCACCTTATTCTATCTTCTTGTTTTTGTTTGTTGCATTGCTTATGTGTTTTGCTTTTATTTTGAATCAGTCTAGTTTTATGCTTTGCTTTGTTTAACATGTTTTTGTTTGTTTATTTTCAGTTTTTGTTTATTTTGTTTTGAAAAAAAAAATTATTGAAAAATCAGAAAAATACAAAAATAGTGTGTGTTCTGTGTACATTGGTACTTGTGTACCTTGGATGGCCACTGAAACAAAGTTTTTTAAACTTTGTATCGGTTGTAGCTTAGATGAGCATCTCTATGCACAACTAAGTAAGTGAGCTTTGTGGCTCTTGTTTGTGATGAGTAAGATTGAGTTGTTTCTTATACTTAACACTCATATCACTCTTTATGACGGAAAGGACTAAAAAATCCTGAGAGAAAGGCATTAATAACCATCTCACCACTGTTGCCTGCCAATCATGTATGACATCTGTATGCTTCGGCATAGCAAAAGTGTGATGTCAATGACATTTGTGTGCTTAGGCATAGCAAAATCGGAATGTCAAATATCATTGGGTATTTCTTTTCTCCCTCTAATAAACCCATGTATGATATACTTAAAAGAAAAATATGCAAAGAAAAATCAAAAGCAAAAAGATCAAAAATGCTTTTAAATATGATTGCAAGCGTGTATTCTAGGAGATGTGGGAGTTATAGGATGTACCTTGAAGGTAATAGTCCCCATCAAGCAGTTATAATTGTATGTGAGTTAAAGTGATTTTCTTATATCTCAAATCGTCATAACATGTATACACTTATGCAATCTTGCGATATTTTTCATACACAACACGCAATATTCTTTGCTATTCTTGATACATGTGCAGATACAATGTGATTTGGCCATCACAAGTTTTACATGTGATAATGTATGCTCATTAAACTGTCGTGACTTATTTTTGAAATATAAAATTGGTTAGACTTGTTTAGTGTGTGTGTGTGTGTTTTGGAGATCCTTGTGCTCAAAATTTTTAAATTAAGAGACTATTTTGAGAGATTTTTGTGTTGGTTGGATCATTGGTTGAGTTGTATGTTGGATTACATTCATATCTGTGTTTTTCACATCTTAAAAAACTGTTTTGAAAAGCTGGCTCAACACCTCCTCGATACCTTTCTATCTGTCGAGCTTCTCAAGCATTTTTTTAAACGCAATCTCGACACCTCCTCGATACTTGGTGGATCGATCGAGAAAGCTCCTGCATCCTCGATAGCTCCTCGACACCTACTGGATCGATCGAGCTTCTATTCTGAATCTGACTCGTTGTTGCTCGATAGCTTCCTCGATACGTCAGCTATCGAAGACCAGATCCTCAATACCTACCTCGACAGATCCCTCGATACCTCTCGATACCTGCATCTGTCGAGATTTACTAGCTGCCTATATAAGGCCTCTGTGCGATCCGAAATTCATTTCTCTTCGATCTCTCTCTCGATACTTCTCTGTTTCTTTCCCAAAACACTCTCTTCTTTCTCTAAAACCTCTTCCTCAAGGATTCTTCAAGCTTTTTCAAGTTTCTCTTTACTTGGTAAGCTCCTAATCCTTTCTCATTCATGCATTTCATGATTTAAAACCTAGGTTTTGGGGTTTTTGAAAAAATTTGGGGTTTTTCAAAATTGATGAGCTTTCATTGAAATTTTGGGATGGGTTTTTACTTAAATGTGTTTAAAACCTCATACATTGCATCACATTAGCATTATAATGATATTATCATGCATTTAGATGTGTGCTATATGTTTGGATTGGCCTGAGTCCATAATGCATTTTCTTTTGCATGTCACATGTTCATGCATTATCCATACATACGTACTTCTTTTCAATGTCATTCTTTCTCTCCCTCTCTGTTAGTTTACGTTCAATGTGTCTATGGCACCTAAGCGTAAATCCACTCCGGCCCGGAACCCTCTTCATTCCAGTGCCTCTTCGTCTTCTAATTCTGCCCCTCTCTCTCTTCGGTTCCGTGATAATGATGCCCACAAGGAATTCTCGGAGAACTTTTCTAGACGAGGCATTCATTCGGAACGCCAAGTCATACTATCAAACTTTGCCGACACTGACCTTCCCTCTGTCATTCACAGTAGGGGATAGGAGTCACTGTGTGACGTCCCGGTCACATGTCCCCTCATGCTGATGCAGGAGTTTTACTCCAACATGCATGGGATAGATTGTTCAGTACCTCTCTTTTTCACTCACGTTCGAGGTACGCGCATCCCTATCACACCGCAGCTGGTTGCGGATGTGCTTCATGTCCCTAGGATAGAGTTTCCTAACTATCCTAGCTGTGAGCGTCTGAGGACAGTGTCTAGGGATGAGCTCATGTCTTCTTTTTGTGAGCGCCCTACTGCTTGGGGTGAGCGTCTTTTCACACCATGTAGACCTTTTGCTAAAGATCCTAGATTCCTAAACATGGTGATGACATTTGTGTTACATCCTCTTTCTTATTATAACTCCATCACAGAGCCTTGTGCTCGATTTTTGCTATCTCTTCTTGAGCATCTCACTATAGATTTCCCCTCTCATTTCATTCTGTCTATTATAGATGTTCATTTGGATTCAGCGTCCCGTGATAAGCTCATTTTTCCTTCCGCTATCACGAGGATTCTACGCCATTTTTTCGTTCCTTTTCTCTCGTTCGACCATTTTTCCATCATGTATGCCATAGATTACGCTACCGTTAAACGTAGCGAGGCCCAGTTTCGGTCGTGACAAATGGATTCAGCAGCACCCTCCTCTCGTTCTTCTCCATCCCGATCTACTCCATCTGCATCCGCTCCTTCCTCTTCCGGTGATGCATCTTTGGGAGACATCTTGGCGCAGCTGTAACGCATGGATGCTCGCCTGGATACACTCTCTACGGAGTTGTATCAGGTGAACGTTCGTGTTGGTCGTATTGCACAATGACAAGCGACTATGGGCGGCTTTTCACCTGAGCCTACTCCTTCACCATCTCATCCTGTTGCTTCCGATTCTGATGCTGAGGATGATGATGATGATGATGGTGATGACGATGACACTTCAAATGATGATGGAGATGCTAGCTCTACCAATAAGATGTCTACTTGACACTCTACCCTTTGTCACTCATGACAAAAAAGGGGAGTAGTTTTGGATATGAGAGTAGTCACTCTTAGGGGGAGAGTTAGTTTTTGGGATCATTTTGTTAGAGGGAGTGTTGTTATTATTTTTTTTTAGGGCTGTAGTGAGGATATCATGTATCTTTTCTTTTCTTTCTGTCTTAGATACATTGATCTTTGTACATGAGGTCTTGTGACCATTTATAAACATACATTGTACTTATTTTCTCTTATATATTGTTGATGTATGTTTTTCTTTCACCTACCCTTTCATGTGTTGTTTCTTTTCTCTCTTTATACACATGCTTCTTATTAATTTGTATGCAATCTATTATTTCTGTTTCACACAAAGATGCCTTGATGAGTTTTGTTTAAAGTGTTTCAGAAATACAAGTTGTCAAAGTCTACTTGCCATACACTCTCTTCTTGCAAAGTTTTTCAAGAGCTTGTGTTATGATAGATTTTATTGTATTCAACAAGTAAATATGAGTTAAGTGATTTATGACTTCTCTCATATGTTCATTTGTTAGTTGTGGTTTTGTCACGAATTGCCAAAGGGGGAGATTGTTAGGACATATGTGTTTCACATATTAAGAACATATGTCATGATTTCATGTAATTGGCTTATCCTTTGACAAAACGCACTCTGCTTGTAATTGGGTAGACTTAGGATGTGTTTAACTACTTCAAAAACCCACGTTTCAAGATCTAGTGTTGAAGCCTTCAAGTCCGTTCAAGAAATCAAGCAAGAGAGTGTAAATTCATTAAAGCTCGACAGCTGGTCGATACCTTCTCGACACCTCCTATCTGTCGAGGTTTAAGAATTTCATATTTTAATTCTAATTTTCTTGGGATCCGTGAATCTGTCTATGGGTCTTCTTTTCTCCTAACCCTAGACATATAAAAGGATTATTTTAAGAGCCATAAAATGGTACACAAGTTGCACAAGCATTGAGCAAACTCTATTCAAGTAAATTGTAACCGGAGACAAAGTTCTTGACCTAGTTCATCTCTTTCTTGGAGAAGTTGCTGTGTATTTGCACCTTAGGGTTTTGTGACCAAGCATCTTCCTAATCTTCATCGTGTGAATGAACTGAAGAACTTTGCAACAAATAATCTTTTCAGATTGGTGATTGAAGTCGCGAATTGGGATTCGCGCAATCGTTAGTCACGTACTTGGGAGCCGTGTATCAGAAAGGGGAACTGTCACTACAGAACAAGTCCGATTGGGTATTAAGGTAAGAGTTCAACTGTAGGTTGGTAAGGTACTTGGGATTCCTTGCTTGTAACTGCTTGTTGTGATAATAGTGGAGTTTCGGGAGTGGTGACTTGAAAATACCCGATAGGGTTTTTGCTGTTAAGTTTTTCCCCATTCGTAAACAAATCACTGTGTCTTTTGTTTTCCGCTGCAATTTTAGTTTATTGGTGATTTGTTTGTGCTACCACACTTTGCATGATAAATTGATTAATTAATAACTTGGCTAATTAATTAATTCATTCCTATCACAATGGGTCATTCAATTTGTGGCCTATCACCTACTACTTCCCTTTATGGTTTTTCTTCTGGGGTTCTTCGAGGTATCAACTTTTTGTTCATGAGTTGTCGCTCTTCAAGCCTTCTGGTTCCTTGCTGCATCACTGGGTGCTTGAGAAGGACATATCTGCCCTTTGTTTCTTGTGTTTCGTGGTACCCATTTAGAGTTGTCTCAATCCCACTTCAACTATGCTGCGCGTCCTAAGGATCCCAAACCTTTGGCGTCCTCTGGAGATCTCGGCCCAATCCGTTCCATTAGGTTCTTTCTCTTTTTTTTCTTTTATCCTCCAATCTTGGTAGGCTGGGCCTTTTTCTTTCTTCCCTTTGTTTTATGGGCTCTAAGGCCTATCTCTTCATAGATTTTGGGTTTCAAGTCTTTTGGGCTTGCCATCCTTTTTACTTGTGGTGGGCTCAGCCTTTTAACATTATTTTCCATAAGATTGGCCCATCGTGCTATTTTCTCTGGGCCTTGATGTTATGATTTTTTAGACCTCAACAACAACAAAATGTCTTTACATTTTTACAAAAGAAATGATATGTATATAATATTTTAAATTGTTACGGATTGTTATTGGTGGGAAAAAAATAATTTCATTGATAAGTTTAAATTAGAATAACAATTGAACTCCTACAATTTGCTATGAAAATATTGTGAAAAATGTTGTGGATGTAGTACTTTTTTTTTATAATACCTTTATTTTTAATTATGGTTGGTTCCAGTATGATATTTTAGTATTTTATTTTGACATATAAAGAATTAAAATCTCAACAATCATAAAAATATTGTGGCAATTTGCTATGTTAATATTTTATTATTATTGTAAGGTCACAATTTGCGGCCCAAGCCCAAAATGTATGGAGTCTTGGTCCAATGAGCCCAATACAATAAATTTGTAGAGAATGGGTCGAATAACTAAGTCCTAATGAGTTGGACAATGGCTAGTATTAAATCGTGTGGCGATCAAACACAAAGCAAGGATGCTTATCTCAGTAAACTTCCAGTCCGAGGAGGTTAAATCTGTGTATGATGATTGCTCTCAAATATCATAATGGTTCAAATTGCTATATTGCTTTTTTCTCTCTCCTTCTTCAATAAGGTCTAAGCTTTTTTCTAGCAGCTCATTATTGCTACTCGAACAGAATAAGCTGGTTTTTAGTGTTGGAAAACCCGTTTCTAAAGGAATAACAACCTCGGCTCCGTAAGTCATCGAGAAGGGAGTTTCTCCAGTTGACCTGCAGGGTGTGGTTTGATACGTCCATAGGACATGTGGCAGTTCTTCCACCCACCTTCCCTTCGCATCATCTAACCTCTTCTTAAGTCCATTCACAATGACCTTATTAACAGTTTCAACTTGCCCATTCCTCTGTGGGTAAGCTAGGGTAGAATATCTATTCGTAATTCCCAATTCGCAACAGTACCTCCTAAAGGCTTTACTATCAAACTGAAAACCATTGTCCGAGATAAGGGAGTGGGAGACCCCGAACCGGGTGACAATGTTTTTCCAAACATGCTTTTTTACGTCCAGATCTCTGATATTCGCTAGAGGTTCAGCTTCAACCCATTTAGTAAAGTAGTTAGTGTCAACGTGCAGATACCTTTTGTTCCTTGCTGCCTTGAGAAAGGACTCGACAATATCCAAACCCCATTCAGCGAACGGCCAAGAGCTGGACAGTGGATTGAGGATCCCTCCTGGCTGATGTATGTTTGGCACAAACCTTTGACACTGGTTGCACTTCTTCATGTATTCGTGTGCTTCCTTCTGCATATTGGGCCACCAATAGCCTTGGGTGATGGCCCTATGAGATAAGGACCTGCCACATGTATGGCTTCCATAAATTCCCTCGTGTAATTCCTCTAGGATTAGTTCTAAGGCCTCAGGGTGCATGCAGAGCAAGTATGGTTCGAAAAAAGAGCGTTTATATAGCTTCTAGTCCTCAAATAGCCAGAACCGAGAAGCGTTTCTTTGTATCTTGTCAGCTATGGTCTTCTCCTCGGGTAAGATATCTTCTTTCAAAAATAGTACCAAAGGTTCGATCCAGCTAGGTCTCACTCGAACGTGGTGGACATGGATCACTTTTCTCTTCGTCACTAAGGGTTTGTATAAATATTCCACAAGGATAACCTAGGGTAAACTTTAAGCCGAAGAGGTGGCAAGCGTGGCCAAGGAGTCGGCATGGGTGTTTCCACTTCTAGGGATATGCAGTAAGCTAAAAGAATCGAAGTAGGATCGTAGGCACTTAGCTTGGTTTAAGTATTCTTGCATTCTTTCGTCTCTTGCTTCTAACTCTCCGTTTACTTAGCCAACGATCAGTCTTGAATCCGAGAACATGTTTACTGCTTTTCCGCCAAATTTCTGAACCATGGACATTCACTCAGCAAGGCTTCATATTCAACCTCATTATTCGTGGCCGAGAAGCCTAGTCTCAGTGATTTTTTGATGGTAATCCTTTTAGGGGAAATCAGAACTAGCCCCACTTCGTAGCCTCTTTAGTTTGCTTCGTCATTGACATATACTTTCCAGCATATGGGCCATTGTAGAGAGATTGCGCGAACTGATTTTTCATCCATGCCTTGTGCCCCTGCTTCTTCTTCTAGCAAGAGTTTAGTAAATTTAGCCACTAAATCCATGAGAACTTGGCCCTTGATGGAAGTACGAGGCATGTACTTGATGTCAAAAACCCCTAGAATCGTGCCCAACTTAGCAATTCTCCCTGTATAATCGGCATTCTGAAGTATGGACCTGAGCGGGAGCTGGGTTAGAACGATAACTGTGTGTGCTTGGAAGTAATGAGGAAGCTTTCGTATAGCTTGAACTACCGCTAGGATGGCCTTTTCTAATGGTAGGTAGTGGAGCTCTGCTCCTGCAATGATTTGCTCACGTAATAGACTGGTCGTTGTACGTCGTTATCCATTCGTATCAGCATTAGGCTTATTGCATGGGGGGCCACAGCGATGTAGGTGAACAAGACTTCGTCAGCCTCAGGACTGGATATGATTGGCAGTCGAGATAGATATTCTTTAAGTTGTTGGAAGGCCAAAACACATTCTTCCATACATTCAAATCCCTTCCATTTATTCAACAAGAGGAAGAAAGGTCTACACATGTCTGCCGACCGAGAAATGAAACGATTTAAAGCAGCAATCATGCCGATAAGCTTTTGGACCTCTTTAGAATTCCGAGGTGGCTGCAAGCTGTTAAAAGCCCTGATTTGATCGAGACTGACCTCGATTCCCCTATGGGTCACCATATAGCCCAAGAATTTTCCTGACCCTACCCCAAATGAACATTTGGATGCATTGAAACGCAGCTTGTGTCTCCTCAGAATTTCAAAGATGTCCCCAAGGTCTCTCACATGTTCAGATGCTACCTTACTCTTTACTATCATGTCACCTATGTAGGCTTCAATGCTCTTCCCCAACTATGGTTCGAACATTCTAGTCATCATTCTCTGGTAGGTGGACCCTGCGTTTTTCAAGCCAAAAGGCATCACCTTGTAATGGTAGTTTCCAATAAGAGTGACAAAAGCTGTCTTTTCTTGGTCATCTGCGGCCAGTGGTATTTGATGGTATCCTTGAAAGGCATCCAAGAAGCTCATTCGGGGGTGGCCAGCAGTTGCGTCTACCAACTGATCTATCTGAGGCATAGGGAACGGATCTTTTGGCAGGCTTTATCTAGATCCGTGAAGTCTACACAAACTCGTCATTTCCCACTCTTCTTCTTTACCACTACAGTGTTGGCCAACCACTCAAGATAAAAAAAATTCCTTGATAACCCCTACTTTTTTGAGCTTCATCACCTTGTCCCTAACAGCGTTGGCATGCTCCTTTGTCGAGCGCCGAGATGGTTGCTTCTTGGGAGTCACGAATGGGTTAACGTTTAGGTGGTGGCAGATGAAGCTCGGATCAACCCCGAGGGCCTTGTAGGCGTCCCAGGCAAACACGTCCACGTTTTCTCTAAGAAACCCAATCAATTCTTCTTTCTCTTGGGGAGGTAGTTTCGAGCCAACTTGAAAGAACTTTTCCGGATCAACGCCAATGACTATCTTCTCTAGATCTTCGCATTTTACCTCATCAGCCGATTCATTACCGGGCAATACCAGGGTGGCTGATTACTATAACCCCTTTCTGGTAGAGGCCGAGGGCTCGGCACTGGGTTGACGCGAGATGGCAGCCACCATGCACTGTCTAGCAATGATCTGATTCCCCACAATCTCTTTAACCTGCCCTTTTGACAGGTTCTTCACCTTTTGGTATAGTGTAGAAGAGACAGCCCCTAGGGCGTGAAGCTAGAGTTTGGCCACAATAGCTGTGTAGAGCGAATAAGCGTCAACTACAACGAAATCCACCTCCACCACGTCCGAATCGATTTGTATAGGTAGTCTGATCTAGCCCCTTAGGGTAACGATCTTTCCCTCGAAACTCACCAGAGGGGAATCGTACTCCATGAAGTCATCGGGTTTTAAGTTCAGCCCCTGTACAAGTCGAGGTACATTACTTCCACAGTACTGCCCTGATCTACCAACACCCTCTTTACATCATATCCTCCAATCCTGAGTGTGACTACCAGGGCATCGTTGTAAGGTTGGATGGTTCCAATCTTATCTTCGTCTGAGAATCCCAGTACAAGTGAGGCTCCTTTCTTGGCCTTTTTGAACTCCCAATCGTCATCCTCAGTGGAAAGCCTAACCACAAACATTACTCTAGAAGGGTAAGAGCCGGTCCTTCCCGGAGCAGCAAGAATGACATTTATCGTGCCTATGGAAGGTCTCAAGGAGGCGTCTCTCCGTGTTTTAGGATTCGCCTGTCCTTGCTGGCCACTGGAATGGTGTAGAAGATGTCTTAATTTTCCCTCTCAGACCAGCTGGTCCAAGTGGTACCTCAGGTTCCTGCAGTCCTCAATGGTGTGCCCTGGTTCTTGGTGGTATTGGCAATACAAGTTTTGGTTGCGCTTCATGGGGTCTCCTGCCATCTTACTCGGCCATTTGAAGAACGGCTTGTTCTTGATCTTTGCTAGAACCTGATGTACCGGATCTCGGAACATAGCATGTACTGCTTGCGCGTTGACGGACCTGGATTGCCCTACAAAGTCTCCCCTCGGTCGGTTGTTGTTGTTAAATCGGTCCGACCTGAAGTCCCTCCTCTCTTAAGGGACAACCTTCGCTTTACTTTTTCCTAGCTGCTGGTCTTCTTCAACCCTTTTATACTTGTTGATCCAGTCCATGAGCTCGCGCAGGTTGGTGACAGGCCTTCTTGTTAGGGGTTTTCTTAAACCATGCTCAGTTGGGAGGCTACTCTTGAAAGTGCTGATGGCGACGCCGTCATAGTTACCCTTTATCTCATTGTACATCTCCCAGTACCTGTTCGAGTAGGCTTTTAGTGTCTCCCCTTCTCGCATGGACAAAGACAGAAAGGAATCCAGAGGCCGAGGAACCCTGCTACTCGTGATGAAACGAGAGCCAAAGGTCTATGTCAACTGCTTAAAGGAATTTATGAAATTTGGCCTAAGGCCATCAAACCATCTCATCGCCATTAGTCCCAAGCTGGATGGAAATACTTTGCACATCAAAGCCTCATCTTTGGAATAGACGACCATCCTCTGGTTAAACTAGCTTACGAGCTCTACGGGGTCCATTCAACCGTTGTACATAGTGAAAGTAGGTTGATGGAACCGCCGAGGAAGCTTAGCCCCTTCTATCTTGCGTGTGAAGGGTGACTTAGAGATTTGGTCTATGGCCTTGCTCATGGCGTCCTTTACTAGGCCTTTACAGGACGGACTTTTGTGGCTGCGTTTATGGTGGTGCTCTTCCTCTTAAGAAAAGGTCTCACTTGGTGGAGTTTTTGACCTTTGCCTATAATTGTCGTCGCCTTCTTGACTAGTATCTGAACTTGAGGGGGAACGCTTCCGTTGCGTACATCGTAGTTTCTTTTTTAAGTCATTAATTTCCCGCTGTATGGCTTTGTTGTCATCTTGCCTTTGGGATATGTGACTTCTTACCCTAGAACGACTTTTGCTTGTATGGGTAGTCCGTACACTACCCTCTCGATGTTTATCCTGATCTTTTTCCCGTTCGAAGTTAAGAAAGTTGTCCTACCATTGGGAACCTGCAGGCTCTGTTTGGTGTGGACCTGATCCCACCATGTTTAACCGTTGTACTCGTTGAGGCACAAGTTCTTCCCACAGACGGCACCAATTATAAGATCACAATTTGCGGCCCAAGCTCAAAATGTATGGAGTCTTGGTCCAATAAGCCCAATACAATGAATTTGCAGAAAATGGGTCAAAGAACTAAATCCTAATGATTTGGACAACAGCTAGTATTAAATCGTGTGGCGATCAAACACAAAGCAAGGATGCTTATCTAAGTGAACTTCCAGTCCGAGGATTTTAAATCTGTGTATGATGATTGCTCTCAAATATCAGAATGGTTCTGATTGCTATATTGCTTTTTTCTCTCTCCTTCTTCGATCCACCTTTCATGAAGAGTCTTCCATCTTATATAGCCTCTTTTGAATCATCTTCACCCTTCACTTGTTAATCATCTGAACCCTTACTTGAGTACTTGTCCCATCAGCCACCTTCCCTAACTCTTTGTGAGTTGCGGTAGCCAAGGTAGCACTGTTCAGACGTCTTCTCCACATAAATGCGGTCAGTAAAGTAGCTGTTGTGCATTTAATGTGGTGGTATCAGCCTTCTCTTAGATATTTTTGGGTCTTCTTCCTTCTCCCATGTCTGTGAAGCACATTCCTGTCATTGAACCTTCTTGGAAGGTCACTTTAATTGCTGAATTATATATTTTGAACCATATTTATTAAGTCCGAGGAGTATGTACTCCTCAGACAGCCATTCATTTGCTTTCTACTTATGGAACTTGGTCTGGGAGTATTTCATAATTATTTGCTTATCCTCAAACCTATTTATATCCTTGGATAAAGCCCAAGGCCCAATATACGATCTTGGGCCCTTGCCCCTACAATTATTATTATTATTATTATTATATATGCAAGTTCAACATATGATATTACCACACAAAAAAGGAGAAGAAGGCTAGTGTAACAGTGGGAATTGAACAGCTATTAAGCCGAAACACTCTATCACTATCACCACACACACGCGTGCACACACACACACACACACACACACACACACACACACACACACACACACATATATATGATTCCTCACTTTTTTCTCTCATTCAAAACCGCACATGAGACTTTCATCTCACACGGCTCCTAAGTTCTAAAAGAAAGAAGAACTCGTCTTCTTTCCTTTTTTGATTACCTTCTTCGTGTATGTATAAGATCGAATCTATTCGATTTTTAAAAAGGATTACTAATTCTTAACTTTTCGAGGAATCCTTTATCAATGGTTGTGAATGACCTATTTTTCTCAATCTTTTCGACCTTGGTTCCTTAAGAGCAAGTCGGAAAGATTGAGAAATAGAACCATCTGATTTGATTCGTTCTCAATAGCCATAAGATGATCATCTTAGTAACTATGGATATTATGTAATTAATTGGTATACAAATATATATAATGTCTGAATTCTTTCTTCTGTACTGAAGATCATCAAAATAAGCAAGAATACTTTTTTTACAAAAAATTTCCAAAGAGGCATTTAGGAAATCTGTCTGATTCTATCTATGTTCGTTCTGTTTGAAGAAAGGAAGGATCCCAAAGAATCGATCATTCTTTTAGTCGTTGAATCTCTCTTTAATTAATCAATGTGTGATATTCCGAATCCTCATTACTAATGAAAATTGCGTGCTTTGTTTTGAGAAAAAGTTACAATTTAACGAAACAAAATTTGACTAATCCAATCCAAAGCACCGTAAATATAGGTATTGACACTTTTTATACAGCTCTTTTTTTTTTTCTTTTAATTAAAAACACGCTGAAACTATTATTATAACAACATCACAATACAAAAACATCCTGGATAAAAGCTTGCTGAATACAACAATGAATCTCTTCAGTCCAAATGATATCATTGACAAGGTTTTGAGCTTGTCTTGCTAGAATGTGGGCTGGCTTATTGCCAGTCCTGCGTACATGAGAAAAATTAACAACACCAATTTCAGCACCTAACTCATGAATGCCTTCTACAACAGCAGCAACAGAAGTGGGCGACAGTGCAAATCGCTTGAGAGCATTGGATATTGTCAAGGAATCACCTTCCAACACCCCATTTCACAGCCCCAAATGTCTTACTAGTAACAAACCTGCCTCATAGGCTTTAGCTTCCACTTCAAGTGCCCTTAATAAAGCTTTAATTTTTCTACACAAAGCTGCCAATAATCTGCCCTCAACATCTCTAATTACAACACCAATGCCTGCATGCTTCTTTGATTTAAACAAAGCTCCATCAACATTTATTTTTATTAAACAAACTGAAGGAGGTAACCAGGCCGAGTGCAGAGACCGTTGTTGTGCTTCAGGTAAGTGTAGAACCGGGTTTGATACAGCAGAATCCACTACAGACCGATACTCCAGAAGATAATTTACTGCCAAAGAGCCAAGGCCAAACCTGTTTTGGCTTCACCACCATAATAAATCTCATTCCTGTTACTCCAAAGTGCCCAAGCAGTAATTACAAGTTGTGAACATCTATCTACACTAGCTGCACTAGTCATCATGACAAACCATAACAGGTCTTGAAACGAATCAATATGAACATCCGAAGGCAGTAGCTGTAATTTTGTTGCAGCTCAAGTATCCTGTGCTTTCATACAGCCCCAAAAAATGTGACCAGTCATCTCAGCCATTTCATGACAGCAAACACACGTCTTCAGCAATGACCTTACGCCTCTTTAACTTAACTTTGGTTGGTAAAGTGTCACGACAAGCACGCCAACAAAAGTGTCACACCTTATGAGGAATGGGCAAAGACCAAATTTTCTTCCAAAACTTCCTCAATAAACTACCATCAAAAGTAGTTCCACAATTTGTAGAATTAAACAAAGTAGCCACTAATTTATAAGCACTCCTAACGGTGAAATTTCCATTGGTAGTTTCAGCCCAAACAATTTTATCTGCTGGTAGAGTAGCACTCAAAGGAATACTCTTGATTGATTCGACTTCTTGAGGAATAAACAAGCAATCAATCACTTCAATTTTCCACCTTACTGTTCCTGTATCAATCAAGTCAGCAACATTCATATCAACACTCAAAAACAACCTTGGAGAAAGCACTCTATGAGATGAAACCCCTAGCAGCCACTTATCTTGCCAAATCTTGATATTTGCTCCATTACCAACCCTCCATCGCATCCCTTCAATGACTAAGCTTTGGGCAGAAATTAAACTCCTTCATGTATAAGAAGGATTGTGTCCAATCAAAGCATGAACAAAATCACTTGTTGGGAAGTATTTAGCCTTAAGGACCCTATAAACAAGAGAATCACCTCCCATTTGAAGATGCCACCCCTGTTTCGCAAGCAAAGCCATATTAAACCATTTTAGATTCTTGAAACTCAATCCTCCATCACACTTAGGGTCCATTTGGGAGGAGGGAATGAAATGGAATGGAGAGGAACGAAGAGAATCAATTTAGAATATTCTTCCCTTCCCTTGTTTGGGAGTTTTAATGGAGGGAATGGAAAGTCCATTTCCTTGTCTGGGAGTTTAAATGGGAGGGAATGCTCATTCCTCCCTTTTCCCTCAAAACCTCAAATTTTTGTTCTCTTCAAAATTGGGAGGAATGAGAGGGAATGGATTTAGGTTTAATGAAATTTTTGTTAAAATTCCTAAAATACCCCCTTTAATATTAGCCTTTTTTTCTCATTCAGCCGTAAAGACATAGTTCTATCATTCTTGCACAATATTGTCCGTCCTCTGCAAAGTGAGGCTGCTACCGCTGGTCTTTCTTTTTCTTTTGTCTGCTACAATTTTTGATTATTGCTCAAACCAAGTATGTCTATCTTTTTCTTTTTCTTTTCGGTTGTTTGCTCGTCTATTTTTTTTTTTATGAACTGTTTGCTAGTCATTCATGAGAGTGATATATAGTGTTTTTGTAAACCTAAATACCAAAACAAACTAGCATTTTGTACACCTAAAAACCTTGAAATGAAAAGAAACGAAAACTGCTGTTAGAGTTACTTGTACAGCTAAAAAAAAAATTTATTTAGAAATTTGAAAGTGAGAACTGCTAGAAAACTATTGTAGAACTGCTATAAATTTGGCTCATTCCTCATTAAAAAAATTTATTAAAAAAAAAAAAAACCATTCCCTCTTGCTTACTTTGGCGTTGATGGCTAAGATGGCTGTCTTTTTGTGCATTCTTCTTCTTCATACTCAAAAAATTACACCACCACAACACACAACACCACCAGTAAATCTACAACTGAACTGATATGCAACCCACCTTGAGCCAACAGATGAGTCTTTGACTCTTTTCTCAATCTTAGTCCTTCCTCTCTTCTCTTTTTGCATTCCATATTTTCTTAGTTTATCTCCATCTTTCTTTTTTTGATTTCCCTTCTCTGTCTCTCTCTTTTTTTTTTCTTTTTTTTTTTTTCAGGTAAAACTCTTTTTCTGCTCACTTCAAGTTGTTTAAACTAGTTTTTGGACTATTGTGGTGCCTTTTATGTCTTTGCCTCAATTTCAAGAAGGGTACTGTCCACATGTATGGTTGAAAACCATACACTTAGCAATGTAATTGTTTAAACTATTTTATGGACTATTCTAGTGCCTTTTTAAGTCTTTGCTTCAATTCTTCTCAAAAAAAAAAAAAAAAGTCTTTGCTTCAATTTCAAGAAGGGTACTGTCCACGTGTATGGTTGAAAACATACACTTGACAATGTAAAAAAAAGCTAACTCATTCCCCACTAAAGTCACAGTTTTCAAGTTGTTTTAAAATATAAAAAAAAAGTCACTGTTTTCAAGCAAGTTGGCAAGTTGACTATTATTTGTATATTTTTTTTAGCAATTTTTAACCAATTAGTAAATTTTTATTTTAGTTATAATACTATTAGTGTTACAATTTATCTCTCAAAGACATTAATGTACGTGTACTTTGAGAGATAATGTTATAATTTAACACTTTGAATCCCAAACAAAATTAATGTTTATAGTTTAACAGTTTTACTTTTAGATTAGTTGTAACATATTCATAATTAGTTAGACTAATAACATAACTATTTTTTTAGAATATGTGCCCATAATTTTCTAATTTGGACTAATAACATAACTATTTTTTTACTTAGATGGATTTGAATAATGAGGTACTTAAGACCATAATTTTCTCGGACTTTATGCGGAAACTAGCTTTGGTTCATGCTGCATGCCGTTATTTGTGTTACATTATACATTAAAGGCAACGACTAAAAAGAAGACGTGTTCCCCACATTCTTACATAATCAACCATAGAAAGACAAAAAGTTTGTGATGAACTAATGTCTCGACTTATGAATAGTGAAAAATGCTATGATGTAATATGCATGGGTCCACAAGCTTTTCAAGATTTGTGTCACATTTTGCAGAGAGATGGTGATCTTCAAGACACACAGCATGCCACGGTTGAAGAGCAAGTTGACGAGTTTCTTCACATGCTAGCACATAATCAAACGACTTGTACAATGTCCTTCTTTTTTGTCGTTCTGGTGAGACCAGTAGTCGCCATTTTCATAACGTGTTAAGATCAATAATTATGTTAGAGGATTAATTCCTTCGACAGCCTGATGGAACCCAAGTGCCACTTGAAATACTACAAAGTAGTAGGTTCAACCCATATTTTAAGGTAAATATATCATGCATATAATTTATATTTGATAGTAGTTTAGTACAAATATATTTTAAGGTAAATGTTTTTGAGAGATAATGTTAATCTCAGGATTGTATTGGGGCACTTGATGGAACACATGTTCGTGTCAAAGTGTTTAATGAGGATGCACCAAGATATCGGGGTAAGAAGGGTTACACAACACAAAATGTGTTGGTGGCATGCTCATTTGATTTAAAATTCACATACGTATTACCAGGTTGGGAAGGAATTGCTTCAGATTCAAGAATAATAAAGAGTGCTTTAATTAGAAATGATAATTTGAAAATCCCACAAGGTAAATTTAATTCAAATACGTATTATGGTGTATTCTTCATAATTAAAAAATTTGTAGTATATAATTAATGGTTGTTATTGTTTATTAGGTAAATATTATCTTGTTGATGCGAGATACATGAATATAAGTCGTTTGATTGCACCTTATAGGGGAGTGCGTTATCTTTTAAAAGAGTATTCTGTTCGTCCCCTTGAAAATGCTAAAAAATTGTTTAATTTACGACATGCATCATTGCGCACTGCTATTGAAAGAGCATTTGGTGTACTTAAAAAAAAGATTCCTATCATAGCAAGTACTATAGAGCCTAATTATTGTGTTGACACCCAAAATGAAATCATTTTAGCATGTTGCATACTTCATAATTATTTAATGGGTGTCGACCCTGATGAAAGTCTTATTGAAAAGGTTTTGCATTCTCATCGTGAACATGTGGCCCCTACTCCAAGAGAAGATGATGAGGATGCTAGGCAATGAGATATTATAAGAGATTCTATAGCATTGGCCATGTGGCAAAACTATGTCCAAATGTGATAGCTTTTGGGTTTATTGTTGTCATGTCGTTTAAAACTATGCTATGTTTTAATTACTTAAACCTAAATATTATGCAAATTTCTCTTTTCATTTTGATATTGCTCTCTATTTTTTGATAATTAATATTAATATTTACATAATATTTTATATGTGTTTTTTGTCCTATTAATTATAGCATGGGTAAGATATCAAAAAAGAATGGTGGAGATCCAAGCAAAGAAGTATAATGGAGTAGTGGTATGGATGATGCTTTAGTGGATGCTTTTTTACATCAGGTGATCATAGATGGTAGAGTTAATGGAACTTTTACCTCTAAGGTATATGATGACATAGTGAAAGAGTTGGTTGAAAATTTTGATATGGAGATTAACAAGGATAAGTTAAAAAATCAACAAAAGACACTGAAGAAGAATTTTCATAAATGCTATGACATATTTAAAGATGGATTGAGTGGTTTTGGATGGAATGATTCTTTAAATATGTGGACAGTTGAACCAGAAGTTTGGGAGCCATTCATAGGAGTAAATTACCACTTTTTGTGAGTTTAATTTTGTATTACATAATTATATTTGTTGTTTAACCATTTGTCTTGGTTTGTAACAGTCTAAACCTGCAGCCAAGAAGTGAATGACAACACCTATATCCAACTATTGATGAGATTGATAATTTGATATATCAAAATGAAGTTTCTTTGGAGAACTTTGAAGTGGAAGATAATCAAAGGTCACTAGAAATTAATGTTGCACGTTCTCGAGTGTCATCACAAGATGCAATGTCTTCTAAAAGCAAGAAAAGACGACTGGCAGAAGATGATGAACTCGGGAATATAATTTCCTAGTCATTTGATAATGTATCAAAGGCAATTGATAGGACGATTGAGGTTATGGCAAAGTACTTTTAAAAGTCATATGGAGCAGAAGTTCACGCAGCTTTGGGCATATTGGACTTAGATCCAATATCAAAGACTAAGGCCTACATATTTTTTATGGAAAATCCAATATATAAGGAAATGTTCTTTGGTTGCCCAAATCATAAGCGCAAATGTGTCTTATTGACACTGATGTCTAGGTCTAAAAATTAAAAAAAAGTGTGGGATTTTTTGGCCAACCTTAGTTTTAGAGTGGATTATGTTATTTTGTTTTGTTTTGGCAAGATTCATTACCGGAGTTTTTTTTTTTTAAAGATATTTGTTTGCATTGTTAGACAATATTTATTTTGTTAAGAATAAATATGTGATGCTTGAATTGCTTTACAACATAGAAATATACATAACTTGTTTTTTGGCTACAATAAAATTTTCATTTTTCCTTAAAGAAATTAGGAGATGGAGATGTATTATATTATTAAATCCATTATAAAGCACACCAGCCAAAAAAGATCTAATCTAAAACTAGCAGCCCCTAAAAAAAATTGCAAATTGAAATAAAGAAATTGTGCTATTGTCAATTTTTCATGCCATTATCTTCATCTGTTAAATTATTGATTAGCGTGATGCAATCTATTTACATTGACAAAACTATATTGTAATTCAATAATCTAACACAGACCCAATTGTGACTAACTAGTTTCACATCATCCACTAAATACTAAACATTTCAAAGTAATTATAAGCTTTCATTGATCATTTTTTATGTTCTTTAAAATGAGGGGTATAATAGTAATGTTATTATAAAATAATTTCATTCTATTCCATTCCTTCCAATGTCATTTCCAAACGGTGTTACTTACTTTCCATTCCATTCCATTCTATTCATTTCCATTCCTTTATTTTATAACATCCAAACAAGATTTTTAAATTTCATTTCATTCCATTACATTCCATTCATTTTCCTACTAAATCCATTCAATTCCATTCTTTTATAAACTCCCAAACAGAGCCTTAGGCTCACACATTTTTTGCCAACTAAGCCATGCAATTTTCCTTTTCTATATAGTTAATATATAATAAAAATTAAAAAAAAAAAAAAAAAAAAAAAAACTGGCAACTCATTCAAATCATTTACCAAAAAAAAAAAAACTCATTTTATAAAAAAATAAAAAATAAAAAACTCATTTTAACGGTCATTAATTATTCCCGTATTTTACCCTCCCAAAAAAAAAAAAAAACTTTTTTTCATAAGCCCCCCGCCCCCCCCCCAAAAAAAATGGCAACTCATTAATCTCGTTTAAAAAATAAAAAATAAAAAACTGCAATAAAAAAAAATCATAAAACTCATTTTAACGGTCAAGATTAAAAACTATTAGAATCTATGGTTGAGATGTAATATATATTAGGAAAAAAGAAAGATTCGGACCCCTAACCCTAAATCCCAATGAAGCGGCTGTCCCTTTTTGCTGTCTCTCTCTTTCTCTGTCTCTCATTCTAATTCTGAACCGTAACCTATGCAATCTGCCCTTAAATTACCATAGTTTTCTCAATCGAAAGGACATATCTATGGACGAGAAAGATTCGGCGATTTCAGGGCTGTATGGAGAATTTGTGATCTGTTTTTGTGGGAAAATCCCTTCAGGATCGGTAGAGTGGTACCTTATTGATGTCTTAGGCGAAGAGGCATGTCTTTCTGAGAAAAAGGAGAGCGGCACAAGGCAACTCACCCCGTTTTCGGTAGCCAAACATTTGCCATCGTATGCAGCCTTAGGCAGCCTTATTTATTCTCTTGGTGGCCAACGTCGCTCTTATGGTGGTGGTGATACTCTCATCAACGATGTGTGGTTACTAGACTTTAGATATCTTGAGTATTTGAAGCCTGGTTCTGGTAAGGCACATAGAGGCGATACCCATTATCTTCCGCGTTATCTAAGAAACCTTGTAACTCATCATAGACCGATTGATTTAAAGCTTTGGAAGCGTGATTCTGGTAAGGCATATAGAGGCGATAGTCAGAGGACTTTGCTTGGTTCGCTCGCAACTTCACCGGTTTCTCACCTTGGGAAGCCAGGCGATAGTCAGAATCCTCCGGATACTCCTGATTCTGATAAGGCATCCCCAACCCCACTTACAGCACCTAGAGATGAGGATTGGAAGCCTGGTCTTCCAATGAATTTTGCCAGATACAATCCTCACACCATGGTTGTTGATCACAAGTTATACGTTCTTGGCGGTTTCCTGCCGAATAAAAATCAAGCTGATGGCTGGATAGAGGTTTTTGACCCAGAAGAGAAAAAGTGGGAATCCTTACCCAGTCCTCCCGATCAAATTCATTCCTCTATTATGATTTCTGGTCTTCTCAAGTCCAAAAAAGAGATTGTTATAGCTAAACATCGTTGGGATTGTCATCCTTTGTTATTTTATAGCTATAATATAACGACTCGTTGTTGGAATGAGTTAAGCCTTCACTCCGATAGTGTTCACTCAAACGTTGAAAGAACTGTAATTCTTCCCCCAAATATTGGGAGAGCTGTAACTGTTGGTAATACTCTCTACTGGATTTCCACTGAAGAACATAATCACGAATGCACTATACGCGCCTACGATTTGGATAGGAATATGTGGTTCGAGGATCATCTGAACACAGCCACTATATTTGGGAGGCGTGAATATTTTAGTAGTATTTATTCACGTGGTCCTGGTTTTCTTCATTTAGTTGATCAGAAATTCTGCCTTCTCTTGCAGTCCACCATCACGCAGAAGGACCCACGATCGTGTATTGACTACCTTTATTGTGTCATACTTGACATTTCTCCAATATATGAGCATGAGCACGAGGACTGGGGCAAGTTTGAGTTGACAACTGTGTCCGTCCAGAAATACTCCATGGATCACTACATTGACTTCTTGCATTGCATGTTGCTGTAAGTTACCTGTTCTCTCTATATTATAATTATTATTGCTATATAGAACACGTGTTTTTATTTGTTGCTGTGGCCAAACACAGCCGTATTTGATATCTATATAATTGATCTTACAAAGCCTATAACATCACATTATGAAGAACAATTCTAATGGCTTATATAATTTTGTAGAGGATGTGATTGCCTTCTTAAATTTGGTAGCTTTTTTGAAGTGCCATTGTCATCCATAAAATCTTCAACATATAGTTTCAGCTAGTTGTTTACAAGTTACCAAGAGGCTACTCTTTAACCCATAGCCTGCTCTCCGTAACCCTTTATCATGTGGAACCTTTAATGGGACCCATCATCATCTTTTTCCCTTTAATCATTGCCCTAAGCATGTGCTTATCTGATCTGCACATAAGAATAAAAATACACTTAAGTCATTTATATGTAGTGCTAACATGTGTCAAACTTGTACGGATGATGGTGGAATTTATACATCAAAACCAATGAGTTCAAACGAAGCAAGTGTAATGATCAAAGTATGATAGTTAGTGGGTGGCCTTCTTTAAGAAGATGCAGTGAAAACAGGTATTAATTGTTCCATCTTTTTTTTTTTTTTGAGATAGGGTATCTGAAGTCAAATCTGTTGATCGCAGAGGACAATCTACAAGCACCAACATCAGTATCCAGGAGGTTTGTTCCATGATCTTATGCATGCATTTATTAAGAAGAAGATGGGTCTAAGTTTTTTTTTTTTTTTTAAGATTGGTGGTAAGTGCTTTGTACTTGTGAATAGTTTGAGATTTATTACTACAAAAACTAAATAGTTTTGGGATTATGCATGCACATTTTTTAGTATTATGCTCAACTTATCACAATGCATAGTCATAGGTACCTTCACAATGAATTTTAATTCCTCAAGTAAGTGCTTAATCCACATAAGTTCGCATGATGTGGCATGGCTCTATACTCAGCTGCTGCACTAGATCTGGCTACAATAGTTTGTTTCTTGCTCTCACAACTAATCAGGTTTTCTCACAGAAAGGTGCAATATCCAGTAGTGTTTCTTGTGTAAACTATGGTAAATTCGGAGGTTTGGGCTTTTTAACCAAGCTTTGCTTGGGAAGTGGCTTGGGCGCTTTGGGGAGGAAGTTAACCATTTATGGCATCAGGTTATTGCCACTAAATATGGGGGAGGTTAGTGGAGGTTGGTGCACTAGGGTTGTTAGAGGGACACATGGCTGTGGGTTGTGGAAGAACATTAGGAAATGTGTAGATAGTTTCCTTGGTCATGTAGTGTATGCAGCAGGAGAGGGTGTTCGCATTCGGTTCTGGCACAACCCTTGGAGCAGTCTTATTTCTTTGAAAGAGTTATATCCGGAATTGTTTGTCTGTGCTGTGGTTCAAGAGGCTCTGATTTCTTATATGATTCTACATACACCAGATGGGGGAGGTAGGAGTTGGAATTTACTTTTCCATTGTGAATTTAATGGCTGGGAAATGGGGATATTTTACTCTTTCTTTGAGCATGTTTCTGCCAGAATTCCATGGGGGGAGGGTGATGATTTTATGATTTGGCAGTTGAATCGTAGTGGTATTTTTGATGTGCTCTCCTTTTATAATTCCTTATTGAAAGCCCCTTCCATTTCCTTCCCTTGGCAAAGCATTTGGTGTGTTAAGGTACCTAAAAGAGTGTCTTTCTTTTTATGGACTGCTATTAGGGATGGTATTCTTACAATAGATAAGAAGAACTTGCCTCTTGTTAATTGGTGTTGCCTATGTCGGTGTGACGAGGAAACTGTGGATCCCTTTTACTCTACTGCAAGTTTGCTCATGCTTTGTGGAGTGAGGTTTCTCTCATGTTTGGGGTTCAGTGGGTGATGTGGAGTACAGTTGTCTCTCTTTTTTTCGCTTGGAGGAATTGGTTGGGGAATTATTCTTCAAATGTTTGGAATATGGTACTGGCATGTCTTATGTGGTTAGGATGGAAGGAACGCAATGCCCAAACTTTTGAGGACATTGAGAGACTTATTGATCTATTGAAGACTTCGCTAGCTAAGACTTTATTTGAGTGGTCTCGTATTTGGGGTCTCACACATTGTATTTTCGTGTCTGATTTCATTATTTCTGTTAGATTTTCCATTTGATTTGATTGTATTCTTTTCTTTGCTGTGAGTTTACAATCATAAACACATTGCACTTATGATATCAGTAAAACTTTTATTTCCTATATTAAAAAAATTAAAAAATAAATAAATAAATAAACTATGGTAAATTCATTGTGTTAATTTCATGTTAGAGTAAAATTAATCATGCAGCTGTGTTAATGTAGTTAGCTGTTGACACCTTGTAGCAATTGTAGTTTGAGATTCTTATGGTAATTATGAACGAATTGCCACCATTGACACCTTCGATTAATTAGAATGTTATTTTCGATTCCAGCATTTCTTTGGTTATCATGGTATGATGTGTTTTAATATTCCTTTATTATTATTATTGATTTTTTGCATTTGATTTTGTAGTATTTTTTTTTTTTTTCAAAATTGTTTTCTTGTCAACAAGTATACTCGTTTCACTTTTTCTTATGCGTGCACTTTATTGAAAAGAAGATAACACTTTCTTCATATATATGTTTAATTATTTAAAAGAATATTATTGTTAAGTGTTTTGAATGTGAGAATAGTTTGGAAATGTATCACTACAAAAAGTAATAGTTTTGAGATTATGCATGCACATTTTAATTTGTATGTGTACTTGACTTCTGCCCAAAAGATCTCTTGCCTTTTCCACCTCCAAGGGGTTTTGGGGTTTAATGAGTTAATTTCCCATCAACAATCATCTAATAAGTACACTGAGATAGAATGCAACAGAGACAATGACAAAGGGAGCAGGTTTCCTATTTTCATGATTTAGCCATGTGTTCAAATGCTTAACATAGTAGACCTACTGCATTGTGGATACTTTTGTCATTTCCTTCTTTTTTTTTCTTTTTTTTGTTTGGGGGGGGGGGGGGGGGCGCGGTTGGGGTGTAAAGTGGATGATGAGGATTGACTAAGATGGATAAGTCATTTATATGTAGTGCTAGCATGTGTCAAACTTGTACAGATGGAGGAATTTATACATAGTTCAAATGAAGCAAATGATCAAGTATGATAGTGGGTGGCCTTCTTTAAGAAGATGCTATGAAAAACAGGTATTAATTGTTCCATGTTCTTTTTTTTTTTTTTTTTTTGGGTAACTGAGAGGAGAACTGGAGTTAAAATACGTTGATCATGGAGGATCCTCTGCAAGTATAAAATCAACATCCCTGAAGGTTTGTTCTATGTTCTTATGCATGCATTTATTGAGAAGATGATGGGGTAAGTTTTTTATTTTTATTTTTTAAATATTGGCGGTAAGTGCTTGTACTTGTGAATAGTTTGAGATTTATTACTACAAAAACTAAATAGTCTTGGGATTATGCATGCACAATTTTTAGTATTTGTGCTTGACTTTCACCCAACGTATACTTTAATTTGCCTTTTCACTTGTCTGGAGGTTAGGACCAATCATCTACTATGCAAAGTGAGACGAGATGAGATAGAATCCAATAGAAACAAAGTCCCACAAACAATTTGCTCATGTTAACAATTTAGTCGTGTTCAAATGCTTAACATAAACGACCTTTTGGACTTTGAATGCATTGTGGATAAATTCTTCTTTCCCTTATGTATTTTGGGTTGGGTTGTAAAGTGGATGAATAGGATTGACTAAGATGAACCTCCCCTAAATGGATGACTAAGGTTTATGGGCTTATCTTTATATAATTTCATATAGATATAAGGGTATTACACGCAACCTAGATGAATACATGGGGCGCACAACATAATAATAAACAAAATATAACATAGACCAATTGAAGATTAGTCTTATAATAGCTAACGAGCTTGAGCAAAATGGATTAATTGGGCATTCTTTGATTTGGACTAGTTAGCCTTATTGTCTATCCTTGTGAAAGTTTGTCATATTTATAGATAGAGATAGGGAAAAAAATGATGTTTTGTTTGTTGATTGAGGAAAACTACTACGGGGTTTTGGACTAATGTTATGAGTCTACAGACTTTTTCATGGGTAAAGTAAACACATGGGAATTTTCAGGATGTAGTCCTAATGGGTTTTAATGCTCAACTTATTAGACCTACCAGACTATAAATGTGACGTGGATCATTTTTTTTTGTGGAAAATTCCACTTTTCCACTCTAATATTTCACCTAAATTACAATATCCCCCAAAATTTAAGAGTACATGATTAACCCGCAAATGTGAGACTCTTGCTACAATGTACCCCATTGTCTGATTTAGGGTTAACTTTGATGGAAAAGTTAGCACATGCATCACACCTGTGTGCCCACTTAAATAGTTGGGGTCCATTGAAAAGATAAATTGACTAAAATGCCTTATTCAGTTAGCTCTCCTTCTGATGTAAGGAATGTGATGGGCTGTTTGTGTATGGTTTAGAAACAATGAAGGGGCTGAGTTGCTTAGAACAATCAATAGGTGGATAAGCACTTCTGCAAGAACACAGTTCCAAAATAGCACACGAAGACTAACAATACATTCAATTACCGTAACTGATTACAAAATGTATTTATACAACTTGTTTGACACTAGCAGCCACTTGGATGAGTGTCAAGTGTTCTAATCAGTTACAAAAAGATAAGAGTGGTTGCTGGCCTGTAACTGCCTGCAGCAACTTGAATCAATGTTGAACATATGAAAAGAGGACTCCTGCATCAGACTTCTCATCTTTAGAAGCACTTGGCCTCAAGTGATCTTGGAAACATGATAGGGAGTGAATTTCTGTAACTTACTGTTGTGCAGCATTAATTTGGCTTGATTGGGCTTTTTGTGTCTGCTTTGTACCATGAGTTTGCTGTTGTTGCATCACAAAAAGGTTGCTGTTACTTCACAGCTAAATTACGCACAAATAAAAGCACCAATGTAGTTGCACCTGCATCAGGATTCCCTTTCTTGAAAACAAACTTTTCCTCAAGTTTGGTTGAAGTGTTGAACCTCCAATTGTAAGATATGCACACCCAGATGGACATTAAGTATTTTGCCTCATTAGTGATCAACCTTGCACATTTGAAACTGCAAGGATTTATTCTTCACTAATCGACCAACCTACTTCATCTTCACCATTGGTTTGGGGCTTGCCTTTCTCTTCTTTGGTTGCAATGAATATTGCTCCACTATCTTGTACAAGTACAAACCATAGGTGCTGCACCTTTCATCCATGATGGCTTGCCTATCATCTTCACATGATTTTCCATATCTAAGTAAAAGATGGAACCCATTCATTGCTTCCTCATCACAAAGAGCATAACCTCCTTGAAAGTAATTTGTTGACTGGGTAAATGTGTATAGGGTTTGTTAATTAACCCTAAACACAAAATAATATATATATATATATATATATGTGTACAATACAAAATCCCTTCTGCCCCTGACATTATACTAACCCACTCCCCCTCAAGATAGAGAGTATATATCATACAATCCCAACTTGTTACATAATAAATCTTAACGAGTTCTACATAAGGCTTTGGTAAACATATCAACAATTTGAACTCTTGTAGACACATGGAGTAGCAATTACACCATCTTCTACTTTCTCCTGAATAATATGACAGTCTACTTCTATATGTTTAATTGGAGGGAATATGAATTGCTGCTTGATTATCACAATGCATAGTCATGGGTACCTTCACAGTGAATTTTAATTCCTCAAGTAAGTGCTTAATCCACATAAGCTCACATGATGTGTCATGGTTCTATACTCAGCTGCTGCACTAGATCTGGCTACAATAGTTTGTTTCTTGCTTTTCCAACTAATCAGGTTTTCTTACAGTAAGGTGCAATATCCAGTAGTGTTTCTTGTGTAAACTCTGGTAAATTCGTTGTGTTTCATGTTAGATTACACTTAATCATGCAGCTGTATTAATATAGTTAGCTATTGACACCTTGTAGCGATTGTAGTTTGAGATTCTTATGGTAATTATGAACGAATTACCACCATTGACACATTTGATTAATTAGAATGTTATTTTCGATTCCAGCATTTCTTTGATTATCATGGTATGATGTGTTTGAATATTCCTTTATTATTATTATTATTATTATTATTGATTTTTCTTGCATTTGATTTTGTAGTTTTTTTTTTTTTTTCCAAAATTGTTTTATCGTCAACATCTATACTCTTTTCACTTTTTCTTATGAATGCACTTTATTGAAAAGAAGATAACACTTTTTTCATATATTTGTTTAATTATTTAAAAGAATATTGGTACTCATAATGGAAATGGTAAGTTTGATACCCATTCCTTTTACAATGAGTTAAGGACGACTCCCAACTCTATCTTCCCTTGGAAGGGCATTTGGAAAGCAAAGGCTCCCAAAAGGGTGGCTTTTTTTCTATGGACGGTAGCTCATGATCGCATTCTTACATTGGATAATCTCATGCTTAGAGGTCGCCCTTAGGCAAATTGGTATTGTATGTGCCGGTGCAGTGGGGAATTTGTGGATCATCTCCTTATTCATTGTCATGTGGCGAATTCTTTATGGGGTTTTTATGCTTCAGGCTTTCAGTATTCAGTGGGTCTTGCCTAGCACTGTGACGGAATTATTATTTTGTTGGAATCAATGGATTGGGAAACATGATTTAGATATTTGGAATTTAATTCCAGGATGTTTGATGTGGACTGTATGGATGGAGCGTAATCGTTGGTCCTTTGAAGATTCTAAGAAGTCTTTGGTTGAGTTAATAGGCTTTTGCTAGGGTAGTCTTTTTGATTGGTCTCGGTGCTGGGGTTTTTCCGAGTGTTCTTCTATTGTTCAGTTTTTTCTTCTCTTAGTTTAGTCTCTTGATTGTTTTCTGTGGTGTTCTGTTTTGTACTTTGCTGTGTTCATTCTCATGAACACATTGTATGTTTCTTTTTCCATTTTCATCAATAATAATTCTTATATTACCTATCAAAAAAAAAATATTGGTGTTAAGTGTTTGAATGTGTGAATAGTTTGGAAATGTATCACTACAAAAAGTAATAGTTTTGAGATTATGCATGCACATTTTATTTGTATGTGTACTTGACTTCTGCCCAAAAGATCTCTTGCCTTTTCCACCTCCAAGGGGTTTTGGGGTTTAATGAGTTAATTCCCATCAGCAATCATCTAATAAGTACAATGAGATAAAATGCAACAGAAACATTGACAAAGGGAGCAGGTTTCCTATTTTCATGATTTAACCATATGTGTTCAAATGACTAAGATGGATAAGTTGTGGAACTCCACTATGCAAATGACTATGGTTTACAGTGTTAAAAGACTACATAATTTTGCATAGGTTTAAGGGTACCACCGGGACCTATAAATATATGAACATGAAGATCAGTTGATTGGAAACAAACAAGTAGCAAAGAAGTTCTTTTATGTAGTACCTATAAAAAAAAAAGGTTGTTCTTTTATGTAGTGAGGATAACTTAGATCTACTGTAGATCTAATATGAACTTGATGACATTTTGATCATACTATTTATAAAACAAAATTTCAGTTGCTGAACTAGAAGGGAATCGTTTAATTCTCTCTCTTTTTTTGTCCTTCTTTTTTCTTTCCTTTTTCTCACTCTAATTGATAATAAGGGTTTGGACTTTGGATAGTAGAGTCTAGGATGAACTTCTAAGACTGATTTCTAAATTCAATATATAAGGGCATGGCAACATATGAGTGACCATAATATGCCACTAATTCCCTTTGAAACCATTGACTACCTTGATTGACAACCGCAAGGTCCACAACCATAGTAACAGGATTCAGCAGAGAAGGATGGGAGGAATTCTTGGATTAGTTAATTTGTTTTGGGCTTGGATTCATTTAGCCTAGGTTAGGCGTTTTGCTTGACGTATTTGTTTTTTTTGAAGAAGTTATGCATCAAAAATATAGGACTTTGTTACTTTTCTTTTGCAACTTTTATTCTCAGCTTTCTCAGCTATCAAACTGAGATAAAATTTATTTATCTGATAAGTAAAAATAGAAAGTTTGTTGATATTTATATGGTAATTTGATTAATGCTTTGTTTGGATCTGTTTCTTTCTTTGACTTGAGAGAGAATAGACCCTACCCTGTAATTAGTTAATTTATTCAGAAGTCGTTTTTTATTGTAGATTGCAATGCTTCTGCAATGCGTGAAGCATTGCTGCAACGTAATGCTATCTATCTTTCATTTTCTATTTTTCTTTGTGCGTCAAAATTTGACAGAAAATTGTCCGTGATCTTTTGGCAAGAGTGACTAGTTTGCTCAGAATTCCACTAGGGTTTACAATACCTTTCACAAAGGTATAGCCTTTTTCTTGTATTTCCGAGTCTTGGAGATAGTGAATAACTTATTTGGGTAAAATTTTAAATTCAGCAAACATGTTTCCAGTGTAATCCATTATTACAATTTCTTGTTAGATTAAACTTATCATGCAGTGGTATTAACCTAGTGAACTATTGACACCTTGAAGCAATTGTAGTTTGAGATTGTTATCGTAATTATGAACTATTTATTGCCACTGACATTCAATTAACTAGAACGTTAGTTTTTATGCCTATAGAGTTCTTTGATTGTCATGGTATTTATGTGTTTCCTTTTTATTGAGTTTACTGCATTTGATTTTGTAGTATCTTTTTTATTTTTTTCTCAACAGGGTTAGACCAGCCATCGCATTGAGAAATGGATATGCTCTCATCATGTTCATCTTCTAGTCATTGTACCCCCAAAGACTTGCTCAGTTTTCCTATTTCTTACAAGTAGACTATTAGGTTGTTGGAAACACAATTGTCTGGAGAGGTGTAGGAGTCACTGTTGATTGTTCATTGATCTAATTCATTGATTCTGTTCTTACACCTGAGGTCATAACATTTCAATGTACCAACTCAGTGAATTTGCTTGGAAATGTTTCACTAAACAATTTGTTTGCATTGTTGTGTAATCGATATTAGTACAATTCAATGTACTGCCTTTGTTTCAAAACGGCCCAATGCAAAGCAGGTAATTGATTTACAGGTTCAAAAATAATGCTACCTATCTTTTCTTTTCTATTTCACCAGCTTCATGTTAGCCAAAGAGTGAAGCTGAAAACCGAGTCAAATGCATTTAAAACTAATAGTCTTGTGAAGAAGTCGGTCACAATTACTTAAGAGTGCTAAATTATAACCATGTGCGATTCTCTTTTCACTCTCATGAATCACATTCAATTGTCCCATTCTTCTATCACAAAGAATGAAGATAATAAATATATAATAAGTTGAAATTGATTATGCAAAGAAAATCAATAGGCTGAATGTTCCGCACTTCAATGATCTAACAACTTTTTGGAAGGCTTGAAAAGGAAAATACACAATCAAAGGTGACTGGGGTGTACCGGTCAAGAATCTTTCGATGCTTAAGTTAGTTTCTCTCTCAAATTCTAAAATTCCAACCTTTTGGGAATCGTCAAAAACTTACTTTCATTTAATGTGAATGAGTGCTTATATAGTATGCACTTGGAGTGGTTACTTGTCTTGTAACTTATCCTATTCTTGAGAAAGTCAGAAGGTTCAATGTTAACTTCCGCAACTGCTTTAAGAGTTAGAATACTTTTCTATAATCGTATTAGAAGTTATGGCGATGAATCAGGATTTTACTCATGCCTTGAAATGATAACATTTGGTTCAATTTTACTGGCTCTTGTAAATGAGTCTCCATAGAATTTTCCAAGTGCTGGGGGTCGTCCAGGCACCTTCCTTATGGACGATCCATAGGCTCTTGGACAACCATTTTGCCAAGCACAATCCTTTTTGCTTTCTTGGCTTGGACGACCCTCATGGACGAATGGGAGTTAAGTTTAGTTCACCATCAGAAATAATTCATAATATTGCATTAAGTAACTCCAATTGATCACTTGGTTTAATCAGTAGTATAAGATCTTTCCCATTGAGATAGGAAAATGTAGTGGGATCATATTGCACATTTGCACTTCATAAGTACCTTTTCATAATCAAATCAGATAACCATAGATATATCATCTTTCTTTTAGAGAGGAAATTACACTTTATTATCCGAAACTATACATAAGATTACACTTTGCACCCTAAACTATTTGAATGCACACTTTGCATCCTAAACTATCACACTTTGCACTCCGGCATTACTTTTGCAGTTAAGTTAAACAAAAATTAATAGCACACGACTTGTACATGATTTTTCTTAGGTGACATCGTATAAAAACCAAAACACCATTTGTTTGTTAAAGCTCTGTTTGCCTCTATGGGAAAATACCTAGAAAAGTTTTCAATGAAAAATTGGGTTTAATAGGATTGTTTAAGGAAGAAAATAGTAATTCATGGTGTGGAGAGACATTTGTGTTTGTAAGAATTAAGAGGAAAAGGAAATAAAGTGCTTTTAGAATATGCTCAAGAAAACCCAGTCTTGAATTCTTTGGTATTTTCCTTGTTTTCTAGGAAATTAATAAGGTTTTTCGTTTTATTTTTTTTCAACAAAGAAGACGAAAAATTCAAAAAGAAGAGCTAAAATTTAGAGAAAGTGGATGTTTGCAAAATATTAAATGGAAGTTAGGCTTTTTGTTTTTTATTAAACTTTGCATTTGGAGTTGTTGAAACTTGGAACGAGCTATGGTTATTGTACAGTGAAGAAAGTGGTATTAAATGACTTTACCCTTGCGGTGTTAATTCATTTTTTTAGTTGTAAATATTCTTACCTTTTTTGGTTGATGCAAAGTTCATCTCTGAAGTTGATGAAAGCAAGAATCTTGGACTAGGGGAGCGAAGCAAAGACAAAGAGACTAGGGAAGAAGATGCGTAACAGTGAGGTATAGTTAATAAGGGGCAATTTGGTCTTTTGATTATTGTAGCTGTCACGTGACTTACACATGAGTCTAAATTCTGTTAAAATTAACAGTTATCTAAATGGCAGGATGCAAAGTGTGATAAGTGTGATAGTTCATGGTGCAAAATGTGCATTCGAATAATTTATGGTACAAAGTGTAATCTAATGTATAGTTTAGGGTGATAGAGTATAATTTCCTCTTCTTTTAGAATGTACTAGCTTCTTTGTGATTATTACATTAATATTTGATCATTGAAAACAAAATCCAGACTATTCAGATTTTGGTCCATTAATCATAATGAGAGATGAATATTGGAAATAGCAAACGTGACTTTATATCTGGACAATTTGTTTTTGCACAAAATCTAACTGGTGGGTGGTGTTACAGTAATTCAATAGCCATACAGATTTGGCACCGTGCAATGGATGGCTAACAGGAAGTCTGGTACAACATAACCAGAAAGGGAACTAGATGAGAGCCTAAACTCGAATTGGGTAGAGAAGATATGAAGAATCTGTGCTAAAGATTCGAACTAAATAAATGCAAAAAGAAAAAAATATACATAGAAAAAGGTAAAAACTTGAAAAGAGAAATTGTGCTAAAGCTTCGAACTAAATAATAGTGCTTATAGATGAGGTTAGACTCAAAGGTGCACTTCGCTAAACCTGATGTAGCCTTAGTTAGACTCAAATGTGCACTTTGCTAATCCTGAGGTAGCCTTAGTTTCCAAGAGGAATGCATGTGCTTCACCATTTAACGGGACAAGAGTAATTTTTAGGTACTTCTGGAGTATGATAAATAGTGCGCTCACTTCTCGTATATTCATGGTTGGGTCTAACACATTCAATTCATGGTGAGGTCCACCATAAATGTGAAAAAAGGAAACACCATTTCATTATATTCTGGGATTATTTAAGAATTTTCCCTATAATGGAGGTTCATAATCCATTTTGAATACCCACACATTAGCTGCACTGCCCCTGTCATCTATGTAGACAATTCTTACTGCAACTTGCTTGTCACTTGCTACAGCATCCACATTGCACTTGACCCAGCCCGAGGGAGGAGAGTTCCATTTCACTATTTATATTAAAATCTCACAAATGAATAAAAAAAAATCATTAAAAAAAAGGGTTAGAAATGTTTCAATACTATATTGAGATGAAAAATAACTAATTAAATATATGTAAAAAAAAAAAAAAAAACGTCTCTTTTAAACTTGTCACTGTAAGCCTCAAACTGTATTGAGTCGCCCTGAAGTCCATTGGCTCTACGGATTTAACAGGGCATAAAACTTTAGCTGAGTTGGAAGGCACCAATAGCCTAACAGACCCGCCTATTACGTCCTTGAATTTTTAAAACCTTCCCATTGATGCTCTCTTTTCATTTGTTCTGTTTCTTGTAGTTCACAGGAAAGACTTGAACTATGTTACCAACCATTAAATCTGCCACATATAGGAGACAGACAGAATTTCGATGTATGTGCAATGGATTATCTAACTCTTGTTAAGAGAATTTCTCTAACCCTTAGTTAATGTCATTCTTTGCAAATATAGTTTTGATTTCCACTAAAAGAAAAATATGACTATTCTATGTTGAAAACATGATTGATCATGAAAGTTCGATATTTCTTCACTTCTTATATATCTTTGAAATAATGCACATGAGAGCTAGTACAACATCAAATCTTTCTTAAGCGTAGTGCAAACGCAAACCAGTTTAACATTTAAGAATAAATAAACTTGGGTCATGTGTTCGCATCAGGCCTTACAAGTTGGCATATTTAATCTCAGTGTTAAAGGCGATGCTTGTCATATAATTTTTATTTTTTGGATCTAAACTTAAAATCTAGGTTGAAAACCAGACTAAAATTTAGTCACTCTATATGTGGCTAACACTGACTAACCTGTTGAGTTTCATGGCAGACCCACCAAAACATTTGGGACCAAAGCTTGGTTTTGTTGGATATAAACTTTAGAATTAGAGAAAAATGCCTTTCAACTTTTATTTATTTATTAGTCATAAACCCACGTGATGCGTGGAAATAAATAATTATTTTGTATTGTAATATAATGTATAATATTTTCTCTAAAATTTGTTGAAGATAATTTGTTTTCCCTAAAAATTAAATTGTTTCTATTCTGTCCAATTAGGTCTACTTTGGTCCCATTCGATCCAACTAGGTCTACTTCAGTCCACCCAGTCAATTTCGCTCTTCTTTAGTCCATTTTAGACTGTTTAGACCATAAATTGATTCATTTTGTAGGTTGCCTTTTCAAGTTTAACTCAAAATTTCATTTTTTCTCTTAATTTTTGGATTGAAAAGTATGAAATTTTATTATATTTGAACTAAACTCTTTAGTTTTGAGTTAAAAAATACTAAGAAAATAGACATTAGAAATTAGAAATATGAGCCATAAATGCAATAAAAATGATAAATATTCAAAAGTCTGATTCAGTCCACATTGGTTCTATTTGGTCTATTTTGTTCTCATCGGTCCAATTTGGTCCTATTCAATCCATTTGGTCCTATTTAGTCCATTCTTTCCACTAAAGCTCTATTCGGTCCACTTCAGTACATTCGGTCTTAATTTAGTCCACTTCAGTCCACATTGGCTCTATTCAGTCCATATTGGTCCTATTGGGTCCATTCTATCCACTTTAGTCATATTCGGTCCACTTTGGTTCTATTTTGTCCTAATCGCTCCAGGCTATCCACTTTGGTCCACATCAGTCCTATTCGGATTATTTGGTCCAATTTGGTCCTAATCGGTCCATTTTGTCCACTTTGGTTTTATTCGGTCCACATTGGTTCTATTCCTCCATTCGGTCTACTTTGGTCCTATTCGGTCCAATTTCGTCCTATTCAGTCCATTCTTTCCACTTTGGTCCTAATCTGTCCATTGGTTCTTATTCTGTCCACTTTGCTCTCATTTGGTCCAATTTGGTCCCGCTCGGTCCATTATGTTTACTTTGTTCCTAATCTGTCCATTGGTTCTTATTCGTTCCATTCAGTCTATCTTTTTCCTATTCAGTCCATTCAGTCCACTTTATTCTATTTGGTCCAATTCGGTCCATTCAGACCACTTCAATCTGTTTTGGTCTACTTCAATCTATTTTTGTGCATTTACATAATGGGAAAAAACATGTTTGGGTTGAAAGCACCTAATCTAAATCCAAATTTATTTTAAAATATATAAATCTCAAACTTGTAATATCTAAAATCTTAAGCATAACATTTATTGTTACTATGCTTTTATTGAGTCACATTAACGTAGCATTTTAGTCCACTTCAGTACGACTAAATTTAAGTTAAAACCTTTCTAAATATAAATGCTATGAATATAAAATTATAATCTTTATAATAGTTATTCATTTATTATAACGTCGTCACTTTTAAAGGAATTGCATGAGGTTGATTATATATTTAAGTAAAAGAAAAAATAGCTAGAACTCGGGAGAACTTGGGACTAGACCCTAGCTGCTAAGATTGAGCTAGGTGGGAGGCCCAATACAACTAATTTGTAGAGATGGATGGTCAAGGTCAACACTTCAATCTCTTGAAGCCACTAGTTAATGATTAAAGAAAGGAGAATAGCAAGGATGATAATGCATGTAAAGAATTATAGCTGGAAATGAGAGACTCTTATAGAAATACTTCCTCGGGCTGGCTGAAGAGCAACTATTATTTGAGTATACACTTCTCGGTTTTATAATGATCACTTTTTCTCTCTATTTCCCTATTTCTCTCTCTGAACTTTTTCCCATCACCATTCAAGGAGGATCTTACCTCTTATTTATAATCATTAGGATTGCATCATAGCCTTCCACTTGGAGGACTGTTGATCTCTCTTTAGATACTTGTCCCATCGCTGCCTTGCTGATGGTGGTAGAGTAAGCAGTAGGCTGTGGGGGCATTATTTAGGGGTCATTCTACCATTAATGTGCAGGCTAAGTTAGTGTAATACATTAAATGTGGAGGTGATGGATGCTTTATCTAGAAGTTTCCCCTCGCCCTTATTTGTACGCTACAACGATTCTCCTCGATTTCCCATTTTGTTGCCCTTATGGCTTGTCCCCTTGACTCCCAAGAAGTATTTGCTCCTCAGGCGGTTTGCCCTCTTCGATTCACTGATCCACCCAATATCTTTAGTTGTTCTGATTGGGCCGGGTTTGATTTGATGAACAGTTGGGCCCAAGTATACCTCGAGTAAATCCCTTTGATGGTTCATTCTCTTCAGTCTTCCACCCCCCACAGTATATATGTATAATTTTTATTTAAATAAATTATTCAACTTATTCGTTCTCTTAAAAGAGATTTTCATGATAATCAAAACTCATATCAAACTTATTCTGAATATGTATAATTTATTCTCTAAATTTTATTGTAGAGAGAAAGAGACTACTTGTAATGAGGAACTAAAGAATACAATACCAAAACGTATGAACCCAAACTAGAGTTTTAAAAATAACAATAATTCATGAATATAAAGTAGAATTAAAAATCGAGAGAGAGAGAGAGAGAGAGAGAGAGAGAGAGAGAGAAACCACTTTTTGAAGAGAGAATGTGAGAGAGAATGATAAGAAATTTATAGAAAATAATATGCGAAGAAAAAAAGTAAAAATAAAAAATATAGTAATAAACACCAAATTATCCAAATCATATTATGTAATAGCATAACATTATATTCTTATATACTATCTTTATAATGCAATATGATAACATCTATGAAATCAAAGAGAATAAAAAAGATAAAAATGCAAAACTTAATCACATAAACTCAACTCAAAGTAGAATTCCAAATAATACAAAAATTCATCAACCTAAAGTACAAATGCAAGAAAAATAAAATCCACCAAAAATGAGAAAAAAAAAATTTGAGAGAAAGAAATAACCTTTTGTGTGTAGGAAAACTATCTATAAAATGGGAAAGAGAATTGTAAATTTATAGTAGACAAGGGGAATGAGAAAAGCAAAAAATAAAGGAAGATAACTGAATAAAGGAAAAGTGATATTAAGGTAAACAATAGTGGGGAGATGAAAATGTAAAAAGGAGGAGAAAAGTTAGAGAAAGTGTAACAATAAGTTGGGAAATTAATAAGAAAAAAAAAAAAGAGTTAAAAAAAAGAGAAAGAATGTTGAAAATAGGTAGATGATGTGGTTGTTGATGTGGCTCAACAAAAGTGTGGCAACAATAAATATTATACTTTAACTTTTAGATATATATAGATAGATTAAGAAGTTTTGAAAATAATCTAATTCAACTTCTTGTTCTCTCAATTTTGCTTCAGGAACTCATGCCTTTGTAAACACAAATTTTTCTCAATTGCAGAAAATCGAACAATTGAAAAGGAATATGGTTTGCAAATAATAATTTGTATTGATGAATAACGAGTACAATCTCTATTTCAATTCTTTTACAAAAGAATACCCTCTAATTCTATCTTCATTGAACTTGACTTGAACAAAGAATCTTCTTAATTTTAGTTGAAATATGGATTGAACGGTCTCCACAACAAATCTCTAATTTTGAGCTTATTAGAGATTTATTGTTCTTCAAGTCTTTGAATATCAAGGTTTTTAGGTTGAAGTTCTTCGGGGCTTTAGACGCTTGATCCGTTGAACTTCAAGGATTTGAGGTTTGTTGAAGTTTATGGAGGCTTTTTCAGCTTAATTCCAATAGAACTTCAAAGAACTTATTTGAATGTTCTTCGTGTATTCTTGAGGCAGAATTTCTCCAGAACTTTGACGTCTTAGAAAAATTCTATCAATGAGAGGAGGTATGTCCTCTATTTATAATGGTTTCAAAGGATAAGTCCCACTTGGGATTGACTTCCTTGTAGATAATTATCTCTATTTTTATTTATTTATTTATTTTAATAGAGATAATGACTGACTATTATCATTCTAATTTAATTGAGATATTTATCTCAATTTAATTAGAATAATTATTATCAAGATATTTATCTCTATTTAATTAGGATAAATATCATCTTAAATGACACATGTCAACACTTGATTTATCTAATTTAATGACATATTAATTTAAATTTTGTCACTAAATTTTGATGTGGCATTTTATGATTGGCTTAAAATTTTGCCTCCTACAGCCTTCTTTGCCTATTGAAGCTCATTTGAAGCTTTCATAGCTTGGGTGAGTAAGAAACATTTTTTACTTTATTGTTTCCTTGAACTACCTAATTGCATTGTAAAGTATCTCCTCCAACTTTGCTCCTCAATCTAACTATCAATTATTATATCCCTTCTTTAGATTTGCTAATGCTGAATAAAGGATTGAAGAGGTAAAATGCGACAGCTTCTGGTGTCTAATCTTCATAAGGTGGTTTATTCTGGCTATGTTTGTTATTACCTTGCTATTAGAATCTGTAACGAAACAGATGCAAAAACGGTTAACATTGGTGCTTGGCTTGCACACTTGGCGTGGCCATCATGACTTATGAGAAGCAATAGACCAGTCAACTTATTCTTAGGAATGAATCAATCATTGTTTTGTTGTAGCTTGTATTTTCAGATTATCTTTTCCTATATATAAGATGACCAAACCCTTACACAACCTGTGTACTGTTTGGTGTTTTTTCTGTTCTTAGTAAAATTTTACTTACAAATTTTAGTATTTTACTATTGCAGAGAATGTCTAGAAATAGTCCAAAATCTGACTGCCGAAAATAACAAACAAAAATAATCTACTAGTGAAGTTTGATCGAGTGGATTGTGTTAGGTTTAGCATTGGCAAATCCCGTAACATTGTAACTTTCAAGCCATCTCTAATGTGTTCACTAGACTAGAGTCTTTTCATGTTCAAGAGAATGTGTTTTGTGTGGAAGATGTAGCTCAAGCTGTGCAGGAAAAACAGTGTTCAACTGCTCTTTGATTGAGGCTTGATCAATTGAGAATTGTGGCTTACTTGTTTTTAAGTCCATAAAATCGATTGTGACTAGGTTTTCGTACCCTACCATGATTAAGTATGAAAACAATTTGAATATAATTGTCTAGCTGAAAACTTTTGTATTGCATGCTTGTTCTTCCACTTTGTTTTGGATCCTACATTTACATAGTGGTTTTTTCAGCTGTATCTTTCTCTGTGTCATCTATTCAGTTATATAATTTGTCATGAGTGTAGTAGTGTACCCAGTATATGTTTGATGGTTGCTCCTGTTATCTGGTTGATTGCCAATGCTTAATTACTGATTTTTTTTTTTCATTAATCAAGGAGTATTGTGGTTTCAAAAAGTTCTCTTTTATCACTGAAAGATTAATTGTGGATGAACTGTCTCTAAGTAGTGCGAGAAAAAATGAAGCCATGAGCTCTAATTTAACTAACAGCTCTTCCTTATAAGTTCTGGGGGAGGGTGAGGGTGAGGCCGTAGCTTCAAAATCCATTAGATACGTGTGTAACTTACCAATTATAAAATAAAAATAGAAAACCCCAAGGAAAATGGAAGAAAGAGGTATACAACTTGTGTATATGGATGCAAAAACGAATTTGTTTTTCATTTTAGGTTAGCATCAGTACCTGATTGGCATTTTTTGAAGTATAAAAGAGGTAATTTTTCTTATTAATCTCCTGCGGCTTCACAACCTACCATTCATTTACATACACATAATTTTACAGAATTCACTAATTTCATTGACATGCACATATTTTACTGAATTTACCATGATGTTTTGTCTGGATATGATAGTAAGCAGTTAAATTATGCACCTTATTTCTCTCCTTGTCTGTCTTTCTCAAGTTATTGATGTATTTCATATTGTGTCTCCACAATTAGGTGCTAAATGCTACTAGAAAGAGGCAAGATATGCTTGTACAAGTTGGTTTGGAGTACAAATGAATGCCACCTGTTACTAAACATTGGATAGGGATTTGGGAGTAGCAATGAATAGAGTCACCACTGCAAGAACAAAAATAAAATGACAACAGAAATATATATACATACAAAGGTAAAAATATGGAAGAAGAAATTGTGCCAAAGCTTCGAATTAAATAATACTGCAGTACTTAGATGAGGTCAGAATCAAATGTGCACTTTGCTAAACCTGAGGCCTATATTATCATTTTATTTTTTGATATGTTATAGTTATTATTTTAGAAAAAAAAAAATTGCTTTGCTTTTTGTGGTAAGTTATTATTGGTTATTTGGCAATGCTATAGAAGCTGGGATAAAGTATAGAAAAACAAACGCAGGTGCTCTTTGTTCTTATAAATTATGGACACTATTTTTCACAACTACTCAGTGCTAATATGACTTGTGTGATTGGAGCAACATCATTTTTAATTGAGCTCACTACTGATACTACTTTTATTATATATGTTTTTGGCTGAGAAGGACCAATCCTCCATTCCTTAAACAATAGATGAGACTTCTTCAAAAATTGTCAGAATGAAAATATCCCACCCGTTAACTGCACTGCCCCTGTCATCTCTGCAGACAATTCCTTCTGCAACTTGCTTGTCCCTTACTGCAGCATCCACATTGCATTTGATCCAACCCAAGGGAGGAGAGCTCCATTTCACCATTTAAATAAAAATCTCACAAATGAATAACAGCAAAAATGAGTTTGAAGATAAGGAAATAATATAAGAGAATATTAACAATGAAAATTATTGTAATGATATTCAAATATGTAATTTAACAATTCTTGATTATATAATAAAAAGACTAAATTATTTTTTGAATGCATATATCGCCTACAAAATTTTATTAGCAATACCTGTTATGGTCTTTTTGCATAAAAAAAAAATTTTTTAAATCAAAATTAACAATATCCTACTTTAAATTAATTTGATTAATCATATTATCAATTGAAAATGATATATTAGCAAAACTGCTTAAATACAAAAAATTTAATCCATAAATTTGCATCTCAACTCTCAAGAAGCAAAAAAATATTGAAATATTGTATTGAGTTGTAAAATTAGTAACCAAATATTTTTTTTAAAAATTGCATCAATTAAACTTATCGTCTTAAGCCTCAAACTGTATTGAGCAAGACTTGAAGCCCGTTGGCTCTATGGAGTCAGCCATGCATAAAACTCGAGCTGAGTTGGAAGGCACCCGAAAGCCTAACAAACCGTCTCTATTGTGTCCTCGAATTTTTAAACACCTCCCATTGATGCTCTCTTTTAATTTGTACTGTTTCTTGAAGCTCACAGGAAGGACTTGAACTATGTTACCAACTTACCAGTAAATCTGTCACAAATAGGAAAGAGAGACAGACAATCTCCCACACACAAATACATAGGAGGAAGAGGAATGGTGTGTGACCATTTCAAACTATTGGAAACATTAATGTCCATTGATATTTGGTACTTGCTAAAATGGGCACTAGAGATAAAACAGTATTTTCCACAGTAAGAAACCAACTTTGTCCACAAAAATAGCCACTATTGTTGGGAAAACTCCAACCCATTTCGGCTGTCACATCTTTTCCTCCACTTATATTCAAGAAAATTGTAACAAATTACCAAAATGAAACAAAAACCAATGCCAATTTATCATAGAGATACAAAAGAGAACCTATTTTTTCATTCGTAGTCTTGTAATTCTAACCTCCTCCTCACCCAGGAGGGATGGAGATAGAAAAGAGACCAAGAAAAAACTTGTCCAAAAGAACCAAACTTTTTCTATCTTCCTTATTGCCATCATCACATTCTTCATCACCATCATCGATGGCTATCCTCCTGGTCCTTCTCTACACCTTGTTTTCTGCTTCCACCATTGCCTATTCAGCCTTCGCTCCCTTTGTCCCTCCAGACAACTTCCTCATTGATTGTGGTGCTGACAAATCAAGCATTCTCAATGATGGAAGAGCCTTCAAAACCGAAGATCAATCCAAGCAATTCTTACAAGCCAAGGAAGAAATCAAAGTGTCAGTTGAAAAGGGTGATGTTCCTTCATCTATTTACTTGTCAGCAAGGATTTTTGTCACGGAAGCAATTTACTCGTTTCACTTGACAAAAGCCGGTTGGCATTGGGTTCGTCTCCATTTCTATCCATTCAAAAATGATCAATTTGACTTGAGCAAAGCTACTTTCTCTGTCAACACCAATAAGTACGTGCTTCTACATAGCTTCAACATGGATAACAACACCAATTATGTTCTCAAGGAGTACCTTTTGAACGTGACCGATCCACAATTCTCAATCAAGTTCATGCCGATGAAGAATTCCGCTGCTTTCATCAATGCCATTGAGGTTGTTTCAGCTCCTGATGACTTGATCACCGATGATGCTAATGGCCTTACCCCTTTAGGCAAGTTTTCTGGGCTATCCACATTGTCCTATCAAACCATGTACCGGCTTAATGTGGGAGGACCTCTTGTTAACTCTGCAAACGACACATTGGGAAGGACTTGGACACCAGATGGGTCTTACCTTAAGTCGAAAGCCTTGGCAAAAAGCGTCACTGTTGCGACCACCGTTGTCACGTACCCCGATGGATTGACACCTCTGATTGCACCACAGTCAGTGTATGCCTCTGCTGTTGAAATGGCTGAGTCAAATGTGAACAATCCTAATTTCAATGTGACATGGAACTTTGAGGCTGACCCTGCTTTTGGGTACCTAATTAGGCTTCATTTTTGTGACATTGTGAGCAAAGCGCTCAATGACCTCTACTTCAATGTCTACATTAATGGGAAAATGGCAATAGCTGATCTGGATTTGTCGCATGAGTTGGACAATCAATTGGCAGCTGCATACTACAAGGATATTGTGGTTAATGCTTCTTTGATGTCTAATGGAGTAAGTGTCCAAATTGGTCCATCTAAATTGGATTCTGGTGATTTGAACGCCATTTTGAACGGTCTAGAGATATTGAAAATAAGCAATTCTGTGAATAGTCTTGATGGAGAGTTCGGGGTAGATGGAAGCAAGGCCGTTGGTGGCATTGGCACACGTAAAACAGTGGCTGTAGTCGGGTTTGCCATGATGTTTGGAGCCTTTGTGGGTCTTGGTGCAATGGTGATCAAATGGCACAAGAGGCCTCAAGATTGGCAGAAGAGAAATAGCTTCTCTTCATGGTTGCTTCCTCTTCATGCTGGTGACAATAGCTTCATGTCAAGCAAGAACTCAATCGGGTCTCACAAGAACAACTTTTACTCTTCAACTTTGGGATTGGGCCGGTACTTCTCATTCGCAGAGTTGCAGGAGGCAACGAAGAACTTTGATGCCAATGAAGTGATTGGTGTTGGTGGATTTGGCAATGTGTATCTTGGTGTAATTGATGATGGTACTAAAGTTGCAGTCAAAAGAGGAAACGCACAATCCGAACAAGGCCTTACAGAGTTCCAGACAGAGATTCAGATGCTGTCAAAGCTAAGGCACAGGCATTTGGTGTCCTTGATTGGATATTGTGATGAGAACTCAGAAATGATCTTAGTTTATGAGTACATGGCCAAAGGACCTCTCAGGGATCATTTGTATGGAAAGAACTTGCCACCATTGTCATGGAAGCAAAGGCTAGAGATATGTATAGGCGCAGCTCGTGGACTTCACTACCTTCACACTGGCACTGCACAAGGTATCATTCATCGTGATGTTAAGACCACCAACATTTTGCTTGATGAAAACCTCACTGCCAAGGTATCTGATTTTGGGCTATCAAAGGATGCACCTATGGGGCAGGGGCATGTGAGTACTGCAGTGAAGGGAAGCTTTGGTTACTTGGACCCTGAGTATTTCAGGAGGCAGCAATTGACTGATAAGTCAGATGTGTACTCCTTTGGGGTGGTTTTGCTTGAGGCAATATGTGCAAGGCCTGCTATTAACCCTGCACTCCCAAGGGAGCAAGTGAACTTGGCTGACTGGGCAATGCAATGGAAGAGAAAGGGCTTGCTTGACAAGATCATTGACCCTTTACTTGTTGGTTCTATGAATCCTGAATCACTGAAGAAGTTTGCCGAGGCTGCAGAAAAGTGCTTGGCTGAACATGGGGTTGATAGGCCTACAATGGGAGATGTGCTGTGGAACTTGGAGTATACTTTGCAGCTTCAAGAGGCTTTCTCACAAGGAAAGGATGATCAGGATGATGGTAACTCCATTGCCACTGTTGCTGCCTCTCCGGCTATTGTGCCTGCAACCCCAACTGCTTCCAATCCTGATACGCGTCCAGTTTCTCATCCGGAAGAGACTAACAGTCCAGCTACATCTCAGACCACTGATGAGCATTCAGGAACCGCAATGTTTGCCCAGTTTACTAATCTCAGTGGTAGGTAAAAATTCTAAATTGTGGTGGTGGTGTTCGTGTTCTAGATCAGTATAAGTTTAAGCATCTGGTGGAGATTCCATTTAACCATTTGTAGCAGTGGTGATGGTTTTACTGCTTCATCAGGAATGGGATATTTTAGCAATTTCAAGCTATATGGGCATACATTTCTCTTATAATGATGTGCAAGGATATTTGAAAAGATTCTATACCTACACTAGCTCTCTTCTCTGTCTTTCTCCTCTCTTACCAAAGGTATTTCGTTCCGTGGTCACGGCGATATTCTGTATTTGTCTACATGGTATGGCGAATGTGCTGGTATGGAAGGATGTATACATGTAGTACTAATCATTCTATACATTGTTACTATTATATTTTTGATACTTTTGTTATTGTACTTGTATTTAGGTAGACTATGCAACTTAGAAGTGATTTGTCAGCAACTTGAAAGGAGAATGATTTTTTTATTGAAAGCATACCAGTTTCTTATTTTTTATGTCACAGGAATGGATCAACTAGAAATTGCAATGACAAATTGACAACCAAAAACCTTGTAGCTCAACTAGCATTTCTTGGTGTTTCCAACTAAAGTTTAAATCCCCTCTCCTCCAACTAGCGAATTATCAAATAAATAAAAAAATTCCTATGACAACCCTGATTAGCTTCTTCTATATGTTCATCATACTTGTCTTTTCTAAGAGGTTGAGGGCACCTAAACGTATGAATATAACTTGAACTAGTCCGAAGCCTTGTCACTTAGTGGCATTGCCCTGTTCTTCCCAATGAGGAGGAGGCAGTATCTCATGATTTGAAGTAATAGAGACTATGCCAGCAAGATTCATAGTTTTTCTTGCTACAAACCAAAAGACATCAGTGCAAAGAAATACACAGCACCTGCCAACTTTGAAATTTTATTTTTCTACCAATCCTCCAAATAAGCAACATCAATTGTTGTGACTCAAACATTTCCAAAAACCAATTGAATCACTTTGAACCCAATTAGGCATTTAAAATTGAGTCTTAAATCTGTTGCAATCTACAAAATCATCCCTATATGGTTATATGAAAATTACCAAACATAGACACACTAAATGATCATATTACATTTATATAAACATATAAAAAATAAATAAACTCGTTATGCGGTTTTTTTTTTTTTTTTACTTACATTAAGAGAGGCAGGGTGACTTAAGTATAAATTAGATAATATTTTTTACATAGCATAAATGATTTTATTTAAAATCCATTCTTGTCATTTTTTATTTAAAAAGCTCAACCTTTTATACAACTAGTTCTTAAAATTTCTTTAAAGAAAATCAATTTTGTACACAAGTATTAAGAGAAAAAAAAAAAAAAAAAAAACACTTAATCCATTATGACTTATGAGTTCAAGGGGAAAAAGGTCAAACTATACACTAATTTTTAAAAATAAAAATTTAATTTAAAAAAAAAAAAAAAAAAAAAAACCTACATTTGCAGGCACACAATTTATCCGGGGATCCTACTAACAGATATATATTTTTTCCTTCTAGAAATCATGCATTAAAATTAATAGAATACTAAATTGTTCCTTAATTATGTCCTTAGAACAAGACCCTATTTTAAAATAAATAAATGAACTATAAATTAAAATGCCTTAGAAGCAACATCAATTGCCACTCCCAAGTCCCAAAGGTCCTTTTTTTTTTTTTCTTTTGTTTACATATATGCCTCTTTTTTTTAATTTAATTTTCTGTATAAGGCTATGAACCATCCCAATATATTTAAACTCGCTTTTTGCTTAAGCAATATTAACTATTAAAGATGGTTTTACCCGACCAAAAAAAGAATATTGAAGGAGGGCTTTCTCTATGCATAGATACCATTTATGAAATGTTCTCATCTTCAGAATTGTGGAAACAGAAATCTCACAATTGCAAAAATATGGTAATATTTTCATGTTATGTACAGTCATTTTTACCTAAAAGTGATTAGATAAGCCAATTTCCTTACTTAAATTTGTTCAATTTAAACCATTAGATATAGTAAATACTAAAAAAATAAAAATAAAAAATAATAATAATAATAATAGATATGATAAGATTTGAACCAGAAAACCCACTACAAAAATCATTGCTTTAATTCCAATCGTAGACACGATTCAGCAAATTAGAAGGACCATGAAGAAAAATTTCCTATGAACCTAGATGGGTCATGAGTCAGCCTATGTACTATAAATTTGTGTAGTCATATTAGACATGCTCATCCAATTGGGTGCACTAAATTGAATACACTTTTAATCCATTAATCAAGTGGGGCTATAAAGTGAATGGCCTAAATCATCTTAATTCTCCACCACATTTAAAATGTTCAAAGTTGCTATGCATTATTAAGAGTGATATATGGCAGGCATAAAGTGAGATGCCTTAAAAAAGGGTAGGTTGTTTGAACGAAGCAGAGATAGTGTTGTAGATAAGGATATTGTAATGTCTCCATCTGTAAGCAAAACAAAAACCTGTGGGTGGCTCCAAACTAGCCCACATTTATCGAACCTCAAATATAACTCCTATCCACTACGTGTGAGCTCTTATCCCCTATAACATATTTGTGAACGTTACATCAACCAAATTCTTTTCTCATGAACATAATTTATATATAAAGCCCCCTCATAATCAACATCTTCTTCCTCATCAACTCTCTCTCTCTCTCTCTCTCTCTCTCTCTCTTCAAAAAAAAAAAAGGCAAATATGGAGAAAGAAACAGACAACATGAGGGCTTTTGACATGGATGCACTTAGGACAAATCTTCCACAGAAGTAAGCACTCATTTATGCACTCATTTATTCTTGTTTTTGTGTTTTACTGTAGTTTGAGTTTTCTTCTCTAACTTTGATAAATACAATAGAATTTGAATATATGATAACCACTATATGATAATCGCTATGTTCTTTACCATCTAGTCAATACTTCAATATTCTTTTAGTGAAGCAGGTTTAAATCTCATCCATACACATTTTACCAGTTGAACTATCTATAACGCACCCATGATTAAGTTTTTTATCATGCAAAGTTTGGAAGTTATTTCAAATCCTGTGTCTCAAAATACTTAAATGCTTTTTTTTTTTTTTTGCAGGAGAGGACTGTCAAGGTTTTATTCAGGTAAATCAAGGTCATTTACATGCATGGAAGATGTTCATTGCTTAGAGGATTTGAAGAAACAAGAACACCAAGATGCTAAGAAAAGGAAGAAATATTCGGATAGGAATAAAGGCACCCCCCACATTCCACCAAGTTCATGTAGAAGAATATCCAGTAGCACACAATGTGCTTCACCTTATATTGGAGTGTAAATACTATGTATCAAGCGGAATCAAAGACATATCTTCAGTTCTTATGTTAATTATTGAGATTTTGTAAATCCATATTTTGTATATTATAGGAGCTTCAAAAATTTTATTATAATTGTAACGTGTTTCATTCTGTAACATAATTATATTATAAATATTCCATATTTATTGTTAAACTATGATTTTTTTATTTTTACTTAAAAAGGTTTTTTTTTTTTATAATTAAAAAGTTAAATTTACTTTTTTCATTTTGTTACCTCTTCTATAAAAGAATCCTTACCCTATATCCTAAATTGATACCCCCATCTAGATTGTTAGGACATCACCTTATCAATGTTTCTCCCTCCCTTTTTTAATTCAGATTTGATTTCAACTGTTCATTTCATGTCATTTCATAGGCGAGTAAATGATAACAGTGAGTTCAATCTTCTAAGTAAAAGACTAGTAGTATTGATGCTAAGATCTTCCTATATCAGACATTGTGCTGTTCATAATGTCACACACAAAATTATGTATCCAATGGTACTCCTCCTCAAGTTGGAGTTTTTTTGTCATGGATGTCCATGATCCTCTCAAAATTGGCTTTTTGATTTGGATACTGCAAATCTCATCCAATGTACACATCTTCCTCTCAAGGACAGCATTATTTGGGTCCATAACCACAGTGAGATATTTTTGGTTAAACCAGCCTACCTTACTGATCAATCTATCTATCAGATTTGAGCACTCAGGTCCTCTTCTTTAACTAGTGAAATGTGAATGTAAAATGCTTTGGAGTCTCAGAATAATGGAAGGATTGAATTTTACAGAAAATTGATTGGGAGCTGCTGCTCATCACCCATATTAACCATCTCTTTTTTCCTAAATCTCTTTGCCTCTATAGTTTGGATGAACTCAAAATGGCCTTCTAATTTTGCAAATCTGCCATTAAAGTGCACTTAATTGGGTAAAGATTGATCTTATCCCCTTCATCCTTTCTAACCATTTCCCAAAAAAAAAAAAGAGGCTTCCAGTGAGTGGACTGCTTTAGATGTCTGTGTCTCAGGCTCTCATGCTTGGTCAAGAGGCGAAAGCATCCCAGTTAGGCTTAGCCGTCTCAAAAGCTTCAAAACTAGGGCTCAAGTATGTTCAATTTGAAAGTGATGCAAGTCATGATGGATGCTATTAAAAAAAAAAAAAAAAAAAAACTCCTCAACAGTTTAACCGCCCACCCAACGGGAGTTTGAAGCCATCAGAAAAGCAAGTCATGATGGATGCTATTAAAAAAAAAAAAAAACTCCTCAACAGTTTAACCGCCCACCCAACGGGAGTTTGAAGCCATCAGAAAAGATATTCCTGACTCGTTCCTTTTGCTGCTTTTGAATTTTAATTTTGCCCAAGATCTTGTAATACTTGGTGTTAGTTTGCATAGCAATGCATTTGCGTTTGTGCTGGCGTTTATGTTTTTTGGCCAAGTCCCGTGCACCGTTCACGAGACCTACAAGTATGGAAAAATATAAATCTAACTTTAAAATTGATCTCATGGCACTATTCACACATTTAAAAATTATAATTATTTTGCTGCAGTGTTTACAGTTACTAAAATAAACGATATCCAAGCATACCCTTAAGGCCACAATGTTGCACTTAGGGCCTCCTTTTGTAAGAGTTGGGACCCCATCTCATTAATCGAGGAGCATGACTAGCCAATCCCCCCTAATCCTCCTTTTGTTTCTCATTAGATCTCATTATTATTCACCAGAAACAAAAACAAGAATAGCTTTATGGGACTCCTAGTAAAAAAAAGTAGCATGTAACTTACAGTGCCTACTACACCTCTGGATACTCCAATCGGTTTCTTTGATCCGCGTCTTATGAACGATGGGGCTTTCAAAAACAGAAATAACAATGAAAGATTACACCATCTGAAACCACAGTTTCAAATAGCACTTGAGTCTGGCTTGCAACATCATGGTCATTAAATCAATCACCGAATTCATGTCAGGTCAATCCCATCAATGCTACAGTCCCACTAAAGTCTAAACTCTGTTAATTTAGCTAGGAAGAATACACATTGTCCCTACACTGTAAAACATACAAGGGAATGGAGAGGCCAATTAACCATATCTAACTCAGAGCACAAAAACTAAATATTTAGGCCTAAAGCAACCATTGTGAGTACCAAAGAATCGCCATATCTCCCTATTTTGATACAAAATTATGATGTAAGTTGCACCCTCCATAATTAAGTCCAAGCAAGGACTATTGCATCCTTTTCCTCTTGTTGAGGCCTGGATCATCATCAAGCATCACAAGATCATCATCATCATCAACCACTTCCAATTTCTCATGATTTTTAGTTTTATCAGTAACACTCGAAAGGTCTTGACCAGAAATCTCAGATAGTCTTCTTTTCTTCCCAGAAGGAACATCCATCTCAACATTATCTTCAGCCTCCACCGGCACCGCCTGTGAAGCATTTGATGTGCTCCCACCATTGCCATTAGACTTATTATCATCCTTTTCAACTGAAGAAGCTTGAGTCCATCCAGAGAGAAGCATTCCATCAGGTTCCTTTTCTTCATCAAATTCCTCTCTGTCAGAAAGAAATGTACACAGAATTTACTATGTAGCTCAGATACAGAAACCAAAGACAAACCCCAACCCACCACTTTAACACAAAGGGAAGGGGGGAGGGGGAAACATTTCTCAAAAAAATTATTGGATTACACACGTAGGATCTTGAATCCACGACTTCACTCTCCAGCTAGCACTTATAAGGGGAGCAGGTGCCAATTGAGCTAGAACTCATTGGCAAATTGACCAAAATTTAAAAGCCAGGGGATGATTACACATTCCACACACACACACATCTTATTCACATGACATTACAGACTGCACATTTTAAAGCAGTTATAAATGCATTATCATATAAGCAGGTTGGACAGATCCTGTAAAATCAAATATCAGAATGGAATCCGTAGTAGTTTATTCATCACCTGGCATTTGCTAGTTTAAAGGCACAATTTCAAGCATAAAAAAAGTGACTTCTAACAACCGTGTAAAATCATTTGAGATATCGCTACAACAATGAGACTGATTTCAGCCACTAAACCCATTCTCAGAAAATGACTCACTAATAAACACCCTTTCACAAAATTCTTCTACCCACAAATGAAAAGAGTGCAAACACCAAGAAATCTTACTGGAAAGCATTTATCCTAAAACAATTCTAAACCAAAGGATCGGCTACACAGCCAATGTTAGTCCAAAAACCAAGGGGAAATACTTTTTTTTACATGTAATAAAAATTTTATTCGAAGGGCAAGTCCAAATACAATATAATAATATCATCCCATATACAAGCTATAAGCCTATAAAACAAAACAAATTAAGGGTTGTGGAATGTAGGTAGATAAAGAACATATCCAGATGCAACTCTGAAGACATAGGTTGGCATCTGTTTAGGATGTTATTTTGCAGTTTATTATGTGCAACATATGGCGAGAATGAAACAACAGAATTTTCAAAGGGAGGAGTGTTCTATCATCAAATTGAGGCACATTTTCCTTCTGGCTTATTTTGAATGGAGGACTGCTTTGAGTGGTCTTGACAAACCCCCTGTTTTAGATTTTGTAGATTTATGTAATTTTGGGCAGTCTTTTGCTTTCCTTGTACACGTCCTGTGTACCAAGGAATTTGCTTCTTTTCTTGTTTTTTCTCATTTTTTCAATGAAGTTTTTATTTACCAATCAAAAAAAAAAAAAAAAAAAACCTGAAGACATGTCACTTCCTTTTCTTTACTTTTCTTTTTCTCTTTTTATTTTGCCGAGTCTCAGGACATCTCACACTTGTGTTAAAACAGAAAAGCTAGCCATCCAAACAGTTGTGAAACTAGGAAATCTAAGGGACTTTCACAATTTAGATAGAAAGTTTATAATTTTTTTCTTTAAGCATGAATCTCATACTAGAGGATATATATATATATATATATATATAGGGTAAAGAAAAACCTGTGCTTGATATTGATATTGCAAGTAAGTTCTTGTTTTAGATCCTCAACTGTAACCGTAGTCCCACTAGTAACTGGAGAAGGAAGCTCAGACAATACCTGAGATTTGAAGAGGAAAAACCTGCATTGAGAATACAATGGCAAGAAAGACTAAACACAAAGAAAGAAAACATACCTTCTCAAGGTTTGCTGCATAATTCGCAACCATGGCTTCATCAAGATCATCTCCAACTTCATATAGAAGTGCTGCCCCATACATAATAAGTGGAAAGTACATCCCAAGCTTGGCCTTAACAATCTTTTCAACGAAGTCTCGCAATTTTGCACGGTGAGTATTGATCTCGAGCGTTAGTGGACTCTATTTTGAGTCAAATCAGCATATTGTAATTGTGAGTAAAATGTAATAAAAATAAATACCATTAAAATTTACAAGAGGGTGAAGGGGAAGGGAAGATCTAACATGCCTCAGAACAAACATAGCAAGATTTGTTAGCTTCAAATGGTTCCACTGGCATCAGCAGCATCTTCCTTGTCGGATGCTCTAGACAATATGTCATCCTATAAAGATCCCAATCAGATTAGAGCAAGCCAGCCCCAAAATAGATTTAAACAAAAAGAAAAGGAAAAAATCTACTCAATGATTAATATCCTTCATAAGTTGCAAATCTAAAAAATTCTTCCCCAATAGCAGTTGGGCTTCAATGTTCACTTATGATGGAATTGACACCATTCACTCACTCTAGAGAAAAATTGAAAATGACTGTGCAAGTTGGACCCTGCCCTATAGCTCTAATAAGCCAACCATAGCAAAATAATTCAAATGGAAAACCATGAACTTACCCACTACAGAATACACAGACACACACACACACACACACAGCATCTTTTATCTTTTTATTAGTTGGGGGTTGTCAAAAGTTAAAAGCATCTTTTCTTCTTTAAGCAACCATAGATGACAATGAATTCAGCTGCAAAATGCTCATTGACAAATAAGGTAAAGAACTTGTCATATGCAAATAACTACAAGTCAATAAATATGAATTAAAACAAACCAAAAACTGTAAAACCATTGCTTCCACTATCACAACATAAGAACAAGCATTTACAAAATCAAAGGCTAACTGTACTTCAAAAGGAATACACATCCAATAGAAAAGAATATACACCGAGCACACCTATAATTGTTGGTATCATTTTGCAGCACCTTGATTGCCTCTATCACAATCAACCCAGCAATTATAGCATTTGTTGTTGCAACAGCATGGACAATATTACCAGCGATACCTTTGGCTTCAAAAAGGCTATGCAAAGGGATTCCAAAAGAAGAAGCCCTTATATTTGCAGCAGCAGTAACAAACTCCACAGCCAACTGATCATCTTTGTCAAAAGTCAGGTTTCCAATCTCCTGCTTACCAGCAAATTAAAAAATAAATGAATAAAAAATTAAAAAAAAAAACCCTTCAAAGTATGGTGTTGACTGCTGACATCGAAAATAAATCAAACGGTTGATAGCTTTGTCCAAAATACAGCAATAGTTCAAACCAAACCTTCTCCCTTTTCATGAAAAATAATTTGAAAGCCTCCATAAAGATTCTACTGTTTTCCTTAAGGCACCATATATCCTGTGGATTCTTCATGCCCAGAGATGCCATGGCAGATACTGAAGATGGATCACCTGCTGCACAGTCTTTATCCACATTTCCATTCTGTTGAGCGATTTCATCATGCAAGAAATCCCTACTATATATAGGCTTGGGTCTATTACGGTTTTTCCATGTCTCTTCATTGGATAAAGCTTCTTCAATGTTATAACCAAACACGTGATCATATATTCTCCTTCCATACTGTTCAATGTCTTCATCTTTTCTACGTTCAAATACATCTTCTACATGTTCTGATGAGCTCGTAGCATCAGTAGAACGCACATTTAAATCATTTTCCTGATTTTTGTCTCCAAATAACTTTGTGAAAAGTAAGTCCTTTGCCCATACAATACAGTGAACAAACTGCAAAAGTTAAACAAATATGTCATAGCCTAGGACTAACAGAGCATGAGTTTATCTTGAAAATGATCAAAGCAAGAAGCCTAAATCATTAACCCTTGTGACAAATGATCATTCACACATGATTATAAATGTAATTCCTGTAAGCTGTTAGAAACCATATGACATTCTGCATTTTTTAACTGTTTGATCAGAAAACAAATTACAGTTGCAGTTGCAGATAATTATCTACCGAAATCTAAAAGAAATGGCAGTCACAATAACTAGGGAGCTGCAAGTTAAAGCTTTTCTGTCCTTTGTAAATGGGTGTAATTTCTCTTGTTCTTTTCTTCTTCCTTTTTTTTTCTTTTTTTTTTTTTTTTGCCACCTCCCAGGTTTCCAAGGTAATTTTTCATTTTTAGAGGTGTTCCTCTCACAATATTGTGCTTGGTCCCTTCAATGCCTCTTCACTGCAGCTTGTTTTCCTCAACATCATCTTACTACATATCTTCTATTTTCGCATTACTGGAATTGTTATTTAAATACTTACAAGCTTAACCAACATAAGACCTCGACTATTTTATTAAAAACAATTGTCTAGTTAAAAGTATTAAGTAATAATTCATGGCAGACAAACTAATCATCCAAAAAAAAAAAAAATGATTCATGGCAGACAGCTGCCAACTAAAGGCTCATGTTTTCCAACTCAAACATGCTAAAGCAGTTGATTAAAAACGAAACAATAACCAATAAGCATTTGAAATACCTTTGATGGTGTACTAGTAATAGTGCAAACAGGATAAGTTTTGGGGGCAGGTTTTGGCTGACACTCATAGCACTCTGTTCTTCCCTTCACATGTACAGTTACCTGCTTCCACAAATTAGTAAAAATAAGGAAAAGATACCATCATCAATGAAGGAGCCACAATCTAGTACTCTAAAAATCAACTGTTCAGAATAATTATCCTATAACTGTTATAGAGAGCACCATCCTTATCAAAATAACAAATGCCATATAAAATTTTTTGATAAGTTACAAATGCCATATATATGGACAAAAAGTGCAACCACTTTCTTATCAAATCATCTTTGGAAAAACAAACAAGAGTTATGATTTGCAATTATTTTATGAATTAATAAACCTACTTTGCATGTGTGTGTGTGTGCGTGTATAGAAATACACAAAATACAATGATCAAGGGAAGGGGAAATGACAAACACACATGCGCACAAACAAAGCATAATTGAATAAAGTCCATATTACAGACCTGTTTTAGTATAAGATAAATGATTTCTTTCAAATAAATATAGATAGTAAATGTAAATCACCTGCCCAAGGAAGCCAGTAGTCCCACTTTCAACCAAAGGAACTTCAGCAGCCAAGCATAGGCGATTCACATGTCGTCTTGCATCTAAGTTGTCAAGACCATTCAGAACAACATTAAATTGCTTGAAGAAGTCCACATTAAAGTCAGGATCCTTGACATTGGCATGGTATGGCGTTATGCTTATGTGAGGTCTAAATTTTAAGACAGCATCCCGAGCAACCTGGTTGAAAATTCTATGAGAAGATCATAAAAAAGAAGGTGCCTGTGCAAGATATTGGAAATGTACTAACTTTGGCCTTGGATTGCCCAACATGTGATTTTCGGAATAGAAATTGTCTGTTAAGGTTGCTGACTTCAATAGTGTCCATGTCAATCTGCAAATTAGAAGTAACAAATGCATGAGAAAATTGTTACGAAAACAACAATGTATACCGACAAATCTCCTGCTTAAAACCACAAAAACTTTGAAAAGATCATCAGAAAATACAGTATCACCACGGCCACACAAGTTGTAGACAGAAAAGAGTTTATCAAACAAGAATGACTAATCACTAAATTATCCAGAAAGAATCAAATATCAAGTGGAGACTGGACAGAGGAGATGGGGGTATGGAACGCATGGACTTCTTTATCTTATGATTATACAAATATGATATACATGGTTAGTTTCAAGTTATGCCACCCAATATCTTTTTATTGGCAAAGTATTTTGTCAAATTGCCCATTAAATTATATGTTTTCCATACCCATCATGCTCATCAAATATCAAGATGAATGGGAATTAAGAGTCATCTCCATCTTTAAGAGTGCTATTTATTTTTTTAATATTTTAAAATAGACTAAATGCATAATTTTATGGATTGGGTAGTAAAGGGCATCCGATTGATTTGAAATTAAACATCGATGATTATTGAGCAGTTTAAATTTATAAAGAGTTACCACAATTTGAACCTAACCCAATACATACATACACATTTGAGCACATGCACAAAGACAAATAATTGTCAATACAGATATATATATATATATATATTATCTAGAAAATGTTAACTCGAATCTGTAGTAGCTAATGTTGCAAAAAGTAGCCATGTTTCCCACATTAACTGCAAGAATATTACAAAAACTCACACAATCACACAAGGCAATTACATGCTAAGATTGACATTAGGTTCAACAAAATCATATTTGCACCTTATAGATCACCCAAGAGAGGGTTAGCACAACCAAAACCATAGCTACTCAATTACAACCACCAGAATCTCTTTAACTCCAAGACCATGCATATGCTATCACCATGACTACCTATCCTACAACCACCACTAGCCAACACATCAGAGTCTTTGACCACACCTCATCATGACCTTCAAAAGCACCACCACCACCAAGACAAACATTTTTATTGAGCTCATTACACCACCATTTTAGGCTACTAATCATGATTAATGCAGTACAGCCACCTCAGGCCCATTGCTAGGAACACCACCACATCCAACAATATTTAAGATTCAAGCAGCACATATGCCATTGCTAGGTGCTATTGCTGAACCAATAAAACGGCAAGACCATTCTCATGATCTCCAACAACCCTTCATAAACAGAAACCAACTTCACCACCAATACACCCAACACTGACTCCCTTACACACCTCTAGCATGTGTTCCATAACTTTTTGATGAATAGTAGCAAGTTCCCTATAACAGGACTACATCAGTCAATAGCACAAAAATTTCAACACGTTATCACCACAACTGACCTTTCAACACTGCCAATGAACTTTAGCACAACTGGCACCTCCTTCCTTAATAAGTTAGGGGGGGAGGATGACATCATGGGTCCATCAAGTAAAGTATTCCCACCGCGTCTCTACCAAACTGTTAAAATCTTGAAATGGAAGAATCTCAAAATCCTAGCCCGAACTGAAGTACCGGTGGCACTCGCTAACTAGCTGGCCTCAAGATATAACTGACACTCTAATTACATACCAGTCAGTCCAACTGAAACTGAAGTTTAAACTCTCGACGACACTCAGATTTAACCTTATTCGTCTATAACTACACGTGCCGGAACCATCCACGTAGCACAACTCACACAATAAAAACAAAATTGGAAACTCCAAGCTTGTAAATTCTTAAACATATACGATACAGCACAAAAAGGAAAAAGATTATAACCATTTGAAGTAAAACTCCTCTCACTTGTTACGTTATGCAATGCACGGCAACATTAAATTAATCAATGTTTTTGGTAAGTACTAAATCGAATTTCATAAATCCTAGTACCTTACAAAAATCCCCAACAAGACAAACCCTAAGCAATCACTAAAACCCTCCGAGAACCAAACACATAAAAAAAAAAAAAAATCAATCAACTAGTGAACATAAGCAAAAATTACTAAAACCCTAGAACAATAAACAGTGGTCAAAGTAGAAGAAACCCAAAAAAAAAAAACCCAGTAATAAGAATAGAAGAAAACTGACAATATGAATGTCTTGGAAGCCAGAGAGAGCGAGAGTCTTGAGAAGCTCGCAACCGATACCGCCAGCACCAACCATAAGGACTTTCGCGCCCTACAAAAAAATCGAAAAGCCCCAAATATATTAGAGAGAAGCTGAAATTGAGGAGAGAGAGATTAGGGTTTTTGAGGAGGGGGAAGGGGAGTACCTTAATGGAAAATAACTGGTTTTGAGAAGCCATTAGAGAGGAGGGATAGAGAAAGAGAGTGAGTTGGAATTTGGAATATGGAAGGTTTAACAAGAAGAGTAGAATTATTATTATTATTATTATTATATACCATCCATAGAGAGAGAGAGAAAGAGAGAGAGAGAGAGAGAGGGGTTGCGAGGAATCGAACGTGGGACTAGGAGAGAGAAATGGTGAAGAATCTAAGGAGAGAGAGAGAGGAAGTGGGAAAAGGCCTTGAGTGACCGTAGGCTTCGCGGAAAGGTCAGACACACGAGACACGAGTAAATAGTTGCTGCTTCTTTCTTTCTGCTGCTGCTACTGCAAAGATACAGTGTTAAAGAGTGGGACTGAGATGAGGGAGAGCCAAATTACTATTAAGATTTATTACCTAATCAAAAGTGATGATGATATTCAATCGCATCTCTCTCTCTCTCTCTCTCTCTCTCTATGGAGGATTGGAATTGTTTGCCTTTGCAAACCTATGAAAATAAATAATGGTTACTATTACTAGTCCCACAAACAAAAATTTAATTGCTATATATTTGTAACCCATTATTGTCCTTGTTATGTCAGTCCATTTGAGAAACTACTCTTTTTTTTTTTTTAAATAGAGTTTTGAGTCCTTTGATGACAGAATATGATACTGGTATAATAAAAGTATTCTATACTTAAATAAATAAGTATTTTATAATTTCATTCAATTAATTCACTTAATGACTAGTGTTTATGCATGTAATAATTTTTTTGTTTTTTTTAATGTTATAATGTTTAAAAGTGATATATAAATAACCGTTTGTATTTTTTTTTTTAAGAAAAAGGTAAAGTAAAGTGGAATAATGTTTAAAAATAAGATAGAAATAGTGTGTAAGTTTTAAATTGAATGGAGAAGATAAAGAAAAACGCCTAAAATTTAGGAACAATAAATTACTCTTTTAACTAGTTTGTGTTTTTTAATTTAAAATTATTTAACTAAAAAAATGGGTATTTTAGAGAGTTTAAGAATTTGTATGAGAGTATTTTAGTACGCAAAATGTTGAAACTCAAACAGGGAATCATCTTATTAAAAGTATAGATATAGATTATTATTATTATCATTATTGTTGTTGTTGTTCTAGATGTTATCTACAGTTTGGAGGATTCAGATTATCTACAGTTTTTCAATAAATTTCACCATAAAGTTCCTAAAATCCTATCTATTCATTTTGAAATGAGTATATTAGATTTTATCATGTCATCAACTTTTTAAATAGCATTTATTATCAGTGTTATGGTATTTATTTAGATTTTAAATGATGTGGTCAAATTCATTCCCTTACCATGATAAGTATGAAATAGTGGAATTTTTTAGAAACAAACACACACACACAAGGGAGAGGAAACTGGAAAGGGGTTCTAATACAAAATCATAACACAACTCCACTCAAAAGCTAAAATATTGTAATTAATAGGACAAAACACTAATTTCTCTTATTATCAAAAAAAAAATAACACTAATTCCTCTTCTTCTTCTTTTCCTCAAAAAGCCAATTTTTCATTCACTCATATTAGAGGGAATGAAATACAGTCTAATGAATTTGGAACGAAATTTTTATAATGCCATTTATATTTTACAAATATAGTATGATTCACCTTTAGTATTGTTTGCCTCACTTTACTCATTTCACATTTTGAGATAAGAGATTTGAATCATAAATGTCTCAATTGAAAAAATGAAAGAGCCTTAACCGAAACTCTTGGCATAAATTTTTTTTTCATATTCATTATCGAAATTAGAGTTTGGAATATTGCTCCATTCCAAGTTCCAACAGTAACGTAAATGCCTAAATGGGTGATAATGTGATATGCCTAGGCCTACAACAACAATACAGCCCCCCTTTCCACCTTTCTAGTCAATGCTTATCAAGCCACATCATTTATTCCCACGGTGATTATGATCTCATAGTTGCGATACTATGATAGCTACATAATACATATCCGGACAAAATAGAAGTCAATAATACTATCTTTTTTAGGTATATAAAATCCACAAAATTACATGTTAGATTTTCATGTAAATCAATAGTCGTACAACAAAAGTATGAAATTAGGAACGTTATTGAATATATAGGTGATATTGCTAATGGTATACCAACTTTCATGTGGAATAATGAATATATTCTACAATGTGTGTACTTAGGTGGGTGAGCCATCATATTCTAATATAAGACAGGAAAGACAAAGGGACATTGGTGCATTTGTGTTTTTGGTAAACATGGGGTTAATCAGTCAAGTTGCTATAATATGTCTAGGTATATGCACATTAGAAATGCTTTCTAAAGTGCCAATACCATATCTTTCATATTGATTCGGATTTAATATCCACATCTATTTGGACCAAACATGTTAATCGAGATATTTATAAGGCATTATGCTATTACTAAAGATACAACAAATGTTAATCGAGATATTTATATGCACATTAGAAATGCTTTCTAAAGTGCCAATACCATATCTTTCATAATGATTTGGATTTAATATCCACACCTTTTAATCTATTGGGACCAAACATGTTAATCGAGATATTTATAAGGTGTTATGCTATTACTAAAGATACTACAAATTTTATCATGTAACATTTACATTGTTAGATTATGTCGTAAAACTTGTGGCAGTTTTAATATTTTTAATGTAAATGTTATATCGTAAAAATTTGAGTATTGAAACTTTTGAGTAGGGGTGTCCAGCTCACCCACACGAACCCGACCTTAACCACCTGATTCGACTACTCCAATGGTCAAACTCGGGTCCCGACCTTCAAAAACCCAATGTTCGTGAGTTGGTTTCGGATCTCTTCCTCTAAAACCTGTGAAGCTCGACCAACCCAAAGACTATCAATTCGCAATTTTTCCAGTTTTCTAGCCATATTTTCAACTAAACACGATGGATATACACCGGATCTAGCCAAATCCGAAGAGTTCTCTGCACGATTTGGTAGAAATCTCGCCGAAACCGACGAGATCTCACCAAATCTTGGATGGATCTAGCAAGATCTCACTTGATCTGGCAAGATCTCATCGTGTTTCGACGGATTTTGATGGTTTTCATTTTCACCCAAAACCAACCACCACCTAATAGCGACTCGAATTGATGAACCTGATACTATTATGGGTTGGTTGCGAGTTGAGCACAAACTCAACCCAAACCAACCCGTAGACAACCCTACTTTTAAGGTTATTTCTTTATTTATTTTTATTATTTTAAAACTTACTTTTTAGTTAAATTCTTAAATTAAGTATTAAATTATAAATCATTTCTTTATAAATAGGGGTGGCCCTTTGACATTTTAAAAACTTTATTCTTCTCTTGTATTTTATTAATAAAAAGTATCAATTATTTGTAAATTTATTCAATTTTCCATTGGAATAAGATTCACTACCATTCAGGGGTGTGTGTATATGTCAGGTTGGGAATTTTTCAACCTAACCCGAGCTTGTTGAGTTAAGAAATTCTCAACCTAATCCATTTGGATCAATTTGGATTGGATCCTTGGATTATGCTTACATGCTTCATGCCTTGGTAAAAATTTGAACTTTCATTAATTAATTATTAAATGACACTTTTTTACTAAATTGTTATAATTCACATAAAAAGCCTTAACCATGTTGCAAATTTCCAAATTCATCAAGCTAATTTTCTAAATACCTAAATGAATAAAAAATAAATAAATAAATAGGGGAATAAAACTCTTAATCCTCTAACCCACTAAAACCAACTAGGGGCATTGGGTGGGGCTGGGTCGGTTTTGTCGGGTCGGTGGGTTAAATGCACACCCTTCCTTTAATTTTTATTTATATGTAAGACACGTGGTGTTCAAAGATCAAATAAATATCATATGTCTCGAATCCAGCTAAAAATAAGAGGAAATTTAATGATTCAATTGAAGGAGATAATTTCCCGCTATATATAAACTTATTAACTTTACGAGTGTTTAAAAAATGCACAAATCTTTTTCATTTCGTATATATAAAGTATGCAAAAATGCACAGATCTTTTTCCTTTCCAATCAGAAGAAAAGATGCTATAATTTTATGGTTAAAAGTTTGGGCTATGTTATACTCTTTCATTCATAAACAAAATAAAAGCTTTTCTTTCAGTATTGTTATTGTTATATTTCTCTTATGTGTGCATTTGGTATGGCTTAAAAAGCCAACCTTTTTTACTCTTCAACTTTTTTTTGCTATTATTCATGAGTCTCATTGCACTTTTTTGTACTATTCATGGGTCTCACTATCCTATTTCAGCTACCTCTTAATTTTATCTACAGTACTTTCAACAAAAAGTTTTCAATTTCAACTAAATAAGTTATTCCCAAATAGACACTATATTACATTGAACATGTTAAGATGTAAAATTGATATTTATCAACAATCTTCTAGCTCAATGGCATAACATGCTCTCATCTATTAGGAGATTCAAGGCTTGAATCTCTCTTCCCCATGGTTATAAGTTATAACTATCAAATATTTTTTTTAAATGATCTATTATTGGGACAATTGCACTAACCTCCCATAAGGTTTTCAGTTATTGCACTCCATTCTCTCTAGTTTTGAATAAGACACTAATCTCCTCTAAAATGCAAACTATTTACACTTACCTCTTATGAATGACTTTAAAAAAGGCATTAAAATACTCCCCAAAAAAAAAGTTTTAATAAATCCCAAATTTCTTATTAAAGGGTGATGTAGGACAGAATCTACAATTTAATTATTGTAATTTATTAATTTTTGGTATTTTTATGTCATTTTCGGTATTATAGGTTTAGGCATTTATTTCCTTGTTTTTAGGTGTTTTTAATGCTTTTTAGGTCAAATTTGGTTCTTGTTATGGTTAGATATCTTTTTTTTTTTTTTTTTTGAGAAACGTTATAGTTAGGTATCAATTAGGAGTTATTTTATAATATATTTTCTTGTCTGTCAAGTTTTATGAAGCCCTTAAATAGGCCTAAGTCTGTACACATTTTTTTTGAACAATTATACAATCAATAAAATTCAGACTTTTGTCTTTCTATTTTTTGGTGGATTCCAGACCCTTTCTCCTTGTGGACTCTAATAACCCTTGTGAATTCGAGGTTATTTTCAGAAACAAACGTGTTTTGTTTCTTGTTTTCTAAAGATAAACGTATTCTGCTTCTAAATGGTTCCGCATTTCGCATCAGTTGGTATCAAGGCCTTGACTTATCCTAGTTTGGTGGCTGACGTATGAGATAGTAGCAATTTCAATGACAAAAAACTTAGCAAGTATTACGTGATGTACAACTAGCACTCACAAATATCTTTGCTAGGATGCCGTCGTTGGAGCATGGAAACAATAGAGATAATTGTCACGAAAACATAACTCACAGGCAACCTATTGGTAAGCAAATTTCATATAGACCTTATAGAAGAATTGCAAGTTTTAATGGTTATTTTTATAAAGAAGATTTTCTTGATTGGTTACTTGATCTAGAGGATTTATTTGACTTTGAGAATATTTATTATGAGAGAAAAGTTGGACTTGCTTTGTATAAACTTAGTGAGTATGCCTTACGTTGGTGGGAATGAGTACAATCTAATAGAATCCGACAAGGTAAAGACAAAATTCGTTCATGGCCAAAGATGAAAAAGATGCTTACTATCAAATTTTATCTTTTGGATTGTGAAGAAATCTTATCGTATTCAATACAAGATTATTATTGGCCAAGAAGTTCACACTTGAATTATTTTAAAGAGTCATATATTCCACCACTAAGAGAAGAATTACATGTTGAAGAAAATACTTTTCTTGAAGAATATGTAGAAGTCAAAGAAGAAAATATAGAAATTTTTGAGAAAATTAATGAAGGCTTTGTTATAGAAGAAGAACCTAAAATCAAGAGTGTGGAGGAGATTAATGAGGACCTTATTATAGAGAAAAATCTTGAGGTCGAGACGGTAGAAACTATTAAAGAATAAATTATAGAGGAAGTTGTCAACGATCTCGATAAAGTCAAGTTAAATGATTGCAACATTCAAGCTCCTATTATTTTGGTGGGAGACACCGAAATAAAGTTTATTGATTTTATTGGGGTGGAAAAACTTGATGTGATTATTGACTCTTATTTGGTAAATATTGTTAATTGCATGAAGATCAAGGGACAAGAAGTTCCAGTTGCTCAATTGATGACTTTCAAATTTGGCAAGAAGACAAGGAAGATGAAGTATTCAAAGTATTTGTTCTCTTGGCATGAAAGATTTCATATTTCAAAGATGAACTTAAGGACGAGTTTGTTTCAAGTGGAAGGGTCTGATATAGGACACAATCTACGATTTAATTATTGTAATTTATTAATTTATGGTATTTTTATGTAATTTTCGTTATTTTAGGTGTAGGGCATTTATTTCCTTGTTTTTAGGTGCTCTTAATACTTTTTAGGTCAAATTTGGTTCTTATTATGGTTAGGTATCAATTAGGAATTATTTTAGAATATATTTTATTGTCTGTCAAGTTTTACGGAACCCTTAAATAGACCCCTAAGTCTATTATCTATACATGTTTTTTTTGAACAATTATTCAATCAATAAAATTCAAACTTTTGTCTTTCTATTTTTTGGCGGATTCCATACTTTTTTTTCCTTGTGGATTCAAGGACCCTCATGGATTCAAGGAACCCTCGTGGATTCGAGGTTATTTTCAGAAGCAAACGTATTTTGTTTCTTGTTTTCTAGAAGTAGACGTGCTCTGCTTCTTGAAGCTTCGACATCCTGCATCATAGGGGGTGTAGATGACATTTTTAAGTGGAGGGTAAAATAGAATATTCTAATTTTTTTAAAGTTTTCTTTAAGTTATAAATGAGAAGTCAACTTAAATAGTTTGCATTTTTGTGGAGATGAGTGTCTTATTTCAAACTAAATGGGTGAGTGCAAAAAGGAAAAAACTCATTGGAGGTCAACACAATTTACCCATATATTATTCAGGCTAATTACACTAACATCATTGAGCTATAGCGAAGACTAAACTAAGGATCTATTTGGATACCGCTTATTTTGTTAAAACTGAAAACTTATTGTTGAAAGTACGAACACCCTTTTTAAATGACAATAAATATAAAAAAATTTAGTTAGTTGTCACGTTTCAAAACAATGTTGAAAACTAACATCTCGAGTGTCTAAAACTCGAGTTTTTAAGTCTCGATTTATAAGAGGATGGGTATGAGGTGGAAAAAAATCCACATGAAAATCGAGTTTTACAGACTTGATTTGCATAAATTGCAGAAAAACGCCGCTATAGGGCTTTAAAACGTCAATATAGGGCTTAAAAACGCCACTATAGGGCTCCCTAAACCTGGTACTGTTGACACCTTATTTTGCAACCTGCATTTAACCTCACATGGAGGGTAAAAGGGTAATTTCACATTGAAAATATGAATCTTAATTCTGGTCATTAGATCCTTAATCTCATTTCACCAAAATGATCTTGATGTTGTAACGATCAAATCGACTGGTCATGAGCCCTAATCGGACCACCAGATTGAAAGTTATCATCAAATCAAGTTTTAATGGTTGAAATGCACAATCACAAATTGAGTCTGACTATATGTGATTATGAACAATTGATTTCAATTGGTTATAAGTATAATCAATTTGAGATCGATGATGTGTCATAATTTGATTGGTTAGGACTACATTCTATGGTGAGGTTGCATACACCTAATTAATTAGATAGTTAAACATTAATTATTCAATGAGTAATTTGTGCAATTATCTTTTAATTAGAGTAAATTTAGAACCAATTAAGTCTGAAATGGGAGTGATTGGTGCCATTTAATGTTAATTGGGAGCTAATTTGGGACATATTAATGTTAATTGTGCTGAAACCATTTTCTAACAAATGACCTCTGCTCACCATTTCATCAATATCTCTCATAATATTTTGAATCTGTGAATGAGATTAATTTTCCCAGAAACTAGACATCCGGGGCTTCAATTTGAGCACAAGAATGAGACAATTCCGATCAGAATTGAGTTAGATATGATTTTTTGAAGTTAGCTCTACAAGCTGTTACAGCAGTTGCGGGAAAACCGAATTTGGCTTGCTCCTCACTCCCACCAATCTTTCCATTTAATGCACCAGATTTTCCCCAAGGCTAAAATGAGGACTAGGTTCATGATTCTTTGTCAACCCTCATTAAATAGCCTTCCATTCATATTTTCTCCACCACTACTATATAAACCCCCCCTCTCCTTCATTCCAAAGCACACAAAAACCCCCCTCTCTTCTCCTCTCTTGAGTTCTAGTGAAGTAGAGTAGTCTTGTCATATCTTGGTCTTCCTGAGACTCAAGGTATTGAGTGAGACTCACTCTTCCTCTCCTAACTCTTCTTTTCTTCCACCCTTAGGACCTCCCTCAAGAGTCTCCTCCTCCACCACATGGATCTTGCATGAAGGTATAATCCCTTTCCCTAATTGTCTTTTTGTGTTTCCATGATGAGAATTTAGGATTAAGGCATGATAGTAACTATTTAAATCCTCTTGAATATGTTTGAATTTTCTTAATTGTTCTTATGTGTTCCTCACATGTTCTTGGTTGTTCATCACATGTTCATGCATAAACACTAGTTTTGATCCTAAGTCCATATCAAAAATAGGAAAAACATGTTTATTTCATAATTCTTTCAAATTCTTGAATCTAGGTTATCACCATCCACACACATTCACTAGAATTTATTTTTCAATCTAAATGAAATGCTAAATAAATTGAATTAGGGTTTATCACATGCACACACATTAAATTCAACATGTAACTTGATTGACATATTGGATGATGTGATATGAATGTTGGCCACCATAGTCTAGAAGACCGGTTTCACCGGGCAAGGTGGGTGCCTAACACCTTCCCACCTTGTAACATAGCCTCCGAACTTAGATTAAGGGTTAATAGATCAAATGCTTATCCATGTAATTTTCAATTTCTAGATTGTAACTAGGAAACAAAGCCATGTACTTTATCTTAGATTGTATCTAGGACCAAAGCCATGTAATTTTCCTATGATCAATGTAAATTAAATTTCAAATTAATAAAACGAGGAATTTTTCAATTATGGTTTTCTTGTTTTTCCAATAATTAAATAAGTGGCGACTCCATTGTAAAACCCCTAATCTAAGGGGGAAAATATAACTAGTCGAACCTCCATTTTGAGAGGCAACAACACGACTCCACCCATTCACGTGGGTTTGGCCCAGCATCATAAAACGGGCCGGGGGCGCGGTCTCTCACAGGTACTTATAAATTTTTTTTTGCAGAAAAACGTCGTTATAGGGCTTTAAAATGTCACCGTAAGGCTTAAAAACACCACTATAGGAGAAATTTTTTTTACATGAAACTCGAGTCTTAAAGACTCGAGATCTATGTGGCATTTTCACACTCGCAAAGCGAGTCTTTCGGACTCGAGTTTTAATATGGATCTCGAGTTTCTAAAACTCGAGATGCTATTTTTCTTAAAACTTTAAAACATTGCCTAACTTATTATATAGTTGCCCCTCACATTACTAGTCTGCCCATTCCCCCTTGAAAGTACTGTAAATAAAGGTAAAAGTTAACTGAAATAGTACTGTAGGGCATGCAGTGAGACCCATGAATAGTACAAAAAATAAATTGAATAATAAAATAATTTTCATTTTTCATTAGTATTCAAACGGAGGCTAAATATACTCAATTTTCTACAATGACATTACACCCTTAAATTCTAAGAATAAATTGAAACCCTGCCCTTCTTAACCTTTTTTTTTCTTTCAATAATTTGATGATTAGTATAACAGGAGAGAGACGATATGAACCCTTAATACTTTCTTTAGAAATATTAGTAAATGTTTTTTTTTTAAAAAGAATATTAAGTATTCTTAACATACACACACAAGAAAAAGAGAAAAAGTCTTAAAGAAACTGAGAGTAGTGCATATCAATAAATGTTAATTGAGTTACAAGACTTCATGCCCTTTTGATTTTATTCCAAGCTAAATTATGTTAAAACTTGACATAAAGTACCCGTTTGGGTACTGATGAAAAGCAAGCTTATTGTGTCTGCGTTTCCCTTTTTTTTTTCTTTTCTTTTTAGCCACGTGTTTTTATGGCTGTTGGCTTTTCTAGTGGGTCTCATGCATTATTTGCGGAACCCACAAACCTTTTTTTTAAATAAAACTTTCATTAAAAATGGATCTTACGATACTATTCACACATTTAAAAAAAATTGTTACAGTGGCCAATAAAGCAAGAGTCAATCATCCAAAACCCTCTTTAATGTAACCAAACACTCCACCAGCTTATTTCATGTGACCAAACATTCCTTTTTCACACTTTTATTTATTTTCCAGTTCTTTATTTACTATTTACGGTCATTGCCTAGGATATTTATTATTAACTTCCACAGGAAACTTCATAAAAGTCTTACATTCTTTTTAAAAATAAACAATTTTCAAGCTATTGATCATTTTCGTAAACAATTTATTTTCAGTTTTATAATCTTGCAAAAAATAACCAAATGATGATGATAGGATTTTTATGTTAAACAGGTTCTTCAGGTAACGGATCCAAGATTTTGTCATTGATTTTCAATAAATTTTATCATTTTAATTTTTTATTTGAATTTCAAAGTATTTCTTTTTACATTAATTCACCTTGTCACTCTTTCTTCTTCTTCTTCTTTTTTTCCAATATTTTTGTATGTGGATTAGTTGCAATAAATTTCAAACATATTGGTTAGAGCATTCACATCATATTGTGCAAAAATTTATATCTATTTTAGAATAAAAATTTACTTTTTTTTATTTTACATGATCATTTTTCAAAACACTCTATATTAAATTATTTATTTTACACTATATTTTATTAAAATATTATTTTCTTGTCAAATTTTTATTATTATCCAAAATCATCTTTCTCTTCCTCTTTTAATATTCAAACCAAAACAAGTAAATAATTATTAAAATATTAATTTGTAAAGCTACAATAACTATATAAATTTACACCATTAATATAGCATAAATGTATTTTTTGACAATAATACTTACACTGATGTGGAAGGCTTTGGGTGTTGGTTGGGTAAAATATGAGGTTCGTTATATTTTACCAGACTAGCATAAATGCTCAATAAGAATAGCAAAGAAGCAAAACGTAGAGGAGAGAATGCTTGTTTGGTTTTCATAAATAGAATGATCCGAGTGTTTGATTACGTCAAAGAAGGTGTATGAGAAGTTTGACTTTTGTTTTATCAAGAATATTCCTTAAAAAAGTAACATTATTCTTCAATATTTAACACCGTTTTACCAAAAAAGGTGTTAAGGGGTGGAGTGTTTATTAAATTTGCTAATTTTGGGAGTATAGTGTCATTTTGAAAAGTTGGCATGCTGAGTCAAGGTTTGTTACCTCGGGAGTGCCAATATAATTTACCATATATATATATATATATAAGTAGAAAAATGTTACGACCACACTATTTTACACAATTTTGACCACAACTTGTCACGTGGTGAGTTATAAGTGGTAGATGTATGATCCCACATGGATCCACCACTACATATTTACCACTCATAACTCACCACGTAGTAAGTTATGACTAAAGTTGTGTGAAATATTGTAGTCCTAACATTACTTATATAAGTATAGTGATGCAGAAAATTTACACATTTTTTAACAATTGTCAAGATAATATGTTATAGTTGGTACAATGTAAAAAAAAAATCATATCTTTGATTAGGGGTGAGCAAAACGTTACTGAAGCAAAAGCAATCGACCGGTGCCAATGTAGTTGCACCATTGGTGGGGTAGACCAACGGAGCTGAGGTTGGCGAGTGTAGGGCAAGATGCATTCTGATGCCGATGCGATGCAAGCAATGGAGGAGATGCCCGAAACCAATACACCCACCAAACCGATCGATATGATATAATCATAATATATATATATATATATATATATATTTTTTTTTTCTTTCTTTCTTTCTTTTTTAATTTAACTGAAGCTATAAAACATCATCATTTTCACTTGGTTGTGAAAAAAAAAGCACCAAAATGTCGTCGTTTTGTGCTAGGTTAATGTCTTATTGATACTATAAATTCTTTCTTTTTTCTCTCCTCTCACCTTAACTCTCTCTCTCTCTGTCACCTCTCGGCTCTCAACTCTCACCAAGTGCTGTCGACCAATCCACTCAGCCCAATTGCAGCAAACTGCTGGCAAGTCTCTCTTTCACCTCTCGTCCTTAAGTTCTTAAGATTCTCTCTCTCTCTCTCTCTCTAAGATTCTAATTGTCTAGTAATTGCAATTGAAAGAAAGAAAGAAATAATTTTTTTTTAATGATGATTGTTCTATAATGATTTTTCTATAATTGTTCTATAATTGATCTAATTGTCCTATAATGATTTTTTAAAAACTATTTGACCACGAAACCATCTGAATTTAGTATAAGCAATATTGGAACTAGGTCTCTTACTGGACAATGAGAGTGGTTGTTTTCTTTTGTAGGAAAAAATAAGACCAAAAAATGGTTTTATGAGGGAATACTCCATAAGAACATAGGCTTCTTAGTATATAAGCTCACTTAGAAGTTAGGCATACCCTCAGAAAAACAATGTCCTCCGAAACTTGTAGACTCTAATTGTGCTACTTTAACTAGTCAACCTCTGAGATTTTGTGCGTGTACCGCTGCCTTTCAGATTTCTGTCATCACCTCCCTTCCACAATTACTTCGCCCCATTTATTCCTTGTCATATACTATAGAAGTCTTGTGTGATAGAGATAGAATTTAAAATTAAGTCCAATTCAACTGTTAGAGTTGAACTGATTAGTAACGATTTTTAAAATCAATTAAACTAACCACATAAAACTGCAACTGACCCTTAGTGGTGTGGATCGGTTCTGGTTATGGGAAAACCAATACTTATCAATTTGGTTACAAATTATTAAAAAAAAAAAAACCGATTTAACCAAACTGCACACACCCCTAAGGGTGTGTTTGTTTGAAGGTGAAATGAGGAGGATGGAAAAGTTTAGAGAGAAAATAGGAGAGAAAATGAATTTGTGTGTTGTTTGGTTGGTAGGAGGAGAAAGAAAACTTTTGTGTGGGGCCCAGACATTTTCCACCCAGGCCCACAAAAACTTTTCTCTCCAAAATGGAGAGAAAATAGGGGAGAAAATGTTAAGGCCTGCTGTGTGACAAAAATACTCTCACTTTTTAATGCTCTCACCTACCCCTCTCACTTTCCCACGTCCTATGACCTATCAACCTTATTACCTTTTCATCCTTATCTCTCAACATCTTCTTAGTAACGTGAACTCTAGGGTTTTTTTTTTTTGCCTTGCCCAATTTTTAGTGTAAAGAGTCATTGTATTATTGAAAAGGCTAGTGGATAAAGTTTTTTATTAGAAAATGTCTTCTTAGTTTATGTAACAATGGTCACGTGGATAATTTATTATTATTTTTTTTGAAAATGTCTTCCCAGTTAATGCATAATCAATTTTTGTTATCCATAAATTTTAAATTATATATAATAATAAAGAAAAGTAATTTTAAATTTATATGTATTTGTGTTAATTTATATATTATTCAATGAGTGTAAATATATCTATTTCTTATATATTATATAACATGGACATAATAGTCAATTTATATAAACTACATTTTCCATCTTCCATTTTTTCTCTCTAACCAAATAAAAGAATTTTCCATCTTTCCACTTTTTCACTCCTCCAACCAAACACACATGAGGGAAAACCAAATTTTTTTTTATCTTCCCACTAATTTCCATCCTCCAACTTTTTCACTCCTCCAACTTAACGAAACCTAAGTCAATGTAAAGTAATATGACACAAATCACAACTTACCATCTTAATAAATTATAAAAATAAAATTGCTATTGCGCTATCCATATATTTTCCACCATTTTACTCCACTTTCTCTCACACATTTGTGGTGTCATTTTTTCTTTGTTCTTCATAGAATGCCAAATATTAATTTCATTTGGAATGGATAACTCTTTTACTCCGAGACCAGAGCACACTTCTCCGGGCACCCAAACACATGGGGGGAAAGAGACGTGGGTCCCCAACAAACACACACCTAATTCATCGCGTTTTACACGATTATCCACGTACCGTACACACTACACTACCAAAAAAGACTTTTCCATCTCAATCCCCATTGGTCACATCCCAAACTCCTCCAATAAAATCCCGCCGCGCAACTCAATCGCACCCTTATCCCGTCCGAGCAAATCACACCCAATACCCTCTCTCTCCGCGATGCTTTCCACGTCGAGACACTGTGAGAGAGTACTAGCCAGAGTTGAGAGTCCACTATCCACACAACACCAAAGAGACGAGTAGCCATAGCCTATAGCCTCTCTCTTTCTCTCTCATCTGACTGTGTTTTAGAGAGAGAAAGAGAGACTTCTAGCGCTGTGTGCGTGTGAAGCAAATGTGAGTCAAATATTCGCTCCAATCGTAATCTCTCCCTCTCTCTCGACGCTTCAATTTCAATTTGATTTTTTTTGTTTTTTGTTTTTGAAAGTAATAGTACTGTTTTTTTTTTCCTCTGCACAGAGAGTTTCTCGTGAATTTTGGTGAGTCATGGAGCCAGCAATTGATATCTTGCCGAGTAATCACGCTACTCCGATTGGTACTTTCTCTCTGTCTATTTGCATTTTTCATTTTCTTTCACTAATTTGAATTTTAGATATATTTGGAACTGTTTGTTAACTTTGTATTTCTGTTTGGTTATTAAAGAATATTTTTTTTCTATTTTTAGTGTTTTTTTTTTTTTTGGGGTTTGTAAAAATTTAAGGGTTTATTGGTTGCTTAAGCTTTAGAGTAATTATAGGAAGGTGGGGGTATATTATAGGAAATGTAAATTTTGAACCCATGACTATAATTGAAATGCAGGAGAGCCATTTTTGGATTAAGGTATTTCTATATTTTGGAATCAATTTATTAAACCACAAAATGTATACTTGTTTTTTGAAGAAAAGAAAAGTGTGTGATAGAATTATGATATTGGAAACAAGGACTCTTCATTTGGGGTGTCGTACCTGTCTTGTCACGTTATAACTTTTTTTTCCCAGAAATTGCCTGTGTCATACTTGTACATGTACCAATGCCCATACCCGTGTCTGTACTTCTTAGATTATGATTTAATTATAGCTTAAGCTTTTGGGATCAAGGGGTAGTTTAAATTCCATGTGTTGGGTCCCATTTATTAAGGGGAAATACGTGCCTACACGTGAGGGAAAGTGTTGAAATTATGGTTAAATGATTGAATTCACCATTTCCTAGCAGCTTGAGCCTTTGAAACAATCGGTGATTTATAAGTGTGATCATATTGTTTTGTATAGAGATCCTCCACTCATCTAACGAGTTATAATAGCTGAAATTCAGGAGACCCTTTTTTGGATTAAATGTACTATGAAATTAATTTTGTGAACTATTAAAATGTATACAGATTTTTGAAGAAAAAGTGTCATTATTTTGTTGTGTATAGAGTAATCTTTGATGTTGCTAATGAGCTCTAGTAGAAATGACACTTCTTCCTCCCTTAAATGGGATGGAGGATAAGGTCACGGGTTCAAGACTCACAGGGTGTGTGCGTAACTTACTTATATGCAGTGACATTTATTGAACTATTGATTTTTTTTGACAACTAAGTTTGTAGTATATACTTGTTTAGAAAAGAAGCGCTTATGGTGTTTCCCATATCATAATTTCCTTTCCCTACCCTTTCCATTGATGCTTAACCTTATGATAGCAATAGTTCATTGATTATGGTTTGTTATGTTTGTACAAATGATAGTTCAACCTGTATCAAGAACTGGGTTTTACACAATTGAATATAAAAGACGGAAGTTGCCCAGTAATGGAAAGGATTATGGTAGAACAGTCTTCTCTACAAGCAAGCATGATGATAGTGAACAGAAGAAACCAAAGGTCTCTCCACAAGTTATTGATTACAGTGATCCATTTGCTATTCCTAACTTGCTGGAACGTATAGACTGTGGTAAATATGGAAGTGTTACAAAAGATATAAAAGCCCTCATTGCTAGAAAGATGCAGACGCTGAACCCGTATTTTGCGAAGTATCCTGCACTTTCAGATACATTCTTGGAAGCGGAAAAGAACCAGAGTAAAGAGGCTTCGAAAGAAGCTACTCGTTTGCCTGATAATCATGTCATTGATTTGGAGGATGACTGTACTGTAAATGATGCTAAAGCAATATCACTACAACATGTAAATGATGCTAAAGCATTATCACATCCTGTTGTGGTCATTGACTCAGATGAGGAAGACAATGGATGTCAGAATCATTTTGTTCCTTTCCAGGAGGTTGTCTTGCCAAAACCAGCTGGTCAGTTTCTCATGAAGGACTTTTTGGTAAGTCTACCCTGCATTTGTATTAATGGAGTTGCATTTTAAGGACACAGACATGAATATAATGATCAAAACATGCATGATATACACATAATCAGACAATGGTGAATTACAGGCACTGGTTTCAAATTTGGACTAATCTGAGTTAAATGAAATGATTTTAAAGCTTTTTTTAATAAATTTTTTTGAATTTTTTGAAATTTCAAATTTTGTTACTACTGAAGTTTTGTAAATGAAGCTATTATTATTTAAAATATAATAATTTATTCTTCTGAATTTTTGTTTTTTTAAAAAGAGGGAAATCATTGGAGTGAGGACATTACAACTAAGCCTTAGGCTAACATGTATGCGAACACTTTAGCACTGTGATTCCTCATGTTTCCACTGAAGATACTATAGGCCTATATGTCTAAAAAATGCTTCATTTAAATTTTCTAAAATTTTCTGGTGTTTGGTAAAACTTTTTGTATTATTCTTTCTTCACTTTTTGAGAGCAGAAAACATTTTCCACATCACATACTTGGCATATTTTACCACATAAAAACACTTTATAAAAGAAAAAAAAAAAACCAGATATTTTCCAATATATATTCTCCTGAAGCCTTACTGGTCAATCTGTATTCTGTTTCTTTGTTTAGTCAATGCAACCTGCGGTTCTTGTCTTCTTGGCTTTCAGGCTGATTGACCATCCCAAACAAAGAATATTTTAATTCTTAACCTGTGTTGTAACTTTAATTTGGTGTGTGTTAATGATTTAGTTCTGCTTTCAATTTCTGTTCTCTTTTTTTTTTCTTTTTTTTTTCCTGGGAAGTCTTTTTATGTATGTTTTCTTTTCCTAGTTTATATCAACCATGTGAATTATAATATATAAGTTACTCTTCTTTCCATCTGTTGTATTTTGTAATTTATTGCGTAAATTTCATTTCATCTCATCTTCAATATGCTGAGTGTTATTTCCACTTCAGTTTAGGTGTTGTTTCCATTTGTAAATTTAATAGACAGAATCATCAAAAGGACACCATGTTTTAGTTCCTAGAATTTCATAATTTAGTGTAATTTATTTTTCTCATTCTTCCATTACTGGCAGGACTTCCGTGCTCCACCTAGTCATTCTGCAAGAGGTGGAGGTCAATCACATGGTTACCCTGCAAAAGGTGGAGCTCAACCACGTAGTTACACCGCAAAAGGTGGAGCTCAACAAGAAGAACCAAGAGGCGAACTTGAAATTAAGAAAGAAAAAGGTGAGTATATTGGCATAGAAGATGAAGACAATCATCCTGACGCTGAAGATGATGGGCTAGAAGATATTTGGAAGGAGATGTCAATGGCATTAGAATGTTCAAAGGTATAATAATGTATAATCATTCTCAATAAGAATGACATGGACTTTTGTTATCATTTTACCATTAGTTTTATTTTTCTCCAAAATAAGATAGATGTAGCTTGTTTATCCACTCTTTTCTGTGAATAATGCCAAAACTCTTTGCTGCAATGCCTTTGGTTTACAGCTTCACAAAGATTCCAGAACGTAAGATTAGGATTGTTGACTTATATGAATTGGTAGCTAAGAAATATAATGGTGGGTTTTGGATTTAATAATGAAGTTTGTTAAGGATTCTTAAATGGTTTTGCATATGACTTTCTATTTGTTTCACATAAACCTCCTAGAAATTTAAAGGAAAAATGGTGGGTTAGACAATAAGGATGAGTTGTCAGCTTCAGTTTAGTTAAAAGTCAATAGTGACTCTCATAGATATTGATTATAGACTAAAGAAAATGATTTGGTCAATGTAGCTTGAAAGACTTTTCTGCAAAGAAGTCAATACCAGGTAATTCTGCTAGATGAAATGTGTTTATTGCTAATAAATCAAACATACATCGAAGTTATTTTCTTTTATTAAGCCTTTCTTTCTGTACTTCTTTCTCAGCTATCTTTGCATTGCATAAGCTCTTTTATAGTTTGTCTATACATTTATATTTTGGTTTGAAAGTCATAGTTTTTTTGGGGGGAAATTTTGGAACAAGAACTTAATGACAAATTGTGCTTATTCATTATGAATGGAAATTTCCGAATAAAGCTGCAGCAATATGACTCATAACCCTATCCTGAGAATTTAGGTTCTACTTTGAGGTGTATGCTTTACATTACCAAAAAAGAAAAAGAAAATGACCACATGGCTGTAAATGACTGGAGAAGTACTTTTTTGCCTATAAATGATTTTTCATTAAAGTTTCATTATTGACTAATATTAAATTAATCTTATGGTGCACTAGGATGTTGCTCCAGATCCTTCATCTGATGAAGAAGCGAGTGAAAGTGAGGAGGACTGTGAACATTCTTTTGTTTTAAAGGATGATCTTGGTTATGTTTGTCGCATTTGCGGGGTTATTGACAGAGGTATTGAGACGATATTTGAGTTCCAGTACAATAAGGTGAGATTTTCTTTTGGTGTATATATTCTAATTTTTACACTACTTGACTCCTTTAGTCTGCCAATTTGGCTGCACCAGCACTCTGTGCATGGAATTAGAATTCAAATTGCAATTGGATGTTCCAATTGGTGGTCCCCCCCCCCCCCCCCCTTTTTTCGCCTCTTTGGTAATATCTAAATACTGGCGTTATAGTTGCTGTTATTTTTATGATAAAAATGATATGTTCATTGATGCTTAATATTATTGACTTCTGGTTTTGGAATTAAAGTTATCAGTAATAAATGGATATACTTGAATCCATATTGGGATATTTTGATGTCTTGTTAACTAATGTCCTCTTTTGGGAATCCAATAGCCTTTCTGATCATGGTTTCCATTTTATTTCAGGTCAAAAGAAGTACTCGAACATACAGTTCTGATTCTCGGAATGGTAAAGACAGAGACTCAACCGAGGTAGTTGGAGTTAAATTTTCGGAAGATGATCTGATTTTAGCTGAAATCTCTGCCCATCCAAGGCATACGAAGCAAATGAAACCTCATCAGGTGGAGGGTTTCAATTTTCTTGTTAGCAATTTGGTGGGTGATAATCCTGGGGGCTGTATCTTGGCCCATGCTCCTGGATCCGGAAAGACATTTATGATAATCAGTTTTATGCAAAGTTTCCTGGGAAAGTATCCACATGCTAGACCACTGGTCGTGCTTCCAAAAGGAATCTTGGCAACATGGAAAAAGGAGTTCCAAACATGGCAAGTAGAGGATATTCCACTGTATGACTTTTACACTGTCAAAGCAGATAATCGATCTCAGCAACTGGAGGTGTTGAATAAGTGGGTAGAGAATAAGAGTATCCTATTTCTAGGGTACAAACAATTCTCAACTATTGTTTGTGACAATGGAACCAGCAATATCTCTGCTTCGTGTCAAGAAATACTTCTTAAGGCTCCTTCTATTCTTGTTCTGGACGAAGGACACACTCCAAGAAATGAGAACACTGATGTGTTGCAGTCCCTTGCAAAAGTTCAGACACCTAGAAAGGTTGTACTTTCAGGAACCCTCTATCAAAATCATGTCAAAGAGGTGTTCAACATAGTCAATCTTGTTCGACCAAAGTTTTTGCGATTGGAAACCTCTCGTTCTGTTGTCAAGCGCATCATGAGTAGAGTTGATATACCAGGTGCAAGAAAGCAGTTCAAAGCAGGTGCTGATGCAGCATTTTATGACTCGGTTGAACACACTTTACAGAAGGACAAAGATTTTAGAAGGAAAGTGGCTGTTATACAAGATCTGCGCGAGATGACCAGCAAGATCCTTCACTACTATAAAGGGGACTTCCTAGATGAGCTTCCTGGTCTTGTTGACTTCACTGTAGTACTGAATCTAAGTTCAAGACAGAAGAATGAAGTTCAGAAATTAAAGAAGTTGGCGAGGAAGTTCAAGATAAGCTCTGTTGGAAGTGCTGTCTATCTTCACCCAAAATTGAATTCTCTCACAGAGAATCATGCCACAGCTGATCATGTAGTGGATGAGATGATAGGGAAATTAGATGTCAGAGATGGAGTGAAAGCTAAATTCTTTCTTAATATACTTAGTTTATGTGAGTCAGCTGGAGAGAAGCTACTGGTTTTCAGTCAGTACCTCCTACCCTTAAAATTTCTGGAGAGATTAACAGTGCAAATGAAGGGTTGGATTCTCGGAAAAGAAATTTTTGTGATTTCAGGTGAATCAAGTTCTGATCATCGTGAATGGTCCATGGAGCGCTTTAACAATTCCCCTGATGCCAAAGTATTCTTTGGCTCGATCAAGGCATGTGGGGAGGGTATATCTTTGGTTGGGGCATCCCGCATAATAATACTGGATGTTCATCTTAATCCATCTGTGACCCGCCAAGCAATAGGTCGTGCATTTCGCCCGGGTCAAAAGAAGAAAGTGTTTGCATATAGATTGGTAGCTGCTGATTCACCTGAGGAGGAAGATCACAGCACTTGCTTCAAGAAGGAATTAATTTCAAAGATGTGGTTCGAATGGAATGAGTATTGTGGTTATCGGGATTTTGAAGTGGAGACTGTTGGTGTGAAAGAGTGCGGTGATGACTTCTTGGAAAGTCCACAGTTAGGGGAAGATGTAAGGGTTCTGTACAAAAGGTTCGTATGCATGTTCATCTTTTGTCCACCATCACGATCCATATTTGAATGCTAAATATTTATGCCCTAACTTTTTTTCTATTTATTTTTTTCAGGTAGATCCTAGCATCATTCTAGGTCTGAGCACTGGAGTAGGCTGAAGTATTTCTCACTTTCTGTCTGCCTTAGCGAGAATCTTCATCTGTTCATACTTAGTTTGTGTATCTTCAGGAACTTTAAAGTAGTGTAGGCATGATGCTTGCTCGAAAGCAACAACAGGTTTTTATGCTTTTTTCAGTAATCCATTTTGGACTGCGTTTGCTGACTTCTCTTCCTGTGTGAAGGAAGCACCTGTATAGCATACCTTAATGGAGTCTGTGGCTATGTTGGATTAGATGCTTAACGGCATGTGACAATTTTCTGATTGCTCTTAGAATCACCAAAGTTTATGTAACATGTCTTTGTACAGGCAGTTTTCCATTACTGTTACTAAAATCAGCCTTGTCTGTGATAAATGTCTGTGTACAAGGAACAATGGGTTTTAGATAGAAAAGAAAAAGTAGCTTTGTGGTTTTTGGAAATGCACTGTTGTTTGGTTAAAAATCATGTGAATTGCTGTTTAATGTTAATTGTCTTATGCCTTGAAGTGGTGTTGTGGTACTTTCAGCTGTTGAATTAGGTGACTCTTGCAACTTGGCAAAGGGCCAATTGTATTTATGGAAGAAGAATATGCATACTGTTCTGTTTTTCTTGCTTTGTGTAGTGTGGCATTGTTGCATGTTGCAGCTGAACTGTTTGATTTTGTTTTACATTAAACTGGTTTTCCTAATGCCTTTGACAGGAATGGCAACTCTGTTTGTGGCTGTCACAATATCCCAGTGATAAAAAGAATGGAGAGCATTTTCTCTATTTTTCTGAAGCATGTTGGATATTTTTATGTTGAGCCTTCATGACTGAGGCGAGCATTTTCTGCCTAAAGTGGTATCCATCCCCTTTCATGTTTTTAACTAATAACTAGGGTTTTTCATCATTGCCACCACCCACTGTCAGCCGCCACCACTACCACATATTGCAGCCTAATTCTGCCCAAGATGAATGATTTTAATATCATCTTTGAATATATAAGCTTACAAATTCAAGATACAGAGGGCAGAGTCATTTTATCAATTTGTGTGACATTTTCAATAGCAGTCATCCCCACGGGCCTTAGCTTTTATGACATTTGTATCTTGTATATTATAGTCTTGCGCAGGGACGGACATTGTTGAGGCTTTTTTTTGGTGGGGGGGGGGGGGGGGCGGGCGCGCGCGGTGGGCAAAGGGCCCATGGCCCCTGGCCCTAACACCTCCTCACCACTAAATTTAATTGATTTTTATATATAATATCTAATATGTAGTAGTTATATAGTTTTTTTTGTTTTTTTGTTTTTTTTCCCTAAATACATCTAATACTACCAAGAACTCCATTGGTCTAAGAGGCTATAAAAAATGAGATGGCCAATTGGCACAGGGCATGTGGCCTTCCTCCCAAAACCAACAAACAACAAAAAACATTAAATATTGTTTCAAAAATTATTTTTACATTTTTTGGTATTTTACATAAATATAATCTTACAATAAACAAATATATTTTCTTAATTTATAGAAATTTAAGGGTAAACTGAGAGTAAAAGGTCAAGGGCTCTTAAGTAAGGTGATAATTTTTGCTCTAATGCGGTTCCATGCGCTTGGACATGCATATGTGTGCTTTCTTTACATTAATATATTTCATATTCTTCAAAAATTTGACGGAAATGGTAGTGCATACACCCACACACACACACATATATATATATATATGATTTAAAAAAAAAAAAAAAAAAAAACTCTGCCCATGTTTGGTAGGAAAAGAAAATCAACATCCTATCAATTTGCTTATAGAGTAGTTGCAATTATGCTTACTCTTACTTTGTTATTGCAACTACAAAACAAGAATTTTCAGCTATGGAAGATAGTGAATATTGTCAAAACTAAATTTTGTAACAAAAAGTAAAGATGGTTTTCTAAAGAACTCTTTGATTTTATATATTGAAAGGGATGCATAATTTAGTTTAGAATCACCGATATATGACTTTTGAGATTAAAATACAGAAACTGTTAGAAAATTTTGATAGATGATTGATTTGAAATGAATTGACATACAATTATTTTGTTTTATTTTATTAATAGATAGTAGTTTTAATTTTTATGTATTAATTTAGTCTTAAATCTTTGTATATTTTTCATTTTTGGTTCCAAAATTTATATTCTCCCCCAATATGAACTTCTTACTCCGTCCCTAATTTTGTGTCATTACTCGTTACAACTTACAAATGATTTGAGAAAGAGCCCTCTCCCGCATCCCCCAAATATATATATTTTTTTAATAAATAATTTAGTTGTTACATTAAGTTAGAAATGGGATTCAAACCTTGGTTCTTTTTAAGTTTGAAAGGGAATTCAAACCTTGGTTCTTTTTATTAACGAAATCAAGCAATACCGATTACAAGACTATTCTCATAAAACTAAAAAAAAAAGGTTACAAAACTCTTAGTAAAAAAGGTTATGGCTAATGTAAGTAGTTATTAACATGAATTTCTCTTATTTGTTAAGATTATTTTGATCAATATTAACTTACCTATTACTAACGGTTTTTTTTTTTTTTTTCCTTCTACTTTTAGGGAAATAAACTGTTTTAAGATTTTATTTTTTGTTGTCATTTAAAATTTCAAAAAATAAATATTTTTAATTTATAGTACTTATTTAATTTAAACCATGAAAAATAAAATATCAATTGTAGAGAAATAACAGTTTGGCACAAAGGAGGAAAAACTAAAAAATTATATCAATTTTGAATATTCTACCAATTCACCAAAAATTAAGCATGCAACTGTGCCGTTTTAGCCTTTGAAGGTTTCAACCATGACCCCCTTTAAATCCAGTTTATAGCCTATTTCATTTCATCAAGAGATTACCCAAATCTTACATTTGTTAATTTTTTTATAATAAAAAAATAGAAACGCTTCAGAAGCACAACAAAATCTCGCAACATTAAAATTTATTATCATAATAAAAAAATAGAACGCTTAAAAGGCACAACAAAATCTTGCAACATTAAAATTTATTGTTATATGGGTCTTTCAATTTTTTTTTATAATTTTTTTTTTTTTTAATGGTAAGAACTTTATTTATTTTTTAAATATCAGCTGATGGCCACGTCAAATGCATGGGGACCCACTTTAGATTTTGCTGATTGAAACTTGAAGACACAGACCTCTCTACACAACACAACAGAATCTCTCAGAAAAACAGAGAAGGAGGAAAGTTGTGAGTTTTTATACATTTTTTTGTTTTGTTTTCTTTAAATTTTTCATAATGTAATAAAGCTATATGTTTTTTTTGGGTATAATAAGGAATAGAGAAAAATGATGATATATTTAATGTAGTTTTGATTTAAGCATGTTAAGTTTTTGTTCTTTCCTTCTTTGTCAAGAAAGAATTTATAATATTATATTGACTCTTTTTATTGATTTATTGAATAGTGAGCTATGGACCCAGACATTAATTATCCAAGTTCAGCTCCAGGCAAGTTATTACAATACCCATTTGGCTGTTTATTATAATAAATTGTTGGGTTCCTTTTAGTTTTGTCTATTTTGGATTCCTGGTTATGCACATTTTGGCTGTTTTTTTATCATGTTATATGTTATCTAGCTACTGTGTGTATGAGCATTTTTTTTTTTTTTACTTTTTATATTCTTAAGTATGTTCCATTTTGTACATGTAGAAGAAAGTTGGTTTAAGGCTATGTTTTTCTAGGAGAAAACTATTTCCTGGGAAAAAAAGTTTTGCAAAAGAAAATTGGGTAATGCTGTATTGCTGTCTGTCAATCGCTAAAAGTGAGAGGTTTGTGCAGTGGCTGTAACTTACGTTATAGCCCAGTGAGCTCTCAATCAAATGATACTTTTATTTTGACAAGAATATGGAGAGTGAGATCGTGAGTTTAAAACCCATAGAACGTGTGGAAACTAAGTTTGTGAGTTCAGTACGCACTGAGTGTGAGTAACTTACTCATCAAATAATTTCCCCAACACACCCCCCCCCCCCCCCCCCAAAAAAAAAAAATCAGTAAGATGAGTAGGATCTCTGAGAGTATCCCTTTACAGGAAGATTTTTCTCAAACTATATATTAAATTAAATTGAATGGAGCTAATTGAGTTTTCATTGGTCATGAGTTGAGAGAAATGTTTATCGTCGTTAAAGTTATATTTTGCAGTCAACCTTTGTATGATTAACAGGCGTCTACAACATGCTCTACCACTTATGCTGGCAAATTGCTTGTATATTGTCTTGTGGAATATGTTTGAAACTCCGTAGCTCGGTGTACTTGTTTAATAATGCAGCACATCAGATACAATGATGAAATTGCAATTTTCACAAAAATCGTTTCAGCAGTATGTACATTGTAACTTACTGAATAAATTTTATGTATGTTGTAAATCTGCAATCATTGCTGTGCTTTGATATACTCTCTATTGTTGTTAATTATGACGTGTATATAAAATTTGCCTTTTAGGAACTTTCCAGTTATGGCAAAGGTGTTTATGTTGGTCCAAATTTATTATGACATTGGTTTCTTTTGTTTATGATGTACTGGGACTAGTTATGACGAAGTCTTAATGAACTTTTTTGGTTCCATAATGCTTCTATTTGATTGCTTCTGTTGGTGTTGAGCTTCTAAAATTCTGATGATTTGATTATTGAGGGAAAAAGATTCTGATGATTTTTTTGTTGAAAATAGAGTTGCATTCCAAGGTATACAAAAGATTGAAAATAAGTTCTGAAGGAGGAGATTATGGCCACAGATCATATCCTGTGACTAAGCATGATAATTTTAAACACAAGCAACAACAGGCCACATCAAGAATTCTTAATGATTCGGAACCATCTGACACTCCCAATTTGGTGCAAGTGTTGGATACAAGAATGTTTGGAAGTGTGGGGAAAGAAATAGAGGCCCTTTGTGCACGAAGGTCACAATTGCTGAAACATGATGTTGCAAGAAATCCTAGGCTTCCCTTTACACGTTCAAATGTGCCAAACAACTGGAGTAAAGAGCCCGGTAAGTTAGTGAATCAGAGGGCCACTCATCTCACACATAAAAATATCATTGATGTAGAGGATGACTGTATGTTGATTGATGCCCCTGCAGAAGTTCCAACTGTTGTAGATCTTAGTTCAGATGATGAAGACAGTGAACATCGGAGGCGTTCTAATATATATCAGAAGGTTGTGTTGGAGCCTGTCGGAAAACTTCTCACGAAGGATTCCATGGTAAGTTTTTCCTGTACATGTGGCTGATACTTGCATGCCTGACAGTGCAGCACTGTAAGGGCTTCTCTACCAAGGTGTTTGTACTAGAGACCTGGGATTATGTCCTGCTTTCACTAGGGCTGATAAAGTTTATTGTAAGTATAGGGTAAGGCTACTTTCGTTTGTGTAATGATTGCTGGCTAATGACCTAAAAGAAATGCAAGGGGTCTAAACTTATCAGCTAAAGGGTTACCTTGTATAACATGTGCTCAAAGCAAGTTGACAGACTTATATAACTGACTGTGGTATGCCTGTGTTGAAACAGGAAGATCTTTATTACTTATGCTGAACTAATATATTCTTGCATTTAAGCATCCTTTGTTTTTCATTGTCCTCACTTTGTTTTTCATTGCCTTATATTAAATGATGCTGTTATGATTTTTGGTTCAGAATATTCAAAAGAGCAAAGTTGTAAAGGAACAAGTAGAAAGCATGAATGGAAAAGTTGATATTAATAAGTTTGGCGCAAAAGATGATGTAGAGATTGATGATGATAGTCACCAGCCATTCCAGGAAAAAGAAAGTGACCATAGCCTGAAAGATATACGAAGAAAAGCTCCGAGCAAAGAGGTACGAAATGTGTCTTATACAGTTGATATCAGGATTGAAAAAGATGAATATGATGGCTCTGGAGATGATCAAGTGATTGAGAATTACAATCATCAAATTCATCAAAAAGAGGAACATAATCTTCAAACATATGCTGAAGACAATGGTCTGGAGAATATATGCAAGAAGATGGCAGTCACATCAGAATGTTCCGAGGTATCTGTGTTTGATGTTAATCTCTGTATTAAGAGTTTTCATGTTATTTATTCATTAATCTTGCTTCTCAAAACATATAGATTAGTGCGGCTTCCTTTTTCTGTATATATAGCCTCTATTTTCTTTCCTTTAATAACTTAGGTTTGAAGTTCTGCAAATGTTTTGTGATCTCTTTTTTGCTACCTTCCTTTGTAAACCATTGCTGGCTAATGACCATATACAAAATATAGCGCAGGTGGTCTAAACTTATCAGCTGAAGAGTTACCTAAACATGCGTTCAAAGCAAACTGACCAACTTATATTTCTGTGGAATGCCTGCATTAGATTATGAAGATCATTATTACTATGCCAAACTAATATATTCTTGCTTTTAATTTCCTTTGCCCTGTTATTCCTGTCCTATCCATATTTTTTCTTTGCGGCATATTATTTATTGGCATGATTATGATACTTATTGGTTTAGGATCCTCTATAGAGCAAAGTTGTAAAGGAACAAGTAGAAAGCATGATTAGTAAAGTTTGATATTAGGACAGATAAAGTGGCAATTTTGGCGCAGAGAATGTAATGATTGAGAAAGACAGTCTCTGATTATTTCAGGAAAAAGAAAGTAATTATGAAACTTATGCTGTAGATCATAGGCTGGAAGATATACGAAGTATTGCTCCAAGAAAAGAGGTGAGAAATGTGGCTGATGAAATTGATCAGGATAGATAAAAGGTACGTATGTTGGCACAGGAGATGATATGGTAATTGAGGAAGACAATCACCAAACTCATCAGAAAGAGGAACATAATCTTTAAATGGATGCTGAAGATTATGGCTTGGCAAATATATGCAGGAAGATGACAATTGCACTAGAATGTCCTAAAATGTCTGTGTTTGACTTGTTATTCATGATATTAAGACTTTCCACGTAATTTATTCATTAATCTTGCTTCTTAAAATATATAGACTAGTGCGGCTGCCATTTCCTGTAAATATTGCCTCCATTTTTTTGCTTTGATAACTTTCTGAAGAGTTATGGTTGGCTACCTGATGCAAGGAGCACCAGAATTATTTCATAATTTTTTCTTTCAAATTTCCTTTGAGATACTAGATTTTATTTTTTGAATTAGTTTTCTTTTAAAATTTGGTTGTTACTGTTGGTTAGGCTTTTGTGGGGTTATGTTTTATGTTTGAATTACTTTCCTTATTGATGTACTCTTTGAAAGCCTATTTAAAAAAAGGCTCCAATAAACATGTAAGGGAGACTTGATGACATGAAATTTTGAATTGGAAAATTTCCAATTGCTGGGTGCTGATTCCACCTCGGTGGGTTTTATCATTTTCCTTTTGTTCAGTTTTCTTCTTTATCCCCCATTTGATATTGTCCGGCCTCACTACCCCCTTTGTCTAACCATTGCTGGCTAACTACCATATTAAAAATAGTGCAGGGGGTCTAAACTTAAACTTATCAGCTGAACAATCATCTTGTTTAAGATGTGTTCATAGCAAGTGATATGTAACACACTATGTGGAATCCCTTTGTTGAATTAGGAAGATCATTATTACTTGTGCTAAAACTAAAATATTCTTGCTTTTGAGTTTCTTTTGCATTATTATTCTTTTTTTTTTCTTTGCTTCATTGTAATTGGCGTGATTATTATATTCTGGTTCAGGATATTCTAGGCAGCAAAGCTGTAAGGGATAAAGTGGAAAGCATAAATGGTAAATTTGATATTAGGATAGATAAAGGTGGAAACTTTGGTGCAGAAGATGTAGTGGTTGAGGAAAACAGTCACCAGTCATTTCGGGAGAAAGTAATTATGAAACTAATAATGTAAATGATAGGCTGGAATATAAGCAAAGCAAAGCTCCCAGCAAAAAAGGTAAGAAATGTTACTGATGAAGTTGATATGAGGATAGATAAAGATATATATGATGGCTCAGGAGAGAATATGGTGATTGAGGAAGACAATAACCATTCTCATCAGAAAGAGGAACATAACCTTCAAACAGATGCTGAAGATGATGGTCTGGTGAATATATGGAATGGGGTGATAGTCGTATTAGAATGTCCTAAGGTATCTGCATTTGATTTTTTATACATCAGATTAAGAGTTTTCATGTAATTTATTTATTCATCTTGCTTCTTAAAACATATAGACTAGTGTGGCTGCCATTTTCTGTTAGATTGCCTCCTTTTTCTTTGCTTTGATATGCAGCTTTGCAAATGCCTGGAATTTTTTGGGGTTTTTGCAATATTATTTGAGGATGACCCTGACATGCTAGTTTAGGTTCTATTATTGATCATGATTAGTAAGCATTTGCAGAAAATTAAGGGAATACATTAATGAATTGGATTATTATTATTCCTTTTATGCTATGATTTGGAACTAGTCACCGTCAGAAGTTTGGCTTTAGTTTAAAGAGTGTAGTGGTTCTGGTAGGGATAAATCAAAGAAGATGATTTGGCTCGTTTAAAGACTGCAGTGGTTCTTGTAGGTATAAATGAAAAAAGATGATTTGGCTCATTAGGCATAGGAATGGTTCAAAGTTGATCTCCACCGTTGGTTCTTGTAGTGTTTCCTCCAAAGGATAGTTATTGTAGGTATAAATAAAAGGAGAGAATTTGATTCATCCAAAAGATTGTTTGGTTACATGGGCTTGTTATGCCCACAATACTTGCAACTTTCAAGATCACCTGAGATCAAGAACTGTCTCATTTATAAAATGTTTAAATTTTGGACTTTGCAGACCCTCTTGCGTTTGAGATTGTAATTCTTTCGAGTTTTCCAGTACGTGTATTGTGTATTTATCTATTCTCTCTTTTGAATAAAATTATTTTATTCATAAAAAAATATGAAACACCATTTTACATCATTCATTTTCCAGTCATATAATTTAAAATTGTCATCCAATGTGCTCGTGCTATTTCATAATCCATTTACTATCCAGTACATTCATGTTGATAGAATTGATGGTGTAATTATTCAACAAGTTTATTACTGTATTTTACTTATTAAAAACAATTTCAATAACAATTGCCATTATATTCCTAAACTCAAAAGATTATAAAATAATTAAATAAATAAGGGACAACAACTTGTCTGCTGATTTTATTAGATGCATTAAAAATGAAGGTCTTTTGCAATCTTAATAGTTAACATTAAAATTTATCTCAGTAAGAAAAATAACAAAATTCCTAATATATCACATGTGCTTCTAAGTCATTTCTACCTTGCACAAGCACATTTCTTCCGAAGCATGAATACTTCCCTAAAGGAGACCCTTTTATATTTGATGCATGTGGATATGAATGAGATACATTTCGGATGCATGCCATATAGAGATATAATCCTAAGTTGAAAATTCATCTAAAAGGTATCTAGATTAAGCTTTAAGCTTATTTCTGATATGCATGCATTCCACCATATTTGTATCTAGTCTATGTGTTTGTACTACACAAGCTTCTTTCTCTTCAAAGACTAATTGTTTTTTTTTTTTCTCAAACCAATCCATTTCCCCCCCCCCCCCCTTTTTTTGCAAACATTTTGAATTTGAGGTATGTTTTCTCCATTTGACGCTCTGAAATACCCCGACCGTTTTGTTTTTTTTTTTTTTTTTTTTTTTTTTTTTTGTTTTTTTTTTTTTTCTTGTTTTAATTCAGTTGTTACTACAAGTGGGTGGCTAAACTCGGGGTTCTCCTCATAAAGGAGACCAAACACTGCTAATGCTACTGAATTACAAGTTCTTTGGTGTGAAGGTTTTTGTTCATGTAATTATTTGAATTACAAGAAAATATTTCATCACTCATCACATACTCCGCCGTGGGGGGGGAGGGAGGGGAGTTTGTTCACAAAAATTCCCTTTCTTTAATTTATTATTTAAAGAAAGGGAATTATTCAAGGCTCTTGATGTGAAGGTTATTATTCATGTAATCATTTGAATTACAAGAAATATTCCTGATTTTTGTGTGAGTCAAACAACAGAAATTTTTTTTTTGGGGGCTCATTTTCAAGATTGTAACACAAGAAAACTGGTCATTTTTGGGAAATTGTTTTCTAGAAAACGAGTCATTTTTCAACCAAAAAAAAAAGTTTTCCCTTGAATCAAGTGGAGAGTCTTTTTGCAGTGCATGTTCTCTTCCCAAAGTAGTGTAAAAGGTGGATCTATTGATTTTGGGTTGCAACATACCTCAAATACATGAGTTTTGTAGTTTGCTGTATCAAATGTTGTTTCTAACCACACTTTTTTCTCAGCATGAGTTGATGGTTCGAATTAATTTTTATACAATTGTAAGATGGAGTTCATTCATTCACTATGCAGACAAAATATAGTGCAATCTAAAGCCAAAAACATTTTATGCTTTTTAATAGTGATGTGAACATTTTTACCATGCATTATCTCATGCCCAAAAACATTTTATGCTTTTTATTAGTGAAGTGAACATTTTTACCATGAATGTGTCTTTTGCAACATGATAATGTAATGCAACGCCTCTAGTAAGCAACAGTTTGGTGTGAATAAGTTTAGTGTATCAGTGAAGTGTATACGTACAATATGTAATGCAATGATGTTTCTAGTCTTTGCAATTCCTTGACATTAGAAGTTGCTCATGTGGGATCTTTAAATGCATTGTCTTTGATAGAGCAGCACTGTTATGGTTTGTTTTGACATGGGATTAGCACGTCTGCTCAAGCCTGATGACCTGGTCCAATAATAATATTCTCCTGGAGCCTTACTAGACAATCTGTTTGACCATCCCGCACAGAATATTTTAGTTCTTAACCTGTGTCGGAATGTTAATTTTGTGGCTGGGCGTGTGTGTTTGTCAATGATTTGGTTCTGTTTTCTATTTCTGTTCCCCCTTTTTCCCCGGATGGGTTTTTATTTCTGTATGTTTTCAACTATGTGAAATATGATTTATAAGTTACTCTTCTTTCCATTTGTGTTCTTTCGTAATTAATTGCATGAAATTTCATATCATTTTCAATATGCTGGGTGTTATTTTATTTTCAGTTTGGGTGCTTCAGTTTAGGTGTTACCATTTGCAAATTTAATGGTCAGAATCAGCAAAAGGACGTTATTTTTTTGTTCCTAGAATTTCATAATTAGTACAATTTTATTGTTCTAATGACATATCTATCCTATTCTTCTATTATTGGTAGGACTATCATGTTCCACTTAGTAACCATGCAAAAGGCGAAGCTCAATCACTCAGTTACCCTGCAAAAGGTGGAGCTCAATCACGTAGTTCCCCCGCAAAAGGCGGAACTCAACAAGAAGAAGCAAGAGGTGAACTTGAAATCAAGAAAGAAAAAGGTGTTTATGTTGGCGTAGAAGATGAAGACAATTATCAAACTGAAACTGAAATTGATGGGCTGCAAGATCTTTGGAAGGAGATGTCAATGGCATTGGAATGTTCAAAGGTACAATTATGTACAATTATTCTTGTTATAAGTATTGGTTAAATGATTAAATTTACCATATCCAAATAATTTAACATGATATCAGAGCAATAAGTCCAGTTTAACATACATCCAAGTTATTTTCTTCTATTAAACCTTTCTTCCTATAATTTTTTCTCAGCTATCTTTGCATTGCATAAGCTCTTTTCTAGTTTGTCTTTACATTTATATTTTACTTTCAAATTTTTTTTCTTGGGGTGGGGGGTAATTTTGGAACAAGAACTTCACTAAAATTCAGCTCATTTATTATGAATGGAAATTTCCACACAAGCTGAGGCAATATTACTCATACCCAATCATGAGAATCTAGGTTTCACTTTGAGGTGTATGCTTGGCATTAACAAAAACTAGAAACTAGGCGCATGGTTGTCTACCTTATTAATTTAATAGACTGGAGAAACACTCTTTTGCTTATGGGAAATATTTATAAACTTGTAAATGACTTTTCATTATTGACTCTAATATTTCATTAATCTTATGTTGGTTCACTAGAATTTTGCTCTAGATCCTTCATCTGATGTAGAAGTGAGAGAAAGTGAGGACTGTGATCATTCTTTTGTTTTAAAGGATGATCTTGGTTATCTTTGTCGCATTTGCGGGGTTATTGACAGAGGAATTGAGACCATATTTGAGTTCCGGTACAATAAGGTGAGATTTTTCTGTTGGTGTATTTATTCAATTTTTATATTACTGTACTCCTTTAGTTTGCTAATTTGGCTGCACCAGCTCTGTGTGCATGGAATTAGAATTAAAATTGCAATTGGATGTTATAACTGGTGCCTTTTTTTTGTTTATATCTAAATACTAGCGTTATATTTGCCGTTATTTTTATGATAAAAGTTGATCTGTTAATTGATGCTTGATATTATTGACTTCTGGTTCTGAAATTAAAATCATCAGTAATAAATGGATATGCTTGAGTCCATATTGGGATATTTTGATACCTTGTTAACTAATGTCTTTTTTTGGGAATCCAATAGCCTTTCTGATCATTATTTCCATTTTATTTCAGTACAAAAGGAGTACTCGAACATACATTTCTGATTCTTGGAATGGCAAAGACAGAGACTCAATTGAGATGGTTGGTGTTAAATTTTCTGAAGATGATCTGACAGTAACTGATATCTCTGCCCATCCAAGGCATATGAAGCAAATGAAAGTTCATCAGGAGCAGGGGTTCAATTTTCTTGTTAGCAACTTGGTGGGTGATAATCCTGGGGGCTGTATCTTGGCCCATGCTCCTGGATCCGGAAAGACATTTATGATAATCAGTTTCATGCGAAGTTTCCTGGGAAAATATCCACAGGCTAGACCACTGGTTGTGCTTCCTAAAGGAATCTTGGCAACATGGAAAAAGGAGTTCAAGGCATGGCAAGTAGAGGATATTCCACTGTATGATTTTTACACTGCTAAAGCAGAAAATCGATCTCAGCAACTGGAGGTGTTGCATAAGTGGGTAGAGCATAAAAGTATCCTATTTCTTGGTTACAAACAATTTTCAACTATTGTTTGTGATGATGGAAACAGTGAGATCTCTACTTCATGTCAAGAGATACTTCTTAAGGTTCCTTCAATTCTTATTCTGGATGAAGGGCACACTCCGAGAAATGAGAACACCGACGTGTTGCAGTCCCTTGCGAAAGTTCAGACACCTAGAAAGGTTGTACTGTCAGGAACCCTCTACCAAAATCACGTCAAAGAAGTGTTCAACATCATCAATCTTGTTCGGCCTAAGTTTCTGCGGATGGAAACCTCTCGGTCTCTTGTGAAGCGTATCATGAGTAGAGTAGATATACCAGGTGCAAGAAAGCAGTTCAAAGCAGGTTCTGATTCAGCCTTTTATGACTTGGTTGAACACACTTTACAGAAGGACCAAGATTTTAGAAGGAAAGTGACAGTCATACAAGATCTGCGCGAGATGACTAGCAAGATCCTTCACTACTATAAAGGGGATTTCCTAGATGAGCTTCCTGGTCTTGTTGACTTTACTGTAATACTGAATCTTAGTTCAAGACAGAAGCTTGAAGTTCAGAAATTAAAGAAGATGGCGAGGAATTTCAAGATAAGCTCTGTTGGGAGTGCTGTCTATCTTCACCCAAAACTGAATTCTTTCTCAGAGAATCAGTCCACATCTGATCATATGGTGGATGAGATGATAGGGAAATTAGATGTGAGTGAGGGAGTGAAAGCAAAATTCTTTCTCAATATGCTTAGCTTATGTGAATCTGCTGGAGAGAAGCTACTGGTTTTCAGTCAGTATCTCCTACCCTTAAAATTTCTGGAGAGATTAGCAGTGAAAATGAAGGGTTGGAATCTTGGAAGAGAACTCTTTGTGATTACAGGTGATTCAAGTTCTGACCATCGTGAATGGTCCATGGAGCAGTTCAACAATTCCCCTGATGCCAAAGTGTTCTTTGGCTCGATCAAGGCATGTGGGGAGGGTATTTCTTTGGTTGGGGCGTCCCGTGTTATAATAATGGACATTCATCTGAATCCTTCAGTGACCCGCCAAGCTATAGGTCGTGCATTTCGACCAGGTCAAAAGAAGAAAGTGTTTGTATATAGATTGGTGGCAGCTGATTCACTTGAGGAGGAAGATCACAGCATTTGCTTCAAGAAGGAATTAATTTCGAAGACGTGGTTCGAATGGGATGAGCATTGTGGTTATCAGGGTTTTGAAGTGGGGACTATTGATGTGAAAGAGTGCGGTGATCTCTTCTTGGAAAGTTCACAGTTAGGGGAAGATGTAAGGGTTCTGTACAAAAGGTTTGTACGCACTTCCATCTTTGTCCACTGTCATGATCCAGACATGAATACAAAATAGTTCTGCTCTTAACTTTTTTTCTATATGTTTTTCAGGTAGATCCTAGCATCATTCTAGGTCTGAGCATTGGAGTAGGCTCAAGTATTTCTTACTTTCGAACTGCCTGAGTGAGAATCTTCATCTGTTCATACTTACTTTGTTTATGCTGATTCATGAACTTATATGTAGTTTTTGAAAGTGACAACAGTTGTTTATGCATTTTCAGTAATCCATTTTAAACTGCTTTTTCTGGTTTTTCTTTCTTTGCGAAGGAAGCAACTGTATAAGCATAATCTCTCCAGTGGAGTCTGATTATGCCCGGTCAAATGCTTAATGGCATGCGAAAATTTCCTTATTGCTCTTAGATTATGTAAAATGTCTTTGTACAGTCAGTTTTCCATTATGTTACTAGAATCAGTCTGTAATAAATGTCTGTTTACAAGGAAGAGTTTGTTTTTTCGAAATTGGATAAAAAATGAAATGAGCAGTTGTTTGGTTAAAAATTATGTGAATTGCTGCTTATTTCTAACTAGCAATGTCCCACGCAATGAAGACAAAAAAATAATGAAGACAAAAAAATAATTGTCTGGAAAATTATTTGGAAAATTAATTTCGATTGTGTATTATATTTCCCACGCAATGTTTGGAAAATTATTTTCGATTGTGTATTATATTTCACTAAAATAATGAAGACAAAAAAAATTGTAATCCAATATACCTATAAGTAACCATAGTTAATTAGACCAAAAAATGCCACCACACGCCCATTGTTTTTTGTTTTTTTTTTTTTTTTGATGTTGCCCATTTGTTTTTTTATAAGGCATAAATGTATATTTAGTTCCTACATTATACTTTTTTAATATAAAACTTCTTATTATTTCTTTTTACCTTTTTTAGGAGTATTTCTTAAAAATAAAAAATGTGAACTTTCGAGGCTGAAAATTTAAGATTTAAGATTTAAGATTTTTAATTTTTAATTTGTAAAACTAAATATACATGTCAAAAGACTTAAAAATAATACAACAATTGGGCAAAGAAATATAAAATCCTACTATTTCATAATCAGGTAGAATCTCAAAAAAAGCTAGAAACTTTTTATAGAACTGAAATAAAATGCAAGAACAAAATCAATCTTCAACATCCACTATGCCACCAAAAAAAAAAAAAAAAAAAAGCCACAAACTTTTTACACAAGTGAAATAAAATTCAAGAAAATAAAACTTCAACCTCCACTATTCGCAGATGCGACTGCGGCATGTGGGACAAGTACCCTGCCTCATCAACCAAGGAAGAATACAAGACTCGTGATAAAAATGTGCGCAGTCCGTCTTAACGATCGTGGACCCAACTGTTGAAGAAAAATCCTCTAAACACACAGAGCAAGTGCCAAAATCCTCATCATCTTCATCATCATTATCAGTCCCCAACTTTTCAATGTGAAGGAGTTCTATCTCTGCTGCAATGGAATAGCCAAAAGGGTGTGCCTTGGTCAGCAAGTCTGTTGCCTGGGACGCAATGTGGAGAGCCATGAAGTAGTTGATCCGAGGACCAACGTCGAGGTGCATTGCGAGAGTGTTCGAGACCTCTTGTAAAAGGTAGGCATGGTGGTAAGCCGGCAACGAGAGTAGCTGAGTAGGAACTTGGAGAGAAAACAAATGATCGGAAAAGGTCCGAATGTCTACGTCCAAGTGTGGAGCGCCGTCGAGGTCCCGGTGGCCTTTCTGATACCTCGTGCGGTAAGAAACTTTGAGGGTTCCTGAGGCTTCCAACGCTATGCTTTTTCCTTTCCTGTATTTAATGTCAACAACTTGATCGGTAATAGCCATTGATGGTGTAGAGAAAACAACAGAGCAATGAGAATGAAAGTGAGAGAGAGAGAGAGAATATGTATTTATAGAATACTCTTTACTTTCCTAAATACAAACGGAAAAGCTAATCCTTGCAGCTTTCGGATTATGATTTCCACCGACTTACTAGGCACATTAGAACATGGGCTTTAGGAAAACTGTCTTAAGTTAGGACCATTGATTTTTTTTTTTTTTTTTTTTTTGAGAATGAGGACCATTGCATTTAAATATTCATTAAATAAATTTATTTAATTCTAGAAATTTTGTGAATTGAAAAAAAAGGGAGAAGTTTAGATCCAGTATCTAGTGGCACTAGACCTGTTGAGATGGTGACACGTGTTCATTTTTGGACACATGTTACAATCTAACCAAATCTAGTGCATTGGAAGCACTGGATCTAATCCAGACTCAAAAAAGAAATTTATGAATCAATATTAACAAAATAAAGGTTTACTTTATATTAGATAAAGTAATGCACTGTAATAAATTTTGATTTTGGTGTTAATTTTATACAATACTCTTACATTCCTAAATACTAATTAACGGAAAAGCTTAATCCTTGCAGTTTTCGGATTATGATTTCCACCAACTTACTACGCACACTTAGAACATGGGCTTTAGGAAAACTGTCCTAAGTTAGATGTCAATTAAATAAATTTTAGAAATTTTGTGAATTAAAAAAAATTATGAATCAATATTAACAAACAAAGGTTTACTTTATATTAGATAAGGTAATGCATTGTAATAAATTTTGATTTTGGTGTAAAGAAAAAAAAAAAAAAAAGATTGTTAGGTTTCTAGCCCTTGTGGAAGATTATTGGAGTAATGTTAACAATCTATCATGTAAAATATTGGTTTACAAAAATTAAACCATCGAATCAATTTTTTTCTTCCCAAAAGAGTTTATGGTTTTCAATTGGATTGAGTTTTTGTTGATATTAAATATGTAACATATTCTAGACCTTTTTGGAAGTGAGGAAAAATAGTACATAACACTTTTTATTAGCCACTTATTATTACAAAATCTTGAAAAATGCTAAAAGTTCTACAAACTTTACTACATAAAACACACAAATTGATGTGCAAATAAATGTAATTGGTGGACCTAAACTACATAATAAATGAATGTTTGATTTTTTTTTGATTTGTGACACTAAAATTTGTAATATCTCAAACATCATTATACCATTGTGGACATCATTATATATATATTTGAACGCAACCCAAATTTGTAATCTCTAATATTTGAACATAACCCATAAATTTCCCCCTTGTGCATTTGTAATGTATCCTCCACTTCTTAATGATTCATCAATCTACCAACCCTAACCCGCATAAATTTAGCTTGATCTACTTCCCATGATTGTTTGTCAACTTCAATGACTCTAACCAGCCTGCTACCAATGTCTTTTCTAGTTTCATCAGTTTTATTCTTGAAGGGTAAGCTCCATACTTGAACACATAATGGAGAGTGAGTGAAGGTAATATTTGCTATTGTTAGCCCTCTTCTCCACAGCAAAGGAGGAGTAGATTTTTTTTTCCTCTTTTTATTTTTTTTAATATCATCTTTTTTTTTTTTTTTTTTGGGGAATCTAACCAATTTTCTCACTCTTCACATTTCTCTATTCCTACTTTTCTTTTGGCCTTTTGATCATATTTTGTGAAACTTGAATACTTGTAATAACGTGTTATGAAGTAAGGTAAAAGGCTAATTAAAAAACTATTTATACAAAACTCCAAAATCTTATGCTATGCTATCTCGCATGAAAATCTAACATTAAATGGACAAAACATTTCATTTATAAAATTAATGAATTTACAAGTGAAAGTTGGAAAATGATGTAATTATAGAATACTCCTAAAGTCTTGAAAGACCGAAAGTAGGGGTGTTCACAGGTCAGTTCGGGTTGGGTTTATGCCCAACCTGTAACCGACCCGCTTACATCGGGTGGCCGATTGAATGACCCGCTGCCGACCGTCGACGACCTCGAGTCGAGTCGGATCGGTCTCCAGTGGACAACAGTCGGGTCGATCGCCCTCGGTACTGAGGTAAACCACGGAATCTTTGCCGGATTAAAGCTCAAAACCAACACACAAGCCTAGATTTCAGAGAAAATCACAAGATCTAAGCAAAAGGCACCATATCAAGCCTAGATTTGAGCAAAAGCACCACATCAAGCAAGAATCGACGCAAAAATCAAGCCTAGATCTGAGCAAAATCAAAGCAAAAGCACCACATCAAGCCGGATCTAAGTAAAAACCGAGCAAAATCTTCATCTCACCGCCAGATCTAAGTAAGAAAACCAAGATCTTCATTGGATCTAAAGAGAAAACCAAGATCTTCACTGAATCTAACCAAAAACTACCAAACTTCTCACCGGAATATCGATGAATCTGAACGGATCTGGGTAAAACTGGCGTTCTTTCTTCGATTTCGTCGTTCGGATCGGGTATATTGGGTTTTGAGGAAGAAAACCCGTCATCCGACCCGCCTAAATCGGTTTTTGGTGGCGGAGACCTGTCTCCAACTATCACCAGCGTCAGGTCGGCTTATTTTTGGGTCGACCTAGGCGGTTTGAGCGGGTGGGTCGATTTCTGGGTTCTGATGGACACTCCTAACCAAAAGTACCATAAATGTATACTCCATTATCTCACATAATAGTGGTTTTTACTAATTAAATTTATAGGATAATCAATAATTCATACGAAAGAGGAAAATATGCATTTATGATACTCCAAGATATTTAATAATTTCCCATAAAACCATATGTTTTACATTTCATTGAGGTTAAATAAAAATCTATTCATTTAAAACGCATAATCTAAAAAAATAAAGAGTGAAAAACTTTTTATAGAACTGAAATAAAATGTAAGAAGAAAATCAATCTTCAACATTATCCACTATGGCTCGAAAAAAAAAAAAGCTAAAAACTTTTTATACAACTGAAAAAAAAAAAATTCAAGAAATTAAAACTTCAACATCGATCCACTATTCGACGACGCGACGGCGGCACGTAGGACAAGTATTCTGCCTCATTAGCCAAGGAAGTAAGCAAGAAGCGTGATAAAAATGTGAGCAGTCCGTCACAGCCATCTTTGACCCAACTGTTGAAGAAGAATCCTCTAAACACACAGAGCAAGTACCATAATCCACATCTTCCTCGTCATCGTTATCGGTCAATCGAAGAAGTTCCAGCTCGGCCTTAATGGAATAGCCAAAAGGTTGTGCCTTGGCCATCAATAATATTGTTGCATGGGACGCTATCTGGTGAGTCACGGAGTAGTTTATCTGAGGATCAAGATTGAGGTGCGTTGCGAGGAGGGTCGTTGAGACCTCGTGTAAAAGGTAGGCATGGTGGTAAGGCGGCAACGAGAGTAGCTCAGTAGGAGCTCGGATTGAAAACAATGGCCTGGAACGAGTTCCAATATCTACGTCCAGGTGTAGAACGCCGTCAAGGTCCCGGTGGACTTTCTTATATATAGAGTGATAAGAAACTAGGAGCTTTCCTGAGACTTCTGTGCTTCTTCCTTCCTTGAATTTAACCTTAACAACTTCGGTAATAGCCATTGATGTGTTACATGTGTAGACAAAACAACTGAGTAATGTGCATGAGAGACTATACTGCTATATATCATGTATTTATAGAATTCTTCTACTTTCCTAAATTCTAACGGAAAAGCTAATCCTTTTACTTCCCGGACTATGATTTCCACCGACTTACTAGGCACTAGAAGTCTAGGACTTGGGCTCTAGGAAAGCTGTTGTAATCAATATTAACCGAAGCAAAGTTTTTTTTTTTTTGGTTAACAGGATAGATATTATATTAACAACCAGCAACAAACATTACAAACTGTCCACAGAGGCCAGAGTATTGGCAACATGCCTATAATAGTACAACCAATTTTTTTCAGAGTCAATCAAAATATACATATTAGTAAAGGGGGAAAATCAAACACAGCAAAATTTTCCATCATAGAACAGCCCCTTTTAGCCAAAAAGTCGACACATTGATTCGCCTCTCTATTTACATGCCCCACCCGGACCTACACAAGTCTTGCTGTGAGGGACTTGCAATCATTCAACGAAGGAGAGTAACTCCGGTTAGGACATTCAGCACCATTGAGCAACTCCACAATCACCTTAGCATCAAGTTCCACCTCTAGCTGGTTTATGAATGGCCAAGATCAGCCTATCCTGCAATGCCCACCATTCAGCTAGCACACTAGTGGTATACCCAATTGATTTTGAGTACCCCTTGACCCAATCACCATGACAGTCCCTAATTACTCCTCCACCTCCCACCTTACCCAGATTTCCAATAGGAAGCAAAGGTTTTTTTTTTTTTTTTTTTGCTCTAATAGGAAGCAAAGTTTATTTCATATAAATAATCAAATATCATGGTTCAAGAATAAATTTTTAATATATATAATTCTATTAGAACAAAGGTTTACTTTAGGTTAGATAAGGTGATGCATTGTAATAAAATTTTGATTTTGGTGTTAAGAAATTGATATAGATTGTTTGGTGTGTGGCCCATGTGAAAGATTATGTGAGTAATGTTGACAATCTATCATATAAAATATTGGTTTAAAAATATTAAAGCATTAAAACAATTTTTTTTCAAGGAAAGAGTTTATTGTTTTCGATTGTATTGAGTTTTTGTTGGTACTAGATATATAACATATTAAAGACCTATTTGGAAGTGAGAAAAATAGTACATAACCGTTCTTTGTTAACCACTTATTATTATACAATTTTGAAAAATGCTAAAAGTTCTACAAACTTTACTACATGCATAAAACGCACAAATAGCTATGCAAATAAATGTAATTTTTTTTAAGGGGAAAAAATAAATGTAATTGGTGGACTTAAACTACATAATAAATGAATTCTTGAATTTTTTTTTTTTTTTTTGGGGTCACACTAAAATTTATAATATCTCTAACATTATTATACCATTGTGGGCATCATATATATGTTTGAACGTAACCTAGAATTTGTAATATCTCTCATATTTGAACGTAACCTAGAATTTTCCCCTTTTGCGTTTGTAATGTATCCTCATTTTCTTAGGGTCTGTTTGGATATCGCTTATTACTGAAAACTGAAAACACTATAGCAAAATAATTTTTAATGTGTAAATAGTATTGTAGGACCCAATTTTGAAGTTATTTTTCTATAAATTAAATATTAAAAAAAAAGTACTTACAGATCCCTTGAACAGTGTACGGGACCCACCATTGTTTCAGTTAAATGCTGGAATGCATGTTTTCCATGCGTTCCAAACGCATACTTAATGGTTTATCAATTGGCAAATCAACTCTGACCCACATAAATTTAGCTTGATCTGCTTCCCATGACTGTTTGTCAACTTCAATAACTCTACCCAACCTGTTATCAATGTCTTTTCTAGTTTCTTCAATCATATTCTCAAAGGGAAAGCCCCCAATATACTTGAACCTAGAAAGGAGAGTGAGTGAAGGTAATATTTGCTATTGTTAGCCCTCTTCTCCATCAGCAAAGGAGGAGTAGATTTTTTTTCTCTTTTTTTTTTAATATCATCTTTAATATATATATATATATATATATATATTTTTTTTTTTGGGAATCTAACAGATTTTCTAACTCTTCATATTTCTCTCTCTTCCTACTTCTCTTTTGGCCTTTTGATATTTTGTGAAATTAATGGAATACTTTTAATAACATGTGTTATAACATAAAAATCTAACATTTGTAAATAAATTTCTAAAATCATTTATTAACAATTGTTCTAAATGTACCTATTAACATGACAGTGAAACCAAACCAAATCTTTTAATATTCTACATTTATGGATTAGACCGGTCATTAATAAAAACTAAAAAGATGAGGTGAGTTAAAATCTAAATAAAAAACTATTTATACAAAACTTCAAAATTTTATACTATTCGCATGATTTCTCTGTTTTTATATATAAATATTAATATTGGTCAATATGTTATACAAAGGAGAAAATCAATTTTTAATATCCACTACGCAACGGCGGCATGTGGGACAAGAAATCTGCTTCTTTAACCAAGGAAGTAAGCAAGACTTGTGAAAATAATGTGAGCAGTCCGTCATAACCATCTTCGACCCAACTGTTGAAGAAAAATCCTCTAAACATACAGGGCAAGCACCATAATCCACGTCTTCATCGTCATCGTTATCGGTCGCTGACTCTACAAACCGAAGGAGTTCCAGGTCGGCCTTAATGGAATAGCCAAAAGGGTGTGTCTTGACCATAAAGTTCGTTGCATGGGACGCTATCTGGAGAGTCACGAAGTGGTTCATCTGAGGATCAAGATTGAGGTGCGTTGCGAGGGTCGTTGTCACCTCGTGTGAAAGGTAGGCATGGTGCTGGTGGTAAGCCGGCAACAAGAGTAGCTCAGCAGGAGCTCGGATTGAAAACAATGGCCTGGAACAAGTTCGAATATCTACATCTTTGTGTAGAACGCCCTCAAGGTCCCGGTGGCCTTTCTGATATCTAGAGTGATAAGAAACTTGGAGCGTTCCTGAGATTTCTCTGCTTCTTCTTTCCTTGAACTCAACTTTAACAACTTCGGTAATAGCCATTGATGTGTGGACAAAAACAACTGAGTAATTAATGTGAGAGACTAAACTGCTATGGGCTTGTTTGGTTAAGCATTTTTCATCACTCAATTTCCATCACTCAATTTCCATCACTCATCACTCATCACTCATTACTCATCACTCATTTTTTCACACTCATTTGGCAACATCACTTTTATTTTCATCACTCAATTTTTTCACACTATTCATGGGTCCCACACCTGTCAGCCGGTACAGTGTTGTTTTTTTTTTTTTTTTTTTTTTTTTTTTTTTTTTTTTTTTTTTTTTTTTTTTTTTTCAGTACCCAACTCACCGAAGCTAATATTAAAAAAAAAAAAAAAAAACAAACAGCCAACGCCAACCCAGGAAAAGAAAAGAAAAGAAAAAAAAAAAACAAAAAAACAAACAGCCAACGCCAACCCAGGAAAAGAAAAGAAAAGAAAAAAAAAAACAAAAAAACAAACAGCCAACGCCAACCCAGGAAAAGAAAAGAAAAGAAAAAAAAAAAAAAAACAAACAAACAGCCAACGCCAACCCAGGAAAAGAAAAGAAAAGAAAAGAAAGAAAAAAAAAAACAAACAAACAAACAGCCAACGCCAACCCAGGAAAAGAAAAGAAAAGAAAAGAAAGAAAAAAAAAAAAAAAAACAAACAAACAAACAGCCAACGCCAACCCAGGAAAAGAAAAGAAAAGAAAAGAAAAGAAAAGAAAAAAAAAAAAAAAAAAAAAAAAAACAGCCAACGCCCAACCAAGAAAAAAAAAAAAAAAAAAGTCAAAAGTTGGTCAAAAGTTGCGGCTGTGGGTCCCTATATGTGTTTAATTACAATATTGCCATTGAGTTATGAGTTATGGAAACTGAAAACAGCCAAAAGTTGTTTTCAGTTTCCATAACTCATAACTCAAAAATCAGAGAATTGAGTGATGGAAACAGAGTTATGGAAACAGAGTTATTGTTTGCCAAACAAACTTTTTACTATGGGTCCCACCATTTTTGAGTTATGAGTTATGGAAACAGAGAATTGAGTTATCAAAAAACTCAAACCAAACAGGCTCTATATATCGTGTATTTATAGAATAGAATTCTCAAACTTTCAAAAATTCTTACGGAAAAGCTAATCCTTGCACTCTCCGGATTCTGATTTCCACCGACTTACTAGGCACTTGAACATGGGCTTTAGGAAAACTGTTGTAATCAGGGTAGGACCATTGCTTTCAAATATTAATTAAATAAAAATTTATTTAATTCTAGAAATTTTTTGAATTAAAAAAATAATATTAGGAATCAATATTAATCAATGAATAAAAATATCATGGTTCAAGAATTTTATAAAAAAAATAAAGAAAAATGTATTATTCTATTAAAATAAAGGTTTACTTCATGTTGGATAAGATGATGCATCATAATAAATTTTGATTTTGGTGTTAAGAAAGAGAGAGAGATTATTTGATGTGTGGTCATGTGAAAGATTAGGTGGGTATTGGGTAATGTTAACAATCTATCATGTATAAAATATTGGTTTACAAAATTAAAATATCAAAACAACTTTTTTCCCCTAAAAAAGTTTAAGGTTTTCAATCTTAAGGTTTTCAATTGGATTGAGATTTTGTTGATATAACATATTGGAGACCTTTTTGGAGGTGAGAAAAATAGTACATAACCTTTTTTTTTAACCACTTAATTATTATCATACAATATTGGAAAATGCTAAAATTACTACAAACTTTATGATATAGAATACATAAATTGATGTGGCAATGAATATAATTGGTGACTTAAACCCATATCTCTAACATCATTCTATACATTTTTATAATAAGATGTGTCGTTTTTATCAAGGTTCAATTCTTTAAAAAATTGGGGGGCCTTATCTATGCCTAAATTGCCTGGTCCTTGAGCTGCCCTTGATTGTAACATGCAAAATCATGCAAATTGTTGTTTAATGCTAATTATTCTTATGCTAAATCTTGTTACTCACTGTCTATGAAATCCTACACTTTTTTTTAGTGTGGCATTCTATGTCCCATACACATGGTGTGAAACATTGTTGAAGTGATGTTCTGTTTTGCTTGCTTTGTGTGGTGTGACATGGTTGCATGTTAAAATAAACACTTTGATTTTGGTCAACATTAAAATGGTTTTCCTCATGCCTTAATTTGATTCAAAATACCTTTTTCTTATATGGGGCTGGCATATCCACAGTTGCTTTTTGCCTTTGGACATTGCCAATCACCCACTGGCCACCTCCGCCGCCACCTATAACAGTCTCATGGCTGCCACTCAATCCAAGACGAATGGTTTTATATCATCAATGAATTTCAATATCTAATTATTAAAGGGCACATGTAACTTTCTGGAAAAAAAGATTGAATGAATTTTTTGTGTTGGCAATGAGGATATATACTATCATTTTATCAATTTGTGCAACATTTTCAGTAGCAACCATGCTCATAGGCTTAGCTTCTATAATATTGGTAATTATTTTGTATCAAATTGCTGAGTTCACAAGGGTTGTGGATGTTTGTTTATTGCTAGATGACCTGGGATTTAGTGGAGATTAATTAGCTATGCTTTTCTGTCTGAAGTATTAGTTTTTGCAAGGTGTCATTAGGGATAGTTTTGTTTTGATTTTTTTTTAAATTTCTTTAATCGTGCTACTTTAGCTTTGGTTAGTGCTACAAAAGATGAAGAGGAGGTCATTATTTGGTTAGAAGAATGCCCATCTTTTCTCTTCCTCATTGCACAACATGATTTTTTATAAATAAAGTCTACTATTGTTTCTGCTCAAAAAAAAAAAAAAAAAGGAGAGAGATGATATGAAAAATGCCATGTTTTTTTCCTCATTAGAGATAGTTTGAAAGAAAAAAAATCAACCGAATTACACACTCCAATTACTAATGGGATTCTTTTCATTTTGAGTGAAATAGGTTGGTTATTTTTTTTTATTGTGTATTTAATATACCGTCCATTGTCATTTAAAATTTCAAAATTATAATTTTAAATTATAATATTTAATTTAAACCCAAAAAAAAAAAAATTAGAGAGATAATCCTTGAACCATTTGTCATTCTTATCCTTAAAAATAATAATAATAATAAAATAAATAACCGGCTATGTACAAAAGAGGAAATACCAAAAAAATTTATATCAATTTTGATTATTCTATTTTTTGGCGAAAAATTTACTTAATATAATCTTATCCGTTTGCATAATTGGTTTTTTTTTTTTTAAGAGGTTGCTGCGTGTTGAAATTCTATTCAAAATTGAATATAGAATTAAAAGAGGAGTAGAGAGATAATATAGTTCTAAATCGTTGAAACGTGGGGTCCGTTTGGATACAGTTGAAAACTGAAAATTGAAACTGAAAACTAAAAAATACTGTAGTAAAATAATTTTTAAATATGTGAATAGTATTGTGGGACCCATTTTTAATGAAAAAGTTGCTAAAAAGTAAAATTTGTAGGTCCGTAAACAGTGCACACCGTGCACTGTTCACATGAAAAGTCAAATATTTCGGATAAAAAAAAAAAAAAAAAAAACAAAAGAAACACAAAACGTGCAACACGCTTCCCAAACGCACTCGTGGTATGTTTAAATTTATTTATCATTGAAATGGCCAGATGATGATTTTAGGAAGGAGAAACTAACTAAAAGTGTGAAAGGCGGATAGAGGAAACTGCTTTTTTTAATTTATCTAAAATTTAGGAGTTTCAAGTCTATTTCAATTACTTCTAGTAGCTTATTTGCATAGTGTTTATAAAAATATATAGTTTTTAGTAAGTTTTATGTTAAAGTGTAACAAACCGCTAAAAATTAGCTTATTTCTAAAGAATAAAGCTAAAGTTTGATTTTTTGAAAACAAAAAACAGAAAACTTAAAACTATAGTCAAACTCTACCTAGCAATCTCTCTCTCTCTCAATTCTTTGACATTTTACTCATGGTTCTACACTTATAAGGTTGTGTTGTGAATTTATTTCTATCGGATTGGTATGATTCAAATTAGGGATTTTGTAATAATGGGTTTAATTGGGACAAGATCCAAATAGAAATGGGTTGGCCCCTTGGAACAAGCACATGTGTCATTTTTTTAATAAAGGTTATTCGCCATATTATTTAAAAAAAAGTTACGTCATTATTATGAAAGTTCAAAAATCAGTAGTTTTTATTTGAAACTCCGATAACTAGTTTAGTAGGTAATTTCTAGTTAATAACTAATAATTTTGCATTTTTTTTATATATCTATGTAGATATAATAGAATTCAACCTTTAGTGATTTCTATGTGATAATTACTTTTTTTCATTAAATCAAAATATCAATTAATTTTTAGTGTAATTAGGGTTCAAACTTCAAATCTCTCATTAATAGACAAGAGCCTTTACCATTTTTTTTTAAAATTATAATTTAATAGATGGGGGAGAGGTGAATTTGAATCCGAAATATGTTTGTTATTTAGATAGAAACAACAAACATCAACTAGTTGAACTATAAGATTTTTAATCAAAACACTTTACTAATTGACCAAACTGAAACCCACTAATAATTTCCCACCTTAAAGACTAATAGTGAATAAGGTTTTTTTTCTTTCTTAAAAAAAACCTGATGGGCCCACCTCAAACATAAAACAAGTTATTCTAAAACCACAACCTTTATTACATTACTTATCACAACTTTCTACATTCACTACTTTTTCTTTACTACTCATACTTTTCACATGAAGAGTTATGGGACAAGTTTGTGATGGAGTACTTTTTTTTCTTTTTCTTTTTTTCTTGAGAAAAATACACGGGGTCTACTTAAAGTGTACGGACCTTAAAGAAACTGAAGAGACACTGTGTAGAATCTCCAGCAGTCACCTTCCTTCAGAAAATAGAGAAGGAAGAAACTTGTAAGTTTTCCATTTCTGCTTTGTTTTTGGTTTTTGGTTTTTAAGAAATAATTTTTTTACTAATGGTATAGAGCTATGCTTTAGGTATAAGGAAAAGTGAAAAATGAGATACTTTTGATATAAGCATTTTCTTCTTCGTTCCTTCCTCGCCAAGAAAGAATTTAAAACATCACTGTATGACTTTTTTTTCTTTCTTTTTTTTAGATTTAGTGAATAGTGAACCATGGATCCGGATATTGAATACCCAAGTCCATCTTCAGGCAAGTTTCACCACCCATTTGGATTTATCGCTATATTATAGTAATAGATTGTTGGTTCCTTATAGTTTTGTTTATTTTGGATTTATGGTCATGCATTTTTTTTTTTTTTTTTTTACTTTAATCATTTTATATGTTATCTAGCTACCGTGTGTGTGGACACTTTTCTCCTTTTTTTTATTTTTTTTTTCTTAAGCATGTTCCCATTTTGTACATGTAAAAGGAAGTTGGTTTAAGGCTATGCTGTTCTTGAAGAAAAATGTTTCCTAGGAAAACAATTTTGCAAAAGAAAATTGGGTAAAGGCTGTATTGTCAATCACTGCTTTCAGACCCCATAAAAGGGGGAGCTTTATGTAGTATTTGTGACTTTTTTTTTTTTTGGTTAACTCAAGAGCTAGGATGTACGGACATTTTATTTGAGGTGCCGTATTTGTATCGTATCCGTGTCATATCTGCCATATCATATTATAATTTTTCAGAAATTACTCGTGTCACTGTATTGTATCTGTGTTTGTGCATCCTAACTCAAGAGGGCATTATAAAATTCAGGAATTTATTGTCCATTGAGCTTTAGCTCAAATGACACTTTCTTTTCAACAAGAATGTGGAGAGTGAAGTTGTGAATTCAAAGCCCCTGGAATAAGTGAAAAATGAGTTCACGGGGTCAATACTCACTGAATGTGAGTAACTTACTAATCAAATAATTTTCTGCATGATAAAAAATATTTAAAAAAAAAAAAAACTTAAGATGTGTAGGACCTCTGAGAGTAACCCTTAACAGGAAGATTTTTCTGTAACTAGATATCAAGTTAAAATGAATGGAGCTTCATGGGTTTTCATTGGTCATGAGTTTAGAGAAATTTAAGGCTTTATCATCATTATACTTATATTTAGTCAGCCTTTGTATGATTAATATGCTCTACCACTGTTATGCTGGCAATTTGCTCGTATATTGTCTTGTGGGATAAGTTTGAAACTTTGTAGCTCTGTGTACATGTTTGATGATGCAGCACATCAAATACAATTATGAAATTGCAATTTTCACAAAAATTGTTTTGGCAGTATGTACGTTGTAACTTACCAAATAAATTTTATTTGCATTGTAAATCTGTAATCATTGCTGTGCTTTGAAATTCTCTTTGAATTGTTGTTATGACATGTATATAAAACTTGCCTTTTAGGAACTTTCTACTCATGGCAAAGGTGTTTGTGTTGGTCCAGAATTATAATGACATTGGTTTCTGTTGTTTATGATATACTGGGACTTGTTATGATGAATTCTTATGAACTTTGTTGGTTCCGAAATGCTTTTATTTGTTTGCTTCTTTTAGTGCTGAGATTTTAAAATTTGGATGATTTTTATGTTGAAAACAGAGTTGCATTCCAAGGGGTCCAAAAGAATGAAAGTTAGTTCTGAAGTAGAAAATTATGTTAGCAGATCTTATCCGATGACTAAGCGTGATAAGTTCAAACAGAAGAAACAAAAGTCCACATCAAGAATTGTTAATGATTCAGGACCATTTGCCAGTCCCAATTTGGTGCAAATGTTGGATACTGGTGTGTTTGGAAGTGTGACAAAAGAAATAGAGGCCCTTTGTGCACGAAGGTCACGATTGCTGAACCATGATATTGCAAAAAATCCTATGCTTCCTTTTACATTTTCAGATGTGCCAAAGAACCAGTGTAAAGAGCCTATGAACCTGGTGATTCAGAAGGCCACTCATCTTGCACTTGAAAATATCATTGATTTAGAGGATGACCGTATGTTAATTGATGCCCTTTCAGTAGTTCCACCTGTAATAGATCTTAGTTCAGATGATGAACATGGGAGGCATTCTAATGTATGTCCGAAGGTTGCGTTGGAGCCTTCCGTGAAGGATTCCATTGTAAGTTTTTTCCTGCATATGTAACTTTATACTTACATGCCTGACAGTGCAGATATTGTAAGGGCCTCTCTACCAAGGTGGTTGTACTAGAGAGTAGAGACCTGGGATTATGTCCAGCTTTCACTAGGGCTGTAGAACTTTATTTTAAGTATAGGGTGAGGCTACTTTCGTTTGTGTAATGATTGCTGGCTAATGACCTAAAAAAAATGCCTAAACTTATCAGCTGAAGAGTCATCTTGTTCAACATGTGCTCAAAGCAAGTTGACAGGCTGATATAACTAACTGCAGAATGCCTGTGTTGAATTAGCAAATTCTTTAATAAATATGCTGAACTAATATATTCTTGCATTGAAGTTTCCTTTGCTTTATTGTTCATTTTCCTTCTAAGCTTTTTCTTTGCCACATATCAATTGGCATGATTATGATATTTTGATTCAGGATATTCTAAAAAGCGAAGATGTAAAGGGGCAAGTAGAAATCATGATTGACAAAGCTGATATTAGGAGGGATAAAGGTTATAATTATGTCGTGGAAGATGTTTTAGAGGTTGAGGAAGACAGTCACTGGTCATTTCAGGAAAAAGAAAGTAATTATGAACCTAATACTGTAGATCATAGCCTGGAAGATATAGAAAGCAAAGATGTACAAAATGCAGCTGATGAAGTTGATATCAGGATAGATAAAGATAAATATGATGGCTCAGGAGATGATATGGAGATCGAGGAAGACAATCACCAAATTTATCAGAAAGAGGAACATAATCTTCAAACATATGCTGAAGACAATGGTCTGACAAATATATGCAAGATGACGGTCGCGTTAGAATGTTCTGAGGTATCTGCATTTGAGGTCAATCTTTATATTAAGAGTTTTCATTTCATTTATTCATTAATCTTGCTTCTTAAAACATATAAGACCAGTGTCACTTCCATTTTCTGTAAAAATTGCCTCCATTTTCTTTCCTTTGATAACTTTGTTTTACATTGTGGCAAATGTTTGGGGATCTCTTTTTTGCTACCCTCCTTTGTGAACCATTGTTGGCTAATGACCAAATAAAAAAAATAGTGCAGGGGGTCTAAACGTAACAGCAGAAGAGATTTTTAACATGAGTTCAAAGCAAATTGACAGAAATAATTGCTATGTCAAATGCCTGTGTTAAATTAGGAAGATCATTATTGCTTATGCAAAACCAATATATTCTTGCTTTTCATTTCCTTTGCCCTATTATTCTTGTAAGGTGGGAATTTTGATGCAGAAAATTGAGTGGTTGAGAAAGGCAGTCTCCGGTTATTTCAGGACAAAAGAAAGTAATTATGAAACTAATATTATAGCTCATAGGCTGGAAGGTATAGAAAGCAAAGCTCCAAGCAAAGAGGTGAGAAATGTGGCTGACAAAATTGATCAGGATAGGTACAGGTAAATATGTTGGCTCAGGAGATGACATGGTGATTGAGGAAGACACTCACCAAACTCATCAGAAAGAGGAACATAATCTTGAAATGGATGCTGAAGGATTATGGCTGATATGCAAGAAGATGAAAGTTACATTGGAACATCCCAAACTGTCTGTGTTTGACTAGTTATTCATGATATTCAAGAGTTTTTATGTCATTTATTCTTTAATATTGCTTCTTAAAACATATAGACTAGTGTGGCTGCCATTTTCTGTAAAGATTGCCTCCGTTTTTTAGCTTTGATAACTTTTTTTAATAAGTTTCTGGGGAGCTATGGTCCCTTTGTCTAACCATTGCTGGCTAAAACATATTTAAAAAGTAGTGCAGGGGCTCTAAACTTAAACTTATCTGCCAAAAAGTCACCTTGTTTAAGATGTGTTCATAGCAAGTGCTAAGACTTACGTAACTTACTATGTGGAATGCCTGTGTTGAATCAAGATCTTTCTTAATTATGCTAAAACTAAAATATTCTTGCTTTTGAGTTTCCTTTGCCCTATTATTCTTGTATTTTTTTTTCTTTGCTTCATATTAATTGGTGTGATTATGGTATTTTGGTTCAGGATATTCTAAAGAGCAAGGCTGTAAGGGAAAAAGTGGATGGCATAATTGGTAAAGTTGATACGAGGATAATTAAAGATGGGAACTTTGGTGCAGAAGATGTGCTAGTTGAGGAAGAGAGTCGCCAGTTAGTTCAGGAGAAAGAAAGTAATTATGAAATTAATACTGTAGATGATAGGCTGGATGATAAGCAAATCAAAGCTCCAAGCAAAAGGGTAAGAAATGTGGCTGATGTGTTTCTTGCTTTTGATTTTCCTTTGCCCTATTATTCTTCTTTCTTTCTTTTTTTTTTCTTTACTTCATATTAATTGGTGTGATTATGATATTTTGGTTCAGGGTATTCTAAAGAGCAAGGATGAAAGGGAAAAAGTGGATAGTATAATTGGTAAAGTTGATATGAGGATAATTAAAGATGGGAACTTTGGTGCAGAAGATGTACTAGTTGAGGAAGAGAGTCACCAGTTATTTCAGGAGAGAGAAAGTAATTATAAAATTAATACTGTAGATGATAGGCTGGATGATAAGCAAATCAAAGCTCCAAGCGAAAGGGTAAGAAATGTGGCTGATGAAATCAATATCAGGACAGATAAAGATAAATATTATGGTTCAGGAGAGGATATGGTGATTGAGGAAGACAATTACCACTATCATCAGGAAGAGGAATACAATCTTCAATCAAATGCTAAAGACGATGGTCTGGCTAATATATGGAATGAGATGGCAGTCGCATTAGAATGTTCCAAGGTATTTGCATTTGATTTTGTATACATGATGATAAAGTTTTCTTGTATTTTATTCATTAATCTTGCTTCATAAAACATATAGACTAGTGTGACTGCCATTTTCTCTAAGACTGCCTCCTATTTCTTTGCTTTGCTTTGCAGTTTTGCAAATGCTTGGGAATTTATGGTGTTGTCACACTATTATTTGAGGATGACTCTGACATGCTAGTTTAGGTTCTACTACTGATTAACAAGCACTTGCAGAAAATAAAGGGAATATGTTAATGAATTAAAGTTTTTCTCTTTTTTTGGAACTAGTCACAGTCAGAAGTTTGATTTAGTTTGAAGAGTGTAGTGGTTTTTGTAGGGATAAATGAAAGAAGATGATTTGGCTTGCTTAAAGACTAGTGGTTCTTTGAGGTATAAATGAAAAAATATGGTTTGATGTGTGTGGTACTTCTGAAAAAATAATTTCAATAACAATTGCCATTAATTCCTAAACTCAAAAGAATTACAAATAATTAGAAAAGCATGGCAATACCAGCTTGTTGCTGATTTTATTAGATGCATTAATATCGAAGGTCTTTTGCAATCTTAATGGTTAAAATTTAAATGTATCTCATTAAGAAAATGACAAAATTCCTATTATATTACATGTCCTTCTAAGTCATTTCTACCTTGCACAAACGCATATCTTCTTAAGCATGAATACTTCCTTGAAGGAGACCCTTTTATATTTGATGTGAGTAATATGAATGGGGTGCACGTTGCATGCATGCCATATAAACATATCCAAGTTGAAAAATCATAGATTAAGCTTAAGCTTATTTCTGATATTCATGTATTCCACCATATTTGTATCCAGTCTTTTGTACTACATAAGGTTACATCTGAATTTCATGCTTATATACCAACAATGAGCTCATATAATATGCTTTGGAGTGCAGAATAAACAAGGGCATTGTTGCTTATTTTGCTTGTGGTTTTGAGGTGGCATTTCTATTTTTGATGTATAAGGTTTTTTAACTTTGCCGGTGACTTGAAAATCTCACTCTTTGTATTAGAATCATCTATCATTGAATCCTTGCTGAAAATTTTCAATTCTTCCAAAGTTATTTTTGATTTAGTTCAAGTTCATGCTAGGATATTGGTGTCGATCCTTCAACTGATGAACACACAAGAGAAGGTGGGGAAGAATGTGATCATTCTTTTTTCTTGAAGTACGATCTTGGTTATGTTTGTCGCATTTGTGGAGTTGTTGACAAAGCAATAGAATCCATATTTGAATTCCAATATAGTAAGGTATGGGTTTTTTTCTTTTAAATTTTTTTCACATTTTTTTATTCTTTAGTTTTAAACATTCAATTATATGTTGTTTGTCAAGTGGATCTGCATTTAGATACTTCAAGCTGGGTATGTAATAAATTAACTGAATTTTTGAATGGACATGAATATTGGGGCTTAGATGTAACTGATGGGGAACTATATCATCTTTTAATGGGAATATTTGACATGGCCACATAATTGAAAGTAGAATACATTTAGACTCCTCACCTAGTGAAATGTTTTCCTATAATTTAAGACAGATTCTCCTGGATTAACATATTGATATCTCAGGAACAGCAATTGGTTTAGTTTTTGGAGTGGGAATGGGAGCTTAGTTCACAAATTCCTGCAGTAAAGACTTAAAGTTATACAATTTTGTTGTTGCTATCTTTAAGTGAATGTTTCTGAGCTTTGTGTATTTCTTGGCTAGGCTGCTATTGATTCCTAATTGAATGCTTTATTTAATAATGGTCTTTCTATTACTGTGAATTTTTCTTGATATACATGATCCGTTGATAGTTTCTTGGTTATTTATTCAAAATCATTGATTTAATGATCTACTTGGATCCAGATATTAAGAGTTTTGATGCCATTTCTGCTAATTGCTCCCTTCTTAGAATTCTATTTACCCTGTCCGCCTCAAAATTCAGGGCAAAAGGACTACACGAACTTACATGCGTGATTCTCAAAGTAACAACAGCATAGGGTCAGATAATAATTTACCACTTGGAGTTAAATCTTCTGATGATGATCTGATGGCAAATGAGATTTTTGCTCATCCTAGGCATAGCAAGCAAATGAAACCCCATCAAGTGGAGGGCTTCAATTTTCTTTGTAGCAACCTGCTATCTAATAATCCAGGAGGCTGCATTTTGGCCCATGCTCCAGGTTCTGGAAAGACATTTTTGGTTATAAGTTTCATTCAGAGTTTCCTAGCCAGGTATCCCCATGCTAGGCCACTGGTTATTCTACCTAAAGGCATCCTGGCTACCTGGAAGAAAGAGTTCCAAATATGGCAAGTTGAGGACATTCCATTGCTTGATTTTTACGGTTCAAAAGCAGAGAGTCGATCTCAGCAGCTGGATGTATTGAGACAATGGGTAGCTCAGAAGAGCATCCTATTTCTTGGATATAAGCAGTTCTCTGCCATTGTTTGTGACCGTGGAACTAGCAAGGTGGCAACTGATTGTCAGGATATTCTTCTGAAGGTCCCATCCATTCTTATCTTAGATGAAGGTCATACTCCAAGGAATGAGAACACTGATATGGTTCAGTCCCTTTCAAGAATCCAAACACCTCTCAAAGTCATTCTTTCAGGTACTCTTTATCAAAATCATGTTAAAGAGGTATTCAACATTTTGAATCTTGTTCGTCCTAAATTTCTTAGATTGCAAGCTTCCCAAGATATTGTTAGGCGCATTATGAGCAGAGTACAGGTATCAAGCGTGAGGAAGAATTTAAAACTTGGCATGGACTCAGCTTTCTTTGACTTAGTGGAGCACACACTGCAACAGAAGGATGAAAAATCCAAGAGGAAAGCAACTGTCATACAAGACCTCCGTGAGATGACTCACCAAGTCCTCCATTACTACAAAGGAGATTTCCTGGATGAGCTTCCTGGACTTGTTGATTTCAATGTAATGCTCAATCTCAGTGCAATACAGAAAATTGAAGTTGAAAAGTTGAGGAGGTTGGATTACTTCAGAAGAAATTCTTTGGGTAGTCTTGTCTATATGCATCCGCAGTTGAAATATTTTTCGGAGAAATATCCATCAACTGGAGACAAAAGTTTAGTTGATGATGAGAAGATAGATGAAATGTTAGAAAATATGAATGTGAGAGAGGGAGTAAAAGTGAAGTTCTTTCTTAATATGTTGGGCCTATGTGAATCGGCTGGTGAGAAGCTGCTGGTTTTTAGCCAATACATATTGCCCCTGAAACTCTTGGAGAGATTATCAATGAAGGTAAAAGGTTGGAGACCTCAAAAAGAAATTTTTATGATAACTGGTGATTCAAATTCCGAGTACAGGGAGCGGTCCATGGAACGCTTTAATAGCTCTGGTGATGCAAAAGTCTTCTTTGGTTCAATCAGAGCTTGTGGGGAAGGTATATCTCTAGTGGGGGCTTCTCGCATCCTAATTTTGGATGTTCATCTTAATCCATCAGTAAGCCGCCAAGCAATAGGCCGTGCATTCCGACCAGGTCAAAAGAGAAAAGTATACACTTATAGATTGATTGCTGCTGATTCGCCTGAAGAGGAAGATCACAACACATGCTTCAGAAAGGAGTCGATTTCAAAGATGTGGTTTGAGTGGAATGAGAACTGTGGACATAGCGAATTTGAAATGAAGACTTGTGATGTGAAGGATTGTGGTGATCCATTCTTGGAAAGTCTGTCATTGCAGGAAGATATAAAGCTTTTGTCTCAAAGGTTAGAGTTTTCATGCTGATTTCATTGTTTCTTAGGTAGACATTATTAGGCAATCTGCCCTTAAAAAGTTTGTTCGCATTTTCAGGTAAGTCAAAATCATCAAAACATTCAGTACAAGGTGCTTGTTGATAAATATGTATATTAGTGCTTTGATCACAACACTATCAGTATGATGGAGGTACAATGAAGAAACTTCCCCTCAGCATTGTATTGCCCACGTCCATTGTGTTGACGTGTTGAAAATCTTCGGTCATCATCCAGGAAAGTTACTAGGAGGGAGCACCAAAAATAAGTTAAACAGAAACTTACGAGTAGTGGAAAGTAAATTTTATTGTGTTAATGCTTGCATCTTCATGATTCCATATAGTTATTTGATAGGACCTGCCTTTTGAAGTATTAATGCTCTTGTTCAACTTTTCTATATATATACTTTTTCTTTTAAAAAAAAAGGATTGAAGGTTTTTTTTGGGGGGGGGGGGGGGGTGGGGGTAGAGAGACAATAAGCTGAGGAGGACAAAAATTTACAGCATTCCCAAATTAAGCTACCATCTCACCCATGGGTTCAATATGTAATTTTTTTTTTAATAGCTAGTGGGATATAGGTTAATTTGAGAATATAGTGAATTTTTCTTGTGTTCTTAGGACTCAAAAGTGGGTTGGGGGGAGCATTTAAAAGATGGAGAGAATTGAAATTTGTTTTTCTTAATCTGGCTTTTGAATTCAAAATTCAAATAAACCAAATCAGCAATTATGAATTGAAATATGAAGCTCTAAAGAGGTCATCTAATAGAGCCTGGAGACCGTTTTGCCTTGGGTTTAATGAGAAGAAATTTGGTTGAAGAAGCCCTTTGATAGTGATAGATGAACCGTCCTGTTTATAATGGTCATACGTTTATAATGCATTGTATCTCCTGTATTGGTTGATGACTATTCATATGTATTGGTTGATGACTACTCATATGCCTGTATTGGTTGATGACTATTCATATGTATTGGTTGATGACTATTCATAGTTTTGCATTGACATCAAAGTTCAATTCATAGCTTTACTTCTGTCTTAGGTAAAATGTCCAATCAAGCATGCTAGAAAATTAGAAATAGAAAATTTTCACAATTTGATGAGATGACAAGTTATTTTTAGTTACTTTCACATTGATGGTGACATCATTTTTATTATACACCTACTCAATAGTTGCAAAAGGAGTTTTTTTTTTTTTTTTATTCTTTTTTTCTTTGCGGTAATACTGTTATACACACTACCTTGAAATTGTGTTGACACTAACATGATTTTAATTCAAATTGTGAAATGGTGATATTGTCTTTTCAAAACATTTCAGCCGGCATGGCACAATATTACTGTATAATAATCATTACCCTTGTACTACCCAAAAACCCCTCCTGTGGCTTTCCTAATTGAAATTTTACACGACAGTACCGACTTCCGAGGCTCCTTCTACGGTAATTTACATACCCATCAAGGGGAGGAGGGGCCTTGACATGCCTCTTGCATTAGCCTCAGATTTTTGGGCCAATTGAGAAAAGAGAAGATGTTTCCAGTCAAAGAATCTAAGGTACATCTCCTGAATAATCATAGCCATAACATGAAATGCTCCTTTCAACAAGCACTAACCAGTAGTATCTAGTGCGAAGCACAAACCTGAGTGGTTATATTGAAAAAAAGGTTGTCAGAGTCACCCAATAAAGTATTGTCTTGCTGCTGTTGCCATTAAAAGGTACTAGCAACAACAGAGTCACCAACTCCTCCAGTAAAGAGAGATTTTGGTGCCATAACTACTTACACAATTTTACCCACAACTCGCCCATGTAGCGAGTTGTGGTTGGTAGAGGAGTAATGGTCGGTCCATATGAGGATACCCTTCTATTGTATATATAGGTATATACAAGGATGGGTTGTAATAATGATGATTGAGTTTGGAGAATATGGTTTCATAAAGTGAAAATTCAAGTTCTGGAATTTTCTAAGTGAAAATTTGAAATCTGAATTTTCTAGAATTTTCTGGTGACTATTGAGAAAGATTGAAGAGGTTTCAATCTTTGTTAACTGCTTTATGAAAAAGTAACTAACTTTCCACATATGCATTTTCATGAAACATAACGAAGTTTCAATTTTTGTTAACCGTTTTATGAAAAAGTAACTAACTCTCCATATGTGCATTTTCATGAAACATAATGAGATTTCATAAAATAACTAACTCTTCATACATGCTTTTTCATGAAACATAACCCTATGGGTATAAATAGAGGCTTATGTTCTCTTGAACTTCTAACTTCACAAAATCAAAAGTTGGAGAGAAACACAAGAAATCATGTGGCCATTCTCCAAAATTGCTATCTTTAGAACCCAACATCTTAGTTGTATCCTAGAGACAAATTTGCGATAACCCTTTAGCAACAAAAGTGTGGGGGGCAAATATTGTTTAAGGAAAACGATATACTGCCTCCAAGTTATCTACTTTTTTTTATCTTTTCTATTAATTTTGTTCTTTCATTATTACTTTGTATAATATCCCCAACACCTTCCACCAACCACAACTCGCCCATGTAGCGAGTTGTGGACAAAGTTATGTAATTGGTGGTGAGTGTACACGTGTGAGTAAAGTCCCACATTGAATAAAGATTAAAAGAATGAGTAGTTAATATAACATAATTAAACACATACTCATTGGGCTTCAGCCCTTTGGGTTAAAGTGTGTCTCTATATGTTATATTAATTATTCAAGGAAGCTTCCCAAGGTGTTTATCTCCCCAACAAGTGGTATCAAAGCCAATGGTGGTGTGGGGCAAAGGTAGCAAGGTTATCGAGATTCCTTTCGCAGTTGGAGCAAGAATAGGGTGTGTGTGCTTGAAGCCCTTTCACAAATGGAGTAGGGCGGGTCCCTTTCATAATTAGAGCGGGGACGATATATTATACCAAGCAACACAAACAATCTTGGAAAAAGCCCAACAAAGAAGTATTATTGCCAATGGTGCTAGACAACGATGAGTGTGAGGTTCCCATGAAGGATAAAAGACGTGCAGGATTGACACGTGAAGGCGCATATGCTAATGGGTGCGATCATACCAACACTAATGCACCGGATCCCATCAGAGATTCCTTTCGCAGTTGGAGCGGGAAGAGGATGTGTGTACTTAAGCCCTTTCACAAATGGAGCAGGGTGGGTCCCTTTTGTAATTAGAGTAGGGACGGTATATTATACCAAGCAAGCCCACACAAACGATCTTGGAAAAGGCCCAACAAAGAAGTATTATTGCCAATGGTGCTAGACAACGATGAGTGCGAGGTTCCCATGAAGGATAAAAGATGTGCTGGATTGACACGTGAAGGCTCATGGATGATGCACTAGTGAAGGAAAAAACCCATTAGGCAAGAGGAAGCGAGTAGGACTTATTCATGGCCCACAAAGAGGTTTTGAAACCCACAAAGAGGCAAAGATTCACACGTGAAAGGGAGATTGTTGGGTGTACACATGTGCGTAAAGTCTCACATTGAATAAAGATTAGAAGAATGAGTAGTTAATATAACTTTATTGAGCACATACCCATTCGGCTTAGGCCTTTTGAGTTAAAATATATCTCTATATGTTATATTAATTATTTAAGGAAACTCCTCAAGATGTTTATCTTCCCAACAATTGGGGGTGGCACCATAATTTTTCCCATAAAAAATATATTTAGAGGTCATTATCAACATCATACTAACAACCATCTACTCATCTTTTATTTCATAACATCTTTCTTCATCAAACTGACGTACGCACTAATTGTACATTTTTTCCTTCCACATATCAAACAAAAAATATGTATCTTTACAAATATACTAATCTTCCAATCAATTCATTGATATATTACAACCGTGTCTATATGTCACCATATTTGGAGGACTGCAATCTTTCTATTGCAATTTCCAAGCAGGACTAATGTTCTCGAAGGAACATCCTAAAACCTGGCAATTGCTGTTCCTCTTGCAAGCAATAATAGTTCAAAAATCGCAATCAATATTTTCACACTACAAAATCATGTAATAGATGGGAAGAACTAAACCTGTGTTGCTGGTTACCAGGATTCATGCATTCAAAATCTGCGGTTTCGGGCCCTACAGATGATGCTGCAGCACTGTAAATTTCATCCCCTCTCATCGACATGAAACTGTGATGGTTCCCACTAGACATGGGGAGGCTGCCATCCTCACAGTGCTGCAACCCCAATGTGAGAGACACTCCACTTCCACTCCCGAACCTCCCCAACTCGGACATGTGATATGCAGCTGCCATGAACCTTTCACTGGCTGCATCAGACTGCATCATTGCATCAGGGAAGAGACTACAGTCATCCACATTAGGCCTTTGCTCCTCCCTTCGCTTCACTAACCCATATTCATTTTCAGCTTCTCCACGACTCCCATTATGGAAATTGACTACACTGGACCCTGCCATTTCTACATCAGGAACATGATTGAATTTGGAGTCCATGAGTTGACCAGTGCTACATCTCTCAGTGGCTGTTGAACTTGCACTTTGTTGCAAATCTTCCCCTCTTTCCTCGGAAGTCCTGTTATCACCTTTTGTTGCCTTGACTGCATTTTCTGACGAAGAATTAGAGTCCATCTCCATATCTCCAGTCTCTTCTTTGTACATCTCCTCTACCATGGGCTTCCAGAGACGCACACGTGCATTTATAAACCAGTTCGAGACCTAAGCCAGCTCAAATATTTCACCAATTTAGAAAGATAGAACACATATAACCAATGCATAATCCTATGACACAGGATATATTAATCAATAAAAGAGGAGCAAATAACAGTTTTCCAGTTACTTTTAGATCACTACTAGCATTCTTAGCCTAATTAGCCTGATTTCAACACTTGTAATCAATACTAAACATCTTATCACAAAGAGCATCTCTTTGAATGAATTAATATAACCATATCCCAACTACTTAGTGAAGGTAATTCAAAATTTTCCACCGCTGTATCCAAAGTCATGTTCCCAGTAAAAAAATCAGCAATGTGTTTTCTACATATAGTCATTGCTTTTGTTACTATTAAAAGCAGAAGTGAAAACATATGTTATTTTTCTTCTCTAATGAAGCTCTACCAGAATTGAGTTTATTCTTCAACTGTTTCTGTAAATTCTTAATGTCCTTAGTAACCTACCAGTGACTTCTCAACTTTTACCACCATAATCTCCCAACTGAGTCTTTTTTTATAGGCTACAATTTTCAAATGGAATGTGTATCAAAATTGTGAAAGAACGAAGGACTTTCTGATTTTCCTTAAGAACACAAAATCACCTCATATTCGACCACAGAAAATAACAAAATTAGATGTTTTTTTACCTGACTTCTAGTCAAGCCTGTCTGCCTTGCTAGCATGATCTTATCAGAATCCTTTGGATATCTGGCAAACAACAAAGTAAGAAAGTACTTTAAATAATGCACTAAGGTATCTTGAAAGAAGAGTTGAAACTATGAAAGGGGGGACTGTTATGTGAGAGGGTTTACGGATGAAGGAAATGCTCAAACAGCCAAGCACGAAGAATTGAAACGGAACTTTCAGGCAGTCCCCTTTGTGGCCTCCATGCATGTTGCTGCATCATACCAAGCTGCTGAAGAGCCCTTTGTTGCCTGAGGTGCTGGTCCACATATCGGAGGCGAGTTATTCCAACTCCTCTACTGCTTCCAGAAGCATCTTGCTCCCCAAGGCTTTTACGAGTTGCTCGAATTTGGCCAGTGATTGCATCACGCAAGCACCTAAAGTGGCGGGAGATAGTCTGGAGAGCAAGTGCTGTGTATGGTTTAGCTGCCCCACATCCTGCAATCACATCAAATGATGACACCACAATCTGCATCTGATGATAATACTGTTTGTACCTTCTATCAACCTGTGACAATAAAGTGATGAACATTAGACCTTGTGGAAAAAAAAAAAGACGTTCTCAACTCCTTAGAATATTGTAGAGACAGGGATAAAAACATGGGAATGCATCATAGCCTGCACAGAAGTTGTATCATAATACAGCAATAATAGTTGGTATATAGGCATTATATTATATAACAGACAGATTACGAAAACAAAGAGAGCAGACCAAAAAAGTAGATGAACTCCTACTTTAATGACACAGATCCATCTCAGACAGAACGACAGGCACAAAGGTACAAAGGAAAAGAGAGTCAAATCACAAATGGGATAGTATTTATTAAATAAAGGTTCAAAAGGAGTAAAAGATTCTACAGTGCATAACTTTCATGTATTCGATGCAGCATTTTTTAATAGGAGATCTTTTTTTAATGTGTGCGCGCGCGCACGCGTGTGTGGGAGGCTAAAGTAAGTTATTAGATACAACATAACAGCAACAAGGTTCAGTAATGACACCAAACATGGCCCACCATAATAATAACAATTAAGAGTAAGCAAATTAAATGCAGTCTGCAAAACAGTGAAACATTTTTTCTTTTTTGAAAAAAGAGTAAGTTGATAATCTCTTTTACTCAATACACATAAAATGAAAAATAATCACTTAGTTTGATCAGAAACAGTGAAAAGAAACTAATCCATGAACTTTCCAAGATCAAGAGACCTGAAAGCCAGTCAGAAAAGAAAAGGATAATGAACCAACTCTGTTAAAACATCCAATGCAAAAGGTCATTCCCAATGCACAAAGCTCCCACTTTTGGGGTATCTAGGAGAGCTAATTGGTAGGGCAGCCTTAACCCCCTCCCCTTTTTTGTAGAGGCCGATTCCCAGACTTGATCCCGCAACCTTAACACCCTCACTCTCGTCCAGGACCAACAAAAACTGGAACAAAGACCCAATGAACCAATTGAAACTGAAACAACAATAAACAAGCTTGGTAACCCCAAAAGTATAAGCTAACAAGTGGAGAGCCCTAACAAATACATATGCCCATAACCAAGCACAATCCCCCCATGTTCAAGCTTAATAAAAATGAAACCAAGATAAATGAGTGCAATCACCCAACCAAAACCAAAGCCAAGACAAAGGGACCAGGCACGTGGAATACAATAACAAACAAATCGAGCTCCAATACCATGTTAAACCATCAAACCCAAAAGCTTAAACTAGTATGTGAAGAAGCCAAACAAATACAAATATCCATAATTGAGCACACACGCAACCAAAGTGTGATTTCTTAACAAACTCAAGCCTCTCTTTTAGCCACTTTATTAATGAATTAGGAGCAAATTATTATGTAACCAGTCTTCTCTTACCATAGACATCCTCACAATTAACACTCAATGATGTTGGGAGTAAATCATCTTGCATTGATCATCCATCATCCTAGGGAGAACCCGAGACTCCCCAAAACTAATTCAGTACTAGTAAATATTAGATGCATAAATAAATGCCAAGTAGCACTACACTAATTTCTTCACCCCATAGTCAATTTAGAAGAAACTTCAAATTGGTTCTTAATTATTTTTAGCCTTTTGTATTATATGATTCCATTGAACACCAATAATAATGGGCAATGCTACAAACACAACAATTTTCACAATAAATATCACAACTCCTGATTTGGCAAGTTATTATCAATTCTCCTATGGGCCCACCATTGACACTACTTCATTATCCATCATTAACAACTTGCCACCTCAAACAAATGTGAAATTTGTTGTGCCTCTAGACATATTGAATAAGAACATCAAAGAGCAGAATATAAGATTTAAGATAAAATGCAAGGGCCCCAGGCAGTCCCATAAAATGCTACACTGGGAATTAAAGTACCTAATGACTCACAAGCCTGTGATTGGGAATGTGGAAAGTTGACAGAAGTGAATAACCAGTAAAGTAATTACCATTGTATCACAAGAAAAAAAAAAAAAAAAGTCACACAAGGAAGAATTCACCAAAATTTTCAAATGTTTCTAAAAATTCACGTGAAATAGTTTGTATTCTAGGAAGAAATTCAAGCCACATAACAATAATGGTAACTTGAAAGAAGAATCAACGTGCTAATCAATCTCAACTTTTCACAAAAATGCACATGTGCACACAAACACAATTTTAATCAGAACAAATATATAGAATCAACATGCTAATCAAATAGAGCAAAAAATTATCTGAAATCAGGTTCACTAAATTTGCAACCGGTTTTTAATACTATAAAAAAAGTCCACTTCATGGTCAAATGACCAATAAGTAAGACAGAAAATATGATTATCTAAAAAGAGACAGAAAACTAACGTATTGGTCTTACCTCATCCGACATGGACAATAATTTTGTCAATTTGTTCTGCAAATCTTGTTTTTCAGCATGAGAAAGCTCACACGGAGAGTTCCCAGCTGATTCTTGAGGGTTTGAAGACACTCCACTTGGTGGCAACGCATTTTCATTTTTTGATCCCCCATCACCCTCCTTGGAATTCTTTTCATGTGTGCTTTCATTTTTCAGATCAGCCTGCTTCAGAGCTTTGCGGACATTAACTACTTCATCAAGCAGTTGTTGTGCTACCTTGAGATATTTGGAATTGGGAACATTTCTCACTATGCTCGGCATCCCATACGGAGATGAATCCCCTTTATTTAAATCTTGATTGCCTCCAGGGAAACCAGGTGGCAAGTATTCAGCATTTCTCAATTGCTCATCTCTAGAAGAGCCATTCCTGTCACCACTATCACCTGAAATTGATGAATTAGGACTCAAGAATGAAGCAAATCCTGGATTAGGATTCCGGTATGGGATAGATGACATTTGAATTCCTGATGGCATTTGTGTACTAAGGCTGAGGGATAATCCCTGACCCTGCAAGTTTTGTCCACTATGAAGAATGCTAGCAGCACCTCCCATTGGGTGTGTAACTAGCATCTCATTTCTAGCCTCCCTCCATGCATTGAAATCATGTTCCGCAATGCGCGACCCACCAAGATTTGACATGATTTCTTGCTGCTGCGGGGTGGAATTTGAAGCACCCAATGATGGAATTTCCATGCAATTGTTTTGCTGCTGAGAATTCCCGGCCAAAGCATCGGAATATGGCACAGAGTTCATATACATCATCATATTACCAGGAATAACTGGTGCTTCTGCATATGAACTAGGCAAATGTTCCCTTAAATAAAGCATTGGCGCAGAATCTCTTTGATTATTCGAACTAGTGTAAAAAGTCGCCATATTTTACAAATCTCAAAGCTTTCCCACTTGCTTATTTGATTTCAATTACATAGTCACCGGGGATCTGAAAAAACCAATCAAATAGCTTCATGTTATAAACAATTCTTGGCATATGTACAAAATAAATTAATAAACAATGTCACTCTGAAGTTTGAGTTTAAATCCATCAGTATTCAAATTTTAGTCTTACTACAAACAAGTATAAGTTAAACTGCGCAATATAAAACCTTATATATATCATATTTTTTTCTCTAATTACATCTCATGCAATCTATATATAAGAGGAAAACTCATTAACAATATATCACAAGCAGATAGAATTATGAATTGTTATCCATTATCATTAACAGGAGCTATTTTACTAATTACTGGCAGGACAAAAAGTTCATGGTCACAACACTCAACAGTAGAGAAAAGCCATAAATTTAAGGGTCAGAAGTAAAAGAACCAATAATCAAAGAAGCTATATTCATTTGCATGACATTATATTCATGAATATAAGAATTTATTGTTTTGTTTTTTAAAAGAATTTTACTATATAAACATCAACAAGGAGCAATCTTCCATAATGATTAAAGGAAACCCTTAAAACAATCTGAAAAGAAAGTGAGTCAAATACTGCATAATACCCACCTATTCACCAAGTTAGAAAATTTAACCATCGCCCACTTGCATAAATAAGCAATAATGACCCCCCAAAAAAATCAGAAACAAACAAAAGGAGAAAGAAACATAACATTAAAAAGAAAAACATGATTTTGAAACACATAAGCTAGATAAAATCAAAGAAAAAACATAAATTTACAAGCAAAAAATGAAAGCATCAAAGAAACAAACAAAACAAAAAAGAGAGGAATAAAGAGACAGACCAATAACCTTTTATAACAAGTCAGAATATGTTGAAAAATAACTATAATAAGAACTGGATGAAATTCATTTCCATATCATCATCACTATCTTATCCAGCACTAAATAGAGAGAGAGAGAGAGTGTTACAGAAATATTTATAGCTCAGCAGCCTAAGATAATGGGTTTTTTTTTAAAATACAGTTTTTAGAGAGAGAAAGAAAGAAGGGAAAAAAAAAAAAAAAAAAGTCAGAGAAATGAGAATAAAAAAAGACCTGGAAACCCGTAGCAGTTGTGGGAGTTGTGGGGAACAGCAAAGCTTGGAGACACCAACCGATCCGCAGGAACACAATCCTCTCCAAACTAAACACTTTCCGATCCCAAGACTTCTCAGATACAAAAACACAAAGCCTCACTTTTCATCCAAATTTATCGTACATACATATAATACAACAAAAACAGAACTAACAGTTAAGGTAAAATAAAGAAGACCCAGAAAAGAAAAAACTGTTCTTTGAGGAAAATATAAAAAGAAAGATGATAATTCAAAAGAGCTATGAATTTTTTTTTTTTTTTCACTTTAAAGCTCTCTTTTTTCTAATCATATATTCTCCCATCTATGATTCTCCATCAATCCCCACGTGAGACTCACACATATACAATACAACCCTCTCTCTATCTATCTCTAAAAGTTTCTGTGAGAAACTCAAAAGAATGATAACTTTCTCTTTCTATCTCTATCTCTGTCTCCTTTTTCTAAAATAGAATTTTTCTCTTTTTGGGGTTTGCTTTTTTTTTTTTTTTTTCTTTTCTCTTTTTCTTTTTTTCTTGTAAGAGTTTGGTGGTTGTGTTGCTTGACTTGTTGGCTTGTTGCTATTGCTTCTTCTTCTTCTTCTTCCTCTACTTCTTCTTCTTCTTCTTCTTCTTCTCCTTGTGCTTACTCTAACTTCTTTGCTGGTGATTCAAGTGTTTGGTTAAGGAGCTCTATCTCTAACTAACAGTTGGTAGACCTAAACCCTCTCTTAAACCCATACACCATCTCGCTCTCTCTCAACCTCTGGCTGTCTCTCTCAATCTTTTGAGCATGGAAGGTCTCTCTTTGGTTGCTGCAATATCCACCATACACAGCATATTCTAATCTTTTTCCTTTATTTATTTCTTTCTGTTCAATTTTATTTTATATTTATTTTTTTTATATACTATTGTTTTACTTGTTTGATATTTTCCCTTGATTATTATTATATAAACTATTCTTTTAGATTTTTTTTAATGTAAAGAGGCGCACCTGTAGGTGCCCATATCACTATATTTGTCTCTTTGTTCCAAGTAATATAATTTGTTTTCTTATACACTAGATCCTGTCTTTTTCATGTATTTCTATTTCTTTCCCTATAATTTTGGTAATTATAGATAAGGCAATGTTAAAAAACAATTTTAATTTTGTAATGACATTATTTTACAATTGGTTAATGACGAGTGGTTGAGATTGAAAGTTGGAATAGTATCAATTTTACATGAACTTATTATCAACGTGACTTTTATAATGCATGAATCACAATAAACCATTATGAAAAAATATGTAGCCTTTTTATGGATAAATTGATAATGGTATGAGTAGTGGTCAACATCCTTTGCCATGGAAGAGGGTAATGCACTTATTGAGGACCATGCACTATAAGGGACAAACATCTTTCTTTCAAAAAGTCTTCACAAACTAAATACACATGAAGTAAAGGACAATAATGAATACATAAATTAGTGAAAATTGTACTCTAAAGAAGTAAAAACATGGTCACGGTGGGTGCAGGGATTTTTAAGCATTAAAAGAAATCTATGAACCAATAAATTATTCCTAATCCCAAAATTTTAACATGTTATGAAAGTATGAGTTTTCAACATAGTTCAAATTTAATACAACTTAATCTCTCTTTTTTTCGTGTGCGTAAAAGATGGAATATACTTCTTATTTTAATAATATGATAAACGATTAATTGTTCAAAAGCTTCAATTATCAGAAAAGTATGAATTTAATTATTTAATTATTAAGCATGCTTCGAAAATTGATTACATACGAAAATGACAAGAAAAATAGATAGAAATGAAGTGTAGGGGCTGTCTTACTTGCTAGTGGATTTATTAGCAACATGGTCATCTTTAGAATCGAAATATAAAAAATATCATATGAGGAATTTTTCAATAATGTGATGAGGATATTCTTTAGAGTTGTATATCAAACACTGCCCACCGTACTCGCCTAACCCACTAATTGGCACTACTCGCCTAGTCACTTTTATATATTCTTTCCTCTTTTGATTTTTTCCCCCTAATCTTTTAGATTGCTACAATGAAAAGGTATCTAGGTAGGGTTTGTAATTCGAATGAGAGGCATAGCCTTTTGAAAAGTAATGGGATCATTTTCCACTTACATTAAAGGGGAGGAGTAATTTGATATGTGCACAAATAATTAACTACCCCATTTTGCTTTCTATTTAGATAACATTTTAAATTGTTTTCTTACTTATATATTATGATCATGAATGCAGCATAGGTTTCTCCTAAAAATAATATTGTTACAATGTTACTCAAAGTTAAAGAAACATATGGAAACTGCAAAAAGTATTTTTAATTATAAACAAAGTGCATTTTACTATTTTAAAATTCAAAATTTGATATTAGTTGAACCCACTTATAGTATTATGTTTGTAATGTAATTTATAACTATATGCAACCAATTAAGGTCATAATTTTTATCACAAAATCGAAAAAGGGAACAAAAGGAAATATTAATTTGAGTAATGATAGGGACACAACCCTTACCACGCTTAAATTCACACACTGCTTATGTGTCAACTCTTAATTGAATTTCAACTTTTTTAAGTACATGTGATGAACCCATGTAAAAGTATTTAAATCCATTCAGGAGTTGACATATAAGCAAAATGTAGATTTGGATGTAAGGAGTGTGTCCTTAGCATTACTTATGAGTAAATTATTTTACTAGCACAACCCGTGCTAGTAAGAAAAGCATGCTTCAAGGTGCGAGCTGGTATGGAAGTACTTAATCGGACATGAACATGACATCTCTATGTTGTATATAAACTTGGTGCTGTAAAAAATTGTTAGTATGTGAATAAACAAGCATCATGTTCCATTTATATAATAATAAAAAAAATGCTAACGAATTATCTAAAAGCATTGGTTTAGCAACTATTTTTAGAAATATTTTTATGGGAAAATGATATAGCAATTAATTGTGTTGGCAGTTTTTATATTTCTCATAAAAATTATGTCAAAACTTTCCTAATATAATTTATTAACAATTATCTCAATGACACTCGTTAACATAACCCTTTAAAAAAATATGGTTTTTTTTTAATAATATTTTTTGGTTTAATTGTTTGTTTTTACTTTATATCTAATAGTGGAGAAGATTAACACACATAAAAAGTTTAAATCTCAACATTTGAAAACTTCTAATTAGAGGGTATAAACTATAAAGTAACATTACTCATAAAGTAGCGCATGCTTGGTGGGTTTGTTAATTGAAAATGCTCAAAATAGTTATCATTATGATTTCATATTTAAAGGCTAAAATTATGTTAATGTAATGTTTTGTTAATTGAGAGAAAGCTTCAACCAATTACGACGTGCTATGCATTATGCAATACAAAGAGTTAACAACACATGTTCTTGGATTGCATGGAATAGTCCAAAAAAATGTTTCTATGTTTTAAAACTTCTGACTATCATGGAGTATTACACTTGCACTGGTTATAAAATCAGTAAGGTCATTTTCTGATGATGGTATAAAGTGGCTAAACAGACTCATCCTCTGGCCTATGGGACCTCGAAAGGTGATGTGAGTCATTATGGACGATGATGATGGGTCCTATGATTTGTGTAGTAAGACTTTTAAAGACATTCAGCCACCTCAAAAAAAAAAAAAAAAAATCCTTTTGAAGACAGAATTAATATATATATTTATTGGATTTACTAACGTGTGCTCTTAAGGCATACATTAATAAACTATTTTTAAAAACTTTTTATGGAAAAATGAAAAAATAACTCACTTTTTTTTACGATTTTAAAAAAAATTTATTACAAAATTTTAAAATAAATAATTAATGTATACCTTAGAGCATTAGCATTGAAAAATGCTAATGCTATATTTAAGGCATTTTTGACATTTTGGGGTTCAAAAACACTTGCATCAAACAATGCTAAACCGCACTATTGCAAAATTTTTTGCAATAGTGCTACAGTACAATTCTACACTTAGAATTGTACTGTAGCAGAATGTTAAAAAAAATATATATATATTTTATTCTCACCGTTTCTTTTCTCAATTCTTTTCTCTCTCTTCCTTCTCTTCTCTGTTTCTCCATCTCTGCTCTCTCCTCTCTACGGACCCAAACGCCATCTCTTCTCTCTCTTCCTTCTCTGGTTGTGTTGGTTTTTGGCTGTGATGGTTGTGGTTTTTGGCTATGATGGTTGTGGTTTTTGGCTGTGACCAGAGCTTAAAAGGGGTTGTGGGTCGTGGTTGGGTCCGTTGTGGGTTGTGGGTTGTGGGTCGGCGTGGTTGTGGATCAGTGGTGGTTGTGGGTTGTGGATCGGCGTGGTTGTGGGTTGTGGGTTGTGGATTGGTGTGGTTGTGGGTTGTGGATCGGCGTGGTTGGGTCGTGGTCGTGGATCGGCGAGCTAGGATGAAGCGGGTCGTTGGTCGTGGATCGGCGGCTGAAGGGGGTCGTTGGTCGTGGATCGGCGGCTGAAGTGGGTCGTGGTCGTGGTTGGGTTGTGGTTGAGGTGGCTCCGGTGATGACTTTTTTTGAATGGGTTTGCTCCGGTGGGTTTCAAATCGTGGTTGGGTCGTGGTCGTGGTTTGCTCCGGTCGTGTTTGGGTTTCAAATCGGCTCCGGTGATGATTTTTTTGATCGGCGTGGGTTTGTGTTTGTTTGTGTTTGTGTCTGTGTTTGTGGTTTGTGCTAGAGGTTGAGGGAGCCTGAGAAAAAAAAAACGGTTGGAAAGCCTAGGAAAAGAAATAATAAAGAAAGAAAAAATAATAATATTTTAATAAAAATAGAGTTTTTTGATGCGGGAGGAATTGTAAAATAGTATGGTATAAGCAATAAAGTTACTTTTTGAGATGGTAAAAAAATATAGGATAGCATTTCTTGATGCTGATGCTCTTAGTAGGACATGTATTAACATGACACTTTATTTATTTATTTATATAGTAAAAAATGAAAAGAAAAAACGAGTTGTTGCAAATTCCACCAGCATTTTTTGTTTTGTTTGCTTTTCTATTTATTATGTATTCAATGGGATGCTGAACTGGCTGCCAAAAAGTAGTAGCTCCTTTAATCAAATTCTTATTGTCCTTCTCAAAAAATAAAAATAAAAATAAATAAATCTTAGAGCATGTTTGGTACACTATAATGATTATTACATAGAAATATGAATAAGTATTACAAGGAATACATTAAGTTGGAATGTAATAAGTATTACTATTCATTAGTTTGATGACCATTTAGGAATAGAATTTTGAATATGCATCCACAATTTAGTAAAGTATAAAAAGAATGTGTAATTAAATCATTTTTAAGTCAAATTTCCTAAAATACACTTATTTTAGGGTGTTCAAAATAGAGCTAATAATTAACAACAATTAAAATTTATTTTCTTTCATTTTGAAGATGTGGCAACTAATGACATTTTAGGAATTTTTTTAAAAAAGTTATTACATAAGGTAAAGAAATAGATATTCGGTACTTTTGATAAGGAATAATTATTCCTCATTTTGAAGAATAGCTATTCATAAGAAATAACTATTCATTGTAATAAAAACATAACAAGACAACTGAATAGTTATGCCATAGGAATATCTATTACATTACAATGTCTATTACAGTCTACCAAACGTGTCATTATTGGCTAAACTCTAAAGACCAGAAGGCAGAACGGCCATTCTCCTAATCTATGCATTTAATGCTGGCATGATTAATTGTTTAGGTCATTAGCCTAAACAACGGTTATTAGAGGCATTTAAATGATGCTTAGTTAGAAAGATCTTTCTTTTTTATTAAAAAATAAAATATAAAATACAGCATTTCATATCGGCTCTAATACGCTGGATTGTATCAAAATTTCGACTATAATAGGTATAGAATGGGTGACTCTTATCGTACACATTCCTCTCACTAATGAAAAATAGTGAGTTAATTTAAGTTGAGAGAACAAAATACACACAAATAATAATGATAATAATAATAAAACATTAGTAGAAGTAATGAGAAAAAAAAAAAAAGGACATATCAAATAAGGAGGTAATAGAAAATATAATTTTAAATAGACCAAAATAAATATAAAAAATACATGTGATTAACCCTTACTAGGTTATTGAGAATTCATAATCACCCCCAACTTTGTGCCATGTGTCTAAATTTATGTGAGGACCACATCATAATTATCTACTTAAGTTTGTGCTAGGTGTCCACTTAATTTTTTTAATCTTTTGTGCAAAGTGAGTTAATGAGTGCAAAATACTAAGAATCTAATATTAATGAACTATAAAAACAATTAAAAAAAAAATCAATCACATATTCTGAATAAAAATCGCTACACAACAAAGATCACCACATGTTCTATATTATTAAAAATTAGAAGAAAAAAAATTATCATAAGTAGTATTAAATTTAGGTAAGAATTTTAATATGTGACTAGTTATGTTTGCTTTTTTTTTTTTTTTTTTTAAATGTGACTAATTATTTATATTTGTATGACAAAAATTGTGTTTAATTTTAAATGTATTCATACTTATGCATGTGTTACATGCTATTTTTTCAAAAAATAATTTGACTAAATATTTATATTTTTATAATAAAAATTGTATTTAATTTTAAATACATCAATACATTTGCATGAGTTACATGCTAGTTTTAAATAATATTACATTACATTTACCTTTATATTTATACTTATATTTATGAATTGCTAAATCATTATGATGAGCCAAGAGCTTTATGTCTCATATAACATTTCTTGGTATTTCTAATGAAAATGTTCAAGATTCAAATCTTCTCTCTAACATTACATTATCAATTGAAAATAAATAAAAAATCTTTATCATGAAACTAACAGTCTCTATTTCAAAAAACAAATGGAGATAATATTTCTCCAATTCTCCCCATATGAAAAAGATTTAAATTTGGACAACTCCCACAAACCAACCCCACCAACACCCCCCCCCCCCCCCAAAAAAATCCCTCGTACAAAGTAAAATTTCATGGACATTTCATAGAACATCAATCTAAAAGTTACAAAAAAAAATTCACAACTGCTGAGACGACATGTTGTTATTGGCAAATTAAAAAATAATAATGTTAATTGTTAGTTAGTATGAGAACAAACAAAAACTTCTTTTTTTAAAGAGTTTCAATTTATGGTGTCCGCTACTAATGATGATAACTTTTTATCATTAGACCAAGACACCAATTAGTTTTTGATGTAGGCAGAGATTGAACTCTAAATTTCTTATTCAACTATCAAAAACTTTACCAATTGAGTTAATTAAAATCTACTTAAAGAAAAACTTGTTAATTCAACTATCATAAAAAAAAATTGAAAAAAAAAAATTTTGACTACAGCATTATTATTCATCTAATAAAAACCCCTTGTCAAAGCTGGGTTTTACTACTCTCATATTTACAACTGGCAATATTTTTTCACTGTTAAATTTTAAACGTCCAGTAAAATCACAAAATAACTCTAGCAGTAGTGGTAATTATTAGCCAATAATGTCATTTTTTTTAGTCAACACAAATAGTATCACTTTTTTTGTTTTAAAGAAATTTATAAATGTTTTGTTTTATTATTTTCTTTTTCTTTTCCTTTTTTTTTCCAACGTTAGTGGTCCTTTTTTTTTTTTCTTTTTTTGAAGCGATGTTAGTGGTCCTTTAAATTTTAACATATCAACGGTCAACCTCATTTAATATATTACTGCTATTCTATGTACTTCTTCTCTCTTTTTTTGGAGTAACTATTCTTCTATGTACCTAATCCTTTTTTCTTTTTTTTTTGGATGAATTCTATGTACCTAATCCTAGTCCTTTTGTACTCAATCCATTAATTCACTATCATTCAGCATAAAGTAATAATAGAAATGTAGAATAGTGGATTTCAACAGTCTTACTGCAAAAGGAAATGAGCTAGTTTTGGTATTATTTAGGCCAGTAAAATGTACCCGTGAACTTGTACCCTATGTATTCAAAGTGAGTAATTGAAAATTTGATGCGAAGTTTTGAACAATTAACTTTAGTCCTCTATGTATACTCAAAATAATAATTGTGTCTTGATACAATAACTTTCTACGTAGTGTTAATAATAAACCTATATGAAAATGATATTGTTTCATCATAAGTTGAATAAGATGTGAAATTTGGTGAATTTATAGAATTGTTGAAGCAAATTTATATTTGTATTTTTTATGAAATTCTAACGGATTTAATCACAAATGGTAATAATGGTATTCTAAATTTATTGATAATGTAATAGAAATCATGTGTACATCACATAATTAAATCCATTAGTTTTTGATGAAAACATTAACAAAATTTTTAATTTGTTGCAACCCAATTTACATGGAACTAACTGCTTAAATTCAAAGACTTAGAAAAAAAAAAATACACTCACCTCAAAGTTCAAGGGCGATATATTTATTTTTTCAAGAGTGATATATATATATATATATCATTGCTAAGCAGTGTTTGGTAACTTTAAGCCAAATTCATTATAGGAGAATGCATTTTTCTTTTTTTAAAAGTGCATAAATTTTTCCTAAAACGTAATTATGTTGAATATAATTGTTTTTAGTTATATATTTGTTCATAAATTCATTCTTGTTTGTTAGTCAATGACAAGATGATGGGTTCCTAAATTTCACTTTTTAAAAAACAAACATTTAATTTTACATCCACATAGTTCTATTCCAAATGCATATAAAAACTCCAATATAAAAAGTAATTTGCAGGAATAAATTTCTAAATACGCAATTTGTAACACCAATAACAAGCCAGAAACATTAGTTTCTTTCTAATTATATAATTTTGTACAAAAATACTTTATAATAGAAAGCATTATAACCAATTAACAGTTTCCCTGATTTCTTAAATAAAAAAACTAAACTAATTAATAAAATGTCTCTACCAAGTATCCACAATTTTTACATAACTTATCTACAATATACCAATATCTCATGAATTTAAGCAGGACAACAATAAAATCATTTGAAACCTAGTTACAAATTTTTTTTTTTCACTGCACTCAATTTAATTCTGATTTTTTATTTTTATTTTTACCTACAAATTTTGGTTCATAAAATTTGTCTCCCCACTCCCCCTTTTTCTTTTATTTTCGCCCCCACAGAACTCGTTCATCCACACCTTTTTCTCCATCCCCTTTAGTTTTTCTTTCTTTTTGCCCCCACCACTTATTCCCCACCAATCTCTCTCTTCTTCTTGCTCCAACCAAATCTCCCTTATCTTTTTTCTCTTTTCTTCTTTCTCTCGTACAAGTCAATGAATCCACCCCCCCCCCCCCCACACACACACACACAATCTTGCAAAAATCACCATGGATGGTGGTGGCTTTCATCATTGAAATTGAGATTATTGTTGGAGAAAGTTCTATTTTAGACTAAAAGTTGCATAAATTAATGAGTTTATTGCAAGAAGTTTATTGGGGATTTTAGCACAAACAGATATATCAACCATGAAAATCAAATACAAAATCTAAAACAGTAAACCATTAACAAAAAGATATGGTAACAAGTGAAAAGACCAATAAAAAACCATCGTGGGGATTAAATTTTTGTAAAAAATACAATGTATACGTAAAGGAGTAGTTACAATTAGTTGAAACTTACAAAAGTTTTGTAGCCTATACTTTTTATGTAATACTTATAAACATTGGAATTGCCTTTCAATTAAAGTCATCCTTAAACATTTGAAATCCTTTAATGACGATTTTCTCCATGAATGCCACGTCCACACAGAGAAAACATCTGACACTTAACATTTATCGTAATAAACTCACTAAAAAGAATTTGTATGGTTTCAAATTTGACATACAAAAGATAAACACATAAGGTTTTCTATGTGTTGTACTTAGTGTGACCACCTTTCTCCCTATTGAAAAGTCATGCAATGAGTAAATTATATATGTAGGTTTAAAAAGAAAAGAAAAAACAAGAAACCTTTTACATTTTACATGATCTCACTTGAGTGAGTGACAAAAGAACTTTTAGGTTGTTTTAAAGTTTTGTTTGAGCAAGATTCACTCTAGCTTGTGTGAAATCCATTTTTTGAGCGAATTTGGTTTAACTTGAACGAAAGCTCTAGTCTTTAATTTCTTCAAAATCTTCAAAGTAAATCTTGACAAACATACAATAAAATCAAATACAACCAATTCCAAATATCCTCGCACAAATTTTGAAATGGAAATAGCCAATATTAGAAAACCAAATAATTGGGAATAGAGGTGTGTGGTAGTAGTGGATTGTTGTTGATTGGGTCTTGTGGGTTTAGGGTCATTGTTGATTAGGGTTGATTTGGGCTTGCAACAATTAATGAGGATGGGGGAATTTGTCATGTTTTAGGCTTTGGTGGGGTGGGGTGGATTTTAGGCTTTGGTGGTTAAGCCGACAAATCAGAGAGAAAATAGAAGGGAAGGAAAAAGAAATAAAAGGGAGAGAGTCTTTATTAGGTGTTTCTTGTAATGTACATTAGTACATGTGGATTACACATATCTTACAAAAACAAAATGAGAAGTAGCGGGCATAATAAAAATCCTTTGTCTCATTTTAATTTTAGAAAATGAGAAATAAAAAGTCCATTATTTAGGAAAAATCCACTTTATTGTTTAAGGAAAAATACCAAATATGGCAAAAAAATTGCAAATACATTTAGCTTTATCAAATATTGTAAAATGAATTCTAGGAAGAGTTACCAAACATAGCCTAACTCACCAAGATTTTAGATCATTTTGGTGACTATATTGTCAATTTGCTTACAAAATTTTGTATAAATGGCATTTTCCTACAAACTCTTTTTTTCTTTTTCTTTTTCTTTTAAAGCATAACAAATAATAATAGCAACCTCATTTTATTTATGCATGTTTTATATATTAAAAAAAGAACACCTTGTTATCTCATCATGAGATCTTGGGTTTAAAACCTCTTGTCGGTGTCTTGAAACTACTCTTACAAGATTCCTCCTCATAATAACCTGATGCGTGTGGGACAAAAAAAACTACATAAACTCAATAAAATAGTCAAATACTCAAAAAAAATCTAGATACTCTCATTTGTTAAAATTAAATGTAGCATTAAACAGACAATGTGGTTTTTACAGGATTTTTCTTCATAAGAATCTGATGCGTGTGAGACAAAAAAAACTAAATACACCAAAAAAATAATCAAATACTCAAAAAAAATCTAGATACTCTCATTTGTTAAAATTAAATGTAGCATTAAACCGACAATGTGTTTCTTGAAAGACAAATCAAAATTCAATAATTATGGAGTAACTTCCAAATCCCTCAAATGCTAACAACCTCGTTAGCACAATCCAAAGGAAAGAAGTAGATGAATAAAAAAGCAATAAAAATAAAGAAGAAAGCTATATTAGTAATAAACACAAACATATTGACCCAAAAAAAAGGTAGCCTGCTAGGGACCAGAGGAACAGTGCCCTAAAGTTATTGGGGTGGGGGTTGTGATGACGTGTAAGGGACCTAATAAATATGGTCGCTGCAACAGAGTTGCAGAGTGGTGCAGAAGGACGTGAATGAAAGAAAGAGAAAGAAACATGTAACCTTGGGATTCGCGAAAAAGAGAGAAAGTGATATCTAAGGTTAAATGAAAACGAAGGGATATGATTGGTCAATGGATTTTGTGTGTGTGAAAAAAAACCTTCGTGATTTGTTGCTCTCATACGGTCACTCCTACGTATGGATGATTTCAGAGAACTTCTTCTTTTTTGGGTTTTGGGGTTTTGGTTTTTTGCATTTTTTTTCTGACACAAAACCTAGACTCGGATCCAAGCCCAACGTAATCATTGTACTTTGGTTAAACCAACAAGATTAAAATTCAAACTAGATTCGGTCTACAGAAACCCAAAATATAATAATATTATATATGTATATACATAGTATATTTGTTTAGTCTGGTACACATGTTTCAACTTTTGAAATTTTTTTGATTCTCAAAAAACTTTTGAAATTTTTTTGATTTTTAGTAATTGATAATTAAATCCCAAATGTTGTTTCTTTTTTTTTGGTTTGTTAAAGTGCAAACGAGACCTTTACTGATTATGTTTGGGTCGTTGAATTTTATAATTGGCTGATGATTTATTGTGAAGTTCATCTAATAAAAAATTAGTTTAAATTGATAAGGTGACTGAAAATGTTATTAAAGTGACCAGTAAAACTAAAAAAAACTAGCTTTATTGGCCTTACATCCTATAAAGTTTGTCAAAAATTTGACATAAAGCAAAATGATTTAACATAAAACTATTTCTTAACGGACACTTTACGATGTTGTTTAACACTATATAACTTTCTAGCATCATTAAATATGGACAAATGGGCTACTAATGTAAACAAAATATAACTGTAAGGGTCAAATTCAAAATTTGAAACTATATGATATAAAATCCAAAAAGTTTTCTTATAATCTACTCCATGGCAAGAAAAAAATTTATTTACTTATATTTTAGTCATATAGCCTATTTAACAAATTATTTACTAATATTTTAGTCATATGACCTACTTAAGATGTTACTTGTTTAAATTATTCAATGAATCATGTAATTTGATATTCATAGACAATCTTATGAATTGCATGACAGTCTATCACATAATAAGTTGAAGAAGATTCCCTAATCTAGTTCATCAAAAAAAAAAAAAAAAAAAAAGATTCCCCTAATCTAGTTTAGAGGAATACTTTGTCTTTATATATTTTCTTTAAAAAACGAGCATGTGTTACAACTAATAGTTGATCATTTAATATTTACATATATTTTAGTCATATGACCTACTTAATGATATGACTTATTTAAATGATTCAATGAATTATGTATTTTTTTTGTTGTTGTTAAGAAGGCAATGAATTATGTGATTTAGTATTCATAGATAGTCTAATGAACCATATGATAGCTTGTCACTTGCTAGGTTGGAAAAGATTTATCTAATCTAATTTGAAAGAAGACTTTGTCCTATGTTTGTTTTCTTAAAAACGGAAAAAGCATGCATTACAACATGTATCGTTACGAAAATCCTTAACAAGACCCTTTCGTTAAATTTGAGTTTTCAGGGCATTGTTACTATTATTTGATAATTTACACATTTTTGCTGATTGTTAATAAAATGTAAAAATAGTATATAATATAATTTACAATCATAGGTAATTTGTCTTTTGATAATATTTTTGTTAGTATTTTTCTCAAATAAGGGATACATAATAAATTGAACCAGAAAAACATTTAGAAAACAGCATATATGTATTTTGAACATACCATGTTGTTAGGAGTTTAGACTTGTAATCAATGTTGATGTTTAAAAATTCACCATAACAAAATTTTGGTGAAAACAAAATCATCAAATTTTTTTCCCTCAGTCATCTACTTTTTATTTAAAAAGTAAATGACTAAATGGTGTGTTTGACGAGCCAACACAACTGATTTGAATTGTTTTTGGTTTGACAGTTTTTTGTTCAAAGCATTGTTGGTTCTAATAACCGGGATAAGAATACTCTATTAAAAACTAGCTTTAACTTATTATTATTATTTTTTAAACTAGCTTTAAATTTACTTCTTTCAAATATTTTATTCTTAAAATTTTTAGGTGCATATTCCCACCAAAATTTAGTTTGAATTTTGAAAATTTTACATTAATGTTAGCTAATTTAAAATAAAACTAATCAAAATGAATTATTTTTGTTTTTTTGTTCAATTTTTATTAGACCTAAACCAGTTATGAGGTTTGCCATATAATTTTATTTTTTATTTTTTTATTATAGTTTAAATTGTGGAGAATAGTAAGTTTCAAAAAAAATTGTGGAGAATAGTATTGAAAATTTATACATTAAAAATAGCGAGATAGTAACAAGGCATCAAAAAATATTCTCTAAAAAAATGATTTTTTAAACAATACTATTAAAGTATTAATAATATAAAACAAAATAAGTTTTTTATTATATTTTTATTTTCAAAGGTTGGAAAACATCACCTCCTTGTCTCACTGGTAAAATGGAGTAGCATTTAGCATTACTATATTAGGCCCCTTTTTTTTTTTTTTTGGTAGTAGTAGTAGTAGTTAAAGTATTCCATATCAAGTGGTGTTCTTCCAATAAGTCGATTAAAATTTTCACAATACCTTAATCCATTTTTAAAAGATAGTGATAATTTTATAGGCAAAAGTTTATTCCTCCAATATATTATATGATGATTAAAGAAATTATTCGTGTGTAGTTTTAATTATATGATTTTTTTTAATAAGTCATTTGACTTGTTTAAATAATACACATTGATAGTCTCATAAATTGCCACATAGTAGGTTTGATGATATTTCGCCAAATTAGTTTGGAACTAAATTTTGTCCAATTTTATAATTACTTAGTTTCCAATCCATGTGATCCATAAAAAAGTTCAATAAATATATATGATAGTGATATATTTTATTTTGCATATAAGTTCTAATTGATTTCAAGTGATATATAATAATGTAAATTTTTTAATTATAAATATGAATATAATGATGATTTGGGTTTATAAAATCTTACTAGGTGTATATGTTGGATACAATTGATGATCGTTTTAATATTTATCAACTCCTAAAAAGAGCTTATCCGGTTATCATTTGGTAGGATGTGCACATTGTTTATTTGTTCATTCTTGATTGTTTTATAAATAAATAAATAAATATTTATTTATTTATTTATTTATTACTTCTTAACTTAAAATTTTATTTAATGCAATACATTTATTTCATGTTTACATTTTAAATAAATATAAGAACAATTGAATTATTATAACATGGTAAATTTTTTAATTGAAATTTGTATACTTGAATCAATATAAGTTTTTGTGAAAAAATATGGATTAGTTTTACATGGATGGGGAGTGGTTTCAAATGGGATTTAAATAGGATATGTTAGGAGTAGTTTTAAATCGATTTAAAATAATTTTAAATAAGTTAGAAGTATTATACATTCAAAGTGTTACAGTAATGTTATATCCACAATAATTTTACAACAAATCTTATGTGGTAAGGTGGGTTTTAGTGAGCTCAACTTGTAAAGTCTCTAATGGTTGAATAAGCGATTTGAGATTCAATCCCTGCCTACACCAAAAATCGATTGGTGTCTTGATATGGTGATAAAGAGCCATTATCAAAAGTGGACGCCATAAGTTGAAACTCTATAAAAAAAAAATATTACGCGGTAAACTATTACTAGTTTTAATTTGGGTTTACAATGGACATCACTTTTTTATCTATCTAGAACAGCCTATCACCTAAGATTTGTCGTGAAAATGTTATCAACGTAACATTACTCTTATTTTAAAAAATTTGCTATAATTTTTTATTTTAATACTACAATAAAGTTGAGTCGTATACACAATGCCTGCACTAAGTGAATCAATGTAATTATTAATTTATTACAAGTTGCATATTTTTGGCATATTCATTATAAGAACATTAAAATTATTAAAACAATTTACTTAAAATGAAATTGTATCACAAAGAATTAATAATATTAAAATACTATTTTTATACTTAAAATAAAAGGATATATATATATATATACACTAGCCTCTAAGCACACGCGTTATACGTACTTAGAGGGTTTTCTATTTTTTTGAGTAAAAATTAATAATTTGAATCTATTATAATTTGGAAATATATATTTTTATTTTTCAAACAAATAAAAAGAATAAACTTTAGAAATAAGCAATAACTGTAATTTCTTGTTTAAACGTGCGTTTGAAAGTGGTGTAGTGATTTAGAGAAAAAGTTTTGGTAGGAAAAATAAGATGAACGTGAAGGGAAAGAAGGTTAAATTTTAGAAGTTCTCTTAGTTTTTTATTTTCTAAATTGGGATGTTTTACTTTTATTCTGATGAAAAATGAATAAAAAATGCTAAATTTAGGGAATAAAAAAATGGACGTGAAGGAAAAAAGAAAAACCTAAATTTTAGAAGTTTTCTTTTTGAATTCAAAATGAAATTTGTTATTTGACATTTATGATCTTATTTCTAAGAGAATTTACCCTTCATTAATGAGGATATTTTTGAATTACATAAAAGTCTAGTTTAAAGAGAAAAATCTTCTTTCATATAGTATAGGTATAGTGCTTTTTTATAGAAAAAAAATGACTATGCGACAATGCCCCCTGGACCCTATGCATTTGCTGCAAGAGGAAGTACCACTTTTTTTTGTTGAGAATCCAAGGAAGTACTACTTGGACTAACAAATAAGTTAATTAGTGCATTTTCAACTCTCTCCAAATAGGAACTATGAATAAATAAGAAGGTCCTATGAATAATGTGGAAAAAAATCCATAATAGAGTTTGACCAAAAAAATAAATCACTATTTTATAAAAGGGCGAGGCTTAAGTTCAGTACATTCAGTGTATTGGACCCATTGAAATGGTAACACGTGTTCAAAAGTGGATATATGTCATTATCTTAACAGATTCTGTGCAACTGGGTATTGGACCCAAACCTCACCCTATATTAAATAATTCATCTATTTTAACTTTCACACTTAATTTTCTCATATTGGCAAATAATAAAGTTCATGGGTTCCCTTACTATTTGTCAGGGACGTTTTTACGACAAGGGCCGAAAATGCGAGAACGGTCTAAATCTCCCATTGGGTTCTTTAGAAGTGTTTATTGTGGAGAATCAAGCCCAAAATTCCAAAAGTATGATGAACAAAAGGCTAATGGTGCTTTGACAAGAAAGAATCAAAATGCTAATAACAAAAGTGCAAAAAAACATAATAGGTCTAAAAGTTTGACCCACAGTCAGCGAGAAGGGGAAATTGAAAGAGGTTGTGAGGAAGAAAGGGAAGATTCCCCTGTACCCATATTTCCACCCCCATACTTCAGAATTGCGAGAATGTTAGCTAGTTGAATGGGCTTAACAAAAGTACAGAAAAAACATAAAAACATAATAGGTCTGAAAGTTCGACCCACAGTCAGCGAGAAGAGGAAATTAAGAGAGATTATGAGGAAGAGAAGGAAGGTTCCCCTGTACCTATATTTCCACCCCTAAGGTTCAGAATTGTGAAAATGTTTCCTGACTCAGTGGACTTTTGCTCTCAAGTTTTAGCTTTATGGGGAAAACGTGGTTGGTTCAATGTGAATCTGATTGGGGTCTTTTGTATTGAGTTTGGAGTGCTCTGAGTGACTGGTTTTTGGTCAATAGAAGAAGTTTTGAACCCCAAGGTCTCAATTAAAGAGGTTATGATCAAATTTGCTTTAATTAGGTAAAAGGGTTGGCTTGCTTTTTGCATAATTTGGGAAATGGAGTGGCCTAAATTCATGGACTAATGTTTCCTAAACATGACAGGCCCTTAGAGTTTGCATTTCGTTGTTCCAGCAAACAAGGCCAGCTACTTAGGGTAAACTATTTGTTTTAGGGTAAAAAATGGTAGAGCAAAAAAGTTAGGTCATAGTCAGCCAGAGCATAAAGGCTATTTTAAGGTGGAAATTTTGGGTACAAGACCTACTCCATGAGCCAGATGTGCTACCAATGTCTCTTGCCCACTTGGTAGCACGCATGGGCTGGGCTCATGCAAAAGGTCTGAAAGGAACCGACCCATATTCTCCAAACCACACTTCCTCAATTTCTCCCAATAAGTCTCATGGGCTTGAGCCATGCTTAAAATAATAAAATATAATATAATACATAAATTGAGCTCACAAGAAAGTTGGGCTTGGTTGAATCGGGCTCGTAGAAAATGTGTCGTGAAAATAGGTATTAACACTATTAAAGCTTAACTATCAAAAGTTTTAAGAAATTATAAATAATATAATTGTTTATTTATGCTTTAATTTATTTGGGTTCTGATTATTTTCTCAAATGTAGACTGTGTGTGTGTTTGCCTAATGTGATTTTACGTTTTGCATTTTAAATCCTGGGTCTCACGGCATTGTTCACTGACCAGCCAACTTGTGAAAAATGCAGCAATAAGTTTGTTATAGTGTTTTGTGTTTTAAAAATTATTTTATTACAGTGTTTTCAGCAATAAGTTTTTAGTTTTTAACAAAATAAGCGGTATCTAAACAGATCCTATGTAGTGGATATGTTGTAATTAAAATCAAAATCTTTAGTCTCGCAAATCTTTGTTGATTATTGCCCAGTAGTATAATTATGACGGTTAAGAAAACAACCAAACATCACTATAAGTCTATAACACCATAGGAATGTTTGATTTTGTTTTTTTAGCAAATAATTTCTCTAATTTTTTATTTCAAGAATTAATAGAGAAAACTTACTATTAAAATATTTTCGATTGTATATTTTTCTTAAACTAAAAATATAAAACACTTTTAGGAAATGCAATTTTGATGTTCCCAGTTCTCTCAAAACAACATTTTGAGTTACAATTTCAGAAAAAATTATTCTTAAATAATAGTTACGGAGCCTAACACACACACACACACACACACACACACATATATATATTTGGTATAAAGGGAAAGTTTTATTTATTCAAATAGACACTTTAAGAGAGTATATAGTTTGTTACATAGCAGTTTTTAAGAGTGTCAATTTGATAAACATCCCTGAGATACTTTTCATACACAAAACTCGGGCAAGACTCATATACAAAAATTCTATTAATTTGCAAGCTTCTCTTTTAAGCTAATTTATCAGCCACTCCATTTGCCTCCCAGTATATGTGAGTAGGAAGGATGATTCACTCACGAGTGATAAGGGAACTGCAATTATTAATTAAAACATAAAGTTGTGGCACATAAGCACCATCATGTGTTAGCCATTGTATAACTAGGTAGAATCTATTTGTAAATTAATATGTTTAAACCCTAGATTTCAAGCTAGATTTAAACCAAAATGAACAACTTCTAATTCTGCTATGTTATTGGTAGTTGTTACTTGTTCCTAGATGAATAGAAAAATCTTTTAACCAAAACCCATTAAAATTACTAAAGATCCCCCCTCTACCAGCTCTACCTGAATTACTAAAAGAACTCCTATCCGCGTTTAAAGTGATAAAAGACTATAAGGAAGATTGCCAAGAGAGGTTTTTTTGTAATATAATTTTTTTTAATGTTTTAAAGAATATGCAGAGTAGAAGAATTCAATGGCTTAAATGAGTGGTTTTGTGAATGAGTTGTGGAACAGAGCTACAATAATTGTTCAACTTTCAAGTATTCGTATACTCTTAAATATTTTTTGATAATAACGTATACTCTTAAATCTAAATATGAGCTAGCTTCTACAATTGATTAAGTCTGTACTTGTATTCTCTGCAAAAAAATGTATGCTATGAAAGATGATAGTACATCAGTACCATTTTATTTTTTATTTTTAAATGTTTGCCATGATAGGAGTGCCTAGATCAATTAGCTTAAACAAATTGTCTGTTGGTTGAGTGAGTCTTGTACGCAAAAGTCTAGAATTAAAAATTAATAATTAGTAATAATAATTGAAATTTTATGGGGCCAATGGCCAATGGGAAAGGCCCCGCCGGCATTAGACCCTGCATAAAAACCAAAATACAATCCACCTACAATTTAAAATTCTGATTTTATATGAATATATATAAACTATGTACATTATTTTGAAAAATACAAATGGGTTTTTAATTCAACCAATTCATAATATTAATTAACAAATAACAGGTGAAATTGCCAACTGTACGAAACCCAATTTATATACTGATTATCCGGTAATCAATGTATAATAAATTTACTAATACATAGTTTTAATCAAGGGGAAAATTTTTGGTTTAGCTCGTTGACAAGTAGGCAAAAATGAAGAAGAAGAAAAAAAGTGGGCCATAGATAAGGCTTAAATGACACGTGTGTGGTCATGATCAAATGATTAGTGGGGGTTTGTCTTGACTCTTGATCAGTGATCAAACTTGTGGATGGAAGGTGGGTCCCAAATTTAGCTTTAGAATCAAACTATTGGAACTGATTCCCAATGGGGTTAAGATGAGTGTATGTGTGTGTGGGGATCAGTTCCATTGGTTTTTGATGTCACCTATGACATGGATGGGACCCAATTGATAATGGCTAATGGCTGGGACCCACACTGGAAGCAAAGTCCAGGAGGCATTTTTGTCTTTGCATTGAGCTTTGGTTTTTGGTTTTAACCTAACCTTCACTTTTGAGCACTGCCACTTTCAGCAGATTTTTGGTTTCTCATCAGAACTTAGAAAGAAAACAAAGCCCATGCTTGTGGGTTTCTTGTTTATTTGGTAGTACTAGGGATCTTGTTTGCTCTGTATCCCCATCATGAAGTGATTTTGGTTTCTCATCATGAAGTGATTCAAAGATCTTTTTGACATGCCATGACTACAAGGAGACCAATTAGATCATCATAGTTTTTTTGGTTGTACTACAATTTTTGGTTGTCTCTCTCAATTTTTTTATAGGGGATGTTGTCATGTTGATACAAAATAGATGCTTGAATTTATGTTATGTATAAAAACTTATTTACAATTTCTCAATTGATGTTTGCTGTGTTGATTTAATTGATATAAGCTATCAAATTGGTCTATAACGACAATTAAATTGAATCATACAGCCAAGAGTCTTGAAGGTCAACTGATTGACATCTTTATATATTTTTATCGAAAATATCTATAATTCAAATTTCACCTATCTCGTTGTAACTATCAAATTATAGTAATAAAAAAATCATATTATTTATTAATCTATATAATTACATATTTGAATTTAATTAAAAAAATCTAATTATAATATTTAAAGAAGTGTATTTAAGTTCTGTCATTCTGTTTTAAAACATTTTTTTAGATAGTTACAATATGTTGCTAATCCTGTAACTTGAACTCTTTCTCCCTAGACCTCCAAGCATTTTGTGCGTAAAGAGATGCTAATTCAGTTATAAGGCCTTAGGCATTATGTTTTAAACTTGGAAAGGTGTTCAAACTTCAAAATAGATTGGTGTCATGAAACTTAAAAGGGTAGATTTATGATAGCTTTGCTTGGTGCAAAAATTACTTTTTGGGAAAAAAAATTAGACCATTGAATCAAATGAAATCCTATCAGTTTCATATAATTTTACAAGAAAACAAGTAAGGGGAAGAAAACTGGTCTGCTGAGACGCATTGAAGGCCACTTACACTTTCATGGTTATTTAGTTACTCATTTATAATGCAAGTATTCACATATATTATTGATCATTGATGGTCAACCTTGAATTCATATATTAAAGAAAGAAGTGTATGAGACTGAACACGAAATTAAAATAGGCCAAATAAATTAAAACCCATTTCCATTACTGGTGCAGTAAATATGAACTCTTTAAGAAATGAAGGCCATCACTGGTGAAGTAAACTTTCGTGGTTATTTAGCATGTAAATTGTGGGCAATATGCCAATTTTACTCTCCTATAATAGGTATTTATTCGGTTAATTTTTCACTCACACTCACTGGTGGTGTATGAAAGATGAATTCTATAATAAATCATGGAAATCACCAATTGGCAACTACATTTAGCTCTTGGCTTTCTCAAAAAAAAAGAAAAAAAAACATTTAGCTCTTGGCATATCCTTTCAATTTAATGATATATTCTCTTTTCGGCTTCTCATGCATAATTTATCATATTCATGGTGTATTCATCCAATCACAAATTTCCAAAGCCAACTATTGGCTTCTTTTGTGCCATGAAAATTCAATCCACGTACACATGGGCCCAAAATCCAGAAATATTAAATACCAGTATGGGCTTTTTATAGCTTCAGTGAATATTTTTGTTCAAATCACCATAACACTTTTTTCAAAAAAATTTATTTTATTTTAAAAGTAGAGATTTGTTGGATGTCTTATAAATAATCATAATACATAGATTCCGGACAATGCTGGAAAATACAAAAAAGAGATCAAATTTGGACACTCATAGCAGCTAGGTGGTAAGCACATCTATTAGTATATAGTTATATACTTCACTGTAATTTGCCAACCTCCACTGAGTAATCATAATAACACAATTTTTGTGCATAGAGCTAGTCATTAGTCACAAAAAAATTGCAGGCCTTTACCATTAAAAATGGAGTCATTAGCACATATAATATAGGAACAAAACACAGTACATGTCAACACATTCACCAAGTCCCAACCTTAACAAAAAATAGTATCACTATCTATTACTTAAGATTTTCCTCAGTTTGTGACATACAAATAAATTATTGATTAAGCAAGAGACTTGTCATTGAAAAAGGATAGGATTTCATTAGTAACTTGTTCAGCTTTCTCCTGCTGGATATAATGGTGCCCATCAATGATGACCACTTTAAGGTTAGGCACAAGGGTTTTAAATTCCTCTCCCTCTACATAATCCTTGATCCCAAATGAACGAAATCCCAAATCCTTGTCCCCAACTATAAATTTTGTTGGAACTGTGATTTTGGCTCTCTGCCATGGTCCAAGAAGCTCCCAGTTCCTACATTTATGGCATCACAATTTAGCAACACAAGCAAAATATCTTAGCCATAAGATTGATATACAAAGGTGTATTTTTATTTTGTTAATGAATGACTTCAGATAGAATAGAATGATAAAAAAGAATACATATGACTCGCTGTGACTAATTAGTTAAGAATTCATAACTGATTCCAAAATTTTAGTACTAAGACTTGGTTATTGTTGTTGTTATGTGATTTGAACCTAAGATTGAATGTGAACTTACAAGTCCATGACACGGTAGTAGTTTAAGCCCCCAGTGAAACCTGATTTTTGGAACTTGTTAGCACAAAGTTGAAGCTCTTCCTCAGTAATCCATGGAGGCAAAGAAGATGGGGTTTCAAGAAAATCTATGATCTCAACACCAGGGGGAGCCGCTAGATGTTCTGGACCATTGACCAATAAAAATTTCTTCAACACTGTTAAACAGTCATATGTAGAAAATGATTTTTCTGCTCTTCCTAGCTCCTGCAATATTGTAAAAGCCAACAATTTAACATGATACTTTATATTGTACTGGTCATCCAAAAGATTAAATTAATAGTAAAGAGTGAATTTAATCATGTAACTATTATTCTAACATCGCTAACAGAATTGACATATATTTTTTCGTACATAACGAAAAACAGTTCTTGGCATTTTTTTACCTGAAATTGAGAAATGTAGAATCCTTCTCCAAATATTTTAGAGAAGAACTCAGTAGGTTTAAATTCGATTGAGCGTGGCTGGTATGGGACCCCTAAGTTAACAAGTGCTCTGACTCTATCTGGTCTGAAGAGGCAAAGGTCCCAAGCAATTTTTGCACCCCAGTCATGCCCCACCACAAATGCCTGTTCAAGAATACATTTTTTAAATGAAAAATGTAAATATTTCTAACACCAGTGAAGAAATTGAATGCATGTAAAAATAAAATAGTAAAGAATGTATGTATGCAAAATGTAATTGAGAGGATCCTCGTTCGATTAGGCATTGGACTTATGGCCCTGTGACATCTGTCCCCTTTTTGTAGGATATAGTTTCAAGTTAAATAACATTATTTACACTTTAGGAAAAAAAAAAAAAAAAAAAACTACCAAAATTTGTACAATTTTCTGTATTGAATTCAATATGTGCATCAAAATGCCAAGGACATTATGGCAATGTTAGGGACAGTACCTTTTCTTCTCCAAGCTGGTCCAAAAGGCCAATTAAGTCCCCAACAAGATGGAAAGCTGTGTATGAGGCTGGGTCCAGGGGACAATCTGAGTCACCATAGCCTCTCATGTCTGGTGCAACCACATGGTAACCATGTTCAGCCAAGTGGTTTATCTGGTAAGTCCATGAAGACCACAGCTCAGGAAAGCCATGAATAAGTAGAACAAGAGGGCCTTGCCCTTTCTCTGCTATGTGCATCCAAATTCCATTAGTTTGCAGCCTTTGATGCTTAATGTCACTCATGGTTTCTTCCTCTTTGTTTTTCCACTAGTTTCATTTGATTGTTTAAATTCTTATCTCATTACTGTGGGAGATATTTTCAATATTGGTGACTTTGACTTAGTACATTGGAATAGTCAATCACGTCTGTCTTTTTTATAAGTAATTGGTTAGATTCAGTTAGCAACTTGTCACATCATGTACCTAAATATATTTTGTGGGGTTGGGATAAATTCTTTAAATTAAGCAGTTAGTAGCTCAGAAAAATAAAATCTCTAATACTAAACTGAAAGTTATTCAATTCCTCTTAACAAAGTTGTACTACTTACTGACCAGGTTATTTTTTATTCAATTTCTCTTAACAAAGTTGTAACTTACTGACCAGGTTATTTTTGTTTGATTGGCCTACCTTTTGTCCATTCAACAAAGCTTAAGCTGATGGAAAATAAAGTGAAATTTGTCATCTAATCAGTTTTTTTTTTTTTTTTTTATGACATATACAAGCACGTGAATTCAATGAGTCTCCATAGTGAAATTTGCTTCATTATTTCTTCAACTATATATTGCATTGAGAAGCCTACTATTCAAATTCCAAGAGTGAAACCAAGATAAAGTGTGTTTAACTATAATGAAGTTGATTCTAGTTTGGCTTAGACCTCTAGATTCAACAGCAAAGAATGAGTTTTTTTTTTAATTTTTTTTAACATATACTTACTAAGGACATGAATTCAAAAAGTCTCCATAGTGAAATTTGCTTCATTATTTCTTCAACAATATTGCATTGAGAAGCCTACTATTCAAATTCCAATAGTGAAACCAAGATAAAGTTGTGTTTAACTATGATGAAATGATTCTAGTTTGGCTTAGACCTCTAGATTCAACAGGAAAGGATGTAGTTGTATTTTTAACATACACTAAGGACATGAATTTAAAGAGTTTCCATGGTGAAATTTGCTTCATTATTTCTTCAACTATATATTGCATTGAGAAGCCTATTATTCAAATTCCAAGAGTGAAACCAAGATAAAGTATGTTTAACTGTAATGAAGTTTATTCTAGTTTGGCTTAGACCTCTAGATTCAACATTAAAGAATGAGTCGTTTTTTTAACATATACTAAGGACATGAATTCAAAGAGTTTCCATGGTGAAATTTGCTTCATTATTTTCTTCAACAATATTGCATTGAAAAGCCTACCATTCAAATTCTGAGATTCCAATAGTGAAACCAAGATAAAGTTGTGTTTAGCTATAATGAAGATGATTCTAGTTTGGCTTACTAGACCTCTAGTTTCAACAGCAAAGAATGAGCTGTATTTATCATTCATTGCAAAGAGAAGTGGTCCATGTTTAGCAGTACAGACAACACGATGCCTAGAGACTGTCATTATTAATTGCACCGATTATATCATGATCAATTGGATTGTGGGTACAGACTATTTAGATGATCAATTGATCATTGATTTATTCATGGTATATAGAAACCATTCTGTTCAGGACTATTGGTAACAAACCTTCAATGCCCTTAAATCCAACTCATTTAAACACCCATCAAGCAATGGCATTGGATAGGGTCATAAGCTGTATAGATTTTAAGACATTTCTGCTAGGTCCCCTTTTTGGCACATTTTCAAAAGTTTGAAATGGTCCTTAACAACATTTTGTTGCATGAGTATTAATTGACAATTATTCAGAAAGCACTTTTTGTCTAATAATGAGGTCCAATAGTAATTTGGGCACAGGTAACCAAACTTCAAAAGTAAAAATGGAGGCTCCCTTTTTTGGAAAAGAATTCAATTCACTTCATTTGCTGCTGAAGGGTGGAGGTGAAGGTGAAGGTTTAATTTTCCATGCAGTTTTTAAAATTTTATTTTAATAGATAAGTAGATAGTAGGAAAGGAGAAGGTGGAGTTCAAATCACATATCTGAAGCATAAAAGGATGTCATTAGTTACTATCGCCCACTGGTCTATTTAAGCAGGTTTTTTTATTAAAAAAAAAAATTATAATTCAATGGTTAAGAAATGGGGGATTTGATCATAAGATGTCTCATTTGGAAAATACTAAGAGGTGTTAACCAATTGATTTCTAAGGTTCTTGACTTGAACCTCATTTTCCAAGCATCTAAAGTTGTACATGATGTCATGCTATTTAAAACCAATAATCATTCTCTATATATAGTTGAATGAGATTTAAAATGATGTGGCACAATGTGCATCTTTCAATGAATGAAAAATCAAATCTTAATGATAAAAGGGATCCACTTAATTTTAAAAGCATATGAAGAGAATCTAATTTATTTTTGAGATTTAGTATTTCAAGAATTTAACAATGTACAATGGCACCATATTATTTAAAACAAGTGTGTAACCTTATGTATATGCTCGGATACATTTAAAAATAATTACAATTACATATATATAATTTAAAATCTAATTAGATCTACACGCTTATGTTTTTGTATTCAATAATTTACTTGCTACAAAAATTAAAAAAAATTAGATGGAACACATGCGCAAAATTGAACTTCAATTAAAATTAAATTTAGAATTTAATTGAATTTAAACTCTTTAATTTTTGCACCTAATAGTTCACTTGAAACACAAATTTAAAAATTAGACGAGACACGTAGTGCAAAATTAGACTATAGTTTAGATTTTTTTTTTTGAGGTGTTCCTCCACACCTGAATTCTGTATTTCTCGTCGACTACAATTTAGAATTTAATTGAATTTTCTCTTAGTTTTGGCTATTAATATATATATATAACACTTATAAACTTGAATTGTTTTTAGTTATACAAGAAAAAAAGCACACAAATATAAAATCATTCAAAAATTATATTTTTTATGGTTTACTTATATTGGACTCTTCATTTTTTATGTTAAATTAATTCATTTGACACAAAAATTAAAAAAACTTAGATTAGATGGAACACATGACACAAAATTAAACTTTAATTGAAATCCAATTTTTACACTGAATTAACTCACTTGGCACAAAAATTTAAAAACTTAGATTAAATGGGACACATGGCATAAAATTATACTCTAATTTAATATCAATTTGAAATTTAATTGGATTTTCTCTCGGTTTTACCTATTATTATATATATAGATTAGTTATCATTAATTGTTTCAATGAGAAGAGAATTTTAAATTCCGTAGCATCGTTATTCCATCATATTCATGAGAAATTAATCTTTATGAATTTTTTTTCCTCCAAACTGATTTGAAAGAGTCTCTTTCAACCTATTATGTGGTGAGTCATAAAACTATTCATATGTATTTGTTAAACAAATCACATGATTTATTAAATAAGTTACGTGACTAAAAGAGTAAAAGTACACATGAATGATTCTATTAATTGCCACAAAGTGAGTCAGAGGAGTTTTCCTATAAATAAGTTTATTGCCAATATACCCATAAGTCTAGTAACTATTATTTCATGCACCCAATATATGCATTATCTCTCCCGCATGCTACGCTATGAGATAGATGATTAGATAGTGTATATGTTAGATAGACAAGATATATTCTTCAAATATACCCATAAGTATAGTAATTAATGATAGCTTTTTTCATCAGAACAAGACACTAATTAGTTTTTTGGTGTAGGCGAGAATTAAATCCTATATTTCTTATTCAACTACCAGAGACTTTACTTAATTTAAACCCACTACCTTCTCCAAGTTTAGGGAACAAGAAATGGATGGGGATTTAAAATGTTGTAGAACCTGATTAAGCCCAATGGGCCTTCAGTGGACTCAAAAAATATAGAGAAAAAGGGAAAATAAAAACCCAAATATAACCCTTAAAATTTTAGGGCTCTTGTCTCCAAGTCAGGCCCAAAGATTCTAAATTCTCAGCCCAAGCCCATCCCCATCCAAACCCCTAGTTCTCACACTGGACCGTTTCTTTCACATCATAAACCCTTCAAATAAACAAAACAAGCACCGTGAATTCTCTCAGCTCTGAAAAATTTTCTGATTCGCAGCCAAAAAGACACGCACAGAGAGAAAGATGGGAAAGAAAGCGAAATCGAAAGAGGGAAGCGAAAATAGAGCCAAAACCGAGCATTCACCTTCCACTGTTTTCGTCTCCAACTTGCCCTACTCTTTCACGAATTCTCAGGTAAAATAATTTCCGAGAAAAAACAAAATGAAAAAGGAAAAGGAAAAATTAGTTAAAAGTTTCTGAATATTTGTGTTTTTGAGCTGTTTTGGATTATGAAAACTGAAATACAACTTCCTAAAGAAACTGATTAGGAAAAACTAACAGTGTCTTAAATTTGTGTATTTTATTTAATTTTTTTGTTTATTTGATAATTCAGCTTGAGGAGACTTTCAGCGATGTAGGGCCGGTGAGGCGGTGCTTCATGGTTACGCAGAAGGGTAAGTGAAAGTTGAATGATTATTTGTAATGTGGAAAACTATGAAATGAAATTAGGCATTGGTGTGTGATTCATTGGCTAGTTTGTATTGTTAGAATGTGAAAAATGTGTTAGAATATGTGAGTAATTGAAGCGGGAACAGTAGGTCAATAATAAACAAGTGAGAGAAGCTTTGGCAGCTGATTGTTGAAGTCTTTTAGTTCATATAAGTACCTATCAAAAAAAAAAAAAAAAAAATATATATATATATATATATATGATCAAGTTTCGTCTAAGTGTAACTCTTTGTGAATGTGTGTTGACGTTTTCATTATTCTTAACATAGACGCCAAATTTCGTTTTAATTGGATGTTATTTACTATTCGAGCAGTAAACTCTTGTTTTGTGTATAATTTTAAAATACAAAAAAAAAAAAAAAAAAAAAAAAAACTTGAAATTTAAGCATTTTATAGATGAGATGGTTATTGATTTTTGATTATCTTGTAATATTGCAAGCATTGAGGTTAAAAGGAGAAAATGTAATCCAATTGTGGCTTAAATAAAAATATAACCCCATATGTTTGTGTGTGTAGGAGATTGATGTGCCATAGGCTTTTAATTCTACTTATTTTGTGGTCTATTTGCATATGGGTGTCATGTTATTTGGATTCTGAAGTAGGTTTAGTAATTTAATCCGACTAAGCTAATCTCTATATCTCTGGGTTTGTTTAAATGTTTGCAGGGTCAACTGAGCACCGTGGTTTTGGTTTCGTTCAATTGTAAGTTAACTGCAAGGTTTTGCCTATTAAGCATCTCTCTCTCTCTCTCTCTCTCTCTCTCCCCCCCATTTTTTAGATTTGGCCAGTTGTGTTACTAGGTATCTCTAGAACTCAATAATTTGGGATTGATGTGTTTTATGACATAACCTTATCGTCTTCTTAAAAAAATTGGTAATAAACTTATAATATGCTTGTATCTGGACTAGACGTTGTTCTTTACAAGGGTCTCACTTATTATTATTTTTTTTGGGCATAAATTTTTAAATGATTACATTTTGTCTACATTTATTGGGTTATTTTTTAGCTTTTTTGTACTCTCTCTTTTTTTAATGCTTGTGCATTTATTTATTTTAATCAGTAAGAAAAAAAACTTTATTAAAAAAACTAAGTATAATGCAGGGCATGAGTACACAGGGAGTGTACTACTTCAGGCCTGAAAAATCAATGAAAAGAACATAGATTCAAGAATTCAACTAAAGGGGAAAAGGTTAAACCACTACACACTGACATCCAATCATACAGAGAATTCAAAAGAAAACGTTTCAAATCCTGGATGGAATGCTCCTTATCCTCAAAGATATGTTGATTCCTCTCCCTCTATAGTCCACATTAGGCACAACGGTATAATCCTCCAAATTTCTGCAGCACAACCATGCCTAATGCCCCTTCTCCAGCAGGCCAGCGCCTCATCCATTTGTTTAGGAGTCACCCAAGAAACCTCAAAGAGGCATAACATAAGTGATCATAAGCTACTCGCATAGTGACAGTGAAGGAGCAAGTGATCCACCAATTCCTCACTGTTCTTACCCAAGCAGTGCCAATTAACAATACAGAAATTTCTTCAAATTATCCAATGTAAGGAACTAAGGATCTTTACTTTAGCTGCAGTCCATGTGAAATAAGCTACCCTAGTAGGGGTTCCTGCCTTCCAAATATTTTTTCAAGGGAAAGACTCCTCACTGCCTGAAGTGAGGACTTTATAATAAGATTTAACAGCAAAACAGCCACTCTTCTCAGGAACCCAAACCAACTTATCTTCCACATTAGGATCAAAACTATGAGACTATAAAATAAAAGAAAACCTGTAGACTTCCCAACCCCCATCATGTAGTGGCCTTGAAAAAGTCACATCCCATAGAATGTCCTCATTATTCCAAAGCATAAGATCCATGACATAAGTCTTTTTGCATAACGCAATTTGAAACAAACCATGAAATGCTTCTTTATGGGGGACCTTTCCACTAGGATGCACGGGTTATGGGTACAAGTACAGTATGGCAACACAAGCAATTTTACAAAAATTATAACATGATAGGCAGACAAGACACCATTATGACATGGGTACGACATGAGTACAACACCCCAAATGAAATGTCCGTGCTTCTTAGCCTCTTCACATCAGACATCAAACCAAAACTGGGTGCGGCAACCATTCCCAGCCACTATCCGAATGGAATGAGAGAATCACTCCCACCCACTTGGTATATATTTCCATAAAGACACTCCGAGGACCGATGGGCATACCTGACACCCAATCCCCTTTGTCACAGCCATATATAGTAGCTATAACCCTACTCCATAGTGACTCCCTTGCCAAGGCAAAACGCCAAAGCCATTTACCCAATAAAGCAATATTAAATTGAACAAGGCTGTGAACACCCACCACCAGCCTGAAATTGGCTGACAGTCTTCCAATTCACCAAATGATGTTTGACTTCATTGCCTAATCCCTCCCACAGAAAGTGTCTTTGCTGCTTTTCAAAACAATTGGCAGTACTAGCTTGCATTGTGAATAAAGATAGGAAATACATTGGTAGGCTTGAAAGGGTGCTTGTAATAAGAGTGATCCTCCCTCCCATAGAGAGATAAAGTTTATTCCACCTTGCCAATCTTTTCTCCATCTTTTCTAAATTTGAATCCCAAATAGCCTTGGATTTGAATCTAGCTCCCAATGGTTGTCTCAAATATTTCATGGGCAATGCAGAAACTTTACAGCCCAAAATTGCTGCTAAAGCGTCAATGTCTGGGTCTTCTCCAAGTGGGACCATCTATGTTTTACTTAAATTAATCTTCAACCCAGAAACAACTTCAAAACACAGCAAGACACACTTCAAATAACCAAACTGCTCAGATTCAGGGCCACAAAAAATAAGAGTGTGCATTTATCTTTAACACACATTTTGCATTCATTTGCAGTGCTGTTACTGAAGACGCGAACCGTTCTATTGAGCTGAAGAATGGTTCATCTGTTGGAGGTCGGAAAATTGCAGTCAAGCATGCTATGCATCGAGCTCCCCTTGAACAGCGTCAATCAAAGCAAGGCCAAGGTTTTTTTATGCCTCACATTCAGATTTTAAACATACTGTGCTCTTGTTATATTGTCTACTTGCTCCAAATACAATGCAACAAATTAACATTATTGCTAAACTTTTGGTCCAATATCTTTAATTCTTAATTCAGTGGTTCAGTCGGATGATAATGCCAAGTCAAAAAGTGACAAGGATGATAATGCTTCTGGGGCAGAAAAGCCTGCTTCAAACTTGGAGGAAACAGGTTACCAATTTTTATTAACTAATAAATTATGTACTTGTTTTCATTTCCTGTCCAAAATTTTATTTTATAATATTTTATCACTTCAATTATGGTATTTTATCTTCATCATGTTATTTAATTTCTTATATTCTAAGGGAAACTTTTGAACAAAATGCAGAGAAACCCGTGGAAGCCAGAAAAGCAGGAACACTTTCTAGTAATCTGGCAAATAAAGCGGGTTCTTCAGAAAAGAAAAAGTACTTAATCTTCCATTTCTAGTCTATATTTTCCCCATCTCTTGTTTGAAAAACTTTGTAATATACTATGTTTGTTCTGTTCTGAAGGGCTGCAAGGATACTTTCTAGTAATCTGGCAAATAAAGAGGGTTCTTCGGAAAAGCAAAAGTACCTAATCTTCCATTTCTATTCTATATTTTTCCCTTCTCTTGTTTGAAAAACTTTGTAATATACTATGTTTGTTGTGTTCTGAAGGGTTGCTAGGACACTTTCTAGTAATCTGGCAAACAAAGAGGGTTCTTCGGAAAAGCAAAAGTACTTAATCTTCCATTTCTAGTCTATATTTTCCCCTTCTCTTGTTTGAATTGCTTTGTAATATACTATGTTTGTTGTGTTCTGAAGGGTTGCTAGGACTGTCATATTTGGTGGTCTTCTTGATGCTGATATGGCGGAAGATGTTCACAGACGAGCCAGAGAGGTTGGCAGTGTTATTAGTGTAACTTATCCTCTTCCAAAAGAAGAGCTTGAACAACATGGTATGGGAAATTTTTCCAATTTGTTATTTATTCAGTGAAATAATAAATTCATTTTCTTGCTTATTTTTTAGGCTTGGGTTAAAATAATTGGATCCACATTGGGTTTCTTAGAATATACTGTATAACTGTATACATCTCATGTAGGATGTACTATGCAATTTTCATTGTAATTTATTGGTTCTGCATTCCCATAATACTTAAAAAGCTGCAACAAGGAACTTATGAAGGGCTAGAAGGTTTATCCAAGTGACTGCATTTTTCACGTCTTTGCTTTAAGTCAATTACAAAGTACGGAATATAAGAGGTTTAACTTGATTTGCAACTGAATCAAAATGCAGCTGGTTTTCTGCTTATTTTTAAAAAAAATGCAGCCATGCTTCTACAGATTCTTTCCTGGGATCATTCAGAGGTGTGTCATTGAAAAAGCAAGAACATCTGTTCTTTAGCTACTGAAAGAACATGGAGTTAAATTTTCCAGCTTTGATGACTTTCAATGACAACATGTGCACTTGCATTTGAAGTAATCACTCCTCATATGCATCACTGGAATATATGTTTGCCATTTTATTTTATTTAGATTACTGACATAATTTTTGTCATTGGTTCTGATAATTACCCATTTTGTTTAGTCCAAAATTTATTCAATTTCTATTTTTCATCTTTTCTGATAAAATTAATTTTATACATGCATGGTTGATTACATAGGCCTTATTTGAAAGGCCAAACAATTTTTTCCCCAGTTGAATGTTCCAAGCAAACAAAAATCTTGTAATTGAACTTTGAATTTGTTGGTTTTAGATGTTGAATTGGTCAAGACATGTGACATTTTTCCAGGTCTTGTGCAAGACGGATGCAAAATGGATGCTTCAGCTGTGCTTTATACTAGTGTTAAATCAGCAAATGCTTCTGTTGCTATGCTCCACCAGAAAAAGATAAAAGGGGGAGTTGTTTGGGCACGTCAGCTGGGTGGGGAGGTAAAGTAGCTTACTAGAATTCTGATGTTGCTTAGATGATGCAAATGAAATGTTTCTCATTGTGATAACTGATTAAAGTAATTCAATTGGTTTATATTTTAATTATTAGGCTCATGGTTTGAATAGGAGTTAGTAAGATGAGTCTGGCTTGTTGTATATTATTGAGGTATATGTTGGAGAAAGATGGGGGCTGGACATACACTTTCTCAAAAGTTACTTCTGAAATCTTGTTACTATAAAGCCAACTTAATTGAAGGGAGGCCTTAGGTGTAACTTTTAAGAATCAAGATGCTCTTATTTGAAGTGAGACTTTAAAGAAGCATGGAGGTTTTTGAAAGTTGTGTATTTGTGCCTTCAATTAATCACCTGGCATAAACGTGGTTTAGAAGGGTTGTGGACAAAGTGGAGGAAGCGGTGGGACGATTTTCTATTACTTGTAAATTAAAAAAGGGTAATTTACAACTTACCCGCCTGTGGTTTGACCGAAATTTTCCTTACCTGTGGTTTGAAATCCCACGATGCAAGTGTTCTGCTTGATTCTTTTTGATCTTTTATTTTTATATTTTTTTGTGTTTTTTAGGAGAGAGACATAAAAGTTAAGCAAAATTACATATTTAGCCATGTTTTTAACGGAAGTGAGTTATAGAACTCTAATTGAGCTAATCTCAGATGGATAAAATGTCAAATTTCAAACCACAGGTAGGTAACTTAAATTTCAATCACAGGTGGGTAAGTTGTAATTTGCTCATTAAAAAATGTGGTAGATCAGTTTGAATGGATGTTCACTGGAGTTTATTCTGACAGAGATAAATGGTTTTTATGGGTTGAGCTGTCTGGTTTGAGCAGCTGGTGGAATATTCCATTGTATGTGGGAAGTGATTTTAATGTGGTGTGGTTTCCTTCTAAATGCTCTGGCTCTAAAATATTTTACTCCGGCTATTCACAAGTTTTTAGACTTTATTTTAGAGCAAGGCTCGATTGATCTACCTTTGGAAGGAAGGAATTTCTCTTGGGACCTAGTACATTTGTGCCTTCAGTTAAGCTCACTTGGCATAAATGTTTTGGGTGTGTGTTTGGGTTGTTGTACTCAAATTTGTGGGTATTCTCATCTAAAACATAAAAACATGAGTTACCCGATGGGGAAGTATTGCTTGTAGGTATACTTATCTTACAAGACAAATCTGGGGTTGACGTTTCCCTTTGTTGGTTAATCATGATGTCGTGATTGTCATTATCATCATTAGTTTCACTCTAAGTATCTATTTATCTATTGAAGATTCATTCTAAGATGATGTATGTTTATTGGCCAGGGTTCCAAGACTCAGAAATGGAAGCTTATTATTAGAAATCTTCCTTTCAAGGTTTGATCTAATTGAATCGTCCATTTCACTTTTTTTTTTTTTTTTTTCCTGTGTTGGAAGGGCTTTCGGTTTCTAAACCAATTCTCTTAACATCAATGTAGGCCAAAGTGGATCAGATAAAGCACGTTTTTTCACCAGCAGGGTTTGTCTGGGATGCTTTTATTCCATGTAATCCTCATACAGGGTAAATACGCTCATTTTCCAAATTTGTCCTCATATGTTGATGAAATATCATTGTTTTCTCATCATACCATGTTTTCTGTTTGCAGATTGTCGAAAGGTTTTGCATTTGTCAAATTCACATGCAAAAAGGATGCCGAAAATGTATTGTTTGTATTCATAAAGAGATTGAAGCCTTGTGGGTCTTGGATTGATATATTTTACAGTTTTTTATTCTTCTTTTTCAGGCCATTCAGAAGTTCAATGGGCAAATGTTTGACAAAAGACCCATAGCTGTTGACTGGGCTGTTCCAAAGAAATTATATAACAGTGGTGCTAATGCCGTTCTTGCTACAGAAGATGGTAAATAAAATTCTGCTTTCTTTTGGGGATACTCTTTTCTTTTTTTGGTTACTTATAGTCCTTGTTCTTCTTTATTTTTGGGTAAATATCTCAATATTAAAAATTAATTATTATTTTGGCTTAAGTAGAGCATTAAGAGTATAATTTTGTTGGGTGGGCATGGACTGTAGCTACATGTTTGGTTGGCTTCCAATGTGATATTAGTAGGAGGTTGGTAATCCTATACAGATGAGATCGGAAGCAATTGTTTATCCATGTTTAAGTTTTGCTGTTATGATGTTTCTCTATCTTCCATAGAAGTATATTGGATGGGGATTCACTTTTGTACAAAATAGCAATTTTTGTTCATCATATTCTACATGTTTGTCAGCTTGTATTGTAGATCTAGTCTGGGAAAGAAATAAATGCACTCTTCATAATATGGTCTGGCCCTCTTTCTCCGCTCTTGAAAGCAAACTGTACTTGGTATTTAGATCTTTTTTGGTTTAAATCCTTTATTTCTTTGGTTGTTAAATTAAAGGATGATAGCTATACATCTTAATGAAGCAATTGCTGTTGATTTCATAGGACAACAAGATGGAAAAGACATGGAAGGTGACAGTAGCAGTGAGGATTTGGAGGGGGAGGAGGAAAATATTGGCAAAGAATCCCAGCAGACCGATGACATTGATAGTGCTTCAGATGACTTAAATATAACAGAGAAAGAAGACGTCCCTGCGGAAATTGATTTTAACAAGGAAGCAGATATTGCAAGAAAGGTTCTTAATAACTTGATCACACCCTCTGTTAAAGGAACTCTTCCTTCTCCAGTTGATGATTCAAAGCTTCCCAAGGGAAATGAGGAATTAAATTCTGATGAAACTGTTGGTGCAGCAAATAATTTACTTAATGAATCTGGAAAAGTATCAGGTGTAACTGAGCCTGGAAACTCCAGCAAAAGCATGGCATCAAATCTAAAACAGACAGAAGGAGAAGAGGATTTGCAGAGAACAATTTTTATAAACAACCTTCCTTTTGACATCAATAACGAAGAAGTGAAACAACCGTTTTCTGGATTTGGGGAAGTACAATCCTTTTTTCCAGTCCTCCATCATGTTACCAAGTATGTTTTTTTTTTAAGATATGCTTCTGAACTTCCCATCTGTCACTGCAGTTCTGTTTTAATCTCCTTGTACTTGTGGCAGGCGCCCAAAAGGAACTGGTTTTCTCAAGTTCAAAACGATAGATGCAGCTACTGCTGCAGTTACAGCTGCAAATGTAGCATCTGGTTTGGGAATTTCTTTAAAAGGTAGGCAATTGACAGTTTTGAAGGCATTAGATAAAAAATCAGCTCATGATAAGGAAGTGGACAAGGCCAACAAAGAGGTTCTGGACCCCCGTAACCTTTACCTGGCAGAGGTTAGTTTACTTAATTCTCTCTTCCACTTTTTATTAAAAGTTTCTAGTTTATGTTGCGTTTTTAAATCTGCAGTAGTATATTTGTGAAAGAAGATTTATCTCCTGTGTGGGTGAATATATTTTTCCCAAATTTTTAATAGGAAGGTCATATTGAGGAGGGAACTCTGGCTGCAGAAGGAGTTTCAGCTAGTGACTTGTTGAAACGCAAAATGTGAGTATTTCATACATGATGTAAGGTTATATTTTTTCCCTGCTGGGTTGGATCATGTAAATTTGAAATGCAAGATGAGAACAATTCTTCCCTTATTGGTAGCGTGCATGGTTAACATGTATTTTTATAGATGATGTTTGGATGATGCTTTTGTTGGTCATTGAGGCAAGCATTTTTATTCTAGTTGAGTTTCTTTATAAAAAAAAAAAAAAAAAAGAGATGAAATTATCTGAAGTTTATTTTTTTATTTTTAATCTTCTCTCATTTTTATGTTTATTTATTTACATTAAAGCTTCAAAGTAAAAAAAGAAAGAAGTTTATCTCTGGAGATGACCCTTGAGGGCTCCTAAGAAAGTGGTATTAGCTTGAATCAAACTATATCTTACCTGTAGTTTTGTATTTATGATGGCTGCTGACAAGCTTCTCATATTCAAATGTTGAAATTTTGTGTTGTTTCCGTAAAATTTTGCATTCCTTTGTCATAGATTCTAAAATTTTGTTTTGTTTGGGGAACACTTCAGGTTGAAGAGGGAAAAGAAGACTAAGCTTAAATCTCCAAATTTTCATATTTCAAAGACTAGGCTTATTATGTATAATATACCAAAGTCAATGACCGAAAAAAAACTTAAAAAGCTTTGCATTGATGCGGTTACCTCCCGAGCTACGAAGCAAACCCCAGTGATTAAACAGGTGGGCTACATCTATAACTATTTAGAGTTGTTTAGTGTTTGCATGTAACTTTGTGAATACTTCTAATATATTTTTTCTTGTAATTAATATTGTACATGCAGATAAAGTTCTTGAAGGATGTGAAGAAAGGAAAGGTTGTTACAAAAAACCATTCTCGTGGCGTTGCTTTTGTTGAGTTTACAGAGCATCAGCATGCACTTGTGGCCCTCAGAGTTCTTAACAATAATCCTGGTAACGATATTTTCTTAATAAATCACTATCATGTATTCTCCTATGATGATATTAAGATTGGCAGCAAGTCCATTATAACCGAAATAGTTCTTTCATTTTTAGTGTGACTATCTGTAATTATGAGGTTGATCCACTGCTGTAAAAGATTGAATGTGTTGGTTTATTTTTCTGCTTTGATTTTTATTCTATTCTAATTTAATTTAATTCTTTGGCTACTTGTAGAAACTTTTGGTCCGGAATATCGGCCAATTGTGGAGTTTGCTCTTAATAATATTCAGACATTAAAGCTACGGAATGCTAAGATACATTCTCAGCAGCATGGTATCCGTGATGGTCAAAACGATGTGCAGCAAGGTGATGATGCACATCCAGACAAACAGAACTCCAAGAAAAGGAAATCCAGAGGTGATGATGGATCAGTGAAGGATTCAGTATCTAATAAAGAGGAAAATAATGTATTCAATAGAGCTGCCACTGAAGGACGCGGATCTGCTAAGAAGCAAAAAGGCAATCCTGCAAGTGCAAAGGCGAAAGAGTTTTCATCTAAAGAAAAACCAGAGGGCTCCAAATGGAAGTCCAAAAATCAACAAGATGGCAGGAATCCTGATAGTGGAAGATCACTCAATAGAAAAATGACAGATAGTGATGCCCACAAATCAAAATCTTCAGAGGACACAGTTGTGCGACTGAAAAAGAGGAAGCTGCAGGACCAAACAGAACAGCAGAAGAAAAACAGAGATTTGAAGGACAGGAGGAGGTCAAAAAAGACTAAAGTCCCAGTGGGGAAAGACGAAAAAGATAAGCTTGACATGCTAATTGAGCAATATAGATCCAAGTACTCACAGAAGAGATCTCAGAAAAGTGATGATGAAAAGCAAGGTTCTAGACAGCTTAGAAAATGGTTCCAATGATAACTATCTATTTGCAGGTTTTGTCAAATTTTGTGATAAGCTAATTCTATATAGAAATTTGATGCAATTGTTATAAATTTTGACAATTGTGGGGAACATAAAAGAGTCTTGAATCCTACGATCTGTTGTATCTATGCACTAACTCTGCTCCAATTTCATAATGGTCCGAGAGCTGAAAAAATTGGTCCCAGAGTCCAATAGATGCATTTGACACGCCGATTACTCCCTGTGGATGTCGTGTCTGGCTAATTAGATTAGTTAGACATCTGATTCTCAATCTTTTGCTTTCAATTCTCATGAATATGTAGCTCTATGGAAGCCATCTACAATGCAGCACTGGATAAAAGTTGTTTCCTGCTTGCATTTTACCACCTCAACGTGAGCTTCCTCTGCTAAACTAGAATAAACCTTTGAAATAAAAAAAACTTTTTGAAACTAGTCACGGAAAAAGTTGTAAGCATCACTCATTTTCTGCCATGACTTCAACAGACCATTTGATTATCACAATCATTACTCATGCCTAAACGACTACAAGAATAGCCATTTTAGCATCACATTGAAGCTACAACCAAGGTCTATTACTCTACTGCATTTTGGCCTATTCCTATCTCCATCCCCTTCTTGTTGGGTGATGAAGGAGTCTTAAGTAGGCATGTGCCTTTGTTCTCTTGTTTTGTTTCTTTAATAAAATCTGCTTAGCCAAGAAAAAAGAAGAAGAAAAGAAAAAGAAAAGTGAAGCTAAGGCAACATGCAAGCATATATATTGAGAATAAAGGCAGTATGATTGGGTGTGAGCTTTAACTGAAAGGGAAAAAGATGTACATGGAATACTCTACATTGATGTCATTTTCTTCTTGTGAATGTTGACAAACAGCTTCTAAATCTTGGGGGAAAAAAAAAAAAAAAGAAGAAGAAGAAGAAGAAGAAGAAAAAATGAAGAAGGAAGGTTATCTTATCTCATGTCATACATACAAAACCATATTTTTGAGCTGTGTAGGTTGAAAATCACAAGGTGCATTGCATTCTACTTTTTGATTCTGTCACCCTATCCTCAAATTAAAATTCCCATCCTGATCATCAAAGAATCACACTCATCTACTTTGTTACCCTTTTTTCATTAAAATTCTTTCAACTATTTTTCACAGGAATTTAGCCTTGTTCAATGGAATCTTGCTTCACGCTCACTCATGGACTTAAAATAGACATTTTGAGCTGTTCTTTTTTTCTTAATCACATGGGAATATGGAGTGGAATAAGAAAGATAATTATTAAGATGATAACAAGTTCGTTGTAGTGCCGTTTTGTGACCGTTGCTTGCATTAAAACATTCCTCGATTGTGCAATGAGTGTGGAATTTTACGTTTTCTACAAAAATTGGAAGTTTATGTTATTAAATATAATAATACTATAACTACAAACTATTTTATAACATTTTTATAAATTATTACTGTGACCAATTCTAATTATTTTTATTTGGATCTACTATTAACATTATTTTTTCATTTATAAATAATCACACACCACATTAATAATTTGTAAAAAATTTTATAAAAAAGTTTGTATTTATCTTTAGCATTTTCCTATACAATATACTCTATAACACAAAATGTGGTTTATATATTTGGGTTGTGTTAATAAGGTGCCTCTTTAAGTGGGCAATTTTGTCCAATTTTTCTTACCAGCCGTGTGGTGTTTTTTCTCATATTTACTAAATTTTTTATTCATGTGGGACTCACATTGGCAAACCTTAACAAACACCATATGATACTAGTTAACATTTGCCTATATATTTTTACTAATAAAAACGTTTCTAGCATTATAAACCAAAGATTTTATAGTTGGAAGTTGAATAAGATGAAGTTGTCTAAGCAATAACAAGTTTTCATGAATTTTCATGACATTTTCAGTTGTTTGGCCATCGGTGAAAAGCTCCAATACAATGTCACGGATATACACTGAACATCCATTATATGATTTCCTAGGATACCCATAATTTGACCAGTACAATTCACATGCATGCAATACATTTAAGAGGAAAAAGAAGATGAACAAGTCAAGCTTCAAGAAGCTTGTGCCTTATGGGCATGAGCGACCACTCACATGGGCTTGTTATACAAGAGGCAGTGTTTTCAAAAGGACATTCACTTTGTTTTTTAAGGGAAAGTAGTCAATGAGGAATCCTATGTTCCATCATTTTCCTTCTAATAATTTTGACTCTATTATAAAGTTGAGTGATACCTCTCATTTACAACGAAGTAAATTATTATTTTCTTTATTGACATGGGTACTCTAGAATTTTTGAAATGGCCGAAAGATGTTAATGATTTGAACCCAAAATCTTATAAATAAAATAAGGTTTGAGAAATTCTTGACAAACCCATTAGGGTTAGTAAATTGTTGTTTTCCGCCGACCTAAAAAAAAAAAGTGATTGTGGTTTTCCCAGTTAAATAACAAAACAACATGATCAAGGATATAATTTTTTAACCTTTTCACCATACCTGGCACTAAAAAGTAAGGATTTGAAATAAAGCAAAATCAACAATTTTTTTCTCGTACCCGAATTTAAATGGTCAAACTAAAAAATGGCATTTAAGTTTTTATTTTTATTTTTTTTGAAAAGAAGCTACTTGTAGCTTGAGCCATTAGTTCCCCTGCTATGGTTTACTTTGTGAAATTATTCAATGCGTTTGATCTATTACACTTTTCTCAAAAAAAAAGAAAGAAAGAAAAAGGTCTATTACACCTTTCTCCCACGTAAAGATGAGTGTGACCAAGCATGAGGCTCACTAATGTGAAATTTTTTTTTTTGAGAAGCTAATAATGTGAGTTAGTATACCAGGTTTGTGCAATACTTGAGGTACAACTTAAACCTCCCCTCACTGATATAGCATATTGTATCCATAGGTGTTGATTAGGGGTGGCTCTAGGCCTAAGCAAAAGGGCAAAGGCTCCCAAAATTTAATTTCAGTATAATGACTGCTTTCAAGAAAAAGAAAAAAGTATAAGTGGGCTGTACTTTTTTCCTACACCTCTAAGAGTGCCCTAAAATATTGGAGCAATAAAAACCTAACCCAATTGAAATCTTAAACTATTTCACAATTTAAAAAGTTGTGATGCAAGTGTGCCAATCATCATTAATAATCAATTTCTCTAATAGCTTGAAGCCTTATTTTTTGCAAGTGCCCTTAAGCCACATGTCATATTAGATTGTATTAGATTTGCTTTGATATCATATGTCATAGTGCGAGAAAAGCGTTAGCCACATTTGTGATTATACCTTAAAAAAAGTAATCAAGTGATAATTGAAATTCCTTATAATTATTTATATACACATCTTTACTAATCAATACCCAATATGAAACTCAACATATGCCCGCACAACCTCTACTAATACCATCTAATCTAATAAAATCCACACACTTTTGGGTATCACACTACCACTATACACTGAAATCAAAATTGAAAAATTTAGATTTCTACTTTCCTTAACCATGCATTACCTTAAAAATATCTTACTTAAATTTATTACCTTAGGCCTCAAACTGTATTGACTCACTTTTGTTGAACAAAGGGCCATGAGTGATTGAAAATTAATTTTCACTCATATAGTTGTTATCAATATCATGCATAACATCATAATAGGACGTTTGAAATTGGGATCTCCTGATTTTTTCACATCAACGAACAAGTTAGTTCCATAATAAGCTCTTAAACTTACATTAAAAAAAGATAAAGAAAAATAATGTTTACAATGTTTGCTTATCTTGAGCTTTTGTCCATAATAATTTTTTCAATTTTTAGAATCTTCTGTCCATATTAATTGCTTCTATTAATTATTAATATCATCACCTGGATATATAATAATATAATATAAGCATAGAAAGTACCCAATTTAAAATTTTTAATATATCAAAATATTTTAGCTTCAAGCCAAAAAAGAAAATCAAGAGATTGTTGCAGCGCCAAAGACACTGCAGAATTAGAATGTATTGCTTAGACGCTATTGTTAGATAGCTTCTCTATTATTTCTTCATTTGAGAGTTCCACTCACGCATCTATACCCTATTCTAATCGGGAAACACACATATTAAATTATAATCACACTATAAAGACAAAAATCATAATTCACTTCGAAAGTAAAAAGCTAAACCATAAAACAGCACCACAATACAGCTGCGTCACACGCTTTACCTTCATCTGCATTAATTTAATTGTCACACTGCATAGTTTCCCATATATAGTGACTATAGTTTCCCTTTTTTTATCTTTTATGCATCATAAAAATACACCTGTGAATGTTACTATTTTTGAGCCTAATGTCACTGTGCATGTATATATATATAGCAATGATGAAGTCCAAGACAAAGAGTCCACATTTCATATTGTTTACTAATTTCTCTCTCTCTCTCTCTCACATTGTGGATGCCACCTTTTTGTGTTAATTGAAACAGTATTCATAATACAACAAAAATGGTTCAGAAAAATTGACTCCTGTTCTGTGTTGCAGGGTGGTGGTGACCACATACAAAAGAAACAAGCATATTTTCCCACATATCACATTGCTTATTTCTCAGTCTCTCTCTGTGTGTTTGTGTGTCTCTGGAGAGAAAATGGAAGCTAACACAGCTTCCAACTGGTTTTTACTCTCTATGGTTTTGTTTCTGAGTCTTCAGCTGACACAGTGCAGTGTCACTTATGATAGGAAGGCACTTATCATTAATGGGCACAGGAGAATTCTCTTTTCTGGGTCTATACACTACCCTAGAAGTACCCCTCAGGTAGTATATTAATTTGCTTTACTTTCCCAATTCCATTCTCTTATAAAATGTAGTTGGTATGTGAAATTTTGCTGGCACTTCTTTTAATGAACAATGTTGATACAAATACAATGCAGATGTGGGAAAGTCTAATACAGAAAGCCAAAGATGGTGGTTTAGATGCTATAGATACCTATGTGTTTTGGAATCTTCATGAACCTTCTCCTGGAAATGTACTTTGATTTTACTCATTTTCTTTCCTTGTTCTGTGTTTTTCTTTACTTGCTATTATTTTTGTTACACTTTCTGTTCTATATTAGCTTATGAATTTTTTTTTTTTTTGGTAATGATTTGTGGGGTTTAGTATAATTTCAAGGGCAGATATGATTTGGTTCGATTTATCAAGATGGTCCAGAAAGCTGGGTTATACATGCATCTTCGCATTGGGCCTTATGTTTGTGCAGAGTGGAATTTTGGGTAATGACAAATTTCCTTTTTTTTTTTTTTGATGATGGGTTTGTGCTCTCAAATTCATTTCTTTACTCACTTTTTTGTTTTTGGTCTTAGGGGGTTTCCTGTTTGGTTGAAGTATGTTCCAGGCATTAGCTTTAGAACAGATAATAAGCCTTTCAAGGTCTCTCTCTCTCTCTCTCTCTCTCTCTCTCTGTGTACATTTTCTGTTTGTGTAAATTGAAGTACAATAAAAACTAAAGGATTATTGATGGAAATTGAACGTACGAAAGCATATTCTGTTCACTAAAAAAATGAGCTTTTATAACTTTTTTAAGTATCTAAGCTTAGTTTAGTATCTTACATATCTTGGAATTGCAGTTGGCAATGCAAAAGTTTACCCAGAAAATTGTTCAAATGATGAAGGATGAAAAGCTATTTGAGTCTCAAGGTGGCCCCATCATCCTCTCTCAGGTATTGTTTCTGGGTTTTCCACACACAAGTATTTGTGGTATCTCTAACATGTCAGAAAATTTTACTATGTTTTACATGGAAAAATAAAGAAAAATAAATATTAGTTCTGGTAGGAAGTCATGAACTACATTACTACAATATGCGGAACTTCATCATTTTCGGCCAATTGATGTATTTATATATATTTTTACTTAACCTTTATTTGCAGATTGAGAATGAATTTCAGCCTGTAAGCAAGGTAATTGGAACTGCTGGTCATGCTTATATGACTTGGGCTGCAAAGATGGCTGTTGGAATGGGTACTGGGGTCCCATGGGTTATGTGCAAGGAAGATGATGCCCCGGACCCAGTGGTAATGAAAATTATACTTCTTAAATGTATCTTAGCTTCAACCACATATCTACTCATTAACTAAAAGTCATAATACTTGGTCTTTTTTGTTTTCTTGCATTTTGTCAGTGTTAACATTTTACTATAAGGATTTTAAGCATCCCATTAATTGATAGATTATTGGTACATTCTCATTAGTTTGGGCACTTGCAATGAAATTTTTACTGACCTGTATATTCAATTTGTGAAATATAATGAAAATACATGACATGCTGGAAGAAACTGATGAAAATCTATTTGTTAGAAATTTTTTTTACAGTGACTCTCTTTTTGCTTTAGTAATGACAGTTCAAAATCCATCTCTCTCTAAATCTTGCTGACAGATAAACACGTGCAATGGTTTTTATTGTGACTACTTCTCTCCAAACAAACCTTACAAACCCACATTATGGACTGAGGCCTGGAGTGGCTGGTAAGTTTTGCATCCACCACCACTTTCAAAGCAATGCTCTAAGATACTTAATTAATCTACTTGCCTTATGTCTCTTTTGTAAGGTTTACAGAATTTGGTGGCCCAATTCACCAGCGACCAGTTCAAGATTTGGCATTTGCAGTTGCTAGGTTCATTCAGAAGGGAGGCTCCTTTGTCAATTATTACATGGTCAGTCGTTATTAACCTCTAGTCTGCATTTAGCACCTGTTGAGACTCAAGAGTAGTACTTAAAACTGGTTCAATATTAGTCTGGCTGATTTTGTATTACAAATGGAATATGATTCATATTTGTGGGTCCCGAATACTTCGAATGTCAAAGATGATGGGAAACAGCTTCTCTAATGCTCTTTTAATTTCCCAGAAAGCACTAAAGATGATATGTCAACTTGCATAGCTATGGCCACAAAGGCAATTGTATTAACTTTTAGTGTGCCTATTTTACATGTGCCTCATCTACTAGCACATTAATCATTATCTTGTCTAGGGAATCTTTCAAAACTTTGTTTGCTATGACCTGATTCATTCCAACCTGCAATCTTATTCTTTTTCACAGTACCATGGAGGAACAAACTTTGGAAGAACTGCTGGTGGCCCTTTCATTACTACCAGCTATGATTATGATGCTCCAATTGATGAATATGGTGAAGGATTTGAGCCCATATCTTCACACTGAAGAATTCCATTCTATTAATTGTTTAGACATGATCAGATAATTAATTAGTCAGTTTGTCAGACTTGTAACTCATACATGGTTTAACGGTAACCTTGCTAATGTGATAGGCTTGATCAGGCAGCCTAAGTATAGCCATCTGAAGGAACTCCACAAGGCCGTTAAATTATGTGAGCGAGCTTTGCTTACTGCTGATCCCACCATCACATCCTTGGGAAGTTACGAGAAGGTTGGTTTGTTCTCTATACTAAGGGTGTGTATAGAGCATTTCAAGAATGACTTCCTTCTGAACTTTCTATGATAATTTTAGTAAAATCTTGCTGAAAAAACCAAAATTCAGCTTCATATTTTATTGTCAAAGCCCTGCTATGGCACACCTTTTATGCGCTCCTTGATAAATCATTGGAAATAGGTAGCAAAACCCCATTTTAGTGACCATCCAGAGATATACTTAAAGTATCTCTCACTTCATATTAACATTCTTTTCCTGCTTCTGGTTATAAGATGGTTGCCATATTGATGTTTTCCCTGTCTATAATTCAGATTGACTCAGTATTAACATTATTCAGGCACATGTATTCTCTACCAAGTCAGGAGATTGTGCAGCTTTTCTCTCAAATTACAATCCAAAGTCTGGTGCAAAGGTGACTTTCAATAACAAGCACTACAACTTGCCACCTTGGTCCATAAGCATCCTTCCTGATTGCAAAAATGAAGTCTTCAATACTGCCAAAGTAAGTGGATTGGCTATTGGAATGATTAAATCATTATTCATCTTGTTTGTGTCAAGCACTTAGATTGAAAATATGTTATCATTACCATCATGATGAAACACGACTTATCCAACAATCTTGATTCACACTGCTTTTGCTAATACAATTTTTCAACGCAAACAAGTGGCTGCCTGTTTGAGTTTAATATAGGGAGAAATATATTCATCAGTCTTCTAAGTTCAATCCTATTTTGTTTATCATTCATGCTGGGATTGCAGGTTAGAGTTCAGACATCCCAAGTGAAAATGTTACCTACTAATGTTAGGTTTCTTTCTTGGGATACATTTAATGAAGACATATCCTCAGCTAATGATGATTCAACAATCACCGTCTTCGGTCTCTTGGACCAGTTGAACCTCACCAGAGATGCTAGTGACTATCTCTGGTACACAACGAGGTGAAATTGAATCTTCCTGATATTTCTTTTTCATCTTAATAATGTTGATATTTTCATGTGATGAATATTTTACCAGCAAATAATGTATGTCTCCAGGGTTGATATTAGTCCATCAGAATCATTTCTTCATCAAGGCCAGCACCCAACTATCACTGTGCAGTCAGCTGGTCATGCTATGCATCTGTTCATCAATGGGCGTCATTCAGGTGAATCATTGAACTTCTTGTTTTCAGAAAGACTATATAACTGGACTGGACCATGTTATTCAATGGATTAAAAAAAAAAAGGAAGAGAGAGAGAGAGAGAGAGGGTTCAACTTTTATTATATGTTAACAGTTACTAAAGATTTTTACGTGATCTAATGATAGGATCGGCCTTTGGGACTCGGAAGAAATTGAGATTTACTTATACAGGAAATCTTGACTTGAAAGCTGGAGCAAACATAATTTCACTGCTTAGTATAGCTGTTGGATTGCCTGTTAGTATTCCAATCCCCACTTCTATTAGACTCTGATTATCAGTATCTGAAACACTGGAAACATGGCGTCAAGCTTAAGATGGTGCCATACTACTTGGCCTAATTTGTCCTAGCAGCTTATCATAAGTTGGAAAGCAAACATTTTGATTGAAAAACTTCAGGATTGTAATTTCAGCAATTTTTAAAAAAAAATTCTAATGCTATGTAATTTGACTTATTTAGGTTCTATGGCAACAATGAAATCCCATTCTGCGGTTAACCGTTTACCTTGTCAATTCAATTGATCTCTTTTTTTGATTGTTGTTGTTGAAGAACAATGGTCCACACTTCGAGACGAGGAGCACAGGAATCATAGGACCGGTTGTCATACATGGGCTAGACCATGGAGAAAGGGATTTGTCCCGGCAGAAATGGTCATACAAGGTCTAAGAATCTCACAACAGCATATTTTGATGACTTATCAATTATTTCACAAGTTTCTGCCTTATAGGAGGATCTAATAATTTTCCCTTTATACAGGTTGGGCTTCGAGGAGAATCCATGAAATTAGGTTCTCCAAACTCTTTCTCATCAGTTGGTTGGATGCAAGGGTCCTTAATGGCACATAAACAACAGCCACTGACATGGTATAAGGTTGGGAACATGAAAGAACTCTTTGACACAATTGTTTTATTTTCTTCTTTACACTGTTTGATGGGGTTGAGGGTGCTCTCAAAATATATTCAAAATCTGTAAGTATAAATTAACATGTCACTTTGAACCTGCAGACCAGTTTTGATGCACCAGAAGGAGACGAGCCCTTGGCTTTGGACATGACTGGCATGGGGAAGGGTCAAGTGTGGGTCAATGGGAAGAGCTTAGGAAGATTTTGGAATGTCTATGCTAATGGCAACTGCAATGGATGCAGTTATTCTGATACATACCGGCCTATAATAAAGTGCCAATTTGGTTGTGGCCATCCAACTCAACAATGGTACAGACTTTCTCAATTGTCTCATCCATGAATGACATAAAACTTAAGATTAAATGATTGTACATTGCTAGCTCAGTTCCATCTGATACTATATGTTTTTAGGTACCATATTCCTCGTTCATGGTTGAAGCAAACTAAAAACTTATTGGTAGTTTTCGAGGAAATTGGTGGGGATGTATCTAGAATTTCTCTTGTGAAAAGATCAGTTACAAGTAACTCAGAGACCTCAATTGTCTGTGCTGAGGTCTCTGAGTATCATCCAAGCATTGAGAATTGGCATGTTGACAGTGATGGAAAATCAGAAGCGCTAGACATGCCTGAGACTAGCCTAAATTGTGCACCCGGACAGTCCATTTCTGCAATTAATTTTGCAAGTTTTGGAACTCCATCTGGGACTTGTGGGAGTTTCCAGCATGGAACCTGTCATGCCCCAAGCTCTCATGTTGTCCTAGAGAAGGTACTCATACTGCTCTTTAATTTCTTCAGTACACATTCACCAAATGTTAAAATGTTAATTTTAACCGTTTAAAACCCTGTAAAGACTTATGCTCAATCCCAAATTTACATATATGGTCCTCCTTTCCAGGAATGCATAGGTCAGCAGGAATGCTTGGTGACCATATCAGACAGTAGCTTTGGTGCAGACCCATGTCCAAATGTAACAAAAAAATTATCAGTGGAAGCTGTATGTGCCCCTACAAATACAACAATAGCCAGAACCAATTCAAGGTTTTGAGACGAAGAAAAGGAATTCTAACATCATACCAACATTGGAACAATTATATTCGTTTCAAAGTGCATTAGCAGAGTTTGAAGTGGCAGCAATTGATTAAAGGAATAAGATAGTGGGAAAGTGATAGTTAGATTTATCATTTATGGAATATCACATTCATATGTATTGCAAATGTAATTTAAGTTCTAGGTATGGAAGTGAAAAGTAAACAGCACAGTTAAAAGTAATTAACATTAAGCCAAACCAAACAAAATGTGACACGTTTTTCATAAAAGAAGAAGCTTCTCAATCACTATGCCTAAAGCACCTCAGTAATTGACCCTTCGTGATGGGTATGAAAGATTCCCATCATGATAAAAAAGAAATTTCATAAAAGTAGCATACTGCTCTCTTTCTTGACCATTGATGAGGTATCCTTATTAGTGAACCAAATTCAAATGTGGGGTTGAAATAACAGATAATATGCATAATGAATTGGCCTTTTGTGTGTTGCTAATGGACATCAATGGGGTCCTCATTACCCTTTTGTGGAAGCATTATACAAGAGGTCAAGGACCAAGGAAGCAATGACGGACCAACGAGGCAATGAATCAAGAAGGCAATTAGTGTTGTGATTTGTTGTTAGCAGAAGCGCATTTATTCAAACGAAAATTAAAACATTCACACTCGATAACAATATTTATCGGCCAACTCCAAGTCTATAAGCACATACAACATTAAGTAAAATCCTTCACAAAAGACAACAATATTTATTATTGTTCAGCTAACTCGAAGTCTACACGCACCGACAACATTAACTAAAATCCACTATCAACGATATGGATTACAATCACTCTCAATTAAACCTTGCAATCTCACACAATTTCAAAAATAACACTCATAAACCTTGCACCGACAACACTCAATAACTCTAACACGCGCAATAAACAAACTCACTAAATCACACATGCGGTAGTATCTTTCAACTCCAAAAAATATACCAAAACTATTATTCGAAAAAATCCGTTCATCTTGTTTTAAGAGTCTTCTCATTATATGGGAAGAACTCTTGAGCCAAAGTCACCAAACTCTTTACAGTATCTACGCATATGACTTCAATACTATGAATACAATTCTTAGTGGACAAGAAATAACAAATTACTTCCTTAATAAGAAATAGGCCTACCTTCCACTACAAGAAAAACCAAATCAAGTCAAAATAGGAATTTGAACACTCAATCCAATCTTGTAAATCAAAACATAAATTCTTATCCATGTAAAATAACTTTCTAAAATTTCCACACCAGATCTGCATTAATTTTATGCATGCTTGCTCAAAGAAGCAAGAATCAAAATCAAGAAAAATGTGAATCATCATACATCCAGAATTGTTATTACATTGATATATTATACACATTCATGCACTTAATGCCAATAATATAGTTGCCAATTAATGACACTTAATCCCTTATATATATATATATATATATATATATATAAGTAATGGCACTTAATCCCTAAACGTGGAGTTCGTTTTCTGGATTTAATCTCATTTAATTACATGTAGCAAAAACTTTGTAGAATTACGGTAAAAAGTCTAGTTATATTGCTTTTATTATTATTATTATTATTATTATTATTATTTATAAAATTCAATAATCGGGAGACACGGAATTTAATCCCGATGTTTCAATTGGAAACATTATAAAGTGTTAACAAGTTGAATTACAAGACTCTTATTTAGATTGTTAAATGTTAGTTATTTTTTTTATTAAAAAGAACCATGGATTATTTCCTTACAAGAACCGACATTAAGTGTTGGTTTGGAAATAACTTATCTAACTTTTTGTTAAATTTTTTTTGTTGAGTTATTCATGTGAGACCTGCAAATAGTAGAAAAAATAAGCAAAAATGAAATAAAATAGGTAGATGACTCATTTGGAACCCATAAGTAATAATAAAAATAAGCAATAAGCTGAATTATAAGTTTTCCTAAACAAACATTAGGTCACATGACAAATCATTTCCCTTTTATGTCAAATCCCATGACAAATCAATAAGCTGAAATATAAGATATAGCTTTTTGTCAAATTATTTTGTTTCATGTTAGATTTTTGACCAATTTTATAGGGTGTGGAGACAATAAAACTAATTTTTTGAATTTCACTTATTATTTTAATAATATTTTCAGTCACTTTATCAATTTATACTAATTTTTTATTAAATGGACCCCATAAGAGCATCCATATTGGTGGAGTCATAATTTTAACTATTTGGCTCTACAAAAAATTATTTTATCTATTTTACATTCTCACTTTACAAAACATTTAACATCAATGGTTTTATTTTAATTTTTAACGCAATAAAATAATATAATAAAATAATATATCTACTACAATAAAATAATATATCCACTATAATAAATAACGATCATAACCACCCTCGCCCCTACCCCCGCCTCCGCAATCGCTAGTGCTACTGTTACATAATTGCAAATAATTGTCTAATGTAACAATAATTTTTTTAATACCAAATTATATATACATATATATATATATATATATATATACACATATATAATTTTTTTTTGGCCTAAAACAATTTCTAATAACTTAACAACTAAACTTATTATGAAATTATTATAAAACATTGTAAAGGTAACATTTATTATATAAAATAATAACTCAACAAAAATTTTGACATTTTTTTCTTTTTCTTTTATTTTATTTTTCTCTTAATTCACCTGCCAACCGTCACTCTCATGTCTCATCTCATCCTACTTTTAAAATATAATGCTTCGCCGTCCAAACCTTAAAAAACATCTCCACTCCATAATAATATAATATACTTCTTCTCTCCTTTTTCATTCTTCTTCTTCAGTTATTTGTTTCCTTCTTCTCAGTTCGCACCATTCTTCTTTCTCTTTCCTTCAGTTTACAAGCTTACGCAACACCACTTTTAGAGAGTAGAAACAGGTGATGAGTCTATAGTCTTCATTTTGTATGAGCTCTTTCACTTTCTCTCCCTCAGTTCGCTCTCCCTTTTCAATCATTGAAAGAAAGAAAGAGAAAGAAAAAAAGAAATATTATTTTAACGAGAGATAGAAATAAAAAAATATTATTTTGTTTTAGCTTTGTACTACAGTGGATAGCTGTGCACGGTAGTTGAGTAGGTTTACCTATATCACCACCAATGTTACACACTTTTTGTAAATGATAGGACTAAAAAACTAAATTGCTATTTTTAGTGTTTTTTATTTATTTTTAAAATGTGTTAATGGGCACTTTATGTGTTAACATTATCTATTTTTTATTATTAATCTACTATTGTTTTTCCAAAAAAACAAAACAAAAAAGAAAAGAAATAGTTGAGTCTACCTTAAAGTCAAAACTAAAAAGTTCAGGTGCATATAAAGTCAAGAACGAGCCCCACTGGATACGCTTACGCTGACACAAACTCACGAGAGCCACGATGTACCTCAACTATTCTCTAATCTCTTCTCGTTCACTGTAATAAAAAGTTTGCTGTCGGAAAATCATTCTCTATATGTGTCTCTACCATATTACATTGTCTCCAGCTCTAAAAACCAAAATTTACACGTCACAATTATTTATGGCTATTATTCTTTTCACTATAGCCCCTATCCTTTTCAAAGTTTTGTCAAAAAGAATCTATGAGTCTATTCACAAATCTCTGCGTAAATCTATTCACCGATTATCAGAAAGAAACAGAAAAGAAATATGACTCACAAATCTGCCAATTAGTCATCCCTTATTAGATTGATATTCCCATTTAGAGCTAGTTCATTCCTATCATGAAAAAAGGATTGGATGCATGGAAGACTTGGCAACCATTTATAAGGTGATTTATAAGATTATCATTATTTATGTGTATTATTTAAACAAGTCGTATAACTCATTAAAAATATTATGCAAGAAAAATCACATATAAATGATCTTTTTAGTGATCACATAGTAAGTTAATGTTGAGCTCATAGATGGTAATCAAGTGAGGCATTAAAGTAGTTAAACTGAAAGTAAAATTAGTTAGGTAGGAGAAGTGGCTCTATTGATTTGTTTTTAAGGAGATTATTGTTTTAGCTTGCCCCTTCGCCTTTGGGATAAAGGGCACCTCCATCCATTAAGGGTGGGTAGCTCTCTATATTAAAAAGACATAATATGTTGATTATTCTTAGATAAAAAAGAAAGGAAAAGTTAATAAATACTCTAAGAGCAAGATTTAAGAAATATCTTTTTAAAAATTTGATGTGAAAATAAAAAAATAATTGATTTTTTTATAATTTTTTATATTTTCTATAAAACATAAATGGTAGGATTGAAATACAATGGTAAGTTCGTACAAGAATCTAGCAAAAACTAAACACATGATGCTGCTTCACACAGGATCCTATCCCAGCATCTTAGTTGTACTTGTACAGATTCTACAGTGCTCTAGATTTTCCTTTTCAGAGTTACGATACCACACAATACAATCTCGTTAGATAAACCCAAAATCCACATCGACACTGACGTGGCTTCTCACCATATCATCGTTAGCTCTCCCACCAAATACCTCCCATCTTCCCCTTTATTTACCATCCCTACCCCACCTTTCTTAGTCCATGTACAAGAACTCGAGATTTGCATAAATTCGTGTAAATATTATTATTATTTATTTTAAAATAAAAATAAGTGGTTAGAGGATTTTTTTTTAGGAGTTTGGTAAGAAATATAAATTATATAAAATGTAAAACAAAAGAGAACTTAGATATATCTATATCACAATATATATATATATATATATATATATAAAGTTTTACAATTATCTTTTATGATGTTTCATATTTCGATATCGTTGCATGATATTTTTATTATTGTAGGGTCACAAATTGTAGCCAAAACCCAGATGGAATAGGATATAGGCCCAATAAGCCCAATACAATAAATTTATGAGAGAGTGGGTGAAAGAACTAGGCTGGTGATTGGTTTTACAACGGTTAATAGAGGTTATGAATATGTCCGAGGAGGATAAAACATATAATCAAAGGCTGAGCACGAGTCCGAGGAGTAAGGTTTTGGATAAGTTGGCTATTTCTGATGATATCCGAAGAGTAAATTATTGGATAAATTGGCTATTTCTGATGGTGTTCTTCCTAATGCTACAGTGAATCTTCCTCAATGTTTTTCTTTGATATTCTTCGATCCCCACCTTCTGGAGACTTTACTCTATTATATAGTCCTCCTTTTTCCAATCTCATCGTCCATTTGTCTATTATCTAGCCTCGTACTCGAGTTTCTGTCTCTTTTCCCACAGGGTTTTGATTTTCTGGGAGTAAAAGTGGTTGAAAACACTGTTCAGAGGTCTTCTCCACATTAATGCGGTCAGGAAAGCTGCTGTAGTGCATTTAATGCGGCGGTAGCAGCTTTTTCCTTAGATATTTTTGCGTTCTTATCCCTTCCCTGTACGTTTGAAGTCTATCTTCGTTGCTAGAGCTTCCTGGAAGGTGGTCTAGGGTAAGACGAAACTTACTTTACTGATATATGTCAGATCCGAGGAGGATGACCTTCTCGGACCAACACCCCTGGGTATTTATCTGTTCTATTATCTATTATGAGGCATTTTCTCATGCTTTCTTCTCCTCGGACGTATTGTTATTAAAAAGTGGGACTTTAAGTCCAATGCAAAGGCTCAAGTTTTGGGCTCCCACAATTATCATTCTTACGATTTATGTTTCTTCTAATGTATACGGTCAAACAATCGTTTATCCATTAATCTTCTATTTAATTGATTTATTTTAAATTTTTTATGATCTAAATGAGCTTTTTCTAAAGTTTAAGATTAACAAATTTCTACTTTTTTGTTGCTAGGCTTATTAATTTTTTGAAAAATATTATATTCACAATATTTTCATAACAAATTCTAAGTGGCAGGTTGTTATTGGTGGGGCAAAAAAGTAATTTTAATGATAGATTCAAATTATAACCAATAATAACTAATCACCTATAATTTGTTGTGAAAATATTGTGGACGTAGCACTTCTCTAATTTTTTTTTCTTCATATTTTAGATAAGATTTGTTTGTTATTAGACTTTTTTATGGTTAAAAAAGTCAAAATATTATTAAAAGGATCATATTTAAACTTATTTTAGCTGTGCTTAAAAAAAATCTAAAATCAAGTGTTCAAATCTTTATTTTAAGGTGTCAAAACAAAAAAAATTAATTTTTTTTTTTTTTGGGCCAACTAGGGAGTCCATTTGAGCCCTGGACTCCAAATGGAGTTGCCCCTTGAAAAGAACCTTTTTTTTTTTCCTATTTTCCTATTCACTTTTCAAAATACCTCACATTTGATTATCTATTTTAAACTACATTTGATTAAAATATCCATTTTCTTAATTTTTTTAAATTATTTTTCTTTTTTCACATCTAACAACTATCATTCATTGTCTTTCTTCGTCCTTAAGTAAAGATCAAAGAGAGAATAGAAGAATTAAATGCAAATGAATAGTGTCGCACTCGCACCAACCCCACTCTGTACTCTGCGAAGTACTGAATCAAACCCCTCCTCAAAAGAAATAAAATAGTACAAAAAAATGAAAAAATCGTTATTTATAATAATAATATTTTTTTCCTGGTTTTTCTCGCTCAAAATTCTCTCAATATCTTTTCTCTCTCTCTCTCTCAGACAAACAAAAAGCACTCCAATGGCAAAACCAAAAGCTCCGAGACGAACCCTTGACTCTTACACAGTCAAACACATCAACAAAACCGTCAAAGGTAATAAAATTTTCCCGAGAAACAAACACATCCTTTAAACCAATTTTTTTTTTTTAATTTTAATTTTTTGTTTTACAGCCGGAGACTGCGTGCTGATGCGGCCGTCGGATCCGGCGAAGCCGTCGTACGTGGCGAAGATCGAGCGGATCGAAGCGGACGGTCGCGGAACCAACGTGAAGGTTCACGTGAGGTGGTATTACCGGCCGGAGGAGTCGATCGGTGGCCGGAGACAGTTCCACGGATCGAAGGAAGTGTTTTTATCGGACCACTTCGATTTGCAGAGCGCCGACACGATTGAAGGGAAGTGCACGGTGCACAGCTTCAAGAGCTACACGAAGCTTGACGCAGTTGGAAACGACGACTTCTTCTGTCGTTTCGAGTACAATTCTTCTACTGGCGCTTTCAATCCTGACCGTGTCGCCGTGTATGTAAGCCTTTTCGAATTTCTTAAAATCAATTGCTTTTTTGAATTTTGTTGTTACTGTTTGTGTTTGCTTTTGCTTTAAGCTGTTGTGTATTTTGCTAATTAACTTTGTTTTGCTCTTGTTTTTGTTTGTTTGTGTGTGTTTTTTAAGTTAATGGCTAATATTTTGTTAATTAACTCTCTAATTTGTTGTTTTGTTTGGTTTTTTTTTTTTGCTTTTATTTTTGTTTGTTTGTTTGTTAAGTGAATTGGGATAAAAGTGGTTAGCCAATTGAATTGAACAGTTAGAAATGAGTTGAATAAGTATGCAAATCTAGAATCATGCTCCTGGGCATGAGCATAGAATCATGCTCCTGGGCATGAGCATAAACTCGTTAACCCGTCACGGGTGAATGCCCCAGGATTACCTGGCAACTCGTTCGAGCGGGTGGGGTTAGTTGCCTATAGGTTTTACAAGCTATTCTTTAGAAAGATTGACTACGTTCTAAAAGAAAAAAAAAAAGTTTGCAAATCAATTATCTATTCTCTTGTTTGGGGCAAATTTGAATTTAAGTGGATGCAAGTATTTGATTGGAGTTTAATTTCTGATGTATTTATAATGAAATTAGAAACAACAACATCACCCTGGTTGAATTTGGGTCTAAATATCTGTATTGTGTTTCTTTTTGTCAATTTTTTTCTTGGAAGCCAAATGGTGGTATGGCTTAAGCTATTGGATTACTTGGATTGTGTTTAATTAAATCTAATCTACATTATCTGCCTTTGGCTGAGGAAGCAAAATGAAGTTGGGTTAGAAAGTTTTGATAGTGGGGCTATGGGAACAATATGAAACGTACACCGTGTCTGTCTCTGATATTTAGCAGATGTAGAACAGTAGAAGACCAGGAGTAGTAGGGACCAAGAGTATTAATTTAATTGATTTTTGTCCTCCATCTACCTTCCACTTGAAACTCCAACTAAGGATGTTTTGTTTTCTTTTGAGTAGATTCTTCACTTTTAATATCCCAAAGCTAAGATATGTCCAAAAAATTCCACCTTTCCTGACATGTCCATATGCTAATTTCATTATGTTACTAGATGATGGTCTCATGGCAAACAAGTAAGAAACACATTTGTGTTTGATATGTTAGGTTACTTAGGTAGGTTAAAGACTGATTTTATGTACCATTGACTAAAGAAAATTATTATTTCAATAATCAACTTTTGAATGCATAAAATTACTTGTAGTTGTCTCTTGGCATCTCTAAACGATGCATGATGTCGAAAAATATTAGTGGTGCATATAGTACTTCCCACTAAAAATGCTAGTTTCATGTGAATTTGGTGGTTTAGTGAACTGGAAACTTAATTATTTTCAGTTGGTGTATGTAAATTACTTGTTATTCCTGTTTTTTTTTTTTAAAAAGCAAAAAAATTCTTTACTTGATTGTGCTTTTAGTCGGCACTTTTTTATTATTTAAAAAAAATTTAAATTAGGTATTTTTCTTCTTTCAGCTAATGATTCCCATGAAAAATTTTCCCCTCCTCTCCTATCAAATAATGAAATGTAAATTTCAAGATTGCAGTTGCTTTTGCTGAATTACTTTTTTTGTATTCTGTTATATCTACGCTACTTGCTAGCTGAGTTTGATAAATTGTATCTACTGGGTCCTTCTCTTCCTTGTTGTACCCTTACTGACATGACATGCCATGGGTAAGGTATGGCCACCAGATGGAATTGTTTTGGAAAATTGATGAGCCCAACACTTGGACTTGTACCTGCAGTCCCCACGTTCGTACCCAAATCCATGTGACTTAGGGTGTTTTATCTCCATCATAAACTGCTATGTATTGATTAATTGGGATTGAGTATGTACTCTTAAGACTGCTACTTATTTAGCGAATTTCATGCTTTAATCTTCAGTATGATAGAGCTGTGTCTTGAAAGAATAAGCTGATATTTGCAACATGAGTTTTCTGAGTTTTAGAGTTGTTGATTCAAAATCTTTATTTGGTTTTGAGTTCTTTTAGTTTATTAGTTTATATATTGTGCAGGTATTGCAAGTGTGAGATGCCTTACAACCCTGATGACTTAATGGTTCAGTGTGAAGGCTGTAGTGATTGGTAAGTTGAATGCTTTTGATGTTATATAATTGAAACTTTTCACATGTTAAAAAAAGAAAGGAGGTATAATGTTATTATGCCTTTTATAATACAAAATATTTTCGGATGCATGTTTGCACCCTTTTAATAAAATTTATTACTTGTCAAAAAAGGTTCTGTTTTGAAATATATATTTTTTGTTTTGTTTTTTAACTTAAGGTTTATACTATACTTATATATTTAAGTATAAAAAATCAATTTTTTTGGGCTTCTTTCACGTGATTCTCCGTTTGCCAATTTAGGGTTTTCTATGTGGGTCACATGCAATTTTGATGGGGTTAGGGTTAATAATAATTCATTTATTGGTTAAAAATTAATTGTGAAAGATGTTCAATAGGAAGATTACAAAGTGTTAGTAGTCAATTACCATGTTGCTATGCTATAATGCCATTAATAACTCAATATATCTATTCACCTATCCTCTAACAAAGTATTATAGAAATTAATCAATTATCCCCCATTGATATTTAGGAGGAGAATATTTTTGTGAAGTACGAACACATTACTTTTATCCGTTGAGATTAAATGGATTGTCAAATAAATTCTTCAAATGAAAAAAGGTCTTAATTTTAATTTTCGGAAATGCAATGTTGAATTGAGCATTATAGGCATGCATTATGCAATAAGGTTTGTTGCTATCTCCTTTGAAGAGCTTCTATGTTTGAGGCTTAGGGTTATTTGCATAAGCCTGGGAGGATTTACATTTATATCTATTCTCTATCATCTTTCTTCTTCATTTTTTAAGAACATATATGATCTTCAGCATACTATTTTTAATTCAGGTTTCATCCTGCTTGTATCAACATGTCTGCGGAGGAAGCAAAAAGACTTGATCATTTCTACTGTGAAAATTGTTCCTCTGAAGGTCAGAAGAAGTTGCAGAATTCTCATACCGCTTCAAGACACTTGGATACAAAGGTATTCCCATTCATTGAAGTTCACTACGTTCTGACAGCATTTTTATTTTCATTCTGTTGTAAGCTTTATGGCTGAAAATGTGCATGTCCAAGATGAGATGTTATTGAATATGTTCATCTATCTATTGATTTCAATGGTTCTACACAAATTATTTTTTTGAAGACATGTAACTAACACTGAGGAATATTGTAGATAGGCAGGGTATGAAGGATGCTTCAATTCAAGGGTAATTATTACCTTCTTTAATTTTGGGTTATTCTATATGAATATAAAGCTCAGAATTTAAGGGGAGGTTCCTCAATGCATGTTAATGGCAGTTGAACATGATGGTGTTTGCCTGTTGGGAATATAAATCCCCCCCCCCCCCCCCCCCCCACCCCTCCTACAAAAAAAAGCTCATATATCAGATGTTTGCATTCTCCCTCTTTATCAGTGTGTGGACCTCACAACTGTGTACGATCCTCATGTTGTGAGAGGAAGGATGTATATATCCAATGAATGAAATACTCCTTCAACAGTCCCCACCTCCCCCCCCCCCCCCCCCCCCCAAAAAAAAAAAAAAGAAAAAGAAAAAAAGAAACGAGATACTTCTCTCTCCAAACATGTCATGTTTTTAATTAGTTGGAAGCTAGTGTTGAGTAACAATATTATTGCCCTGTAGGGGAACATGTCATCAATGTTGATGTGTGATTATGATGTTTTCAGGTGGAAACAAAACGGCGTCGAAGGTGACATTGTGTATAAACATATGGTAGAATTATAAAGAAGGAACTGGAGCTTCTTTCTCTTGTAGTCAATGTGTAGCTTCAAGCAAATACGGAGGCTGTATCTGCACCACAGTATTTGCGGGTGAGAGGGTTTTAAAAAACCTGTGGTCATCTTATCAAAAAAAAAAAAAAAAAAACTGTGGTCATATCTATTTGGTTAGAGGATGATTCCCCCTTTTACTTAGAAGGTCGAGGATATGTTTGGTTGTCCTTAATCATGTAACATAATCTCTCTCTCTCTCTCTCTCTCAAGTTTCTTGTGCTTAGGAACGTGTATAGTCAAGGGTATTCACAACTTAATTTAAGAGCAATAGATACGGGTTTTTTCATGTATCTACTGTGGCATATATTGTCTTGGACCTTGGTGGTCAAACCTGCAAATGTATGAAATGTTAATTTAGAACCTCTGATCAATCTCTCCTTTTGTTTTTTTTCCTCTCTCTGTCTCTCTCACTCTCTCTCTCTCATGCGTTGGAGTCCATGAGAAGCACTATTGGGCAAGAAGATTTGTAACAGAATGGGACATCCAAAGCCACTAATTGGCATAATCCTGCGAGTGTTTTTGAAGAATACGTGGTCCTTTATTATACTTTATTTTTAGAATAATTCATAAAATATGAATAAAAAAAAACCAACTAATGCTTGAGATTGTTATGAAAATTTCTTCATTAAAAAAGGCTGCAAACAACAGAACTAAGACAAAACACAGCTGCAAGTTGAATATACCAGCTGCAACAGAACTAATACATCATTTCCCTTTAAACTTTTTATTTTTCCCACCTCATTCAACTACCTTTATTTATTGTAACTAATCACCGACTCTCTTTAAGGAAGTCAACAGGTATGACATGTGTCTTAATTGTTAGAATATATTAATGACATCACTCATGTGTTGTCATTTATTCTTATTCTAAACATTAAAACTTTAAGGTTTGTTTGGTCATTTACTCTTATCCTCACATGTCCTAATTGTTAGAATATATTAATGACATCACTCATGTGTTGTCATTTATTTTTATCCAAAACCTTAAAACGTTGTTTGGTTGGAGGTGGAAAAATAGGAGGATAGAAAAATGGGAAGATGAAAAAGATTTTAATTTCTTTCCTTTATAGTTGGGAGTGGAAAAGCGGAGAGATGAAAAAAGTGAGTTTGTATAAATTTACTCATACATCATTGTTAAAAAATGATAGGCAATTAAAACAAAAAAAGTGACAAAAAAAAGAAGAAGAAGCAATCACCCAATTTATTAAAAAATAAAAATCATGTAAAAAAAAATCACGTCTAGTTAAACAAAAAAAAAAAAAAAAAAAGAAAGAAGAAGAAATACAAAGCAACTATCACACCTATAGCTCAGGAAATCAAAAAAAGGAAAAAAAGAATAAAAGAAAAAAAAAAGAGGCAATGTCCAGGAAAGCAAAAGAAAAAAAAAAGAAAGAAAAAGAAAAAAGAAAAAAAAGGAAGAGGCAACTGCCCACGAAAGCACAAAAAAAGGAAAAAAAAAAAGAGTAAAAGAATTGGACTAATGGCCCATATGCAAGTGCACAAGGGCATTTTTATCCATTAAGCAGCCCCATTTTCTCCCTTTAGTTTTCTCTCCATTTTGGGGAGAAAACTTTTTGGTAGGCTCCGGGAGAAAACATCTGACTCTACCATTTATTTCCCTTTCTTCCCATCTAACCGAATATACTCCAAAAAAATTTTCATTTCCATTTTCTCTCCAAAGTTTTTCATCCATCCTATTTCACCTTCAAACTAATACACCCTTAGGGAATTCCCAATATAAATTCATCATTTTCCCCAAGGATGAGAAAGTCCACGGGTATGACATGTATCCTAATTGCTAGAATATACCAGTGGCATTACTCATGTCATTTTTATTTTTATTCATAGCCTTAAAACCCTATGGGACCGCCAATATAAATTCATCATTTTCCCAAGGGAATTAGAATAAGTAACAATCATCAGCAACCTCTAGGGAAGCACAAAAATATGTGCAGTGTGCATTATGTGTGCACTACAGCTGTGCTATTACTCAATTGGGTAGGAGAGGAAAAGGATCCCTTTTTCCACTTTTGGAAAGATAATGGTGGAAATGGCATCCATACAATACTCGAACAGTATAGGTTTCCATTTCATCTCTTTGTCTGAAAAAGAGATTAAAAAAAAAAAAGTAAAAAAGAAAAGGTGAATGACCACTTGGAAGTCCATTCAATCCATAAAATGAAGTAGAAAAATGCAAGGGCTTTTTTGGGCCCATATACATGATGGACCTAGCCCAGCCATTTAACCGTTGAAAATAGTCTGTTTTATTTAAAAAATATTCCGTTGCCGGGACTTGAACCCGGGTCTCTCGGGTGAGAGCCGAGTATCCTAACCAACTAGACTACAACGGATTGTTGTTCTCCTTATCAATGTCAAAATTAATATCAATTTAATCTTCAAGTTCAACGATTATTCTTAAAACCAATCATTATTCTTTCTTCTCTCCCTAGTAAAATGGTTTTCCAATAGAGTAATTGATGACTTTGTCTAAAAGGAGAAAGTGACAACACATTCATGTCAAGCAGTTAAATAATGTTATGCATAAGATAATCCACTTTCACATTTCTATGATGAAAACATAAACAACAAAAAACACTTCTTTCACAAATTTAAGAAGTACATATAGATAGTATAATTCATGACTTTGTCTAACAATAGAAAGAGACAATACAACCATGTCAAGCGGTTAAATAATGTTATGCATAAGATGTTCCACTTCCACATTCCTATGATAACATAAACAACAAAAAATACTTCCATCACAAGCTTAAGAAGTAACAAGTATATAAAAAAGCAAGGTTAAATTTAAATTCTCATTTCCATTAAGTTCATAATAGACATTAAGTGTAAGGTTAAAATTGCAACCTACAAAAGAAACTAGAACATATTAAAATTATCAACAAAAACTAAATCAACTATTTTTCAAGTAATTAATAATGCTTCAATCACTAGATATTTTAGCTATATTGTAATATCAAGAACTTTGTACCTATCAAAAAAAAAAAAAAAAAACCTAATCTGTGCCTCTTCTTCAAGACTTTTATAGAAGCCCTCTTTTTCTTTGCTTAATCTGAAATTTTTTTATTAGTGAATGCTGCGTCTCTTTGCTTAGAATAAAACTGGGTTAACATTTCTTTTGGTTTATAGAGCACTTATTGGCATTAGGAAAAACAGGAAATGATGAAAAGTTGCAGTCTTAGAAATGAAAAACTATAGTATAAATTTATTTTAGGTAGAAGGTATAAATGGCGTTACTCGTTTGTATTTAAGGACCAATTTGGTTAGTTTTCAATTGTCTTGGATGTATTTAACATTAGCCAAAACCTCATGGTAGTTAACTAAAATTTACCTTTATTTTTATTATTTTTATTATTATTATTATTATTATTATCTTCCTTGAAATCACTTTCATATTATTGATATTACTTTAAAGCAGTTTAATTTTTATTTTATAGTGATAATCGTTTCCTAGAAGGACAATAGAATCATTTTAACAACTTATTGCAGTCGCATGTTCTTTGAAATTGTTGCGGAAGCTGACTTTAGTTGCCGTAGGAATAAAGCCACCCTTGGGACGAACACCATGAATATTTAATTTTTTATAAAGGAAAAAGTTTGGTTCAAAATATGTTTAGAATTATTTTACTCTAATTTATTGAGTGGCCACTAAAGAGACTATCAATGTATAGTTTTAGTTATATAATATTTTTAATGAGTCATGTGTCTTGTTCAAATAATACACATTGATGAAATAATGAGTTGGAAAAGATAGCAATAAATGGTGTGAAATTAACATATGATCAACACTTAGATAACATGTAATTCAACCGTGGCTTTGCAAAAGGTGAAACTATAATGTTGGTCTCTCAAGTTCATCTTGTGTGCGCAATTGGTCCCTTAAGTTTAAAGCGAGCGCAATTGATCCCTTAAGTTTTCAGAATAAGTAATATAAGTTATTATGTTAATTTTCATTAGTAGTGTTGCTTATATGACTAACATAATAATGATATGTCATTTTTTTAATGACTTGGCATTTTTTAAATTAAAAAAATTACAAAACGAATTTACAAACAATCTTACCCGTTTCAATTCAAATCTTAATCCTAAGTCCTAACTCGGTACCAAATTAAAACTCATTTGCAATCTGATTCACAAACCCGAGAGAGAGAGAGAGAGAGAGAGAGAGAGAGCAAATCCAAGCCCTAGTTACCGCGGGCTATGCCTCTGCCCTCTGCTGAAGAAGAGGTTAGATTAAGCCTTTTTTTTTGAGAAGAAGGTTTGATTAAGCCTAAACGTGATAAATCAAACACTTTCTAAGACTCTTCTGGCAAAGGCTTAAAGCTTATAGTCAGGCTGTCAGGCAGTATATATTCGATCTCAGTGAACTAACTATTCAAGGGAATTTTATCAACTAAAAAATATATATATATATATATATTCAAGGGAAAATAAAAATAAAAAAGAGATATAAATTGCATGAAAGACATTTTAGAGAGCGCTTACTATATTACCAGAGATGCAGCCACTGGACGTTTGGAAGCATAAGAATAAAAAGATCAAAGAAGAAATATGCCACGATTGGCAGATTAACAATGACAGCGGTGGATGTCTAAGAAGAAATAGGCCACCATCTCCAGCGAAGGGCAGTGGCATCGTCAGCAGCAGCAAGGGCTTCGGTTTCTTCAATCACTCTCTCCCTTTCTTACATGTAATTTCATTTGGTAATTTTTAAATAAAAAGAAATTGCACGTCATTTAAAAAATGACAGGTTATTATTCCGTTAGCCATGTAAGCAACACTACTAACAAAGTTAACAGAAAGATTTAGAGTTTGTTTGGGATCCATTTATTTTGTTAAAACTGAAATATTTTTATTAAAAGTACTGTAGATAAATGTAAAAATTAGCTGATATAGTATAATAGGACTTATAAATAGTACTAAAAAGTGCAATGAGATCTATAAATAATAACAAAAATAAGCTGAATTGTAAAATAAATTGGCAAAAATTATTTTTGCCAAACACACACTAAGTGTGAGTTTGGATAGCAAACATAGCAAACGCTTGTATTTTTTCCTGAGTCCCGTGCACTGTTCACGAGACTCGCAAGTACGGAAAAATGCAAATGTAAATTTAAAACCGAGTTGTATAACACTATTTATGCATTTAAAAATTATTTTGCTAAGCAAGAAGTTTTCAATTTTCAGAAATAAACGGTATCCAAACAGACCCTTATATTGCTCATTCTGAAAACTTAAAAGTCCAATTGTATGCAATTGAAATTTAAGCGACCAATTGTGCATACAAAGTAAACTTCAAGGATTAATAATGCAGTTTCGCCTTTGCAAAACACTGATCTAAGTAGAAAGTTGAGTGAGAAAACCATACAGTAATTGCTACGATATTCTGACTATAAAATATTTAGTATCAGATTATATTCAATATTTAGCAAAAATAAAGAAGATTATATTCAATAGGGAAATTGAACAATGCAAATGGGTTTAAATGATTAACACTCGGTTTCCTATTCTGACTGCTACAATTAACAATACAATACAATACCAATTTCACAAAAGCAGAAAAATAATCAAAGCTAGCTTCTGTTCTGCTCCAGCCTTTTGTGTGTGTTTTGAAACTTCTATCGCTGTATAATGTGTGTTTATTTTAAGTTGTCTTTGATCTCTTCCATACAATAACAATGCCATAAAAATCAGATGAAGCCAATAAGTTCTCTCCATGGTTCCAAGCAACACCTATAACTGGAAAACGATGACCCTGCAGTGACAATAGGTTGGGTGAGGTTGAAAGCATTGAAAGCTGATTGATAATTATAATTGGTCATTAAAAATTAATTGCAAATAAGATTGACCTGTAGCTTGTTTACACATGTATGCTTCGGCCGAGTTAAATCGTAGAAGTAGACATTTGAATCCTCACTACCAGAAACTTCATTTCACAACAAAATCAAATCATCAGCAAAGAACAAACACATCTCTATGATCATGCGAAACACATATTGATTGAAGTTAAGCATCCAAATCTAAAGAAAATCTCAGTTTCATGATTTCTTATCACCCTTTAATAGCTTTGGAGTTTCAACATCATGATACCAACAAACTTCCATAAATGACTTATGATATTTCTCAATCCCTCTTCAATTTACCATGCTAAAACGTAATCAGAAGTACAAACATTTTACATGAATGTTTACTTTTAAATGTGTTTCATAAAGACTAGGCATTTAATTTCAGTACAAGTTTAGAAGCTGTTGTCAAATAAAGCTGTCCTCAAAATTCAGTGACACTGTCTATGATATTGTACCATCAAGTTCCAGCACAGTTGGCATTAGGTGAAGTAGGTTGAGAACAAAATCAAGATTCAAATCATGATGCAAACGAGAAGCATGTAAATTTGAGAGAACCAAACACCCCACTATCCCAAAGAGAGAGAGAGAGAGAGAGAGAGAGTTTATAATGCCTGAGGAGACAGCAGCAAAAAATTATTTCCTCTTTAGTGATGTCACACATTTAGAAAATCAGCATTTTGGGAAGGCCCTTCAAACCATAAAAGTAAAAACTAGTAAGATCTTGACATACGAACCTATGTATTCTCCCTTTTCAAGGGAAAGCAGGGGACAGAAGGAAGCTCGAATTCTATGTATTCGTGGAGTTAACTTAAGCGAGCATCGAAGAGTCAAATAACCTTGTATTTCCAAAGCAACGCTGCAACAAAATCCCAACCTTATTAGCAGTGCTTCACAATAAGTACTTAAGGCCCCATTTGGTTTATAGGAATTCAATTTGGGATGAGATACCCATTCCTCCCATTATTATTATTATTATTTTGATAGGTACCATTCCTCCCATTATTCCAACCTGTTCATTCCAATGACGATTTTTGGGGTGCATTCAGACTTAGTATTCTGATACCTTCATTTGGGTGAAATCCAAACATAAAAGAACTGCTTTTATTTTCATCCCCATGGGCATGAGAATCAGAATACCATGTCCACCCTTTGGTATGATTTTACCCCAAAATCTGGTTAACACTATTCCCATATCAACTGGACTGAGATCTCCATGCCCATGCCCCAAATGAGGGTCAGGGCAATATGGGAATCTCATTGCAATACCCATAACCAAATGTGGCTTTGAAAGTGAAAGGCATAAATCAGATGACCAGACCTGAAAAAAGACAAACTTCCATCTTGAGTACATGTCAGCAGCACAGGGCCACGGGCAAGCAGGGAAAAACTTCTGTACTGCACAGTTGTGACTGGAGATTTGCGCCTGCCATTACTTCGATGGCGATGAGAACGGGATAATGCTCCTGTGTGAGAGTTCATACTAACTGAGTAAATACATCCCTGCATGTATTGTCCCAATAATAATGTCAAAAGAAGAACGCATGAGTGCAATGGATCAAAAAGATACAAGATGTATAGAAAAGAGCACACCTGTCCATCCCCACAGAAGACGAGCTGACCAGTGTGATCATGGTCCATAGAGGTAACCTCACTGTCAAAGAATGTTTTATTAATAATCCTCCCGGTGCTGAAATTGAACACCTGGTGGACCAGTGTAGAAATGCCACCGGTCAGACAGGAACTATGAAGCAATATGGAAATGGGATACGAAAGTAGGATGTGATAATAGTCGGGCCAGGATGTGATATGGCAGGGCTATGAAAAGATGAATTTGCTATTCTGTGTCAAGTTATGTTAAACTATTTAACATTTGATAATATTAACTTACAGTAATATTAGCTCACAAGCATCCCTAATTTGGAAATTTGTCAAGATGTATATTCATTAACATCCAAGATATTTCAATGTTTTGATGCATCATACTTTGTTCTCCCAGAAACAAAGGAAAAGAAAAAAAGAGGGAGGGGGAATCTCAACGAGAAAACAATCCAGAAGCAATCATGCATGCTCGCCCACAATGTAACTTAAAAAAATAAAAATAAAAATAAAAATTGTGTGAAAGCAAAGGTACTCAGTAATTACAGTCATTTCTTTGTTTGCATTGCCAACTGAAAGGAAGTTGTTATTTACCTGCATCACAAATGAGGAAAGAGTCAATAAAACCTTCAATGAAAACTTAAGAAATTGAGATATACACCATAGTTATATACAAAGACAAGATAATACAAAGCCACCAAAGCTAAATATAAGAATATTGAAGCTGATGTTTGTTTTTTTTTTTATTAAAAAAAAAAAAAAAATTTTGAAAGGGGAATTCAAGCCTATAACAACTTAAATGAAAATTTTGATAGAATTGAAAACAAAACAGCTGAAAGCTTAGCACAGGTAATAATTCAAAAAAGGTTTCTGACAGCTTCATTTAGATCAGCCAGGCTAGCTTATGTAACGAAAAATCTTAAAAATTTAGGTCTAATAAGAAGGATTTTGAACATACAAAAATTTTGTAATGGTTTGTAGCAAACAAAATTATTGACATTAGTGTATACTTACAGGGTGAAAACGTATACATAATTGTGAAGAAACTCCATATATTACTCGAATGCAAAGTCCTTTCGATATCTCCCACACTCTCACAGTTTTATCCATCGAGGATGATGCAATGTACTGATTGTTTGATGAGAAATCGAAATCTGAGAAAATGCTAGTATTTTAGAAAGATGTGATGCCAACGATGAGTGCAATACATGTACCCAGTTTATTACATTGCATGTATACCTCCATTAGTCCTACATCAACAATAATAATTCAAACCCAACATATAATTATGTACAGGATTATAGATTTTCCATGTTCACAAAAGGATTAGAATCCCATACCTCATATGAGTAAAACTTAGATACAGTTTCATAGGTGTCTTAGGTTCTCCAATTAAATTTAACCATGAGGTTGCATTGACCAATGAACTACATGGCTGAATATAATTGTCTTCAAAAAGATAATATTGTTTTTGTTGCAATGGTCAATACAAACATGTGGTTGAATTCAATCGGTAAACCTAAAGTACAACACTAAAGGAATTGTACCAAAGTTTTTCCCACTTCATATTATGTTCTCCAACGTGTCATTAATATTATCTAATGACATCATAAGATAATCAATGGAATGTAATCTAGTAGGCCTTAAGGATTAACACTTATGGACCAAATTTCAATATTCCATACTTAACCATGGTAATTTAATCAGCTATCATGCCTCTGCAAATAAAAACTCCTAACATTGGCAAGAACAAAAAATTTAACTTTATTGCATGCTGCAAAAGGGATGGATATGTCTGTGTAATGTGCAAAGGAAAGGTAATCCACAGGACCACATATCATCTCTTCCTTTTACATGGGTGATAATCTTTGAAGGCACCAACAATAAAAGTATTTCTCTGTAATTTCCTTTGTTTTTGAGGTTCACATGGTGCACAGTTGTGGAGGATAGCCTAATTAGCCTATAGATCTATAGGATATATATATAGCCTATAGATCTCTCTCAAGTAAATGACCCGCACACCCTATAGGACACCCTTGACTCACCCACCATTCCATCCTTATGGAGAGTTAATGTGCCAATTTAGCCCAAAAGCCTTGAGAATACCAATAGGGCCATAAGTTTCAGCTTCAATAATTTTAAGATTGCCATGACAAGTTTTGGCAGCTTGCAAAAGAGTACCCTAATACCCCAAGTTTTGCTTGGTGAAGAAAGGAAAGTGCTTGAGCCTAGCATTTCTATATTCAGTTAATTTTATCAACATCCTAGTTATATTGGTTCTCAGGTCTTTGTCTATCTATATTTTATCAGCCTGTAGACAAGCATATGCCACCATACAATATAAGAAAAAGACCACAGAAACAATACCAGTCAGTCCAACCTGTGACATCTTTGGAGTGGCCTTTTAATTCCTTGAGGACAGAAGGTGGCTCTGACACTGTGCATACTGTCAAGGTTCCATCTGACGCCCCATATGCAAGCAGATCAGAACTCATGTGTCCAAACTTCAAAACCGTAACTGCACATTAAGCTAATTAGATTTCTTTCTATTAAGCTCAACTATATGATGATAGGCACTGACACAACCAGTCTATGTTACTATTTGGGGGGAAAAAAACACCAAACAAATATTACCAGAGGCTTTGCACTGATCAAAGATGCAATGCATTCCTACAAAAGAATATGCAGGTTCAGTCCCTCGTTGACGTGGGCGATCAGTATCGCTTGCATTTGAGCTAAAACTTGTTCTGCGACTTGAATCTAGATTGCCATTTTGCACATCCTGTAAAAAGAAATATTGTATGCTATCTATTAGAATAACATAAAAGAAGAATAGGAAGGAAGATAGAATTTAGCTCTTGCATTGTCTCAAGTGTTCCTCAAAGAACCTCCCTATTGTTTAGTTTGAGATTTTGTTATTATATAGCAGGTTTCTGTAACTGTTGTAAGCAGTTGTAACTGCCTTTCTTTGTAAAGACTTTCTGTTTTCGATTGAAGCAAAAAACCACTTTTATAATCAATCTAATTGTTGTAGATAATAACCTCCTCCCAAATCCTAATTAACTAAAAACCAGGTTCTAAGTATCAAAGACAATAGCTGCAATGTTGTAGTAACATACTCTCAAGGTCTCATATCCTACAGTCAGAATCCAGTTCAGTGAGCTAAAAAATGTGCTCTCTCATAAAATGCATATACATGAATGTATATTTCTTAAGAAAAAAAGGTAGCTTTGTCTTATGACTCTTATCACTCACTTGAGACCTTCTAAGGAGGTAAACATACAAGTTTCAATTAGCATGTGCATAACCCATGTTGTATAAATATGCATTGACATGTCTCCATGGGTCAATATGATACAAAAGATTTGTAAGATGACTAATCAGATCTTAATTTCATTATCAAATATTTACAGATGTGTGTCCACATGCATTCCACTGTGGCTGGTCCTCTCCTAACATAGGTACAACTTATGCATCACTTCAACATACCATGCTGAGTAACACAATTTACTAGAGTCTATGACCCAGTTACTGATTTTTAACATTAAATTATCAATATAATGCTATCGAAGATAAGAAAAATAAGTGTAGGATAAAGAATGACAATCCATAGAAGAAGTTACATAATCCGAACATACCCTGCTAGAACTCCAGCTCTCTGCCTCATACAAAAGGGAAAGTGGACTTGGAGGTGGAATCCATCGCCCACTGATGCATCAACCAGTAAACGATCCTGACGTCAGAATTGTATGAAACATAAATTTAAAATAGCATACATCTTAGAAAGATTCATAGACATAAAAGTGCTTCATAGTTTTGACTATCAGATAGATGACTTTATTGATATGTAAATACAAGACAGGAGAATAGTGTTTTAAAAAACAAACAAACTTGATAAAAGAACAGGAAAAAAAGAAGAAAGAGAAGATTCCACCAGTTCTAGTGGTCATAAAACAGACATAAGTTCGAATTCATCCCAGGAGCTTGAACACTGTCTTCACAGTAACTCTCAGTGCAAGATAAAAAGAATTAATCTCAAACCGTTGGCTTCTAGTTAATCCCCAAAATACAGTTTCATCCTCTATCACACTAACAACTTGCCTCATACACCAAACCAAATACGATATGCATAATCTATAGCCTTGGTACTATTGAAAAAACTGGTGTAAGAGAAGACCCGATTAAAAATGATATAGATAAAAAAACACTCTTAGTGGGAGCAATAGTGACAATCCTAGTTACAGTAATGTTGAGAATTTAGTCAGCATTAGAGACATTCAAAGTTTCATAAAAAAATGATACTTATTTAGTTAGGGATACTAATAGAAACAGATACTTCAGAAATGATCATGCTACAAAATCCAACATATGATATAATCAGATACAAGAAATCCCGCCTTAGAAACACCGATTCTTATTCTAGCAAAGCATAATGCTTATACAGCATAACATAATCCTATTCCAACGAAATCGGGCAAAATCCCCATTCATGAGATGAAAAAAAAAAAAAAAAAAAATCAAAATTCTCACTTCACAATGTGAAAATTCAAGTAGAGATACCTGTTTCCAGGAGTGCCTTGGAGGCTTGGTGACTGCAAAGTCTCCCAATTCATCGGCCGCCTTATGAAATTCCGGTACGCCACGTAACCTTTTCCGTTGCATCTCCAATCCTTCAACAAAAAATCCAATGCATATATTTCACTACTTAGAACAAACTTTCAAAAATCTTGCTAACTGTCCGTACAAGTCCAAAAGAAAAAAAACTGAATCTATATCACAGCTCAAAAGGTCATCAACTTTGCGATCAATCGGACATGCAATGCAAAAATCAAAGATTAGAAATCAATCAAATCTTCTTCTTTTTTATACCAAATCCAACAATGCCATACACACATTCACAAAAATTTCCATAATTCAAACACAGATCCAATTAACAAAACCTAATTTTACACACATATAAGTATGAAGTGGAAGTAGCTTACTCTACGGCGAAGAACACCGGAATTGGCCTTGCTGAAGAGGAGAAAGCGGCGAACGGAGATGTAATCTGAATCCGAATCGGAAGTCACAGGCTGAAGCAAGCAGCTGAAGAGCTCTGGATCTACATTTTCCTTTTCTTTCTTCTTCTTCTCGGCTTCGTCTTCTTCTTCCTCTGCTGAGCTATTTATCTTCTTCTCTTCGATTCTCTGCTCCGCCATTCTAGGAAGCTGGCTGCGGATCCGAAATCATTATCGGGTCATTGTTCGGGTCGGTACACCGAATTTTTTGCGAATCGGAGGAGAGGATCCGAGTCGGTGTGTGAGGGTCAAAGTTCAAACTCCAAAGAGAGAGAGAGAGAGAGAGAGATAGAGAGAGAGAGAGAGACAGGGGTTGACGTTAGAGTCTTGTGAGTATTTTCCGAATTCTGATTGCG